>JAVJIX010000037.1:5800000-6400000 GCA_036785185.1 Paratrypauchen microcephalus | reverse complement strand
TCCGATCACCGAAACAGCTCCAGCCTGACGGATCATTTGAATGATAAACACGTCCGGACAAGTTCCATTGTTACCAGTGATAGAGCGAGTGTGAGCGCACTTCAACAAACCACCAAACCACGCCGCAGAATTTGGGAAATGAATGAGCAAAGCGACCACAGAAAAACTTGATAAACTCAATCGCAAAGTGGGTTGCCCCTCTCTCTCTCAATCTCTTTCTCTTTCAATCTCTCTCTCAATCTCTCTCTCTCTCTCTCACACTCTCTCTCTCTAGCTCTCTCAATCTCTCTCGCTCCCTTGCTCTCTCAACCTGTCTCTCTCTTGCTCTCTGTCTCTCTCTCTCTCACTCTCTCGGAATCTCTCTCTCACTCTCTCTCAATCTCCCTCTCTCTCAATGTCTCTCTTTCTCTTGCTCTCAATCTCTCTCTCACTCTCTCTCAATCTCTCTCTCAATCTCTGTCTTTTTCTCAATCTCTCTCTCTCTCAGTCTCTCTCAATCTCTCTCTCTCTCTCAGGCTCTCTGTCTCTTTCTCAGTCTCTCTCTCTCTCAATCTCTCTCTTGCTCTCTCAATCTCTCTCAAGATTAAAATGTATATTAATTACATTCATTAATTAATCACAAATCCTGTAATTAATTAGATTTTTTTTTTTTTAATCGCCTGACAGCACTAATTTGTACAAAAGTTTTAAAGTTACCATCTGTAATTAAACTGGTGGACCCTGTTGTATTCCCACATATCACCACTAGATCTAGATCTACGTTACTGCAGTCTGATAGTATGCCAGCTTTGTTGAGGAAAGGCAAGGCAAGGTGAGGGGAGGGGGAATCTACTGGTGAAAAAATAAATAAATAAAATAAACTTGCAGATGGTAGCTTTAAAAAAGTAAGTACCAGCAAAGTAAGCTTACCCACTAAAGCAGTATTGTTTATCCACACAGATTGCCTTACTTGAATTACAAATTTATGGGACGAAATAATCAGTAAAATCTCATCTTCATCCCGTGATTGGCTTTGTTTTCGAAATTGCTGTAGTTCTAGCAAACAAACTTTCTTTGGGAAACTGGACTTAGAGATAAGCACTCACAAATATCGGAGCCTCCATTCCATTTCTATTACCCCTCACTTCTGAAACAACAGGCCCTTGTAGACTCCGGTTTTTCCTCGTGCCTGGATAAAGCCGTTGTCAACTACTGATGACTCTTTTGGTCTCCTCCGTTCCATCAGCGCGACGGACGCCGTACGGCCCTTTAATTGTGTCCAGTCCATTGTCTTTGCTGCTCGTGCCAGATATAGATAAAGCAGCAATAGATGTGTTGATGCTGCGGGCATCTGAAAATCCCAGAAGCTACACTTATCTCCACTTGTCACAAACCACGAGGACTAATTTGCATCATTGGGCCGCGCATTAATTACCGCAAACTGAAGATTACATTTGCGCTTATGTGTTTTGCTGCGTTTCATTACTGGTCCCTCTCTTGTCAGTCTAGTTCTTCTCATGGAGTTGTCTTTACATGGCGTGTTTCTTATTTACATTTGCATATTTTTCAAAACAGAACATCATCTCCCCGGTTCAGTTTTAATTAAACATCAAAGGGCCTGTGTGTAGGTGCCCATAGAGACACTGGAGATATATGCAGTCTTTCCGTTCCGCTACACACATAAGGACCAGCTACATTCTTTTAACTCAGCCTCTTGGTTTTTATATATGCGCTTTGAGGCTTTTGCGAAGATTAGAAGGAGGGTCTTTTCTCTGATACAGCTGCCGAAGGACTACAGAGGACTAGCCTGTCACCAGCCAATCTCAGAGAACTTAAAGGAACATATGGAAATATAAAGGCTGACAGAATTTTCACTATTGGTGTAAAGTACATGCATGCTAATTTAAATATTATGCTAATTGCAGAAAGCTGTTTGGAAAAACCCAGCATTTAATCTTGATGTTTTATGCATTAGTTATAGGCAGAGCATCAATTAGCATCCTTCATAGCTTTGAGTAATTTGCTTAAAGGGCCCTTATTAGGCTATTTTCTGATCTAATATAATGTTGTTTTCTCATCACAAACATACTGTGAGTTGTGTTTTGATGTGATTTTGATTTGATTCACAAATGTTTAACACACAAACCCTGCATGTTTAGGCTGAGTTTGTCTCTCAAACAGAAAACACAGTTTGAGAGATGTCATATGGTAATGGTGGCCATACCGGCTTGTCAAAAGCCTGATCCCGTCAGATCTCAGAAGCTAAGCAAGTCAGGGCCTGGGTAGTACTCAGATGGGAGACCACTGGGAATTCCAGGTGCCACGGGGGGCGCCAGTGGTAAAAACTGTTGTTGTGTCGTTAGGCAAGACACTTCACACACATTGCCTAGTATGAAAGTGGTGTGTGCGTGAGTGTTGGAGGTGGTCGGAGGGGCTTCCGTCAGTCTGCCCCAGGGCAGCTGTGGCTACAGAAAGTAGCTTACCACCACCAAGTGTGGAGTGAATGAACAATGAACTGTAAAGCGCTTTGGGTGTCATGAAAGGCGCTATAAAAAATGCTATGAATTGAATTAATTAATACAGGAAGCGCTTCAGTGTGTTTTTAGACTCCATATACCTTCACTAGAATAATTTGGATGAATTCAGCCTTGGAATTGTCACTCTCTGTTGAACTAAGGGTTCATGACATCACAAAGTGGAACGGAGCATTTTGAGCTTTGGAGATGTACACAGACTAATAATAAATGGTTATTCAAACGTGTGAAAGAAACAAAACACAACTGCAGGTATGTTTTTGAGGAGGTAACAACATTTTAAAATGGCTCAAAGCTCACTAGCCCATTTGTGTAATATAATACATTTAGCACATGACATATTTTACATACAAGTAGTGTTATAAAAGTAGTAGTACAGATTTATCATACAGTGCACATATTGCTGATCCAGGCTGTATGCCACCACTGTCTTGACTGATCTCAAAGAAGATAAACATGAGAGAAGTCCCTCTTTGTAGGCCCCCGCTGCCTTGAGGCAAAACTTCAGAAGGATAGAAAGAACAATAGTCTTGTCTCAAAATTATTTTAAAAAATAATGCCATTGTAACCCATGTTCCTCCCACACAGTGCCTTTTGCAGTTGAATATCACTGCTAATATCACATTATAGACAGAATAAAATATTATTCATTTTAACAAGAGACCTCCGGCTGAAGCTAACCGAAAATCTAATTTTTTAGAGCAAAATTCCCAATATACACACTGTATGCTATCTGCTATGAATAAAATAAATCGTGCCAAGGACATATTTGCATAAATGTCACAAGGCTCATTTTATCGTACAGTTTTATTATTCTGATTTAATAGCGTAGAAATATTACGTTCATAGTACTAAGTGTTGCCAGCTATGAAACCTACATAGATGAATTTATCACGCCATTTTGTGATCTATGTTATAATATTGTTTTCTCATCAAAAACATACCTGGAGTTGTGTTTTATTTCATTTACACAAACATGCAAACCCTGTATTTTTAGGCTGAGTTCTTCTCCCAAGCAGAAAACAGATAATGCTTCACTGTGTTTTTACCCCATACACCTTTACTAGAATGATTGAAAATTTCAGCCATGGAATTGGCTATCTCTCCTGAACAAAAGGTAAAATGTAGCGCTGTGTGAGCGTTGGTGATGTAACCATACTCATAATGAACAACATATGTGAATGAAACAGAACACAACTCTGTTCTTGAAGTGACAAGTTCAATCTCAAGAGTAATTTTTTCATAATACAAGACCTTTAAGATACACTTGGTAACTTCAGATAAGACGTATTGCCATGTGAACGGTTTATTGTCTATTCACAGATTTTTCCAGAGTGCGCACTAGTAGCAAAGTTATACTCTATAGCTACTGTGTCACTGTAGCTCCACGCTCTGGGCTAACTTCAGCACAGAACACTGGACATACTAAATGAAGATGATCCTTATCGTCTGATTGGACAGCGGCGGTGATCGATCACTCTGTCATCTGTCAACCGCGTCACATCCTTCTGCCGAGACTCCACCATCAATCTCCCTTGATTCTGGTGACAGGGGTCCACAGTGCCCCTCCCTTCACCCCAGCAAAGACTCAAGCCTGTCTGCTGCGTCTCACTACTGTCTTCCCCGTCACGCATTTTGACTGATATCGCGAGGCTTTTTTCAATTTGAAGAAGGGTGTTTAGATGATTAACTACGGATGACTCACAAATCACAATGCATCCCACAGCAAGCAAGGAGCTGACTGGAAGTGAATCACAGAGGCATGATGGGAAGAAGGTGGGATTCATCAGTAAGGAAGATCAAGATGGCACGGAATTATAGCTATAGAAATATAATAAACATTTTTATGTTTTATGTTTTGTGTTCTGGGCAGCAGATCTGCTTGGACTGCTGCCCCCGCGACCCAGAAAATGGAAAAGCGGAAGAAAATGAATGAATGGATGAATGAATGATTTTTATTTGCTCGACCTACATACAGGCTCAGAGCTGCTTATTATGCGTGTGCTGATTAAAAGTCAGGAAATATTGCTTCTTTAATTAGTAATTGATTATAAATCAGCTGTATATTTCAGTTCAGCATCAGATATGATGCTATAAGTGCCTGTCACCATGGGTCAACAGCAGTGGTGGAATATAAAAGTAAAAGTAGTACAAAAGTAGTTAGGTATCTGTACTTTACTTACCTGGGTATGTTTTACAGTGGATACATTTTACTTTTATTAAAAATAATAAAAAAGTATTTTATTTCATATTATAGTTTGAGACCTGCTGAAAAGGCTGAGGGTTTATTTTTAACACATTTGTAGTTATTTTTTCTATATACTACTACTATACTACTATTTATATAATAAAAACAGCTAAGAAAAAAATATTGATTCAGTTGTTTGTGTTGAACAAAATTCAGCACAAATCTTTGTTAAAATTAATACAAATGAAGATTTATTAGATCTCAAAATATGTGCAAAATACTTTTATTTTTTCCTCTTTAAGTAGATTTTTAAAAGGGCAATTAAATACTTTTACTAAGTTGATTTTTTCATGTTCCTTTTACTTCAGTATTTTTTGCTCTGTTATCTGTACTTTTACCTTTACTTTATCTGTACTTACAGTAGTATTTTCTTACGTTAGCCGCCCCATTCCATATAGGACCCTATTGACTTATTTTGGAATATTTCTGTCCCTCTCTCTGTAGCTGCTGCAGTGAGCCCCGTCATTTTGGTCTTAAAATGTTCATATTAACTAACTCTATATGATCCGGTGTTTTTATTTCTCTATTTTGGCTGTTAAAACATCCTATTCAGAACACAGAGTCTGGTTCCAAATTCGCCTCTGTAACCATTCAGCTTCATTTGAGTGGAGTCGAACAATATGGGTGATGTCACACACGCGTAGTTAACTTTTTTCATACAGTCTATGGTTATACTAGCAGATAATAAGCTATAATCATATTTCTGTTACTACGACTGAGGCAGTCTGTCTCAGTTGTAGAGCGGGATAGTCAGTGTTATCACTAACCTAAATGTATGCTTCCCTTGATTTCAACATCATTATCTTTTTAACAGAATATTTTTAGTATTGCTTTTAAAGAGTCATGGCTCCCATAGGCTGTCTGTCTGCAGCATCAGGAGCTGTAATTTGAGTGCATCTGACAAACAGCTGCACTTCCAGCAAACGATTTAAAAGTATTCCATTAGAAAAGGTTAATGCAAATGGCAGCATAAAAAGGCTTTATTATCACTTTAGGTGGATCTGGATTAATGTGCGTTATGTGATATAATGTGCACTTAAAGGTATTGGAAAAGTGCATTCAATTCACAGTTGAATCAGGAATACAGATTAGACTGTGCATCGTTCATTACTGGGTTGGTCGTGAAGTTCGTAGATTCACTACATTCAGAGAAATTAAAACAGTGAATATTTAGGCCTTTTCTGTAGGATTTCAGTACATACTCCATTGGGCTGTTTCACCCTGACCATTTAGTGCACATTCAGCAGCACTGTTGGAGGGTCCCAGGAGCAGACCAGTGGCCTCAGCAGCCCAGAGGACAATGAGGCAAACATACAAACACTGTGCTGTGCAAAATAATGAGTCGGAGCAGCAGTGAGGCAGCAGATACAACAGACACAAGGAGAATCCTGTGTGCAGAATACATTGAAACGAGCAGTAAACAAATGAAAGAGCGGGTTTTGCAGACACATATTCCTTATTCATGGCTCCTTTGTCATTTGCTGTGTACACAGCTGAGTGTGTCAGTGTATGATTGCTCAGGCACAGCGCTCATCTGAGTGTGAGAGACTTGGTTGAAATGTGTTGCCTGTCGCCTCTGGAGGTTAACACACAATCACTCAGCAGCAGACACATTGTCATTGACGGAGAGCCTGGCAACACAGCAAAGAAAAATCAGTCACTTAGGTGTTGAGCGTCAATGGCAAATATTTTACCATTTGCATGTTTATTTGATGAGCATCTCTGGTGTACAAACATGACTGTGGAGTTTGGCCTCACAAACTGTCACAGAAGACGCGCAGAAGGACGGGAGCCTGGATGCACAGAGCTATTTTTCCTAATCAAGTAAATTAGAGGCTGTGCGCAGGGAGAGCGATTGACAGCATCTAGAGCCCCCTGGTCCTGTGACTGCACTGACTGCAGGCTGCACACTGTGAAATGTGGGTCAAACGAGTGTCACAAGTGAGTCCAGTCCTCAGCACCCGCTCAGAACAGCCTTTGACTCTCTCCTCTGTTCACTGCACATTTCAGCCTTTGAAATCTCTTCATTCAAACTTGGCTGGTGCTGCTGTAAAAGTTTTCTTTGCCCTCTTGTATATTTTGGGCTTTAGTAAGAATCTGAAAATGTGATGTGAAGTTCTAGCAGTGCTCTCAGCCATGATGAAAGCGCCTCATTTGCCTTTGACAGGCAGTGTTTAGGCAGGTCTACCTTTGAGTGTCACTTGTCACAGATTCAGACGCCCTGTAGAGCTTTCTTCTCCCCTCACGCTGTTTTACGTGTCTCCAGTTTGAAGAGCACTGCGTTCTCACTTGTAAATGCATACAGAGGCTTGGGCTCGCACGTTGTCTGTGATAAGTATTCAGTGGTAGACAGACACAGCCTGGGGGTATGCCTTTTGCTGTATGTTAATATAGCCTTTTCTCTGCCTCCTCGTCCCTGGACTACTACGATACATAAATGTTTTTAATTGTTGGGATCAAAGGCTCAGGGGTGAAGAACCACACAGGGCAGAGCAGGGTGGTGGTCCACAGCCCTACTGCAGGACTGCGCTCTAACACCTTGTACTGACAGCCCATTGTTGCTGCCAGTTGGCCAGTTCAAGCATCACCTGGATTACCCTGATTCGCTGCCCTGCATAATATGGGGAGCTATTTGAAAGTGCACACACACCCGATGGGGAAAGTCCAATTAACATATGTATGAGCTGAGTGGAGATGGGAGGAGGCCACAGCCAAAATAATCTCCTAGTATTTTAACAGCATGTTATGCCTAGTGAACACTGCACATTATAGCCAACACAGTAACATGACCAAAGGCAGTGTGTGCACTTCAGCCTATCAAGAGGGTTAAAGCTTCAGGAGTCGATAAGGCCACTTTAGCTGTCAGATAAGGCCATTAAGAGGACTGTAAGGGTACCGTAGGCAGGTGAGGAGACATCTACTCATCTGAACTCTCGACTGTGGGCTGTGGTATCTCTCTAAAATCAGGGGGTGGAATCACAATGACAGATTGAAGCAGAGATTGGCATATTGGCATTTTGTGGAACTGAAGTGAGCATATTTTAGAATTTGTGAACACTTCCAAATTTGAGTAACTGTTCAGTCCCACAAGTCACTGTAGGCATTTACATTTTATCTATAGTCCTCCTAAAGTCAACCTGGTCTGTTGTAACATTTAGTTAGATCTGATACATGACCAGTCATAGAATACATTTACAGCTTTAAGAGAAAATATATATGTATATGTATATTCAAACAATTTACGGTATTGTAAATGTGCCTAGTCAAATAGTTAGATTAAATAATGTGCCAGTCTTTTGATGTCTTCTTTTCAGAATGCATGGTTTACATAATTACTTTAAATTCCCCTTTTTTTCAATTTTGAAATGATACGTAACAAAACAAAAATAAACACAAACCCATCACACACAAAACTACACAGAAACCACTGGGCAAACAAACATTAACTGTCAGTCAAGTCCAGTCCTCAAGATGTTCATATCAAAGTTGATATGAGATATTCCACCACAAAATAACATTTCCAGTGTTTTCAAAGGACTCCAAGGTAAAGGTAAATTGTTCATCGCTGCTTATTTGGCTCCGTCTTCCCAAACAATTGATTCTAAAGCGAATGTTCCTTCGTATGCACTGCCAAACATATGCAACCCTTGTAAGCCTGTGATCCCAGCTTAACCGTACAACCTTGGCTGGTGGAGCGAAAGTTCAGCAGCCCACTTCATCAAGACGAGCCCTGGAAGACAACTGCATAGTCTGATAACGCTTTTGTTTCCTGTCTCCTTTGTCTCGTAAAGAAGATGAAAGAATTTGAACTCCAAAACTAATTTTTTTTATCAGGCTTTTCCTCTTGGGGCTGAATTTTCCCCTGATTTAATAAGTGCAAGGAGTGTAAAGGAGACTGCAGAATTGCCCTTGTGGAGAAATATTCGTTATAAAGTCTTTCTGTTGGACGCCGCGGGGAGCTTTGAAATGGCAGACTGTCACAACTAAAGCTTTTGGGATTGCAGTGCTTGTTCATGTTCGCTTTTTCTCTGGTCGTCTCCCAAACACTTAAATTTTTTCATGCTAGCCAGGCCCAGAACTAAAGCTGTTCATACACGACGCTTGACACTTGAATGTGTTTTGTCTTAACAACTGAGCAGGTACAGTCTCCAGCTATAAGCAAAAGCAAAAGAAGATGAATAATTCTTTCTAATCAGGGACTCCAGCTCTGGTATGACTTGGAGATGAGAGAACTTTGCATGTGGTGCCACTTCCGTCAGAGCCCCAGCCTGGCAGAGAAGGTGTAGTCTGGTTTAATTAGTGCGGTATTTGAATGGTACAGCCCTGCTCTGGACTTAGAGAGGATTATTTCATGTTAGGCTGAGCCGTGTCATTGTGGGGGAATGTGGAAGTGTCACAAAGAGTAATACCTCTCACAGACACTAAAGCTAGGATGGAAATTGTACTGTCATTCAAAACCTGACCCTATATTTAACACCATGATGATTCTGAAGTATTTGAAATCCTTCTCATGTATTTGCAAGACTATTGTTATTGCATTAAAATACAACTAAAAAAGTTTTTGCTTATTAGAATGACATAATATACATTTCTGGTATGATCTTTTCTCGTCCATGTTGTCCATGTTGTCATTTATTTTGGGCCAAAAGGGAAACAGTTATCACGGCGTCCTCCTCAGATGCAGCAAGAAAACATCTCCATAGGGACTTACAGCTGAGATATTCTAACAGAGGTGGCTTTTATCTTTCAGTCACTTTTTATTTTACATTGATAGACCCAGGAATGACAAAGATATTAACTTTTGAATACTTTAGAATCGCTTTTGGCTTTACATCGGCTTTAATCAAAAGCACTCGTATATATGCACATGCATATATACTTCTAATTTATGCAATCTTTTTCTTAGGCTCTATCTCGTAAGTTTTAATCAGAAAACAGTCTGTTGAAACATTTCTATGTAATGTAGCATAGTTTGAGTGTGCAGTGTGTCTATAAGAGCACGGACTGTAGCAGGGCAGTGTGGGAGGAGCTACTGTCTGTCTCTGCTGCTGGAGACGAGGCAGAGCAATGTGGACACAGGCCTATGCACACAGTGAGAGGAGGGAAAATAAATCATCAAATCATCACCAAAAAAGGAAAAGTCTGATAGTTGAACTCCTCTAGCAGTCTATATTAAGATATATTATTTTATTATAGAATATAATAGCTCGAGAAAGCGCTGAATAAAAATTTTGAGCTGTAAGTCATTGAACCAAATGAACTAAAACACTTCACATATAAACTATAACTTTACAGTAGTTGTACTGTAATGTATTGTGTGTAATGGATATATTGTTTCATTAACATCATGGTGTTATTATATTATACTCATTAGCAGAAAAACAGATTGGTCATTGCTTGTTGATGAGCAGTGTGTGCTAATTATGCTAATTATCAACAATAGGAAATCATTTGGACATGATATGGCCATTACATGTGTAGTGTGTGTAGCCTTTGCAAATAAGTTATACTGCAAGAATAACACTGCATTTTGCTTATGTATGTCCTGAATAATTGTGGTCTGAAAAATCAATCATTAACATTTGCATCACTTTAGTTGTAATGCGTATTTTGAATATTATAGTTAAAAAACAAATCAAACTAGACTTACAATTGTGTTGCTGATACTACAAGCCTGAGCCATTAATTAAGCAAAGTAAAGCGAAAGTATTCCTCTGAATCCTTGCATCAATACAAATCAATCCTCACTCATTATTCACTATAATGGGACAACCTCTATTCTCGCTTAAAAGCTGGAAGTTTAGCAATCTGTTTTTCTGTCTTTAGCTGTACAAGAAGCAAGGACTTTCTTATTTTAAATGTTACTCCTTATTAATGTTAACAATGTGGCCTTTAAAAGAACAAATCAATAGTACCCAGACCAGCAGTCCTCCAGAACAGGCTAATTGTCTTTATGTGTCATCTGTTGATCATTTAGCCTACACGTGTGGGGAACATGTGGGGAACATCCAATACTTCCAAGCTAATAAATGAGAACCGGTGGCGCCAAGTGTGCCACAACACCCCCCATGATGCCATCTAATCTCATAATAGTCTTAATAGTGGGATGTCAGCGGGAGGGGCTTATGATGAGGGGCTGTTGCCATGCCAGCAACCCCACAACAAAACCTGGTGGCGTGATTGTGTCTTATGAGTAGCAGTAATTAAATTGTATGGGGTGGCCTAATTGGAAACTGCGACCCACCTTTACAACCAGCTGTTTGTGCAAAATTAAAGTCAGTTTACAATACACGAGTGACACTAGCCTCGTGTCTTTGAAATTGCTGTAGTTGACATGGTTGGTTAATATTGCTGTATTATGAACTGTAGGCCGATATGAGACACTTGATACTAGTTTACTTTATAGAAGAAAAACCTTGCTTCTAACCATAGATTACATTGCCTTAAAGGTGAACTGTGTAACTTTTCTGGAGGTCCGCAACCTGTTTGTCTCCATGGAGATGTTAAAGGAAAAGTAACGTTTTTTACAATCTGAGCCTTCTTTCGGCAATAAAACAAGTAGTTTTACTCACGCATAGCAGTTTGGTGTCATTTTGAGCAGTTTCGTAGAAGTTATGTTGTAGCGTATCCGTTAACTTGAGTGCTCGGGGTATTACTTTGCGGTCTCCAAATAACACAAACTTTAGCACTTTTCAAATCATAGAAGCCCGATGTCTTAGTCTACGATTTCGTTTGAAGCAAAAGTGGCCTGTAATCTGAGATTTAGCCATAGTTTCGAGTAGATGAGGAGGCCAGTGCGCATGTGCGGACTGTGCTCTCAGCTCCCGGGACCCAAACATGAAACGCAAAGCTGTAAACTATGGATAAATCTCGGATTACAGGCCACTTTTGCTTCAAACGAAATCGTAGACTAAGACATCGCGCTTCTATGATTTGAAAAGTGCTAAGGTTTGTGCTATTTGGAGCCCGCACGGGGCATATTACATGCTTGGGGAATATATTATATGCCCCGAGCTATGGCTAGAAGTTGCGCTAGGCTAACCGCAAATCTAAAACATCTCTGGAAGTACTCCATATGACACCAAAGTGCTATGGGTGAGTAAAACAACTTGTTTTATTACCGAAATAAGGCTCAAATTGTAAATAAACGTTACTTTTCCTTTAATGCTTTGGTTTGAAATTTCCACAGTATGGTATTACTGGTGTTGGCTTTAGACAACTAATCTACCAATTAACCAAGTGTGCACTAAAGTTGCAAAATAAAAAAATAAAATAAAATTGAGGAACAGAAGACGATGCTTTTAGAGCAGCATGTACACAGTCTAGTAGCAAAAGTTTTTTTTAGTGTTAAAAAAAACTTGTACATATACATATTAACTAATTTTTAGTTAATTAGCCCCGCTTTAAAAAGAGCACACATTAAGCATCATGTAATTAGTTTGTGTAGTTTATAATGTAAAAATTAAATAGTTTAACCCTGGACTGTTTTTGTTGACTTGACTTCTTTGTAAGGTAAAACTGCCCCAACAGAAGTGTGACTTTACTTTGAAAACACTGATTTTGATCTCATCTAATGCACCACATGTTAGCAGGGCAGTCAGGCATCTCCTCTAACTCTTCTAACAGAGCCATACAAAGAAGAGCTGAATGAATAAATTTGACACACAGAGTTCTGAATATGTCTGAATATGTCTGCGTCAGGCTGAGGGTCTGTGATCAAAGACCTGTTCACACTGCCTATTCAGCCCAGGTCTCTCCAAATGCTATTAGAACACCATGTACACAGTTTAGAAGCAAAATAAAGTAGTTTTAGGCTGCGTCCCATTTCTCTGTCTTACCACTTCGTCTTACCCCTACCCCTTGATTTTGCGCGTTCATGTGAGGGCAAGGGGCGTCCCAATTCTAATTTTGATCAAGGGCTAGGGCCACGACTGAGGGCTACATACCCCTTGAAACGAAGTAAGCTCTCGACCAGACTTGAAACGAAGGGTTACGTCTACAAGCTCAGGCAGGTTTTAGGATCAGGATGGCAGTATCACATCGACCAGCCAAGGAGTCTCATAAATGTATTTTCATTAGTTGTAATAACCGATTAACAGTTTAGCATGGTTTACAATTATGACGCTTATGTTCTGCATTACTTTTAGAGAACTGTTGTTGTGGTTTTAATTGTAGTGATGTCTGTTTAGCCGACGTTATTGTTTTCATCGAACTTTCATGTATAAACAAGGTAGTTTTTTTGTCGAGCTGAGGTACCCGATAATCCTTGACATTTGTTTACGTTTGCGTCAATTGTTGTCGCCTCTGTAGACCTAGCAGCCAGTTAGAGGCAAGGGATGATGACGCAAACGGTAATCGAGTGGTGTCTCATTTCTTAAGGGAACATTCGTACCCCGAGCCCTCTCAGCTCGTTATCGAGGGGCAAGACAAAGACGTAGATAAAGGTGTATGGGTAAGACAGAAAAATGGGATGCAGCCTTAGTGTTTAGCCTCACTTTAAAGAGAGCACACATTGGTTAACAATTGAATTAACTTGTGTAGTTGATAGAAATGTAAGAATTAAATAGTTTGATTTTCCAAAAGATTTCACTGACTGCTATGGAAGCTCTAAAGTTGCCCCAACATAAGCGTGACTTTACTTTGAAAACACTGATTTTGATCTCACCTAATGCACAGCGTGTTAGCATTGCAGCCAGGCCCTCCTCTAACTCTTCTAACAGAGCCATACACAGAGCAGCTGAATGTTGAATTTGACACACAGAGTTCTGAATATGTCTGAATATGTCTGCGTCAGGCTGAGGGTCTGTGATCAAAGACCTGTTCACGCTGCCTATTCAGCCCCATTCTGTCCCGACTATCCTGCCCACACCCAGGCACTTTTCTCCCCCAATCCGAGTGCACCATTCACTCCCGCTTTTAATGAAGTGCTGCTGCCGCGACTCAGCATGGAGCATTCACTTATGTGTGATGTTCACGTTTCATATCTGCTTCTGCCCAGGAGCTTGCTTTTTCTGAATTATTAAGCACAAGGCTGTTTCTTCTTCTCGACGCCTTTTTTCTTCTCCTATCTATTCACTATTTTCCTTTTATTTCTGTGCTCTTTTGCTCGTTGCTCCATGTCAGCTCCGCCAGCTTGGGTTGAGTCTGTCGTACTCACCGAGGTGCAAATGGCGGCCTTTGAAGAGGACGTATACGCTGAGGATGTCAATTAATCCAAAGCATTTAGTCTGACAGAAAAATAACAAAAACAAGAGGCTGAGAGGCCATTGTCCTTGTACTGTTTCATCTCATTGTGCTGCAGGGCCATGTTTTATCCGGTCTTGCCAGAGGATTCTGCACACTCTTCAAAGAACCAGGAAACATCAGGATAGGCACAGAATAGGAAATGACGTGAAGTTTAGTCATAAAAGCTGAAACAAAAAGTTGTATTCTCTAGGCCTGTCACAATAACAAATTTTGAAGTAAAATATATTGCTGAAAGAAAATATAGATGACTGACAATTAAATTCAAAAGTATGCCACTGACACAATAACCCTAAAGCTGGATAATTCCCCCCAAAATTATTCTAAATGCATAATATTGTATAAAAACAAAAAAAAGTTGTTTAGTATCTATGATGTGCCATAGATATTAAGTTACACATTCAGCTTTCTGAAGGTTAATGGTGCATTGTGTAACTTTTCTGGTGGAGGATCCATCAAATGGAGATGTTATTGCTCCATGGAGACCAAACCAGACCAAGTTAAAGGTCATATCTGTGGAAAGGCAACTCCCGCTCACAGTCAGTATACCGGTTTTTCTATACATTTTTTAACTATAAAACCTCCTGTAGTTTAATAAACATAAGGTAGAGCTGTTTAGTGTCACACAGTGGAACATTCCAGGCAGAGGAATGACATATCCTTAGAAACAAGCAGGTGATGGACCCCCAACAAAAAAGTTGCATAGTGTACCTTTAAATCTAATTGTAATCTAATTGTTTTCATAAATATATTGACCCCAAAATGATTGTTCCATCTGTCATTTATAAAAGGAAACGTCAATATAGTAATTATTGTGACAGGTCTAATATTCCCCCAATTGTTTTTACCCCAAATCCCTCTAACACCACACCTGCTGTTGCCTTGGTAACTAACTTCCCACCTCGTCCCCTAAGTCCTTTTCCTTCAACCTCCACTTTATATTCTCCCCACTTTGTAATCGCCACGTCTTTTCAGTATGCACGCTTAACTCTCCTTTCTGGTTTTCAGATCTCCATGTTCCCAGCCCGTGCGTTGACAAAGTGTGCGATCACGGAGCTGTCTGCGTGGTGAAGAATAGTGAACCAGTGTGCGAATGCCCCGAGGCCTGTCCGCAGACCTCAGACCCCGTTTGCGGATCAGACGGTCAGAGCTACGGGAGCCCCTGTGAGATGAGAGCTATGAGCTGTGCGCTACAGAAGTCCATCCACATCATGCACAAAGGACCTTGTGGTGAGTACAAAGAAAATGTTATGTGTGTTTTCATAGCGATAGCAACTACAAGCCAAACGCACATGCCAGTTTGTGTTTTGGCTCCGTTTCCTTAAATTTTGAGATACATTTGCACAAAGCATCCATCCAACCTCCGTACTTTGGCAGTTTTAGAAATAGTATAATCGACTGTGATTAAAGAGGTTATATTCACACCTACTCACCTATTTCAAATAGTCCTTTTCCAAGAACATTAACACATGTAAATGTAAAAGTATATTCATTTATGTATTTTATTTGAGTTATTCAGTTTATTTTCTTGCCATCAACAACCATAAAAAGACGGTTTTAAATTATATATATTTGTGACCGGCCATGGAATAAAACAGTCACAAGTTGTCCTGGAGGCGTTTTGAGTTATTCACATATTCTGAAAGTGTAGATTCTAAACTTTCCAACGATGCCTTACACATGTAAGTCTGAGAACATCTGAAGAATTTGTGGCCATTTGAAAGCAGCACATTCTGAAAATGACAAGCTGAGAAAAGCTGCGTTAAAGATTCTCCATGTCCAGGCCTTCAGAACTCATTTGCATGACATTAAGCTAAGCTCTCCCCCATCACTGACATCACTGTGGTGTGGTGTTTCAGTGCAGGTCAGAATTAGAAGGTACTTTGTTAAAATGAAAATGCTTTTATAACAAAATCCATATAATCATTCAATAATTCAATAATACACAGGATAATATGTTAAGTCAAAGTCACCTGTATTGCCAATTTAATACAATACAATATGAAATGTATTATACTGGTTTAGTTCGATTAAATAATGGTTTAGTTCTGGTTTAGTCCTGTTTTAGTCCTGTTTTAGTCCTGGTTTAGTCCTGTTTTAATCCTGGTTTAGTCCTGTTTTGCTCCTGTCGAATGAGCTCAGAAGCAGAGCAACCAAGAAAACAAATTTCTACTTTTTACCTGAGGATGAGGCTTCCTTAAGGATCACTAAAATTAACCCCCCTAAAACCCTTTACACTCTCGAGGTTGGTGGTAACCCTTTACTAAGAGTTTAGGCTAGGTGACGTGGAAAAGACTTACCAGGCAGAAGCGACAATCGTTAAAAGATGTCCACTTGAAATTAAACTTTTTCAAAAAAGTGGGCTCTCAGAACTGTTTGCTTTTACATGCTATGTACTTTATTCATAATCAGTCACTGTCTAGGAACTTTTACAATTGATTATCTGCGTGGGTTATACGCTGCTTATAAAAGACCTGTACATATGACACCGAATGACTGGCTAACCATCAACTTTGTATCTAAAAGCTCTATGCCTGCTTGCAGCCACGAACGTGGAATACTTTACGCACCCAGCAAGGCAAAAGTCAGTTGCACACGCTAAGTCCGCTGACAATCTTACGTCTGGGCTACCGCCCTCGATACTACCGTACCTCGGTAAGACTCACAAGCGGTTCATCAGTGCGGATAGAGCCCCGTTGCCATAACTCAGTCATTCAATGGATCATATGCAAAGTCACCTACCTTAGTACAGCGTAAAACACACGGATCTACTATGAGTCAGTGTGAGTGGAGTACAAGCTCAAGCGAAATTGAGACAAGACCCGAGAAGCAACCAGAAACCACAGCTTATATTCTCTTCAGAGGGGGTTTCCAAAAGGACCTCCCCCATTACCTCACTTTAGGCTATCGTGATTGGCCAAGGAACTGCCCACTGCCCCTCCTGAAAAAACGGTTTCAGCCGGTTCTGGGGACTTCTCAAGGCCAGCTGCTCTGAACTATCATAACCTCTCTACTGCCTGTACTATGCCCCAAAGTAACCCCGCCAGTCTGCCTCCAGCTTGCCTGAGGTTACTCCCGAGCAAAATTCAAGGTTACTTCAGGACAGCTTTGGGCATGTCCTAACATGCCCGGTCCTATAGGCCTTACTTGAAGCCTGCCCTAGTAGTTTCATGATCCTCATGTCTTGTCTCATAACAATTTCATATTTATATAAACTTAAAAGTGAAACTTAAACACAAAAATAAATGAACAAAATGGATACATGCCTTTATGGCCCATGCTCATAACTTCATAGCATAACAAGAACAAATAATTGTCTTACCACATTTTTCATAATATCATGTGAAATGAAATGAAAACTCTCTCCCTAAATCTGTTATCTTTTCAACACAACCACTTGTCCAATAGCCTGGGAATTCCCAGGCCGCTTCCGTTCGTTTCGAACTGGAAGGCGGCCTGGAAACTCGTCCAAGCGAGAGTCCCAGATTTAGGGCCCCAATCAGAGAGCGGGGGAGGTGTGGCAAGACGGTGACGCGTACCACATGACAAACGGAAGCTTGTAGTTTGAACTGACAACTGACATGATTGGCTATGGACTTACGTATACGCTCAATGATAGACATTCATAACGCCCAATAAACGGCCGTTGGCAATCGCTAACCACACCTCCGCTACGGGATTTTTCGAAGCGAGTTTCCAGACCCATATCTCACTTGTGATATGGTCAGGTGTTAACCAGACTACTTGTCCAAGGCTACTTGCTAGACTGTCTCCCCCTTATCTCCTTTCTAGCCAGTACTCCCTAAAACTGCCCCTTATTATAATACACACACACTCTTCATATGAGTGAAATAAAATCATATTTAGAATACATGAGTAACTTTAATAAAAAATGATACATGATATATGATAAGTATGATTAATAAGTTGATAAATGTTAACATGCAAGATTGTAATATGATCATAATGAAATGGTAACATACTGTAATAAATGATAATAAATGATAACATGTTAAAACATCAAATCATAAAGAAAACATTATTCAAAATCACAAACTCAAAACATTAAAAGGTGAAACATGTTTTTATAATTTTTTATATTTTGTACCCTTATTAGTATATAAGCCCTTTCTCCAACTTTTTTTCTGCTCTTACCTGCTTGTTCGTTTGCACACTTTGAAGATTGTGTGTATAAGGATGAGTGCTTCAGAGACGCGATGTTTCTGCTCCGTTTCGACCTCTATTTTCTCTGGATTTTGACTTTTTCACCGTTGCTATGTGCGTTGCTATGTGCGCTGCGCGGCGCAGTTGTGCGCCAGAGGAGCTGCTACGAAGGACGCGCAGAGGCGGACGTTACTTTTTTGTGCTGTGCAACACTGGAATTTCCCCACTGAGGGACTAATAAAGGCATATCTTATCTTATCTTATCTTAAACAATAAGTCCCTTTAACTGTACCAGTGTGAGAGCACATTTACGCACCCTGTCGCCCTCTGGTGGTAAGGGCTAACTGTAACAGTGTAGAGGCACGTTTACGCACCCTCTCTCGCCCCCTGGTGGTAGGGGCGAGAATCTTCAACAGCTCCTGTTGTGGAATCCTGTCTACCTCATAACAAAACAACTCCATTCTTCAAAGCAGGTAATTTGTTGAGGATCTTGATTTTGTTACCCAAAACTTTGAAACAAAGATATTGCACATAGCCTATTGTACTTTCTAGATCTGGAGGTAGCACATTTGATGATATGTCTTGTGTAAAACATCTGCAAGAGTAAATACTGGACTAATTGTAAGGAGAAGGGGGGGCATTACAAAGTCCTGTAGATGTTCTAGAGATAACATTGCCTATTGCTTCACTCCACTGCATTGTGCTTGGTTTATTCACGGTACAAACAATGGAAGGCACAATGTGACGACTGCAAAAACAAACCAGTTCTTTACATGACACATTTGAAAACCACAAGATGTTAAATGAAAGGTAGTTATCATGGACATCTGTAATTTTCTCAGAGACACATTCTCCACTAAAACATCACATTGGCGCTGTGTACTCCGACATAGAGCATCTTGTTTAAAAGCCATCCATTATTCAGACGCACAACACCATAAAGTCATTTACAGTGGAGTCACAGAGGATGGAACAGTGTGAATTACAGCTCACAGGTGGAAAATGATAGCTCCCCACAGATTACAATTTCATTTAAATTGTCTTACGTTACCATAGGCCAGACTACAGTGCACATTTACTGGGTTTTATAATCACCCCTAAGGCTTCCATACTGTATGATGCGTTCACAACAATTCTGGTCTCACTTTTATTTGCTTCGCTTGCTGCTCGTTCTTTACAATGTACCTGTTTTGACCTTTTAGAAAATACACACTTTACTTCTTTACGTGCCATGGAATTAATGTTGTAGTCCTTTTGTAGTTTAGTTCATTAATTGGTAGATGTTTTTTTGGACCAAAATTTATATTAGTCAACAAAGCATCTTATTTAGATTATGAAGATTTATACAGAACAATAGCAGAAAGGAGAGGTTAATGAGTGAGTGAGTTAGCTGAAGATTTGGTAGTTTTTGTGAAAAGCAGATATCGCTCGTTGTTAACCAGTTTAAAGTACCCATATTAGCCCATTTTCAGATCTATGTTATAATGTTACCTCATCAAAACATACCAGGAGTTGTGTTTTGTTTCATTCACACATTTAACACTCAAATCCTGCATATGTAGAGTTCTTCTCTAAAACAGAAAACTCTCTGTTCCACCTTACAATGTCATGTGGTAAAACACAAAGTGCTCTACTGTATCTTAACGGCATACAGCTTTACTAGAATCATGTGGATTATTTCAGACCTGGAATATCCCATTTCTACTAAACAAAAGTTAAAAGGTTGCTGTTAACTTGAAAACTACCGCTTCATGACTTCACAAGGTGGAACAGAGCAGTTTGAGCACAACTCCAAATAGGTTTTTGAGGAGGTCACAATGCTAAAGAGTTGATTTTGTGTAATATAGGACCTTTAATCTATGCTTATTTAGATTTCCTTTTTTTTTTTTAGGAAATCACGAACATGTGTAATTTTTTTTTGTCAACCACAAACCTATATTGAATCATCTTTGTAAGTCACTATTCTTTCAAACTATCAACCAGTGATTAGCAACAACAGCAGCACTTGACAGGATTAAAATATTTTCTATCCGGACATATTTTACGGCTTGGTAAACCCATTCTGAAAATTGAACGTCTCAATAAGTTCTTGTAAAGGCAATTTTCCCATGCATGTCTAATTGATGGTGCTACACAGAAGTACAGCAATTATTACCCCCTTGGAACAGCCCTCTTCTTCAGTCAGATTTACAATACAACAATAGATTTTCTGTGCATATTTTAAAGAGGATCATGGTAAAAATGAGCAAGCGGGCAAGCTGCGGCGGCGTTTTTTGCGGAGCTGTTAGAGGAATGATCAATATGAGTGAGTTATTACTTCTCAGCATTGTACAATATCACAGGCACAAACAGAGGACAAGTCCAGGCTGCTCATGGCCACATTGTGCTGCAGAATAAATAGAGCGTTGGGTATTTCTTTGCCCAAGTGCGGTTGACTTATTGGTGAAGCCCTCTGTATACCTTCTTCCACGGGGTCTATCAGTCATCTCCTCTACAACCTTGTCCGAAGTACAAACATGAAAGGACATCCACTAACAACAAATTAATCTGTTTTTGTTTTTTCGTCTGTGCCGCATAGATTGACCGATATGTTTTTTTTCATGGCCAATGCCAATAAGCTCTGTTGATAATTTTGGGCCGATATGCAGAGCCAATGTAAATTATTTTCCCCAAATGATATTATTTAAAGGTGCACTGAGTAACTTTTATGGTGGAGGGTTTGCCACTTGCTTGTCTCCATGAAGACGATATCGCTTTGCCTTGAATGTTCCATAGTATTACATTAAACTTACATCTTTAAACATTTAATACAATTGCAACTGATTATACAGCTCTGGAAAAAATGAGAGACCACTGCAAAATTATCAGTTTTTTCTGATTTTATAGGTATGTGTTTGGGCAAAAGGAACATTTTTGTTTGAGTCTATAAACTACTGACAACATTTACCCCAAATCCAAATAAAATATTATCATTTAGAGCATTTATTTGCAGAAAATGACAAATGGTCAAAATAACAAAAAAGATACATGTTGTTCAGAAACAATGCAAAGAAACAAGATTCATTTTAAAAGAACATAATACTAATGTTTACACTTAAGAAGAGTTCAGAAATCAATATTTGGTGCAATAACCCTTATTTTTAATCACAGCTTTCATGCGTCTTGTCATGCTCTCCACAAGTCTTTCACATTGTTCTTGGGTGACTTTATTCCACTCCTGGTGCAAGAACTGAAGTAGCTCAGCTTTGTGTTTGTGTTGGAATTCAACAGACGCTGGAATGGAATGGCTGTAATACATGTAGAGATGCTGATTTCAGAAAAAAATGCAGTGGTATCTTATTTTTTTCCAGAGCTATATAATCAATTGCAATTGTGTTAAATGTTTAAAGATTTAAGTTGTTCATAAGTTCATCCTGTAAGCAGGGTAACATCTCCACAGATCTGATCTGTAACTTTGCCTGGTGGCGTCATTTGCCATGGAAGTAGATATGCTTAAAGATCCCATGACATGGTACTTTTTGATGCTTTTATATGGCTCCTTAATGGTTCTCTAATACTGTAAGTGAATCCTTCTTCAAAATCAACACTCACTGCATGAGAAACAGAGATAAGATGAGAAAGAGTAATTTTTCTCTCTCTGAACACTCCATAATGGGACTTGTTGCTTGAATGCAAATGAGGAGAAAAGAGCTGGCCTATAGTAGAGAGTGGGGGCGTGGCCAAACTCTCCGCTCTCGGCTCTGAGCGCTCAGCTGATCCATTTCCGTGTTTTTGCACGGGGGAGAGATTTGAAGCGTTCCATTGAAAAATAAACACATTTCCACAGAAAATAAAATTAAACCACTGCTGTTCAAAGGTCCAGAGGCTCAGATAAAGGACTTCCGAGCCTAGAAACACTCAGACGTGCCTCCAGGCAAAAAAACGCATTTCGCATTGCCTAGCGCATTCGCGGTCCAAACTCTCTGGGCGTGATTTACAGAGACGCTGAGTACAGACAGACGGGGGTGGAACTGCATTTGCATTTCTTTTTTCGATCTGACGTCAATAAGGTGCCTTGTTCAAAATCGCCCGTTTGAGCTCCGATTTTTTGTAAGGCAGAAAAGGATCGCAAATGCTCAGTTTAGACATTTCGCAACTTTTAACCATGGGGGGGACCTAAACAGGGTAGGGGAGCTCACATTAACGTTCAAAAACCTCAGAAAGTGAAAATTGCATGCCATGGGACCTTTAATGACATACTGTGAAACATACCAGGCAAAGCAATAACATCTCCATGGATACAAGCCAGTGGCCGACCCTCCAGCACAAAAGTTACACAAAGCACCTTTAAATTTACTACAAACTCACCCACAGTCTTTTTTTTGTCTTTTGTTTTGTTTTTAGTCCGGGCGACAAGCGCAGATTTTCATGCGAATCGATCACTTTGCGATAAAAGCGTCAAATTTGGTATGATGATTCCCAAAGGAGGTCTGATCAAATTTAGGACCGTAGGCACTCAAGATCTGGCCCCTGGGGGCCATGGAAATGGAAAAATTTATTAAAAGCACCCAGAAACATCACATATTTTCCAAAATGGCCGACAAATATGGATTTCGTGGTCAAATTGCACTGTTTTTAATCCGTTTTCCCATTAGGAACTCCATTTGTGGTGGCCATTTTGGAAAATGGCCGCCATATTGAATGCCTATAGTTCTAAATCTAATCAGACCCCCTTTGTGAACCTTCCTACCAATTTTGATACAAATATGTTGTGTTTCTGTCTGTTTTCAATTCATTTGACCACAAAATCCATATTTGGTGGTCATTTTGGAAAATGGCCGCCATATTGAATGCCTATTGTTCTATATCTAATCAGACTCCCTTTGGGAACCTTCTCACCAAATTTGATACAAATATGTGATGTTTCTGGGTGCTTTTAATCAATTTTCCCATTTCCATGGCAGCCATTTTGGAAAATAGCCGCCATGGCCCCCAGGGGCCAGATCTTGAGCGCCTACGGTCCTATATCTGATCAGACTTCCTTTGGGAATCATCATACCAAATTTGACGCTTTTATCACAAAGTGATCGATTTTCGCAGCTATCTGCCGGACTATTTGTGCAGCTGTCTCTTCATATTAAAATGTTAAAATGTTTTAGGCAGCTGATAAAAACAAAATATGAAGATTTAAAGGTGCAATGCACAATTTTTCTAGTAGAGAGTCCGCTACCTCCTTGTCTCCATGGAGATGTTATTGCTTTGCATAGAACATGTGCCATGATATGACATTAAACATATCCATCTAGCGTTTATTCATTTCAGGTGTTTCTATTGCTCAAAAATACAAAAATCTTCTACAGAGACAAGCAGGTAGCAGACCCTTTGTCAGAAAAGTTGCACAGTGCAGCTTTAAGACCAATATCCCATACTATAAAAGCCCAAATATCTCCCAATATATCAGCCTAGCTCTACTCAGCAGTATTGTTTTCTGTGTCATGCAGGTAGCTCACTGATCTGTTGGTTGGTAATGAATAGTCTTTATTTCTCAAAGCATGGTGGAGGGGCGTGTCTGTATTCCAGGTCTGTGGATGGTTCTGGGCTCCCACGGGAACAGGTCGCGTCAGCTCGATGGTGCCATAAAAATGCTGAGGCACGGGCTTGCCAAAAGCGCACGGCCCAGGAATGATGGCCATGATAATGTGGGTTATTTCTGGTCTGTTTGAACAGCTTCACAGGCTTTATTCAACATCATAATAACCCTCTGACTTAGCTATTACCTTACCCTATTACAGGCCATTCCAGCTTCTAATATACAGTGCCTGCTAATGGGACGGAAACTGCACTTACTCAGCTTTTTTTGCAGCATTTCAGTTTTGTTTGATGGAAATTGTCTCCTTACAATGAGTCACATTTTAGCCTTACAACCACTAAAAGAACTGTCAAGGTATGCATTTCTGTGTAAAAAATATAAAATGTTAAAATATACTGCAGAATTATATTTTGCATTAATTTATAAGCTCTGGTAAATCAAGGAGTAGATGTGATCAAAAGAAAAATAAAACGTACTGTGTAATCCTTGATTTTTGCCCAATTAAATGCAGAAATCGCCTTTTGATATCCTAATAGTTGCTGCTAGAGAGTGTGCTGCCAATAAGAGATATTGAAGTCCATCATTTATTCAAAACTTCAAGATTTCTTTATAGTGACAAGTTCAAAGTTCAAAGTCAGCTTTATTGTCAAAAACCAAATGTACAGGTTGCACACACAGAATTTGAAATTGGCTCCCTAGGCCCACAGTGAACATAAAACATCTGATAAAGACAATAAACACCATGACTAAAACATCACATATACCCCTAGCAGAAGTAGAAGACAAACACAATGACTAAAACATCACATATACCTGTAGCAAAAGTACAATACACAAAGAGGTAAAAGACAATGTGTGGCGTAATAAAGCTCCAAATGGTGTCATTTAAGCAGTAGAGTCAGTGCCATTTAAGTGTCCTCTACCTCCTGCCTGCATGGTGGTACTGCAGCTATATTCTACCTCCACACTATTGATACTTTGGAGTGACATCACACAACATATGTCTGTGGTGGTGCAGTTTCCATGTCACACAGTGCACACTTTAGCAATCACCTCCAAAAGCTAGGATATTGTCCAGTTAATAAAATACATTGAGTGATGAATTATACGTGTAAAAGAAAGTTGTGTTTGAAACTCAGTACACTTCTTTGAGGAGGCCTAAGCCCTTTTATGTTGTAAACACCAGGGGAAAAAAATGAAGAAAAGGTTGTTTTTTTTATACTGCCAAACATCAGAAAGAGTTATGCATGTCCTTTACTGTGACCTCCAAAGAAACACCTTTTACAACTGTGTGTAAGCTTTGAAATAAGCTACTTTCTATTCCATTTGTTACTCTCCTTTTAATGCACTGTGCTTTAACTGTCAGAGTTTCACATATAGAAGGCTGGTGAGGGCAGTTAGACTTCTAAAGGTGGAGCCATATTTGGACAGCAACGGCGCATGTGTGTTTACACTACCAGCATGCACCTCAGCTCATCTCTCACAGGGCCACCCTTAATTCCGTTCCTTTGCCCGGGGCTTGGGGAAATAGTGGTTATCTATATGGCTCAGGTGCAAGCGATGCTGATATGAGTGACATTCGTTATTATTCCTAGATTTTCTCTCCCTCCCTGTATATTTGAGTGGCGGGCTTGCCTTGCACTGTGGTCTAAAAAGGTAATAGACCCGCCAACTGGATATGAGTCTCCTCTGAATTCACGCAGCTCTGGTCCCAACAAATGAGAGCAGAGGAGCCAGGACCGTTTGAAAAAATTATTAATAATAATAATTTTAAAATGGTTTCCCGCAGGTTACTGGAATAATATACAATGCTGAGTGAGAAATATAGGTCAACTGGCAGTGGTCGGGGAGGGACAGTAAATGCTGTGTAACCAAGGTGAGGAACGTGCAGCCAAAGGAGTTAATAGTATACCGCCCGGGCAAGCATCAACAAGGGAGCTGTTATCAGCCCGCCATGTTCACAGACCTTCAAAGCACTAACCAGCTCGCTCTGTTCTGCTTAATCCCAGGCTTAATACTGCAGTCCCCAAACCCACCTCCCACTATTCAGGTTTCACCACAAAACGCTACTTAACCTCACGTTTTCTCTTAGCCCATTGCCTAATGTTTTTTATGCTTTCAAGGCCACTTTGTAAAGCAGTCACATCTTATTCCTCACACCGCCTTCCTCCCAAAGCACAAAACAAAACAGTGACATGAAAAGCATGGCAGAGCAAATATTAGGTTTCCTAATGTGGCTCTAAAGAGAGTTTACACAGTATATTCCAGAGAGGGAAACGTTTTATATGATGATTTATTACTATTATTGTGTAGTCAAACGTGATTTAATGAGTATAGTATAAAGTCACATTTAATATATATACTTCAGTAACCCCCCAACTGCCATGATTCTAGCTGGAAGGACATATTACAAGATTAAGAGGCTAGACTAATACAAGAAAAATATTCAATCCTAAACTATATAAATCAACATTGGAGCACTATTCTGAAGGAATATATTATTTGATGATACATATGTATTTTGTTAAGATGTAGTAGAAGGTAGAAAAGTCTTCAACTATAGTAATTTCAGCTTGTAGTAGTAGTAGCAGTAGTAGTCGTTAACTAATCAAACAGTAAAGTTAAGCTACATTCCCCTTCATTTACTTCAGTGAGGACATAGGGCATGAGACAAATTATATTTTTGAATGATCAGTCACGTATAAGTAGGGGTGGGTATTGGCAAAGAAGTCACGATTCAATTCGAATCACGATTCATATGCCACGATGCGATACTATCACGATGCATCACGATACTTGAATTATTGCGATGCATTGCAATATATTCGACATACTTCAGTGAAAATGTACCAAAAAAAGAGGATAACTTAAATATCAGTGGCTGTGTATCTGGGTAGTGTCTTCAGTTGATACATAACTCTGAGCAACTCAATTCATAACTGAATTTATTGAATAACAAAAACAAATAAACCAAACCAATAACAAAAAAAAGTGCATAGGATTTTTTTCTAAAACAAAAAATGATGTTCAAACATTTGCCATTTTGGAGGTAGCTACCATCATAACAAACAATACCCTTTCACAAAGAAAGAATAGGATATATAAAAAAAATAAACTAATAATTAATTTATGTATTTATTAATATTAAATATTAAATTATTAAATATTAAATAATTAATTAATAATAATCGATTTTTGGCATCAAGAATCGATGCAGCATATTGTGAAAGTTAGTATCGCGATGCATTGTCATGACGATTATTTTGCACACCCCTAAAGTATTCTAGTATAGACTGTGCATGTTTATATGGATGGGATCAAAGTTGTTTTGCTAATTATTATTTATATGACCTACAATAATAATAATTTGAGTTTGTCAACAGTTAATAGTCACAAATTTTAATCCATTTTGACAACATTTTGATATGAGGATAACTTGAAGTCACGCCTAATGCCCAACTTGTTCTGCTTGACGTTTTGAGCTCTTCACGCTAAGCTCCGACAAAGGAAAGTATTTCACTGTTACTGACACTGGAAATTAGCGTCGACAGCCTTAGGGACGACCAAATCTGCCATGACAGCACGTCTCACCGTCACCAAGAATTCCCCGGCGCCCGCTTGGCTCACTGACAGACCCCCTCTTCCCTCTGTCTGTGTGCAACATGCAGTCTGGAGTATCAGGCGGTGTGGAGAGCCAGGTGCGCGGGGCCGGGGCTGATAAAGAAGCGAGTGTGCTATCGGAGCTCAGAGTCTGATAAGGAACGACACCACGGCTCACTGATTTATAGCAGCCGGCACAAGCAGACAAGCAGCGCCGCTATAACTGCACTTATGATTCTGCTTGTTTATTGATTTTTGGGACTAGCTTTGTGCCTTATTTTGAAACTACATGAAGGGGCTTTGGATAGTTTGAGCTGAGCGTAGAGGGATTATGACACGCACAAAAAACACACAAAATGAAGACCATCACTGATACAAAATGAAATCCATCACTAATTCAATAACTTTCTTTATAGTGACACCTTACTCCTCTCCCTAATGTCTGCATAGTGCCAAAGCCCCCTATACTCTAGCACCACGTTATTGATACTTTGCATTGACCTTATGCCGGGGGGGTTCTACATGTATGTAGATGAGGGAAGGTTAAGCATTTTTCATTTCATTTCATTTATTTATTCATTTCAAGCAGGTCAACACAAGGAAATAAATACATGTAATCAATATACAGTCAAAGCAGTTTCCATGGTGATGCAATCCACACAGTCTTTGCCAAAAAAGTGTTTAGATTATCTGAAAACTCAGGAGCATGTGATCAATACAAAACAAAAAAATTGAGAGTAATAACTAATGCTATCTGCTTGTCACTGTAATTATGTGTAAGAGACTTGTTTAACAGTACAAATCATCTACTAAGTCAGCTCTTTCTGGTCAAATTGTGTTAAAACAAAGACAGATTATAACAGAACAAAGTCTAACAAAGCCACAGAAAGAGCAGTGCCTATAATTAGCATCGCACCACAGAGAAAGTTGATTGCATCAGCTGTAAAATATCAATACTATACTCTCATTACTCTCACCACACAGCAAGGAGGTTTCTTCTTCGATTACCAGGAGGGGTGGGTCCTTCTGTTAACAAATTCTCTCCATATCCCTGTGCAATTAATTTAGGTTGATGTCATAAATAATAGGCAAACTCATCAGGCACTTCAGACCAAAATAAATAACTTTTTTTTTTTTCAATTTTGAAATTAAGCACCAAACGAAAATAAAAAATAGGCAATAACAAAACAAAAACCATTCCACATCCCACCTATTTCTCCACACTCAAGACATACAGACAACTACAGCTTTGGAAAAAAATAAGAGACCACTGCATTTTTTTCTGAAATCAGCATCTCTACATGTATTACAGCCATTCCATTCCAGCGTCTATGAAATTCCAACACAAACACAAAGCTGAGCTACTTCAGTTCTTGCACCAGGAGTGGAATAAAGTCACCCAAGAACAATGTGAAAGACTTGTGGAGAGCATGTCAAGACGCATGAAAGCTGTGATTAAAAATAAAGGTTACTGCACCAAATATTGATTTCTGAACTCTTCTTAAAGGAGAATTAATGTTTTTTTTTTTACAATCTGAGCCTTATTTTGGTAATAAAACAAGTTGTTTTACTCACCCATCGCACTTTGGTGTCATATGGAGCATTTCCGGAGATGTTTTAGATTAGCGATATCTGTAACGTGAGTGGTCGGTGCACGACACTGCAGTCACCAAAATAACACAAACTTTAGCACTTTTCAAATCATAGAAGCTCAATGTCTTAGTCTACACTTTCGTTTGAGTCAAAAGTGGCCTGTAATCCGAGATTTATCCATAATTTACAGCTTTGCGTTTCATGTTTGGGTCCCGAGAGCTGAGAGCGAAATAAGCTGTGACTCCGCACATGCGCACTGGCGTCCTCATCTACTGGAAACTATGGATAAATCTCTGATCTAAAAATCTCTGGAAGTGCTCCATATGACACCAAAGTGCTAAGTAAAACAACTTGTTTTATTACAGAAATAAGGCTCAGGTTGTAAAAAATGTTAATTCTCCTTTAAGTGTAAAGTTAAGTATTAGTATTAGTTAGTATTATGTTGTTTTGAATGAATGCATTTTATCTTGTTTCTTTGCATTGTTTGAGGTCTAAAAACATTGTATCTCTTTTGTTATTTTGACCATTTGTAATTTTCTGCAAATAAATGCTCTAAACGATAATATTTTTATTTGGAATTTGCGGGAAATGTTGTCAGAGGTTTATAGATTCAAACTAAAATGTTCTTTTTGCCCAAACACATAACTATAAGTAATAAAATCAGAAAAAAATGATACTTTTCCAGTGGTCTCTTATTTTTTTTCCAGAACTTTACACACATAACACCAGGTACGCAAATATTAGTCCAGTCTTGTCAAAAACATGATTTTCCCAGTTTGCCATTTAAACTGAAAATATAACTGTAAATCGGTGACTTTGTTTGATAGCTAAGTTGGATTTTATAACTAGCTGTTTTCTCCTGTGCAGCCCCACCAACAATGATGTCCACCGGTATAAATTTGGAATGGCAGTGCGAACCCCTAATAGATGAAGAGATGAATCAAATGAACACCACTAAAAGAGTAATAAACAGATTAATAATGTGGAAGGTTCCACAGGCTAACCTCGCCTCCCTCAATTAGCGCTAAATCAGCAGCAGTTATTAGGCCTGCTCTAATTGAATGTGAAAGCGAGCCGCGCTAATGCAATCCTCCAGGTGTAATTGGTGTAGGGGGTAGTCAGAACTAGCTTCGGCGTTAGCTCAGGTCTTTGCTACAGGGCCTCGTGTTTGCTGGCTCATTCATTTCAGGCCCCATGTGACACGCCATAAGTCAGGGGCCTGTTTGAACCTGCCAGCTCTCATCAGGGGAACCTTGCCTCCAGACGAAGCCAATTCCTCATGAGATGGATGCTCCAGCTAATAGGAATACCTCGGAAGCAGCACCTTGTGGGATAACATAGATATCAGCTGCCACAAGTTTGCAGTGCTCTGAGAATTGGAATATCTCTTTTTGATAGCCTCATTAATATCCTGGAATATTAATGAGGCTATCAAAAAGAGAGCGCTGAATATGCAGGGATGCACATTTTATTTATTGTTTTTTTTTTCTGTTGGTTCAGATAATTAATACAGCATTTTAAAGAGAAGAATCGCTTTTATCAACATATTTTTTGAGCTTCGAAAGGTCAAGATGGCCTCGGATAGTGGTGATTTTCCTCTTTTGCTTTATGTAATATACTAAGAAAAGAACATGGTCATACGCATACAAATTAGGACATAAACTTCGACTAAAATATTACACGATAACTGAATTCTGTCAACTGGGCAAAGGTCTTTGAATCGACAAAATAGCACTCGCACACAAAATAGAAAATCTGTTCTTATTGTTCTGATTCTGCTGCTTAAAACCTCTTTCTGTAGTTTTCGTGGAATGGTCAGATGATAAGCAGTACCTGACTCTCTGCACATCCACCACTTGGTATTCAGGCCAAAAGCTCAATCTTGTCTCCCATTGGAGCATTCCCTTCATGCTCTTACGTTCGTTTCGGTGCCATTTGGCAAACTTGAGGCGGCCTGTCATGTGGCTCTTTCAGCGGATTGGCTTCAGCTTTTGACCATTCTCCCATAAAGTTCTGATTGATGGAGTGCTGCAGCAGCGTGCGTCTTTCTGGCAGCCTCTTCTCTTTTTTGCCAAGAAATAGTGCTGCTTTTTGTGTTCTCTTCGAGCTTGAGGAGAGCCTGGGTGGTACCACAGTTTTTCAATCACTAAGGCCTCTCCTCTCTCTGGATCTTTCTGGCTATTTCTACACGTTCTACACTCCAGCTTGGTCCATGGATGAGTTTTTGGATCTCAGTTTGTTTTTTAGCCTTTATTTTGAACTGTAGAACTTTTACCGGACATGTGACAGACCATGGAATAGACTTTGAATCAATCAAATTTGCTTTGAGTAAAATCTATGGCTCTGTAAGTGTGGAGCAGCACTACATCATTAAGCTTTCCAGCAGCTGTCAGCAGCACTGGCTGTCAACAGTAAAACACAAGAGACACGTTTACGAGTGGATGTCTTGTTATGGCTGCTGTTTACTCTGGGAATATTAAACAATGGAGCAAACCAGGGCTTGCAAAAAAGATTTACATGTAGGAGATTGTATTATGTTGCAGATGCTACCCCACAATAAAGAATAATGGAGTTTACTCTTCTGTAGTAACAAACAACACCTTTTACTCAAAATTGAGTCTCTAAGTAAGTGCACAATTTGAGCTAAGAAAAAATGATTAGGTAAATGCATAACTGCGCACAAATAATACAGGCAGGGGCCACCTTTCCACAGATCTGATTTTGCTACTTGCTAGAGAGAGCACTTTTTACTCTTAGAGGAAAGGCCTCACTCTTAACTCCTCTCTGGTGTTTCGATTGGTGATGAAATGGGCCAGTCCCTCAAAATATTTCCTCTAGAAGGTCTCAGAGTATTTCCTCTGGAAGGTCAAAGATGGTATGAGACCCTCCATGAGAAAATAGTTGCATGCTGCACCTTTAAGCTTTATCAAATGTGCACCTGTGGATGGAAAAAGCTCAAAAGGTCAAATCGTATACCAGATTTTAATGTTTGCTCAGTTTTCCTCGAATGGAACAATAATCTATTATTACAATTCAGAACTCTCAACTCTAACTCATTTAACTTTTTTTTTTACCTCCTTCTAGACAAGACTTGTGCCAACTGCTCTTTTGGTGCAATCTGTGATGCTCAGAGCGGTCAGTGCTTGTGTCCGTCCGAGTGCGTGGAGTCCCACCAGCCTGTGTGTGGCAGTGATGGCACCACCTATAGCAGCGAGTGTGAACTGCATGTCCGGGCCTGCATGGCACAAATGGAACTACGAGTGGTCAGCCAGGGAGAGTGCAGTAAGTCCAATGCACATGTCCACTCACCTGTCACTAGACTTGGTTTCACTAACATTGTAAGGAACACTAAATGGAAAAGCGGATTCTGAGCAACTCATATTTGATACTGACAGTGCAATTTCATATTTGAACACTCAAGTTATTGCCTATTACTCATTAGTGGTCAGAAATTGTAATAGAATTCACATACTGAGAATGTGCTTCAGCAGTTTGGTAAAAAGTGAAAATGTATAACAATTGCTATAAATAATAATTAAAAAAACATGATATGCTTAGTCAAATAAAGTAAAATAGAATGTAACTGACCATCCCTCCAACTGTAGACCACTTTCTACGCCATTGTCTGCACCAAAACGACACATTAAGTAACTAAATGTTGCTATGTTCATATTGAGAATTCAAGTGGGTCCTCTTACACATTTAAATAAAATTAATCAGTAAGACTATAACAGTAATTGTTATCTCCGGGCAGCAAGTTCTGGGTATCACATTAGCACAAGCAAGTGGCTCTGCTGAACTGCTCTGTTGAATATGTATGTAATTAATTCACAATGCAAATGAGTTTTATCGGAACAGGCAGCACATATATATTTTAGTGCTTAGACGCAGTAGTCTAACCCTGCCCTGGGCTCATGACTGATATGTTTATTACAGAGACTTGCGGTAGCTCCGTGTGTGCCTGGGGGGCCCGCTGTGTCCAGAACAAATGTGAGTGTTCCCAGTGCCCCGATGAGCCCCCGTCGCCGGTGTGTGGCAGTGATGGCACCACGTACGACAGCAAATGCCTCCTGCGCATGGCCTCCTGCTTACAGAAGAGAAGGATTGACGTGGCCAAAGCTGGTAGCTGTGATGAAGGTAAGAAATTATAATAACTGTATAAATTATGTAGTATATAAATCACATGATAAAATGCATGATTAAGTGTGCTGTGTAACTGTGTTTGTGAGTGCTACATCTACTTGTCTCCATGGGAATGTTATCAATCAATCAATCAAACAATATTTATAAGGCGCTTTTCATACAAAATTGTAACACAAAGCGCCCTACAGTGGTCAAGGATTAGAAGATTGACCTTTATTGATCTCGCACAGGAGAAGTTGTTTCTATATTTGACCCGGGGACCATCCCCATGATTTTGTTTTGTTATTTAGGCTTTGGTCAGGCCCTAAGCTGTTAGTGCGTTGCCAGGAATCAGGTCTGTGGAGAGGCGACCCTTCACAGTAAGAATGCCTGTTTTACAAGCTATATTTTGATGATGATTAATTAATCAACCACTGGATTTATATAGTGCTTTTCAGGATACCCAAAGGTTGTACAGTGCATTATTCATTCACTCCACATTCAGAGTAGCCACAGCTGCCCTGAAGTGAGGCTGCCAGTCTGTGCAATTGGCCCATCTGACCACCACCCACACTTGCTCCACACCACTTTCATACCTTTCATGTGAGTGAAGTGTCTTGCCTAAGGACACGGCAACAGTTTTTGCCACTGCCCCCCCACTGTGACACCTGGTATTTCCAGCGGTCTCCCATCCAAGTACTGCCCGGCCTTCTGAAACCTGTGACATCAGCTTTTGTCAAGCCAGTATGGACACACCCTATACTGTGGAATATTCCAAGCAAAGCAATATACAGTATGTAATATATCTCCACTGAAACAAGCAAAAAGAACGACAAAGAGAGTTTCTAAGAATTGTCCATGAAAACACCCTCACCAGAATGGAAATGTATTCATGGAAATGCTAAAAGTTCTTGACCGGATGAGAGGAAATGGACTTTGAAATGGAGTAATTACGTTAACCAAGCGGCCATTCAGATGTTGCCATTATCTTTATCTGCCGACCTGCACTACACTACCCAGTCAGCTGTGCATTTTCATAGAGCTTGTGTACACTACCAGCATATGCTCACAGCTAACAGTGCCAACAAGCTATTGAAAGGCGAGCAGGTCTGCGCACAACCTGTTTCCAAGCACCAATCACTGCCGGGTCATTAAGACCAGGTCAACACATCGCCATGCACAGACTGTTCATTTGAGCTTTTCAAACATCATCGCTTTTAGTAGCCCTAATGCAGCTTCTTAACATTCACCTCATGGCGGATAATAACATACAGTTTCATTTGCTCTATTATTTTAGAAATAAAAGAGACAGAATATACTTACCTTGCCTAACCTCCACATGAGAGTATTTTTCTGTCTCATATGAAGGACTCACAATGGAGAGAATAAAACTAAAGATAAGCTTTTTTTTTTTTTTTTTTTTTTTAAATAAAGTAAACTTTTTTTTTGCAACCATTTTACAGATTATTACCAGTATTACTCACTGCTCTGTGTATGTCTCAGAAGCGCGACCATGGTAGTGTGGGATGTGGGATTTGTATGGCTTGGTCGTCTCTCCACATTATGTCTAAATGAGATCCAATTCCCTGTGCAAATCATATCTCGTTGAGCGTTGACAGAGCACAGCAGCTCATCACAGCCCCCTCCCTGTGCCTGTCTGGGGGCACCTCTGGAGGGAGAGCACCAGGCTGCGGTTGTGATGCAGACCGGCTGCTGTGTGGTCACGCTGGAGATATTCTCCCCTGACGAGGTGTGAAGGGAGCCAGATTACAGCTGCAGCAGCAGGCCTCTGCTGCCCCTCCAGCCAAGAGTCTGTCTCTGCATTTGTCCTTCCTCTTTTCATCGCACCATTGTCTACACCCATGTCCCGGGGCCTGCGTGGCAAATCAAGCCTCCAAAGCCTCTCGTGGTCGATTTAACATCATAACACTGACCTGCTTTATATGTAGAGCATGAAGGAAAGTGATGCAGATGGCTCCTAGCACACATTGTCTGTTCAGGCTAAAACCTGTTGTATTTCCTCAGGGACATTAGTTATACTAAGGTATAGCAGCTGCAAGGCTTCGTTTTCCTTTTTCACTCTTTCTTTACCTTAGACTGGCTCCCAACATCCTGCTCTTTTTGCTTCAGAGAAAACCATCAGACTGACACAATAGAATTTTTTCCCCTCTGCTCCTCTCTGCTGTTTGCCATCCCTCCCACTCGCATCTCTCTCCATTTTGCTTGCGTCCTTTTCTGAAATTGTGCTTCTTCACAAAAGGGGCATGGACACTTTCACAGATGGGTTGAAGATGGGCTGCTCTGAAATCGATACGTTTCACCCTAGGGTGGCTGTGCGTCCGGCCGCTCTCCCACCGGAGCTGTCCCCATTCCATTCAGACCTCAGAAGTGACCCAGACCTCAGCAGGGGTCTGCTCAAATTGTAAAATGATCAAACCAGGAAGCTGTTACTCCCTATCACGTCTCACTCAGATAGAATCTGTGAGGTTACATGCGGTGCTCAGATGGATGAGAGGTTGTTTGTCTCAGAATTAGTGCTTTATGTCAAACATTTTATTTTCCTGTCACAGAATAGTGGTATAAAGTGTTTTGGGTCCCTACTCTAGCTCAAAGTAAAGCTACATGTCACAGTGACCACATCTCAGCTCCTTGCTTGGCTGAAATAAAAGGGAATGTGATTTATTATAAAACATAGGCCCCAACTAAAAACCATCCTCATTAGTCTTATGGGAGGAGGGAGGAGTGTGAAGCATAAGAATGGAAGCTGTTTTTTTGCCTTTTATTTAGCAGTAATGAAAAATGACAGTGTTCACAGCATTGGCCGTACAGGGAAATTTATCACCTGTTTAATTTCACACACTGGTACGTCTGGCCTCCGCTCCTTCTCTGGACACTGACAAAGTGGCAAGTGAGAAGTGTGTATGAGCCCGAGGGGCCGCTCTTTTTTAATTGAATAGACATTTAATAAACAAGATTACGAGTGCAGGAACACACTGGGAAGCACCATCTATGACCTGCTCTCCATCCTGCACAGATTGGAGCAGACAGCACCAAACACAACAACAGCCTGGCAAAATAAAAGCAATTTAGGTGTTTGGAAGGCAAAAGAGCTGAATGAAATCAGCAGATTTTCCCTTCACAGGCCATCAATCACAGCTCTTGTAACCTTCTGTTTATGCAGCAAAATGTATTTTCTCCTTTTGCAACCCAGCCAGAACCCCATCCCTCTTTCCACTCTTCCATGCCAGCCCATTCCTCTTTATCCCACAGAACTTTATTTGGACTAATGCGCTGTCACATCCGTCAGGAGAAGCCAGGCTCACTGAGTGATAGATGGAGCAGAAGTACTAGGAGCCACACCGCATCCTTATGCATCGCCCCTGTCATTTCACCTGTCTGCTCTGACAGGTCACGCACCGGGAGGATTGTTTTGGAACCAAAGATGTCCAACATGCTACAGGTCACTCCAACCCTCTCACTGTCCAGATGCCACTGTGTTGTGGTCTCCATTCAGAGGGCCTGTACCACATTTATTCCCATGTATTTGAGCATATTTTCTCTCACTCCAGTACAGGTATATTATAAAAACTGCTCGTGAGGTCAAAATAAGTCAGCTGTATACTATCTGCATCAAATTATATAAAGCGTTTTATTGTCTGATAATCAGGAAGTGCATGTTGACATTGTCGTTGGTGCTTGTAGTCATGGCAAAATGCACTTAGAAACTCATGAGGAAGTGAGGAACATATTTGGAGCACTTCAAACCATTTAAGATAAACTAGTTCTGTTTTTTCACGTTGTAAATTAGTAAAAATCTGTCCCTTTAATTTTGAAATGGCTTAGCTGGATTTACCACTACTATTTAGGAGTATTTCTATACTCTGGGGTTGTCACACATGATTTGACACAATCCAGTAGACATATGTTTTATATAGCATTTTCATCGCAGACATTCCCAGACGCTGTTAACAAAAGTATGTTCTCGCCCACTCCTCCATTATTTCCTCTGTCAAACCTGCTTTCTGTCTAACATTCTTCATATGTCAAGCTGCTGAGCCTTCTTATTAATGGAGCTCTATGGGCTAAACACACTAGGCTCTGTGAGGCAGTGTTTGGACTGAGAGAATAGCTGATGCAGTCTTCTTAGCTGGGTATGCATTAATTGAAAGGTTCACAGCCAGTGCTTGTGGTGTTCCCATCAAAGAGCAACAGTTAATTAGGAACCCCTTCACCCTTTGCTTTATTTATTCCATTTTGATGTCTTAGTGTTTTTATTTATGTATCTTGCTGGTTGAAAGAGGCTGACGGCCTGAATATCAATTGGCCGTGGGTCTGGTGTATTATTTTATTCTATTATTTTTTACATTTTAAAAATTATACCAGAAAGGAAAACTACATAGATCTCCAAAAGTTGTCATTGGGGCTAAGTTGGAAAGTTGCGTGGTGTTCTGAGCCATGGCCACATTGAAGGACTAAAGGATTGTTAAGAGCTTCATTTTGGCTTTAGTGTTGTGAAACTGACACAGACAATTTTAGACAATTTTCAGATTTTTTTTTCTAATTTTTTGCCTAAAGAAAACCAGAGGAATATTAACAAGTTGAATACAGACTTACACAATATAAATGTGTACATATTTTAAGTTATTTATTTATACTTTGAAAGTGTTATCAACATTCCATGGGGGTATAATGCTAACTAGAATAACATAAACTACAACCGGTGAGTTGATTTGCACTGTTAAACAAGTCTCTCACACATAATTAATCACAAGCTAGCTAGCATTATCCAACAGTTTTTTCAGTTATTCACTTAACTTTTTTGTTAAACACCAAACACTTGATCAGGAAAGTGATGAACGCTCATTGCTAGTTCAAATTCAAAGTTCAAAGTCAGCTTTATTGTCAATTCTGCGGAATTTCGATTCACTGTATGTTGAACACATATTATGTGTTCAACATACAGTGAATCGAATTCCGTTTCTCCCTGGCCAAGCAGTGCAAAAGACAGTGTACAAAATACAATATAAAGACAATACAAAAAACTACCTAAGACAAAAATCTAAAAAATCTAAAAGCAGTGCAAAAGAATAAATAAATACTTATTTACAGATGTCCAAAATGTGCAGTGTGCATCAAAATGTGCAATGGAAGATGCAGCAGTGAAATGTGCAGTAATGTGCAACAGAATGTGCATTGAAAGTAAAAGTAAAAATAAATGTGCACCAGTACTAATTCCAGTACAAGTGCTAATGTGTGTATTTTGTCACTGTGGTAACTGCTGAACATCCAGGCATAGACATACATGAAGAACACCCCCAGCATGATGTTACTGGCAAATATTTACCTGGCCAGCCAAATGATATCTCTCTGTATTTCCTATACACCGCGATACCATTTGGACACTCTCCATCCACTCTCGCTCCTCCGGTTCCAAACCGACTCCGCGATTCTGATTCGTTCAAAGATGGTGACGTCAGTGCCCCCGCCTTTGCCCGCAAAGTCACTCTTAGGCAGCGGAAGTTCCGCCTCAGTTTTGAATCAAGATGGCGCAATCTCTGATTGGTTCACTTAGCTGTCTGTCTACGCGCAACCGCAGCGCATTCTGTGGATCAAGCGTTACCAGACTCACTCGCTGGTACAGCGATGAGTCATGGAGTCTTCCAGGCAAGGCAAATATCAATTACATCTTACCTCCCAATTGGGGAATATGTTTTCATGTTTTCATGTTTCACTTATCTTTTTTAAAATTTTTAACTTTGCTGATGCCAGTAAAATCAAACAAAAGAAAAATTGTCTCCCAGAACTAAGAGCTTTTACTTATCCTACCTTTTATTCCTACTTATGAGTCAGCTCACCTCAGAGACAAAGCCCAGTGTTTGTCATAATGCCATAGTTGAAAGCTGTTCACATAGCCATTAGCCTTGTCGCAGACTGTTGTCTTTAACACAGACTTTTATCCAAGATCAATATGGAGACGCAGAGGTAAAGTCAGAGAAAAACAACAAAGTCGGAGGTGGGTTTAGATGGAGAGGGAGCATGTCCTTAAGTAGCCCTGGTGTTTAGGACTGGACACAAAGCTTCTATTGTGCCTAAAGTTAATAAAGTGAGCCTCTTTAGTGTATCGACCACATAAGCTGTCACTGACCATTGCTGGTGACCTGTTTCCAATAGACTCCACGAACGGCACGCTCTGGCCCCTCCCTTCCCCTTAATCCACTTTATGATAAGTGCCTCTTCCACCTCTCATATTGATTCCACTATTACAATTGCCCCATCACTACCAGACGTTGAATAAGTCTTGGGCCAAGCATAACACGGCGAAGCGCTTTTGATCACCTGATATTTTGTTGTCTTTTTTGCTGTGCTGGGAGCTTTTAGTCCAACAGTGCCTCTGTTCAGAATCGCAAATTAGTTTTAAATGAACTTATGCCAACCCCCGCGGTGCTGTGCTCACTGTCTGACATTCTCTCCATCTTTTCTGTGTTTCTTCTCTGCAAACTCGCACCTAATCTCCCTGAGGACTTCTACTGTAGGTAGCATTTGCATCTTCAAAACCCAGATCCCCAGAACATCATTTAGCTGCGTTCTACAACAGCCCACAGTCTGTTTTTGGTGAAAGAGTCCTTGAGGGACAGTTTTCAGTCTGGGTTAATTGCTTTTTAGTTGAAGTTTTGTTTCTTGTTTTTACTATAACTATTCCAGTATCATTACGTCAGTGGTAATGGTGCCTTTTATTTAACTTGTAGATAATGTGTATCTTTGCAATAAGTTCTGCGATAAACATAAACAAACAATTACAGCATTGCACAAAGATCCTTGGGTTGGGTAAATTTATTTGTAAATACTGAACAGTTATACAGTTAGCGTGGCAGCCTCCCAGCTCTTTTATTCTTGAGTTAAATGAATGAGCCACTTTTAATTTTACACTTCATGAATTACAAACATTGGTATATTTCCTTAATTATAGTATTGTTTGATGACTAATGATTTGTTAGAGAAGTCAGGGCTCTCAAGTTTTGAGCGGGGTGCTGCGTGAGGCTGCGTGATTTCCGAGGGGGGGTCACTTTTTTCCCGAGGAGCGGGGGGTGCGAATGACTTGTTTTCGCGGTGCCTGCATTATCTAACCGATTTTCTGGGCACAGAAGCGCTGTGCGCTGCGCTTGAATTGCGTAACTAAATTTCAGCGTGAGAAATACCATGTGTGAGCGTGTGAACACGTCGAATTGCGTGTGTCACACTCTCAAAGCGTGAGACTTGAGAGCCCTGAAGAAGTATTTAAATGCAGATTCTGCCTATGTTTTTTGCAGCCAACTAATTTAATGTACATCTATTTTGCAAAATCAGCTTTTCAGAACTTTTAATCATGTTATAGTTGTTTTCTGTCACCATTTACACACCAGAACTTGTATTTGGAGTGATTTGTGCATGTTTGAGCAAGGAGCCATATTGCAGACCAACGCTGTATTTCCACCGCTATATGCCCACCGCTTGTGTACTTCATTCTCCAATTTTATTTTCTTAATCAGTGATACGTGTAGGATTCAGCAGCATCGCATAGTCATTTTGGTACAAATGAAAAAGTCTACACTTTGCAAGCATGAGATGCTGTTTACAGAGATGTTTGTTTCCAGTGAGTACCACAGTTTTCTAACAGAGAAGTTAGTTTCTTGTTTCTTGTGATGAATATTGCTATGTCCAAAATATAACATAATGATCCACAGGTGTTAGAGATAATAACTATATAGCAGACACAATATGTCTTTAAGAAATGTACTGTATATACAAACAATGGGTCCATATACACTTTCTCTCACCCCCTACGTACCTTGCAACTTTTAATCACAACTTTTTTGGGACTTCAGTTCAACAAACCACAGTATAGGTCAGTGTGAAAGCTTATTTTTGCATAGTCATTACTTCTCTTCTCCTTTGTTTCTCTTTGTCTGGCCTCATAATTGGTCATCAGCATTAGGTCAGCAGGAATGGGACTTTTAAACTGATAAAACGCCATTAAGCATCGTAGATAAAGCGTCCGGGACAAGTGCCTTTAAAGTCATCAGAGATAATTAGACTTTACACAACACTTTGCAATTACTTGTATTCTTAGGAGGCACAGACCCATAAAGCAGCCCTCTCCCCCAATCTCCTCAGCACACTTGGATGCCACAGTTAATAATTACCTCACTTTTTCTCTCTAAATTTAATGAAATAAAAACGATGCCTCTGTGATGGTGCTCAAACGTTGACACTAATTTATTTAGTCAATGCTTCAGCGGGTCATTATTATTCTTATAGGGCTGCAGATCAATAGGAATCGAATCAAACTATAACATTTGGTATATTTTGTATTACAACATTTGTATATTTTATTTTTACTTGTACATATACACTTGTATAATTACGCCTTATTCAACACCAGTTTCTTGCAATTTTTTCCACTTATTTTGAAGTTATTATTACCATTTATATTGTTGCTCTTTGTTCTTTTATTTATTGTGATGTGTGAGATACTATGTCCAAATAATTTCCCTTGTTGATCAGTACAGTTTGTCTAAGTCTGCTTTTGATCTACCACAATTTCCATTCACAAAGAACAAAATATCCTGTCTTATTTTGCATAAAACTCTGTAGTTCTGAAACGTGGCTCCTGTATTAGTTTGTCAGTTCATATTTCAGTCTTTTTATCAGTTTTCCTGGAAGCATTGAAAATGCAAAGTTCGAACAAAATCCTATGATTAAAATCGCAATGCTTGTCAGAAAAATCGTAAATGAGATATTTTCCCCAAATCGTTCAACCTTATTATCTTGTTCTAGCAGCGCCCATAGTTCCAGACACTAGCGTGAGCCAAATCTCAATGATTTTTGTCATAACAGAACAGGAAGTAGGACATAGTTTTTGGCCTGACCTGGGGGTTATCTCTCTTGGGTGTTGCCATGTTTGATGAATGACTCTTCGTGCACTTGCACCTTGTGTTGTAGACTGTGGTTCTGGGGGCTCTGGATCTGGAGTGGAGAGCTGTGAGCTGGACAAGTGCCGCATGTTTGGAGGGTCCTGGGACGAGGATGCTGAAGAGGACCGCTGTGTGTGTGACTTCATCTGTGAAAGTGTCCCTCACAGTCCGGTAGGTCATTCATATAGAAGAACAGACACATATCTGAAGGTTTAGAATGTGTACGTGGTGAAACATATTGGATATCATCTCTTGCTACTTCTTTTCTTCCTTCTTTTATCTTATTAAAGCGCCCATCTCACACTATCTATGTTCTAATGCTGTTTCCACATCCAAAATATACCTGGAGTTGTGTTTTCATTCACACATTTAGAACACAAATTCTGCATATTTACTTCAATATGTGAATGAAAGAAAATACGGGTATGTTTTTGATGAATTAACATTCTAACATGGCTTAAAGCTCACATGTATACAATATACAGTAGTAATACTTCTTCATTGTGTTAACAAAAGTGACTATGCTAAGCTAGGTTCTCAAATTAGAAAGGTGTGGAAATGTACAAGTTCTGAAGTTTAATTACATATACTATAATTTATCAAATCTCTAAATATAGCAATGCAATATTTTTTTTAGTTTGGCAACAATTTAAGACTAAACTTGTGTGAAGGAATTGTTTTTGTATTACATTAAACTGAACATATTTAACATTTACTGTTTTAACCCATTGGAGCTGTAAAAATCAAAAGTTGTCACTGCAATGAGAAGCCCCGCACGGACCCACACACCAGTTAAAGTTTATTGCTGACCGCAGAGGTCGTAATGAAATATGATCGCCAGACGAAAGCTGAATTAATATTTAAACATGTCCTAAAGTCTGTAGTGTCAAAGTTTAGAGGCACTTTACTCACCCAAGAAAGAAAACGTATCGGCTCGCGTTCTGTTCCGGAGAAACGGACGTGTAGCGAACGTGGAGAGAGTTCCTTCTTACGTAGCATTTACAGTCATAGTTACGGATTTTCTCCTTTTTCACTGTCCTTATCCACTTGAAATGCAGGTAAATATTCACGAGCTGCTCACAGCTGATAGGTGGAAAAAGAAAACAAAAGAGCGCTAAGGACACGTGAATGGGCAGCTGCAGTAGTATGGTCATTTATGCACGCTCCGTTTCTTTCCCAAAAACAAGCAAATTTCACAGACAAAATATATGCTTTTAAAACACCCAATGCTGTTATATGAAACATGGAGTGGCTTCTTCATGATCTCAACTAGCAGATTCTGAAAAAAAAATCAAAAATCACAAAATTTTCTCTGTTTCACGAATGCCGACATGTGCCGGCTTTTCCTGTGGCGGGTCACATGTACAGTTTATGTGCTATTTAGAGAACATCTTCAAAATTGTTTGGGAGTCAAATAGTACACATATTAGTCATTAGTCAGTTTTTAAATATTAATGTGTATCCTTTACTACAGTCTGGCTGTTAAACTCATCTCAGTGCTACTCTTTTAAAATATAGAATTAGTATAGTACATAAATGTAAACTACTATGTCATTCTCAGGTTTGTGGCTCTGACGGTAAAAACTACAGTAACGAGTGTGAGCTGAAGAAGACTCGATGTGAAAAACAGGAGCACCTACAGATCCAGAGCCAGGGCCCATGCACCGGTGAGTCTATCCCCCTTCACCCTCACCCCTCACCCCATCCCATCTCTCATTCCACCCATTGACTGGAACATACTCTGACCACATTGTTATTGTCTCCCTACTGTAACTACTGTATGCACCAGCAGCTTAAATATGATTTAAATCTGCTACCGGGCTTTATCACTTCCCAGCAGCCCGCTTGTTCATCTCGGAGAGGTATCGGCCAGGCCCAGGCTCCGAAAACGATGACTCACTTCATCCCACAATTGAATGTATTAAACCTTCGCTCATAGGTCTTCTCCTGGCTCCTCTGGGACACCATTTTGTCCCACTCACTTAAGTATAAAAGGTCCACTTTGCACATAAATGAATGACATTTATCAGCTTTAATAGTTGTCATATCACTGGCTACGCAGCAAAGGTTACACTCCTTTCCTTTCCTCTCCTTGACCATGTTAAATGAAGAGCTTTTCTCGCCAAGGGCTGGGAGCGGAGTAAAATGCACTTAAGGGATTTGGAGCCATCATTCCAGGCATTTTGATTCCCAGTGGGCACATGGATGAGATGGAGAAGAAGGGCCACTGCTACTGTTTTCAACCATTCCCCAAAGATTCTTCCTTGGGCACCGGCTGTCACGCTCCCCTACCATCCACAGATAATCAATCACTCTTTCAGGAATCCTCTGAGGCTACTGCTCCCCTGTCGGCTAACCTAGACCAGACTGTTATTTCACTTTTCCACTTGACTTCTGATTGAAAAGGGAAACTTAATTTGACCTCAACGTTAAAAGGAGCATGGGGGAAGACTTTAAGATAGTTTTAACAAGATATACTTTTCTTGTAAGTTTAATTTAGACCCAAAGAGTTTCGTAGTTTGAACCACTGGGCAGATAGCTGAGGAATATTTAACATTTGTCCCTTTCCATAATATTTTACATTCTCTGCTGAAGTGTAGTGTTTTCATTAAGTTGCACTGTATAATATTTCTGGGTAGGGACCCGCCACCTGCTTGTCTCCATGGAGATCTTATCGCGTTACCTCAAATGTTTGAAGGTATGGTGTTAAATGCCTCTATCTTGCATTGCAAGTAGACCCGTCTCTCCACAGATTCGACCTGTAACTTGGCCTGATGGCACCACCTCTTTGGAGATTGATAGTTAACTTTACATAGTTCACAAATTAAAAAAAAAAATTAAGAAATTCAGCAATATTGACTAAAAGTACAGATTTAATAATGGCAAAAGCAGTTTACTGGTCAGATGGTCTGTTGCACCAATAATTCTAGCTTCTGATTGAACTTGACTTGAATTTCAGTGTAATAATAGCAATGTGAGGTTGCAGAAATATACAGTATGTCAAATGCAAAACATAACCCTATGACATCAATAACAATAACTAGGGATCCACGATATATCGGCATTAATATCAGTATCGGCCGATATTGCAAAATTTTTTAACACATCGGTATCGGCCCGATGTGTAAAAGTGGGCCGATATTAATTTGTCAGTACAGTAATCCCTCGAATTAACGTTTTCTCACATTTCTCTCTTGTTAAAACACTCAAACTTTTGTAGATTTTCAACAAAATGTATTAATAGTGAAGTGTGGGGGGAAGGGGGAGGGCGGAGAAGTGTGCGCGCGGACACATGCGCTCACCGCGGTCCCGAGGGGGAGGCACGCAGTCCGAGCCGTGTACGAGTCGAGCCCCGCGTGCGAGCCCCGCGTGCGAGCCCCGCGTGCGAGCCCCGCGTGCGAGCCCCGCGTGCGAGCCCCGCGTGCGAGTCCCGTCCCTTTGCGCTTTTCAGACTGCGTTTCTCCCCTCTAGTCCTGGTTTAGTCCAGGTCTAGACCTGGTCCAGTCCTGGTTTAGTCTAGGTTTAGTCTAGGTTTAGTCCTGGTTTAGACCTGGTCTAGTCCTGGTTTAGTCCAGGTCTAGACCTAGTCTAGTCCTGGTTTAGTCCAGGTTTAGTCCTGGTCCAGTCCAGGTTTAGACCTTGTTTAGACCTGGTTTAGTCCGCGTTTAGTCCTGGTCTAGTCTCGGTGATCCTGGTCTGGTCCTGGTTTAGTTCCAGTCTGGTCCCGCCCCCCGCGTCCCCCATCAATCGGCAAAGGTCCCTTAGCCAATCAGGAAGCAGAATACAATGTTACACTTTTTTTTTTTTTTTTAAGTTACACTATAAAAAAAATTTAAATTGAAAAAAAAAAAAAAACACGTTTTGAAAATAAAAGAAGACATTCAAAAATTAATTTTGCATGATTTTCAGTCTGTATAAAATGTTATCTCAGAATTAAAAATAAACAAATATCGGTATTGGCTAATATCGGTATCGGCCGATATCAGCAAATCGGACAAAATTTTTCACATCGGTGCATCCCTAAAAATAACCCTTCTGCCTTATATAGTGCTATAGCAGTTTTTTTCCGCTTTACATGTGCTTCAAACACGTGTTGTAGTTACCTTTTATAAACTATCAAATTCATCTTATACAGATACATCTTATTATTATACTTATTATTATACATCTTATATATTATCTCTGGACCAACCCCCATGGTTAGGGACAGTTACAGTTGGTTTAGAAGGCAAGCAAACACGTGCACATCTGCCTCCCAGGGAAATACAACACATTCTACAATCACCACAGCCGAGAGAGCACAGCAGAGGAGCTCCAAAACCCATATTTTGTTCTGAGTCGCCACATTGCGATGGACAGTAGCCAGTCAAGAGGAAAAACCTTTGTAGAATGGAAGAACATATGAAATTAAAAGTTCTGCTGATCCTAATAGGCTCAGAACAGATAGGCCAACAGCACAGCAGAAAGTGGCAAGTTAAATGAAGTGTGTCCAAAGCCCATCTCTGGAGCCAACCCAGTCATCACCATTAGGCCCGGCTCATATCCACACCAGTAACAGCGTGATTTATGGCCCCCGGATCTCCAGCTTCCAAACTCCAAATGAGCAACAAAAGAAAAAGAGATCGAGAGGGAATAGAGAGGAGAGCATCTGACTGTACAACTTTACTTTTCTGACAAAGTACAGGCTCAACTTCAACTATTTTTCTCCCCTGTCCATTCAACCCTACCTCCGCGCCAAACTGTTCTTGTTCCATTCAAATCTCTAGACATGGCCCAGGTCTGGAGAAGATATTTTTCACTGCTTCAGTTTGCAACTTTTACAGCAAAGGGAGGAAAAAGCTGGAACAAGACAATCAAAGTACATTCAGTGTTTGTATTTAAGTGTGTTTTTCACTAGTGCTGCATTCAACAGCTTTTATAAAACTGTTCAAAGGATTTCAAACATAATTGTATGAGGTGAGTATTATTACAAGATATAAACTTGATTAGCATTCATAAATGGGAGCCTGACCTTTATTATGCACAAATTAGAGTCATTATGAAGCGAAAATTAAAAAATAGAAGAGGGTAAAGCATACTCAGCAGGCAGTCAGAACAAAAAGAGACCCTTTATAATTGAAGGCATACTTAAAGAAGTAGTATAGTATGATGTAAAACCTTAATGTGGAAGCTTTTAGTGTTTTTGAAACACTTTTGTTTTGCTTTTGTTTTGAAAACAATATTTCTGTTGCATTTCATAATTGAATTATTAATAATTATGAATAATTGAAAAGTGTTTAAGGAACCTTGGTGATCAGCATATGTGGTTTGCTTTACTAAAATATTTATTTTGCAGGCTTGTAGGGTGGCCGGACAGTTCCATAGTATTAGACAAGAACAAATGAAAGGAGCATGGGCGCTTGTAGGTGGTAAATGTCAGCTCCACATTCAGCCCAAGCCTATTGTTTATTTCCATTGGAGCTAATAGCATCATTTTCCATGAATTTGAGCCATTGTGGAAGAAGTCCCAAATAGAATTGTTATCTTGTAGTTGGCTGCCAGCCTCTCCACCTCTGCCCCTCCAGCCAATCTCATTGTTGGCAAAAAAGTTCCATGTTGCCTGGAGATTGTGTAATTCGCGCCTCTTCCCACATAATGGCTCACATGTTGGTGTTTTGTGCTCCTCAGTCATATCAGCGTCTCCTGCTCCGGCGCTGGCAGAGCTCCAACACTGCAGCCTGTCTGTGTACGGCTGCTGCTCCGACAACATGACTGCCGCTATGGGGGTCGGACAGGCCGGGTGCCCAAGTAAGTACAGCACATACTCACATGTTGGATTATTTATTTCTTCCTAATTTTACATCACCTTGGATGATACCTTCAAATTGTGTGATTGATAAAACTACACTATATTTGAAAGAAACACTGCAAATATTGATACTTTGACGCTGGGGGTGTATTTCTATGTAGCTTTTACCATGGTGGCACAGTGCATACATTAACAATAATTACCAAATGTTTTTGAAAAGTCAAGTAATGCAAAACATATTTAAACAACACATTTTAGAAGTCTGTGAACAAAGTCTGTGTTTTAGTCTTTGATTTTCCACAAAAAAAGTGAGATTGACTAACAGAAAAAACTGCTAGTTAGCTTGTGATGACATGTTGTACTTCCATCTAAATCAGCTCTTTTGGTCAGATTGTGTTCAAACAAAGCTCAGATTGAAGTCTAACCTGAGAAACAGAGCTTTAGACAGAGCAGATCTTACAGTTAGCATCACACCCCCAGGGAATGTTGATGACATCAGCTGCAAAGTATCAATAGAATAATAATAATGTTCTAAATATACGTTTGACATTGTAGTCTGAGATTATACTCAGACTATTAAAACAATGACACTATTGTTTGTTCTAATTTGCCTTTGGCTCAGTTGCCTTAACATAATCTCATAATACATTTACAAGCACTTCATACTTTGAGGAGTCACACCCATTTCTAACTTTCTCAACTGTGGTACACTGAGCCTTGATTAATGGTTTTAAATGAGTCCCTGACCTTTATAGAGTACTTTGCAAAATGTTGAGTAATTATGAAGTTAGAAAAGGGCATTTTGAGAAAGTAGTGTCAAGTGGATTTTTGTATAAAAGTACAAAGTTTTTAAAAAATATTTATTTACAATTACATATGGCCTGCATACAACTTGAACTCATAGCTCAGTATGTTTGTGTAATCCCCCAGTCTACCAGGTAGGATCCATAGCAAAAGCTCTCTACATTTATATATACTACCATTTCTTTCTCATCATCTTTACGAATTAATGGTATGATATTTTGCCCTGTGAAGGTCCTAATGGATCAGTATGTGAAGTTAAGCAAAAGCTCTCAAAATAGACTTAGAGAGAATTATAGTTTCACTCTTGGGGGGCTAAACTGTGCCATACTGTATTAAACTGGCGACTTCCCTTTTACCGTACATATTAGGCAGTGCAAGTTGGTTACATGTGAATGCAGTTTTCACTCAAGTTTGTTGGACACAGCAAAAAAAAAAAGGCACGAGATTCCATCAGGCTGCTTCAGCATATGGAGCCTACTGTCCTTGACTGTTGTTTCATCTTAATCCAAGGAATAATTATGATAATGTTGTTGTGTATCGACAGGAAAAATCTCTTCATGTGATGATCTTGAGGAATGATAGGGAACACACAGATGGAGGGAAAATGCAATTCCAAGCTCTCTGGAAATACACACACACACACACACGCACAGCAATGTCTAAGGAATGTGCCTGTAAACATGTTCAAGACATTTTTGAGCAAGGCTGTTATGATTTCCTGTTATTTCAAGTTAGAGAAGTCTTTTAATGAGTTGTATTTTTGCAGGCACGTGTCAGTGTAATGTGTATGGTTCGTACAAGGGGACATGTGACCCAGCCTCCGGACAGTGCTCGTGTAAACCTGGAGTGGGTGGGCTCAAGTGTGACCGCTGTGAGCCCGGATTCTGGAACTTCAGAGGAATTGTCACGGAGAACATGAGCGGTTGCACACGTAAGGCTCATAATAAGATTCATAATTCATACACTGGTGGGTGAGCTAAACTTTTAGACTTTTAGTGAACTTTACTACTTTAAGATCAGTTTTATACACTACAACAAAGTTTTTCCTCTGTATTTCCATATTTTTTTAAATTTTTTTTTTTACTTTTGGTAGTACTCGTTCAACACATCCTCACAGACAAATACAAAAAATGGAAACGAGTGGACACATCCACTCACGCATTGTTTCTGAGACCAAATATTGACTGTAGCAAAAAAGGACAAAATCAATGTACCAGTCGACAGAAAAACGTCTATCAACTGACAAATTTAAATTCTGTTTTTGCACATTCTTGCTGATTTCCTGGGTGTCCAACTAGATGGAAATTGGATTTAGGATGGATTGTATTTTTTTTTTATTTAAATGATGGTATAAATATGCTTTCTCTGTATTGCATGAAAAGCAGTGTATAAACTCTCCAATATTTTCAAGGTTCCCACATCTAATCTCAGAATACAAAATATCTGGTAGTAAATACATGGTGGTAGTAAATACACAGCTTGGGAAGCATTCAAAACAGTGTCTCTCACATGTGCAAAACCTCTCAGTTTCCAGCACAGATCTTTTGAAACAATCACGAGCATGGTAAATGGATTTGACAGTGTAGATATTGGTTTTCTTCAAACATTATAGACTTCCCTTGCGTGGTATCTGGTGTCAGAAACTCCAATGTACGTAAATTATATTTGATTTCCTTGACTCTTTTCTCTTGAGATCACAGAAACCAAAATCATTATTATGAACCATGTAATATGCACATAAAAACTTGATATTTCTCCTGATAGACACACTGGGATGTCTGAATTGAATGAGGAGGATGTATTTGTATTCAGTGGGATCCGGGGTTACGGCTTCTTGTTTAGCTCGCTGTAATGTAATATGGTGGCCGGCCCGTAGGTGTGGGAGGACATGCACTCCCACAGCCTCAGCAGTTTCAGTCCACAGCAGGAAGCGGCCAGGAGCCCTCGCCGACCATGACCTTAACAAGGTTTACACCAACCTCCGCCTGCTCTACAGGCGCCAATACTAGCGCCAGCGGGGGGCAGCCAGGAACACATACACATGATCAATTCTACGAACACGACGGGCCTCCTGTCCTTCCCTAGGGTCGTTGTCTTCTTGCATGCTCATTTTGTAACATCCCCCAGGCACTTTGTCTACATTACATGCCATTTTGTCCTTGAAAACTACTTAAATTTCAATTACAGTATGCATTCTGAACATCTTAATTATTCCCTGCAATGAGTTTATAAGAGCTTTTTACAACTCTCAGGACCAGTGCAGAATTTTGCCTCGCATGCTAACACGCTTATCGAACAATAAAATGCTTTCTAATTAGATGCACACAACTCTCAGAGAAAAGTGCAGCATTTTACCATCACAGTAAAAGCAACAGCAACTACCATTCAAATGCACACTTCCTACTAATTGGATAATACAATTAAAATAAAATACAATTCAAATTAGTTGCTAACAGTACAGAGTTTTTTTTTTACCTTAACAGCTGCTAATACTATATATCTGTACTGGGGCAAGACAGATTTTGCTCAGATATGGTAAAAACGGTACAGGTATATATTGTTTTGCTTTTACCTTCAATAAAAAGTGAGGAAATGGACCAAGTTGGAATCTTATCAGCAGTTTACAGCTTCTCTGTTCTAGTGGAGCATTGCACCAGTGTAATTCTCCACTTCTCACCATCTCGTTAAACAACCCTAAGTGTATTGCCAATATTCATCACCGCAGAGACACAGGGAATTATAGACACTCTCTACTATCCACAGCAATTATCTGTAGAGTCCAGAGTTTCTTTTAGGCATGATTTTCAGAGTTTGATCTGTTTATTTCCTGTACATTTTTAAGTTGGGTCCATATGACATCACAACATATAGAAAAATAGCTGTCAGTTGTGGTGGTGGAATATTTATGTTGAAATTTTAACTCAGTTTGCAGATTCCTGGTTTATGGTTTATATAAAATGACTTGTCTGCAAGCATGTTTTTTATTGATTCATTTATTTATCTTTACTTTAACTTAAAAATGTGGTAATCTCTATTCATTCACACTGCTTTAAGTTTTGTCTGTGTAAAGGTTAATATGATAGATGCAGCTCTGGAAAAAAATAAGAGACCACTGGAAAATTATCAGTTTTTCCCTGATTTTACTACTTATAGGTATGTGTTTGGGCAAAAGGAACATTTTTGTTTGAGTCTATAAACTACTGACAACATTTCCCCCCAATTCCAAATAAAAATATTATTTGCAGAAAATGACAAATGGTCAAAATAACACAAAAGATACATGTTTTCAGACCTCAAACAATGCAAAGAAACAAGATCGAATTCATTTTAAAACAACATAATTCTAATGTTTACACTTAAGAAGAGTTCAGAAATCAATATTTGGTGCAATATCCCTTATTTTTAATCACAGCTTTCATGCGTCTTGGCTTGGGTGACTTTATTCCGCTCCTGGTGCAAGAACTGAAGTAGCTCAGCTTTGTGTTTGTGTTGGAATTCAACAGACGCTGGAATGGAATGGCTGTAATACATGTAGAGATGCTTATTCTTTTTCCAGAGCTGTAGATATATTGATAGATACTTTATTGATGCCTAAAGAATACACTGAAACGAACATAGCAACAAGATATTTTAAAAGATATGGCAAATTTGGAGACTTAATTATAAGGTTTTTAACAAGGTGTGGTTATTTCTGTTAAATACTGTGAATCCCTCATTACAGTCATACTAGTATATGCCCATCCGCTACATCCAAAACTATATTATACTATTTTACAATATCAGGCACAAAGCGTATATTTTATGGTAAATAGTGACTGCTGAATGATTCACTGTAAAATGTTTGCAGGGAGATAAATAACATAACATTATACATAATTGACATAATAATTGCATTGTAATTCTAACTGCAGAGCTGCCCTTCCATGACTTACTGTGTGTTTTGCTTGTACACTGCAGCGTGTAATTGCGACCCGGCGGGCTCAGTGAGGGACGACTGTGAGCAGATGTCTGGCCTGTGCTCCTGTAAGACCGGGGTGAAGGGCATGAAGTGTAACGTGTGTCCAGATGGAAGCAAGATGGGCATGAGCGGCTGTGACCACGGTAACAAGCCCCGCTGCACTTACACACTGTACCTACACACTGTACAACGTCCCCGCCAACCAGGGCACAAATGTATTAATCATAATTATGTAGGGACATGATAGAGAATAGTTTATGGGCTTCAAGAGGTCTCCCGGAAGAATCCATGACACACTCCACGGCCGCATCAATACTAATTAGAAAAAGTGCATATTTATTTAAATTTATGTGCATAAATAAAATAATTATTTGTCTCAATTAAAAGCCTTTGCGTCACTTAAATGGCAATGGGTGAAAAAGAGAAATGGCATCCATTTAATTATATATACTGTGTGTAGTGCCTGAATTCTGGTTTATAATCTAATTGATGTTCTTTTAACGTTAAGAGGAGAAAGTGAGCCGCAGGTAGGGTTTCAAGGTTAAATCATACCACACAGGGAGTAATGTGTTAATAGCTAAAAATAAGACTGTTTAATGAATTCCAGTGGTGTTGTATTTATTAAAATTCTTGCTACAGCCTCTTTTACCAATGCTTTTTCATGATTTACTGAGAAACTCTTTCTTCACACACACAAGGTGAGCGCAGGCCCCAGGCAGTGGCTGAAAAGACCCGTGGACTTTGATTGCACTATTAAATGTGATTGAACTGAGAAATACATTTACAGAAACCAAATTATTGAAAGCCTGTTGGTTCTTTTGTGAGTTTACTTTTTATCTCTTAGTATGCAGTGATTATCCATAATACCACATACTGACTGCTCAAATACGCTATGTACCAGCAAATGTTTATCTGTGTCAAAATGCTTGGCAAGATAGTATTGGAGATTTGGTACATTCATTAACCGAATAAACAATACAGCATAATTGGAAATAATTGATATCTGATTTGATAAAGCACTCCAGCAGTCTGTCAGTAATCAGTGTAGATAATACAGCCAGCCCAGTCTGTATCTGCTCCCCACATCTGTCTGCTTTGATAGCTGCGGGCATTTGATCAATGCTTATTAGCCAAATACTGCATCCAGCCAACGGCATGCGCATCAAACATCTTTATTGATATTTGATTTCCTCCTCATAATTTCTTACTGTGGAGGATTCACATTGTCCATATGTGCCTGTTTACGTCCCTGCATAAGGACTATTGATTAGAGAGCATATTAAAGAAAACAGCCCCTATGATTGCACTTGCTGAAATGCCATTTGAAGCAAAGGTTAGCCCCTGCTGTGGAGGCCTGCAGCTCCTTGATTAAGATGCAACAGCAGATATCGACTAGAAGTCAAATACTTAATGAAGCCAGTGGTCTCAGCGCAGTTAGAGCCACACACGACGCCACACGCTCAAAGACAAGAAACCATGTGCTCCTACATGAAAGCAGTACCACTGCAGAGAGCTCTTGGGTGCAGGCCTGGGAGGAGATACAGGGCGCGTGGTGGGGGCATGGTGGTAGCATGGTGGGGAGGTCTGCTGAGGCAACTTCAAAACATCAAACAGTGCTTTGGAGAGGTAAGCAGGATAATCCAAGGCACCTTTAGCAACCACTCAGATCTGAGGGAGTGACTGCTCTTTACGTGTAACTATGAAATGTTGGAACACATAATAGATACTTTTAGAATTTTTACACAATAACAGGAACACAATTTCAAATTTAGAAACATAACAGCAAAAAAGATGCCTAATCAGTCAAAGTTTTGAGTAAATACACCTGGTTATTTCAGAAAGAGAGGAGTTATAGAGTGCAGTTCCGTTATTAGGTCTAACTTTATTTAAAATCATGTTATACACCTTTGTCATTCTCTCCAAGTCATAAACTTTCATCTTCATCTCAGCATGGGATATTATCTGTGCCACTATTAGAAAACAACATTATGTCAAACAATAATTTCTGTCAGCAGGTTGCATTACATTCTCTAGACATTCTCTAGCTTAACCTTTGCAAAACAAATATACAAACACTTTTGGAAATCACTCACCTAAAGCGGCCTCTCCCCCAGGTCCCGAGGCTCCCACTTCCTGTGATGATTTAGTGTGCAGTTATGGTGCTGCGTGCATCGAGGTGAATGACCAAGCCCACTGTGAGTGCCCCTCTCCGGACTGCGACGAGAAAAACAAGACTAAGGTTTGTTTCCACTGTGATGTTATTTTTGTTGTGACACTGTTTGCAATTTAACTCTAATGTGTGCCCCCCACTCTCCATGGAGCAGGTGTGTGGATCTGACGGGGTGACCTACGCTGACCAGTGCCAGCTGCGGACCATCGCCTGTAGGCAGGACAAGGACATCACGGTGCAACACTTCGGACAGTGCACAGGTGAGGCCCCCAAGAGCCCCCATGAATCATACAAGAGCTCACCGGGCCAACTGCTGTCAGGGCCCCCATCACTATGTTATGAGCTTAGACCCTCCTGCTGGCTGCTGCTTATAGGTGATCTGTCTCTGTCACTGGGTAATGTGGACTTGGGAAGATCTGCTTTATGAAACTAACAACTGGTGTATTGCAAAACCAGATGCGTTGAAGAGTCATATTCGGGGTTCAGGTGTTCGGTTCCTTGTGAAAAAATAAACACAGCTTGTTGTTTGACATTATGACAAATCTAAGAAAATAAAGAAAAGTACAAGGGGAATATTTGTACAAGCAAGAGTGGGTCTCTGGTCAGTGCAGATTGGCTGGAGAATGCTCTACGTCTGCTTCCTCTTACTTCATAAAAAGAAATTCTTGCTGTTTCAGTCCATCATTATCAAAACAAAGTGTAATTCAGACAGAAATCATTGAAGTTCAGTAGCATTTCTTGTTTCTTGGCTTCTTCTCCCATTGTGTGGCAGCCCTGCTCAGGTGTAGTGTGATGGCATAGTGGAAGACATGTGTCGCCGTGCCCCCAGCCTGTGCGCTGATGGACATGCTCTGGATGGGTGTAATAGGGGTCGGGATACATGCCAGGCCCACAGCTTTCATGTTCAGTGAAGTTGTCGTGCCGAAAGCCAGCTTGCATCACCACTGGAGGTCCACAGACACTCAAGGCACGTACAGGAGGAGAGGAACCTAGCTGTGAGAGTCTGGCTCCCAGCCACGCTCTGCCAGGTGTCTGCACATGTGAGATCACCTTATCAGCCGCAGACACTCAGCTCAGCACAGAGGGACTCTCCACTGAAGCACAGTGACCAAATGTTAGCACAAACTGGGACAGCAGTCTGCAGGCTTTACCAGGCAGCAGGGGCCCACACACCTGGAGTATCTGAACTATCTACATCTGATTTTATAGTCATGGGAAAGAAACAAACATCACAGGAGGTTGTTGCCCTGAGAGTAATTTCTCCAAACCATTAGCAATCCAATTTGAAGCAATGTGGTTGAAATGATGCATTTTCATCTTCCTAAGGGTTGTTGTTTTTGCAAGTGTATCATCACAGATAATCTCCTCACCCCTGGAAAAGTAATCTCCTGAACACAGTGGGAACATTGGTTTGTGTTAAAGCTAAAATAGGCCACCTCTCAGAGAACAGACTGGAGACTGTCTGTTTATTTACTCACATTTGAAAAGACAGATATGCATAGAAGAGATTGGTGAGGCTTTGATAAGTCTCTGAACATCTGGTAATTACAAATTCAGAGCTGTGGGTTCTCTGCAAAGTGAGCCAAAATCCAGACAAATTCTTGTGTTGCCTGGTGATAGAGAGGCGGCTTATTGCTAAACCCTAGTGTGAGTTCCCACACAGAGCAGGAAGATGGCGAGTCGTGCTTGCTTCAGTGTGGAGGACCCAATGAGGAGCACACGTGCCTCAGCACAGGGCCACCCCACAGACCAGACCATCTTTTCATTTCTCTCGCTGGATGCGGTGGCACGGCGGGTAGCTACTCTCAGTGCAGGGTTAGATCTTCAGCTCATTTCACGTGTGGCTGGGTGTGAATTAGCATTTTCTCTGCCTAGCCCCCTCGCCAAGCACAGTCCTGCCCACCTCCACGTTCACCTCCATGTGCACAGGCAGAACTCGGACATGCTAATGCACCTGCTAGTGTTCAAGCTAAAGCACAATGCAGCCTAATGAGCCACCATTGATTTTAACCATTATTCTGCTACAGTAGTGGTTTAGTGGAGCTGCTGCTATATTTCACAGGGAGACAGCTTCTATTACAAAGCAGATCACATGTAAAACACATGTGCACCGGCTTTAGTTGTTGCCTTTGTCGTCTCTATTCTAGCTCTCAGGGAAATGGCCCTAGAATTGGCTCTGGCATGCCTCTCCCATATGGTGTTATCACCTGTAGGTTTGTCGCAAATTGGCATTGCATGGCGGCATATGGTGGTACCAAGCCTCCGCCAGCGTGTTTGTCAGGGCTGCCTGCTTCAGTGCCTCGTTACAAATCCTTGTTTGTTTTTAAAATTTTGTTTTGCAGTTTGTGCAAAGAAAATACAGTCATGTGCTATTCACCACATTTTAGACTTTTGATATAAACACAATGTAATTTCAAATGTTCATTACAATTTGAAGCAGAGATAATATAATGTCACATGCTTTAATTTTAGTTCAGGAGTTGTGACAAAAGTTGTTTTTTTGTTATTTCATGTAGTCCTTTCAATAAACCTGCCACCAGCAACTGATCTAATAAGCACCTTTCATAAGATAGCACAGAGAAAATGACAGAGTTTTCTCTTAGCTTCCCCACCCACTGACATACTGTCCATCCAGCTGGAGAAACACAGCTAAAGCCAAATGGAGTGTTAAACCTGATTAGAGGCCATGTAGCCAAGCACACTCAGTCAAAGTTTATTCTCACCTTCTCCACGTCTCGCAGCTCACTGGCACAGAAACACACAGACGTCTAAGGGCACTGGCCTCCTGACGCTAAGCCTTCACCTGACTGACAGGTGCAGCCAAGAGGAAAGCCTGTGCAGATACCATTCACAGTGATAGCATCAGTGCATGCTGCTTCATCCTACAGCCTCAATACAAATCTGACACTATCTGTACCCTCAGGGGCCATCACATTTCACACTTTAGTGCATAACTGCAGTCATAATAAGGGATTATTACAGTGTCATTAAATCTTCACAAAATGCTATAGGCTTAGTTGCATTAGAAGTCATTACACAAAAAATTCAGGGCTTAACTTAAACTCTGTGACCTTTTAGAGCTAAATGGTTTTGTGCAGTGGTTCTTAAATTTTTCAGTCCAAGTACCACTTCGAAATATGCCTTACACATCCAAACCTGGAGAGACTAGATCTAAAGTAGGACACAAAACCTGGTCCAGCGTAGGTTAAAAATGTATGTACCAATGATTTCATGGAAACTTAATTACATATGTTAATTTAGTTATAGTTTTATGTCTCACAGTTGCCTGGAAGAATCCATGACTCATCGCTGTACCAGCGAGTGAGTCTGGTAACGCTTGATCCACAGAATGCGCTGCGGTTGCGCGTAGACAGACAGCTAAGTGAACCAATCAGAGATTGCGGCATCTTGATTCAAAACTGAGGCGGAACTTCCGCTGCCTAAGAGTGACTTTGCGGGCAAAGGCGGGTGCACTGACGTCACCATCTTTGAACGAATCAGAATCGCGGAGTCCGTTTGGAACCGGAGAAGCGAGAGTGGATGGAGAGTGTCCAAATGGTATCGCGGTGTATAGGAAATACAGAGAGATATCATTTGGCTGGCCAGGTAAGTCTCACAGTGATAATATATGAATATATGATATTTTATTTCAAACATAACATTTCCTCAAAATATCTGTATTGCAGTTCAGTGGTCAGACCACCCCTCTCTAAGCAAATATATATCGAGTCTTTATTCTGACACCCACGTGTCTCTGCTGCTATCCCTGCTCACAGGAGACACTGCATTTCACACTTGATGAATAATTGCAGATATTATGGCGATTATTACAGTGTCATTAAGTCCTACACATACTGTTAGGTGAATCCTAATGAGGCAGAGACAAAGTATATGCTTTTATCTTTCTCCCACACACTGAGGACCTCTCGTGGGACACGCTGTGAAGTAAGCTGACAGCATAGCTATGCCTGCTTCCCTCGGCTTACGCTCCCCAATTCAGATACTCCAGAGTTTTGTCCTATTTATCGTCCTCTTATTGCAGACAGTTTGTCCTTTTGCACTGGAGCTTTTTGCATTGGTAATGACAGTCTCTGTAGAGCCTCTCCTGGTTTGAGTGTGTGTGTTTTTTGTGGTGCCGATGACGGATGCTCTCCCCACAAGCGAGCCGCGTGCAGTCTTTGAAGCTAGAGTTAAAGCGGCTTTTTTGCCCCCTTTCTATCAATCATTCATCACCGGAGGCACTGGCTGTTGGTGATTAAAGCTTCGCGACTGGAGGGGCAGCATTTGAATATGGATATATAATTCATGGGCATCAGAAGCACACAAACATGTACACTTGGCATGCGCGTACACTGACGGATTCAAGCAAAGCCCTCAGCAGGGACTGGAGAGCGCTAACCCATAATAACTCACCAGCAGTTTACAGTATGGCATTTTGTGTACTCATCTCACATATGGGTACAGTTCATTACTTTTCACACATAAATGAGTAATTTAGGCCTGTTTAATGTAGTAAAAGAATATGCCAGCCCCTGCAGCCAAATAGTGCATAATTGGCCCCAGAACCTGCTGCTACCTCTTCCTTTTTCCACACAGTTTTGTTTGTTTTTGGTAGCAGTTATTCCAGTATTAAATACTAAAAAAGAAATGCTAACACGAAATACAAGATCTACCCTTGTTCCCATGAGGTCTGACTACTTTCTTCTTCTCAGCTCCTAAAGTTAAGAACAGAAAAGTAGTACAGCGTTTCTGGTGACATAAACAATCAGCTTTTTGCTCTGAGATGCACTAGTTTGCTAAAGAACAGCTTCAAACTGTAACACAGTATCTTCAGAAAGAGCTATATAGAGCTAAGATACATACACAGCGATGAAAGAGACCATATATATATTTTCTGATCTATATTATAATGTTATTTCTTCATCAAAAACATACCTGGAGTTTCATTCGCACATAATATTTAACAAAAACCCTGCATATTGAGATATGCTGAGATCTTCTCTCCATCAGATAAACCTTGTGATGTCATGAAATGCAGGAAGTGCTTCACTGAGTTTATAAACTTCATACACCTTCACTCACTAGAATCTTTTGGATGATTTCTGCCCTGGAATTGCCAATCTCTAACAAATTAAAAGTCAAAGGTAGCTGTTAACATGTAAACTACTGCTTCGAGGAGCATTTTGAGCTTTGGAGATGAAGACAGACAAAGTAATAAAAGCGTTATTCAAACATGCGTGAGTGAAACAAAACACAACTCAAGGTCTGTTTTCGATAAGGTAACAACATTCGAACATGTCTACAAGCTCACAATTTTGAGAGCCAATTTTGCGTAATGTTTGACTTTAAATATGTATGAACTTCTGCCTTTTTGCTTTTCAAAGACAAAGTTAGCATCGCAAATGTATAACAGCATGGGATAACATGTCAGTTTAGAAGAAGAAGAAGAAGTGAACTTTATTGATCTCACACTGGAGAAATTCTTCTCTGCATTTTAACCCATCCTATATATATATACATATATTAGGAGCAGTGGGCAGCACACACATTAGGGCGCCCGGGGACCATCTCCATGATCTTCTTGCTTCGGTTTGGTCAGGACCTAAGCTGGAGTACCTATGGTGCATGTTTTGGGTTGGTGGGGGAAACCGGAGTGCCTGGAGGAAACCCACCCAGACACGGGGAGAACATGCAAACTCCACACAGAAAGGCTCGGGCGACCCAGGGATCGAACCCAGACCATGCATGCAAACTCCACACAGAACACACACGGAAAGGTCTGGGCGACCCGGGGATCGAACCCGGAACCTTCTTGCTGTGAAGCAAGAGCGCTAACCACTCTGCTACCGTGCCGCCAAGTTTATTATGACTTTTACGCTTCCAGGTACTCGCATAGAAGAAAAGATAATTTCATATGAATTTTTGAAATGACTGTTTTAATTAGCTTTTGTTAATAATGGACCCTGCCTTTGTGTTTGCCTATTATCTTTCATAATGACATTGTTAACGGTTAAGAGAGATGGATAAGAGATTAGAAATACAGCTATGGTGCCGTGAATTTAGAGGAACAGGCTCCCATTTACTGGTCTGTGCTGTATCGAAAAAGACAAAATAAATATGCATACGACTGGCTATAGCTTTACATAGCTAACTTGTTAATTCCAAGTTAGAATGCTCCCTTATAAGACCTAAAAATGAAATAGAGTTTCTCTATTGAATGAAAACTACCACTTCATGACATCACAAGGTGGAACAGAGTATTTTGAGCTTTGGAGATGTAGACAGACCAAAAGTAAAAGATTACGCAAAACAGAACACAACTCCAGGTATGTTTTTGAGGATGTAACAACATTCTAACACAGCTTAAAACTCACAAGAGTCAATTTTCTATGGTATAGGACCTTTAAATGCCACTTATTACCTGTATTTCATAAATAAGCAGTATTTTTGAACAGTGTAGCTACTTTTTATGGGATTGACAATATAAATTGGACTATGGGGGAGTATTTTAGAATGTGAGGGGCCATTATAGTCTCTAATATTAATGGGAAACACAGTGTTATATATTTGTGGTATGCTACATTGCATTGGTGTGTTTTATTTGTGTATAGTCATCACTTGCAATTGAACATCTCCATCCTTGTCTCAATCATTTATCCATTGCTTCCTTGCACTTTCCCTCCGCCAGAGTCCATCTCCGAACCGGGCGACCGACCCACCCCAATCCCTCCCGCCACCACCCTCAGCTCACTCACCACCTCCGCCACCATGTCTCCCGACCTGGTGTATGTCATGCCACCCCCGAGGACCGAGGACATGGACGCCACAACCGAGACCCCCCCAAGCTCATTCCCCACAAACCGCCACTCCGCCACGCCCCACACGCACCCCCAGCCCGAGCCCACCAGCCCAGCACCCATCTCCCCATCCCGCAGCAGCCCCGAGCCGCCATCAGCCAACTTCGAGGGGTCAGGCAGCGGAGAGCCCAGCGGAGATGACCAGACCGAGGAAGAGGAGGAGGGCGAGACCGGCAGCGGGGTCCCGACAGAGGCCAGTGGGGGAGAGGAGCCTGGTAAAGCCGCCTTTCACTTCATTACCCATAATGCTTTTTTTACAGGGGCTCATTAACACATCCATGGCTTCATGAAACATGCAGCTAAGGTTTTATGATGTGAATGGAGTAGAATGGGGAAGAACAGCAGTGGTCAGATACCATCATCATCATCTAAGAAATTATTTACACATGACTCAAAAAGGTATTAAAGTATTAAAATGAGTATTAAAATGAGCTATATGCACACGGTAGTTGATTTGATACTATACCTCCAGGTTGGTGATGTTGATGGTATTATTACAGCACCACACATATTATGCTTTATGGGTATTAAGAATCAAAGTAGATCATAAGACGATCATTAATTTACTTTTGTTAATTGTAATCCACAATATTGTTTTAAGAATAGAAAAGTGTAGAATTGATAGGCCATGCTTCACTGTGGCATTCAAGCTTATCAAACAGCAGATTTTAATTTATACCTTTTAATGTTTAGAATTGCCATGTGGCATTTTTGAACCGAATATGTATGTATGACTCAGAGTTAGATTTTTGGGGGAATAAAATCAACTAGTCCAGAGAATTGAGCAGACATAGGGGGTAGGTGAAACCAGACATTTCTGAGCATTCAAGCCTCAAATGCAGGATTATGCAGAAATTGATTTGATTTTCTTGTATTTATTTGATTGGTACAGTGCATGTTAATGGACAGACATGATACAAAATGAATATAAACACACCAGAGTATAACTAAAGGTTAGTCCCATGAATAAATTAGGCAAGTTAATGATGAGGGAATACTGTTATAGTTAAAAGCTTAAAACAGATTTTAAATAATATGTTCTTTTTAATATTTATCTTTATTTGATTTAATAATCAGCACTGAGTTACAGCACAAAGTCATAAAACTATTTTTAATCTTCTGTTTACCCCGGCTTTAGTATTTGGGTAATCACTGGATCAAATTTTTTTAAATACCAGTCACCATGTGGCTCATGGGCTGGTGAAAAGTGGTGTTTTTGTGTTCACACTCTTAAATAAATTTTAATTTGACCCATGCCAGATGGACAGGGCAAAGGCCATCTTCTCAATACGGGATGCTACAAGATTTGCTGCAAGATGATTATGACCTTGAGGAAAAAATGAAAGGTGGACGGATTTGTGAAAAACTGCAGTACTGACCAAACCCCACATATCCTTAGGTGTCTCACTTCTGTTTGCTTTGCTCAAATTTACCCAGAATTGTCAATCAAGGCCAAGATAACTCATAGCTTTGTTTGCACACATTTCAAATCCAACTCCAGTTTACGTAAAATGTGCCTATAACAACCTCCCCGTCCCCACTGAGGTGAGGATATGACTCTGTTATGAAATACATTAGCATGGTCCTGTGTCATGTACATCAATATGCTCTTCTGAGCCATTCGAACCCTCCGCAACAGCCCAAGCAGAGGCAGCCTGTGTAAAATCCACTGCACAGCCCAGAAACCAGTGGTCCACGTCTGCATCTCTCTGGAGCCAGACTGTCAGGATGCCCCCCTAAGATGATGCAGGGAGGTGTGACTGAAATCTCTCCCGACATGCCCTCCTGACTCACAAACACCAAAACAAGCACTGACTTTTCAATCAAATCTTTTATTTTTCCTTTTTTTTTAAATTCTCGCCTGTTTTTTCATGTGTGTATGTGGCCTGGGCTGACAGCTTGTAGTAACAGGATGGGATTGATGTAACTGTGTGCCCCTGATGTGTTCCTCCTCTGTTCATGTTGTTGTCCTCACATCTCTATCCATCTTTCTCATTCTATCAACTCTCTCTCTTTCTTTCTCTATCTCTTGTTTTCATGTTAGTGCGTGCTCCAGATTTATGCTGCTGTCAACCACTGACCAGAGGCACAGACGTGACGAGCATGTTCACTGTCTGTCAGCCTGACCGGTGTCCTGTGTCCGAGTCCACACATGTGTACAAGTGAATGAAGAGAGGACTCAGGAGAGAAGATGTAAAAACACTTCCAAACATGGAAATAGTTTCATGGATTTATACACCAATAGACAGATAGATAGATACCTTATTGATCCCGAAGGAAATTCAAATTTTGGCAGCAATAACAAAACAAACATAGCAACATAACAATCCATCCTCTTCCTTCTTCCATCAACTGTCAAGTCTATTAAGTGACATCACCATAAGCCTAACACTGATGTAATCTATCTGAGGCTCAAAACAACTTAATAATTAATAACTTAATAAATGAATAACTCATGTTTGAGCCCATCAAGTGCAGTGAGATGGGGAGAAGTACTATTATGGTCGATATTACACTGAAATTTGATCAGTATTAGAAAGTATTTTGTTTCCCAATAATCAATACTGTCTAAACAATCCTTACTGGCAATTCCTTATCTTAAATTGAACTGAAAACTAAAGCTTTAGATTCCAAACTAATTCATAACTAACAATCCAAATAAATGAATCCACAATTTACGAATGTGGAAAGGGTGAATTGACAATTGACATGATCAATTCAAGTTTCTTTAAGTGTCAACAAACTAGGTTTAGTAGATTTTTTTTTACCCGCACTACTCAGCATATATCCTTTATTTACTTGCCATAACCATTGGTAGCATTCTTGTACGAATACAATTTTACCATTTGAATACTTTAGTCTTCAGAATGGCTGCATACATTTGTGTGACAGCGTGTTATCTCCTCTTCTTCTCGTCTTATCAGTTTCTCCAATCCACAGTGCACACATCACTGTCTGAGTAGCCTGTATATCTGTCCACATTGTAAACGGTGTTGCCGTATGCCTCTGTGTTTATTTGACAGCCCTCACTGCTCCCCACGGACTCCTTCCTCTCCAGCCTCTTGTGTATAAATCTCCAAACCACACCACATACTTTTACCCCATAAACCCACCCTCCTCTCTCTGTTTCTCTCTCTCTCCCTCCCTCTCTCTCCTTCTCTCTCCCCCTCTTTCTTTCTCTGTCGCTTCCTCTCTCCCTCCCTCCCTCACTTTCTCTTTCTTTCTCCGTTTCTCTTTCTCTCTCTTTTCTCTCTCTCTCATTCTCTCCTCTCGTGCTTTTTCTCCATCTCTCTCTTTCTCCCTCTTTCTCTCTCCGTTCCTTCTCTCTTGTTCTGTCTCTCTCCTGTCCCCTTCCAAATTATACTGTGACATCCTCTTTCTCTCCCTCTCTCTCCTTTCTCTCTCTTTCCCTCTCTCTCTCTCCCTCCCTTTCTCTTTCTTTCTCATTTTCTCCCTCCTTTTCTCTTTCTCTCTCTCCTATTTCTCTCTCTCTCTTCTTCTCTCTCTCATTCTTTCCTCTAATGCTTTTTCTCCTTTTCTCTCCTTTTCTCTCTCTCTTTCTCCCTCTTTCTCTCTTCGTCTCTCCCTCCTTTCCTTCGCTCTTGTTCTGTCTCTCACAGTATAAATTGGAAGGAGAGAGCTCCTTCCAATTTATACTGTGACGTCCTCATCCTTTTTCTCTCTTCTCTCCCTCTCTCCTCTCTCCCTTCTCTCCCTCTCTCCTTTCAATTTATACTGTGACATCCTCTTTCTCTCTTCTCTCCCTCTCTCTTCTTCTCTCTCTCATTCTCTCCTCTCTTGCCTTTTCTCCTCTCTCTCCTTTTCTCTCTCTTTTTCCCTCTTTCTCTCTTCTCTCTCTCCTTTCCTTCTCTCTTGTTCTGGCTTTCTCCCCCTCTCCTTCCAGTTTATACTGTGACATCCTCTTTCTCTCTTCTCTCCCTCTCTCTCTCCTTCTTTCTCCCTCCTCTCCCTCTCTCTCTCCTTCTCTCTCTCTCTCCCCTCTTTCTTTCTCTGTCACTTCCTCTCTTTCCCTCCCTCATGTTCTCTTTCTTTATCATTTTCTCTTTCTCCTTTTATCTTTCTCTCTCTCCTAGCTCTCTCTCTTCTTCTTCTCTCTCTTCTCCCCTCTCGTGCTTTTTCTCCTTCTCTCTCCTTTTCTCTCTCTCTTTCTCCCTCTTTCTCTCTTCTCTCTCCTTTCCTTCTCTTGATCTGTCTCTCTCCTTCCAATTTATACTGTGACATCCTCTTTCTCTCTTCTCTCCCTTTCTCCTCTCTCCCTCCTCTCCCCTTCTCTCTCACTCTCTCCTTTCTCCTCCCTTCCTCTCTTCTCTTTCCTTCCAATTTATACTGTGACGTCCTCTTTCTCTATTCTCTCCCTCTCTCTCTTCTTCTCTCTCTCATTCTCTCCTCTCATGCTTTTTCTCTTCTCTCTCTCCCTTTCTCTCCTTTTCTCCCTCTTTCTCTTTTCTCTCTCTCCTTTCCTTCTCTGTTGTTCTGTCTTTCTCTCCCCTCTCCTTCCAGTTTATACTGTGACATCCTCTCCCTCCTCTCCCTCTCTCTCTCTCTCTCTCTCTCTCCCCCTCTTTCTTTCTCTGTCACTTCCTCTCTCTCCCTCCCTCATGTTCTCTTTCTTTCTCATTTTCTCTTTCTCTCTTTCTCTCTCTCCTATCTCTCTCTCTTCTTCTTCTCTCTCTTCTTCTCCCCTCTCGTGCTTTTTCTCCTTCTCTCTCCTTTTCTCTCTCTCTTTTTCTCTCTTCTCTCTCCTTTCCTTCTCTTGATCTGTCTCTCTCCTTCCAATTTATACTGTGACATCCCCTTTCTCTCTTCTCTCCCTTTCTCCTCTCTCCCTCCTCTCCCCTTCTCTCTCACTCTCTCCTTTCTCCTCTCTCCCTCTCTTCTCTTTCCTTCCAATTTATACTGTGACATCCTCTTTCTCTATTCTCTCCCTCTCTTCTCTCCCTCTCTCTTGCATTCTCTCCTTGTGCTTTTTCTCCTCTCTTTCCTTTTCTCTCTCTTTCTCCCTCTTTCTCTCTTCTTCTCTCTCTCCTTTCCTTCTCTCTTGTTCTGTCTTTCTCTCCCCAGTCCTTCCAGTTTATACTGTGACATCCTCTTTCTCTCTTCTCTCCATCTCTCTCTCCTTCTCTCTCCCCTTCTCTCTCCTTTGTTCTCTCTCTCCCCCTTTTTCTCTCCCCTTCTCTCCTCTCTCCCTTCTTCCTCTCTATACTGTGATCGCGCTAAGTCCTTGAGCAGGACGTCCCTCGCCTCCGACGTCTTTACGACTTGTTTAGCCGCTAGCTGTTTGCCTCCGCGATCATTTCTAATCTCGTGGCAGCCATAAAATGCCCTGCTCTGACCACCGCCAGCGTCATTAGGGAGGACTGTGCTGATACAGGTCCTCATTTTTCACCCACAGAAAGACCAGTCACTTTTATGTCTTTTATATCCAGAGATAGAGAGATATACAGTGAACCTGGGCAAACTGAACCGCCGGTGTGTTTACCGTGCACCCAGGAAGCCTAACTGTCTGGCCAATCAGTTCTAAGCTCTTATCGCCGCCCCATATCATTTAAAGTGCTTTGTATGTGACACCGCTGGTAACACTGGCTATTATCTCTGTCTGCATCTGACAGAATGGGTTCCAGGTGTAAAACGAAAATGCCATATTATTACTCCAAGCAGTCGCCAAATTTCAAAATGAGTCGGTAAGCTTGATGACTGAAATAAAAAAGGAAGGAAAAGCGCATCAAAATACACAGAAATAATTAAAAAAAAAACCTGCACAACAATTCATTTTTCAAAACAATGTTCATTTCACAGCAGCAAAATTTATTCTGTTTCTTAATCTATTTTATAAAATATTAATCTATTTCTATTACTGCTGTTTACCACTACTTGACCAGGACCTACAATTTCTACTACTGCACCTATTGCTCTATTGATTTAAGTTATAAGTGAAGATTTATTTTTTCACGGTGGAGAAATTCACTTGTCCTAACCATGCTACTGCAACTATTACTATGACTTCTACTTCTTGAGTGCAGTACTTGCTGATGTAACATGTATTTTAGAGCACGCAAGTTTAAGTGAAGTAAGGCCATACAGGTTCTAATGAAAAATCCATCTTCAAGGAGTAAAACGACAGAGCAAACAAGAAGCCGCCATAGGTTAAGCTGGATGACCCCAGAATCTCGTCTCCCTCCGTCACAGCTCAAAAGTCTCTAAATGGAAGGCTCTTCTGGGCTCCTGAGATAAGCTGAGATGACTGTATGAATATTTGCGAGCTTCATGAATAATTCTGTGTCCCTCTGCGTTGTCCTCAGGTCCCACTGTGGCCAGCACCACTACCCCCACAGCAGAAGACAGATCCTCCTGTGACAACTCTGAGTTCGGCTGCTGTCCTGATGGAACCACAGCGGCCAGTAATCCTGAGGGCTCCAACTGCCCATGTAAGTAAAGTCACACACTCTGCTCTGTTCCACTTATTGCTTCTAACGAGGGTGGAAGGTAATGACAAAAATAGAAATAATAATACTTAAGTACAATTTTTATGTATCTGTACTTGACTTAAAGGTGCACTGTGTAACTTTTTGGTTGGGGGTCTGTCACCTGCTTGTTTTTATGGATATGTCACTGCTCTGCCTGGAATGTTCCACATTAAACAGCTCTACCGTATTCAATTACATGAAAAAAAAAAAAAAAACAGGCATTAAATAGAATTTCTCCTTTTGCCAGGCATTTTGACTCGTTGCCACTCCACAGATCTGACCTGTAACTTGGTCTGGTTTGGTCATAAGATAGAAAGGTTTAATGCCATATTGTGAAACATTTCAGACAAAGCAACAACATCTCCATGGCAAACAGCATTTAATGGACCCTCCATCAGAAAAGTTACACAATGGTGTGCACTATGCTTTAAGTACATTTCATAGTCGATACTTTTACTTCACTACATTTGAGAGCATGTACCTGTACTTTCTGCTCCATTTTAATTGAGATCTAGACTGAAAAAAGTACTAAAAAGTAGTAAAAGTACTTTTCTTTATGATTTGACATGTGCTAAAAAGGCTTATTTTAAGACTTATTTTTGGCACATTTAGTTTGAGTTAATGTCCCAACTTTGCACAAACCAAATCCACAGTGTGTATTTTTCACATTGCCTTCACATTATCACTAACAACAGCTAGAATAGAATAAACTTTACTCTCCTCAAGAGGCAATTTGTCTTGGTGCTGCATACACCACAAAAACAATATCTAAGTAAGTTCAAATTTACTTAAATTAAGATCATTTTGCTTGATTTGAGTAGATTGAACTTGACAAGTAAAGATCTACCGATAGAATAAGTGTTTTTCTTAATTCAAGCAACATTAGATTTTGTTTCTTATTTTAAGTGTTGTTTTTCTTAAGTGTAGGAAGATGTATTTTCATATTTTAAGACAAAATGTTCTGTTCCATTGATCATTTTAGTTGTCAAGTGAAATTTACTCAAATCATGATAAACCTTTAATTCAAGTCATCTGGGCTAGATTTTATTTTTTGCAGTGTAGTTGCTGTAGACAAAACATTAAAGTGACAAACTGCAATAATTAAAAACACTACATTAAAAAGACAATAGCATCATCACGTACATTGCACTACCTGGTTCGCGGGCGATAAAAATGCTAATAATTAGATACACAACTCACATTTTGTATTTTGTTCAATTTTTCATTTTCGGGCAACAACATTTCCACTAAACACACAAGTTAATTAATACTGTATGCCTCCACCTCTGTGCTTGTCAACATCCCTTTCCACATATCTTAAAAATACTTTGTTTTTTAACTTTGATCATTTTAGTCTCTAAAGTTTGAACCGCAAATACAAAGTTTAATCATTGACTTTGTCTAAAAAAGATTGCATTGATCCAGTAAAGGTCCAAAATTAAACCCCACCAAATCGATTGCAGTACAACAGCCCGAATGTAACTCCAGCAATATTTGGCATTCTTGTAGTGCTGCTCTAAGACTAGAACTACCAGAGGTTCTTTTGATGAATACTCTTCTTATACACTCACAATGTTAAATGAAATTACATATTTATTTAAAGGAGCACTGCTTAACTTTCCAGTTTGGGGGTCTGACACCATGGAGATCCTATTGCTTTGTCAGTAATGTTCCACAATATGGTATTAAACTTCTATAAGATGCATTTATTCAAGTATGGGTGTTTTTATTGCTCAAAAACATGCACTCTGACAGTGAGTGGGATCACATCTCCACAGATCTCAGCTGTAAGTTGTCCTGGTGGTGTCTCCCGCTTGTCTCTATGGAGCTTGATATTTTTAATGCCCTAATTTGAAACACTGCAAGAAAAACATCTGGAGACAAGGAACTGGGAGGCCCTCTAACAGAAAAGTTACAGTGCACCTTTAAATTCAACCTACAAACCTATTATGGAAGTCAAAAATCAGTTGACCAATGGGAGCAGGTGGTGCGTCATCACTCATTTGGTAATGATTCTATCGGCAGGTGGTGGTAGATAAACAAATACAACATTCAGGCTAACTTGAGTAAGCTTCATCTGTATTTCTGACACCTCTTGAAAGTCTGTTGTTGTGTGTCATATCACAGAATAATTTGGTGCTAAAATCCTGTAAAATGTGTTAAAGGTGCACCATGTAACGCTGTGGTTGGGGGTCCGTCGCCTGCTTGTTTCTGTGGATGTTATTCCTCTGCTTAGAATGTACCACAGTATGACATTAAACAGCTTAACCTTCTGTTTATTCAATTACAGGTGGTTTTAAAGCTAAATCCCTAGAAAAACAGGCCTTCTAACTGTGAGTGGGGTTGTCTCTACACAGATCTGACCTGTAACTTGGTCTGATTTACTCTACTTTAAGGGCCTGTTTACACGAGAACGCTTACGGGTAAAAACGACAAAATATTTGATCAGAAGTGCCTTCTGTTTAGACGGTGGCGGCGTTTTGGGGGCTAAAAACCACAAAAAACTGAAACCGCCCTCCAAAGTGGAAAACTTGAATACGCTCCGCCTTAGCGTTTTCATCTACACTGCCCAAGACGCAAAACTCTGGTCAAATCTGGTGACGTCGCGTACGCGTTTACGTCACATCGGTCCATATATCAGTGTACTTTGTTTGGCAGGACTCCCAGTCCACACCTTGTTGTGCCTTCGTTGCTTTGTAGTCTAACGTGGTCTGAAGCATAGTTGAATTTCTTCGTCTGACCACACAATTTTTATTTTTTTTTGCTAACGGTAGCCATGTTTTGTTTTGCTTTTTGCGGCATAGATGGGAAGAAGGAAGATTCTACACATGTGTGTGGACCAGGGCTGTCAAGTTTTGAAGTTTGGTTGGAGTGATATTTTTTTTGGGGAGCAGGGGGGGCGAGTGAGTTTTTTTTTTCGCTGAAAAGGGCGCGGTGCCTGCATAACTAACTCTTCGCTGTGATCAGTGGCTAGAGTTTTGAATTGCTTAACAAAATTTCAGCGTGAGAAATACCATGTGTGGCGTGTGAGCGTGTGAACTCGTTGAAATGCGTGTGTCACACTCTCCATGCGTGAGACTTGAGAGCGCTGGCGTGGACATAGTGATAATGTATCACAGCACCACCTAGCTGCCTGGCATGCATACCCAATTCCACACACTTTTGCGTCACCGTATGCACGCAGATTTCCTCCTGAAAACGCTTGTCTAAATGTGGAATTAAAAGTGAAGATGTGACGCCACTTTTGTGTCTTCTGTTCAGATCGTCATCATATAAACGTAGCCTAAGACAGAAAGGTTCAATACCATACTGTGAAATGTTCCAGACAAAGTAATAAGATCTCCATGGAGAAAAGCTTTTGACGGACCCTCCACCAGAAAAGTTACACAATGCACCTTTGAGTTGAGTTGTATGTCTGAAAAGTTTCTACATCACAGTTTATTCAACCTTCGCATTGACAAACATACTATATCTTGGTGTCTTAAACATCAGTGGCCCATATCTCCCCATGCACTAGATCTCACTCCTCTCCCTGTCTACACACTCACTCTCAATCCTGTCTTGCATCAGTTCACTCGAAGCTAAGCAATGAGGAAGGGGGCACCTGCCAGGCGACCGGGGGGGTGACTGGAGTTGTGTACCAATCAGAGACTCACGCCTGTCACTCTGTGGAGATAAAAGCCCCTCATGGCCCTGTCCGCGCTCTGTTTTTTGGCCTTTTTTGTGTCACTGTGTGGGTGCTCTAGATGCTACAGGTCACCACGCAGAATAAACCCATGGATCATGTTATAACTTCTAACAAACCATTGAGTGTCAGTTTAGATTTAACAAGCTTGCAGGTTGGCAGGAGCTGTTTTCACTCAGGTGTCAGTGGGAAACAATGAAGAGAACAGCTCGTGCCGCCATACAAGCTCGTGTCACGCTGCGCTATTTTTGAACCATACAATTAGTGCTGTCAAACTCCATGACTCAATTTGGATAAGACATGCAGCTTCTAGCAATAGTAAAAAGCAACAAAAACAGTGAATAATGGTGATTTGTATATATAGACTTTATTGTCCTCATTAGGAAATGTATACTCTGTGTAAAGGCCCAGTATTATGCTGTTTTCTGATCTGTTATAATGTTGTTTTGATCCATAACACAGAAACCCTGCATATTTAGGCTGTGTTCTTCTCTCAAACACCTCTATCTACAGATCTTAATTAAACCAGGATGTTAGCTTTACCTACAATGTTCAACAGTATGGTAGTTAACTTATCTAGCTTATATTTATTCAAATTCAGATGCTTTATTTCTCAAATATACCCTAAAAATATGCATTCTTACTGTGAGCAGGGATGCCTCTACAAAGATCTGACCTGTAACTTGGCCTGGTGAGATTTCTCTCTTGAGATTTCTGCCATACTGTGGAACAGATGGCGAACACTCCAGAAACGTCCAATAAAATAGAATACTGAATCCCATTATAGTTACATTTCTGCATGTATAGTGCTGGTAACAAAAAACAAAACTATAAAACATGTAAACTGAAAACCAGTTTAAAAGCTCCTTTGCTCCTCTTTACAAATTAATTAAAGCACTGCATGCTCCATTGGTTTCCGAATGGGGTTGATGACATACTGTCCCCCTATAAACACTCTGAACAAGTTTAATGCAAGACAACAGTTGTAACAAATGTGCCAGGGCCTGTAAATATTTATCTCAGCACACATTGCCGGCATACAGGCGATCGATACCTCATTCAGCTGAAGTGTTGCCAATAAAAGCCCCGGCACAATAGCCAGGTCGATATTCCAGATCTCCTTTCTCCCGAGGAGGACTTAGCCAACGTCGCGCTCATTAGAAGTGAAATGACACGTCTCCAGAACCATCGTGTCCATCCGCCGCCACATTATTGATGCATTCTGATTGTTCACCCTCCCCGTGTTTTATTGAGATGTGAAAGGTTGAACTGGCTCAAGGCTGAATCCAATCCACACAGTCTGGAGTAGATTGTTCAAAACGCTCTATTCAGGTCTGGTACAAAAAGGTAGCTGTTTCCTCAGTGGAACTACATGAAGGTGCAGGTCTAATTTTTCATGTTAAGGGTTCTTTGCCAACTTGTCTCCATGGAGATGTTATTGCTTTGCTAAGAATGTTACATGTATGTTATTATGTGTATCTGGCGTTCTGGCATTTATTGAATTATATGTGTTTTATTGCTCAGAAATACCTAGAAAAACATGCATTGCTACTAGCTTTCTGCTGACCTGACCTGTGACTTGGTCTGATGGTGTCAGACAAAAGCAATGGCAGCTGGAAGAATTCCATCAGAAAAGTTACATAGTGTATATTTAAACAGGGCATTTTAACCATAACATTTTGATTTGAAAATAGTAATTTGTTATGTTTATTTCATCCATTTTAAACACATTAGTTACCCAAAGTTTAATCATTTTCATTTCCAAACACAGGGAGAGGGTCAGCAACTAGTTTATATGGAAAATGTGGAGCAGAGCATAAGTCCTTATGCAAAATTTTAAGTGGTACCTTTCTTTTGCTATCAAACTCATTTTGGTCCGGGGGCCGTATCCAACCTACTTTGATCCCAAAGGGGCTGGATCAGAAAACTCATGGCAAATATACCCCAAAAATAGTAATAAGTCCAAATATGTGTGCAGAGAAAGTCAGAAGTCTTTTTTATTTGATGAACTCTTTCTTTTAGAAAATATTATAATATTTTGAACAACCTGAAATTTTAAGAAAAATGCAATTTCAACACATGCATACAGGTTTGCCATTTAGCTCAGTGAACAAATAGGAATTAGTAATTTTTTCTTGGAAAATCCTGCACTCCGCGTCCACTTTTCTCATTTAGAACATTTTGCTGATAAGGGTGTCACAGTCAACAGTCAAAACGATGGTCCTTTAAGAGCGTTTGGAAAGAGGCAAGTCTTCATTTGTGCTGCTCTGGTGGGAGGGGCCACACACAGAGGCGCTGGAGACGTTGCTATGCTAAACTGCGCAGAAAAGAAGCTCAGAAAATTACCAATATTTTAATAGAAAATTTAAATCTAATAGTGCTGTCAGGTGATTAAAAAAATAATTTGTAATTAATTCAGTTAATAATTAATCGCATTTTAAGAGTGAGAGAGAAAGGGAATTTGTGATTGAGCAAGCGAGCGAACCCACTTTGCGATTGAGTTTGTCAGTTTTCATGTGGTCGCTTTGCTCATTCATTTCACAAATTCTACGAGCGTGGTTTGGTGGTTTGTTGGTTTGTTGGTTTGGTGAAGTGCACACTATCACCGGTAATGATTGAACTTGTCCGGACATGTTTATCGTTCAAGTGATCCGTGAGGCTGGAGCAGCTTTGGTGATCGGAAAATTCTTTTTGACAAAAGCTACAAATCATGGCGTTCTTGTTGATAGTCCCGTCTTTGTTCTTTTTATAAATAAACTTGCCGTTAACGCATTAACGTGTTAAATTGACAGCCCTAAAATATAATTAAACAATTTTAATAGAAAATCAGACAAGGGCCAGATTAAAGGTCTAGGATGGCCGGCTCTGGCCCCCGGGCCGCATGTTTGACACCCCTGCCATAGAGCATAATGGGAAACAAACTCATACCAGGTTTAAATAGCTCAGTGCGGCTACTGTAAACTCGCCCATGTGCAGCTGGAAGTCTGACAAATCCATTACTTTTTACAGTCGATAACATCACGGCACCCAATCACTCCATCCTCCTTTTTATCGCCGTCTTTCTTTTTTCTTTACGTCCGTCACGGCACTGGTCTGGAAAATCAGTCTCTGTTGTGTTTCCCTTTTGCAGATCAAACGCCCGATTTGGCCACTCTCCCCCTCTCTCCTCCGCTCTTCTCTTATCAAGCCAGCCTTCGCCCATTTGCCATTGTTTTATGGCTGCGCATCCCGACCCACGTGCGCCAAGCCTTGCTATAAAAAGTCTCTCCCGTCAAAATGAGCGTACCCATGCTCCATCCGTTTTCATGCAACTTTAACCAGGCCGCGTCAGTTATAGGCCAGCGACATTAAGGAGACAATTACGCCTATCTTTCATGATAATCATACAAGAGTGTCTTTCCGTCCTCCGTTCGTCTCTCTGGCAGGGGTAGGCGTGATTGATTTGGGCAATTTGTTCAGCTGATTACGAGCGCCGTGGAAGGCCTAGCATCAGCTCCTCACTACGGCAGGCGCATACACAGTAGCCTGGCAGCAGCAGCACAAGTCGTATAAGAGAGTTGATAGATGTTTAACAACATAACCCTCAAGGTTGCTCAGGGAGGCTTAGTCTTTGCTGAAGGAGGCACTTTTTAGGTGCCGCTGGCTGGATTTCACTCTGTTCTTTCATATTTGTAAGTTCTGTCTAACTGTCTTGTCTCTCTGCACAGCTCTTCGTTCCTCCACCGACCTTTTGGAAGAATCTCGGTCTGGTAAAAAAAAAAAAAATGGCCCACTTCCCTATCAGCATCGCTCCTTCTCCCTTGAACTCCCAATGTACTAACCTCTCTCGTCCAATATGCACAATCCATCACTAACTGGCACGAGTCCAAGCAGAGCACCGTGGGAAGGCAGAGGTTGACGTAGTTTATAGTCATATCTTTTAACATAGTGCTGTGTTTTTACAGTTACTACCAAGTTCAGCGGCTTCCTACACCTGGACCAAGTGGAGGGCCAGGAGGTTTTCTATACCCCCGAGATGGAGGACCCTAAATCAGAGCTGTTTGGCGAGACAGCCCGCAGCATAGAGAATGCGGTGAGTACTTCTATTTATCTGTGTATCTGTTTACGCATCTTCATGAAAGCTCGGGATAGTAACATTGATGCCTTAAAGGTGCACTGTTTAACTGTGCACTGTGCAATTTAACATATCAGTCTTACAAACATTAAATTAAAGTTGTTTTTACGTCAGTGGAAACAGGCAAGTAATGGGCCGTCCACAAGAAAAGCTACATAGTGCACCATTAAGCCCTTGTCCATTACCTCTAATACCATAATATTAAACATCTGCTATATATTTCAGAAAAGCTGATGGATTGTGTAACTGTTGAGATCACTTATCATAACTTAAGATGTATACAACTTAATGACGTAGTGCTGGCTGTCTTGCTTATATCCCTAGGGCCTAAAGATTGAGCACAGCATTAGTTCTGGCAGGCCATTCTTCAAAAATGCTTTGCCAGATGTTCGTGTGACCCCCGCCCACGTCACGTGACCGCTCAGCTCAATCAGCCTTTGCTAATGATTGCCAAATTACAGCGATACTAACTGTTTTCCATATATTTTTTGTGTTGTCAGTGTTTAACTCCAGAACCGAAAGTCTGGGCAAGCGTAAACATCACTGCTGGATTATTATTCTGTCTTTCTAACGCTCAAATGGCCCCTGTACTGTTGCGCCCAACGGGACCCCGTGTCCTAATTGAGATTCACAGCCAGCTAAACTCTCTCTTGCATCATTTCCTTCAGGGCACAGGCAGGTGTTGTATTTGACCAGGATTTAATGCAAAAAAGTGTGAAACTGCAACGATACAAAACACAAAGAAGTATTCAGTAAGCAGTAAATCAGTGCACATTAAAGTTACACTATGTAAACAATAAAACGGTTAATGCTAGCTGAGCAGTATTACAGACAACTCAAATAGGCTCCATTATTACTAGATCAATCAATCAAGATTGTTTATTTGTCATATGCTGGATCAACACAAGGTCAACAATGCAATGAAATGCTTAGGATCAGAAGAACCCGTTGACTCGTTAAGACTCGCTAAGATAGTCAAGAAGACTACTACTGGAACATCTCAAATTAGCTTGTAGCCTATATAAATGCCACAAACTTGGACAAAGTACTACAAATATACTTGCTAACATTCATATTTAACATAAAACTTACTCATATTGCCATTGGACGGCTTCAGACTGAACAGGGAAACACATCATGGAATGACTGACTTTCATCAAGCTAGTTGTTTACTTCTGGCCACCTACTGAGTAAATGTATTACCACAGTTGCGACTAGCGCCCCCAGTAGGCTGGATGAACACAATATAAAACAGTTTCAATACAGCCCCCGTTCCACCTTGTTATGTCATCGGGTTAGGTTAGTGTTAGTTCAGTAGAGATGGACAATTACAGGGCTAAAACGATCCAAATAATTCTAGTGAAGGTGTATGGAGTTTAAAAACACAGTGGAGCATTTACCACATTACCCAGTCATAAGATGTAACTGAGTGCTTTCTATTTCAGAGAAGAATTCTGCCTAAATATGCAGGATTTGTGTGCTAAACATGTGCGAATGAAACAAAACACATCTCCATTATAATATAGAAATTAGTGGAATATGAAAATTCCAAATGTAATCAACTTATTGAAAATGTTACAGTTTCTCTTGATAGGGGAAAATAGTGTGATACTGTCGCTTTTTCTCATAACCAGTTCATAATAGTCTCCTACAGTGTGCCAGCCTTTTTTTTCTGGTCAGAATGTGATCGAAAAATAACAATGATAAAAAGGTTATTTGCCAGCCTCGGTCATGACGGAACATACGCTACATCATATCAGGACGAGTGAATCATGCTCACTGATATTTGATTTTTAATAAAAGTGTAATATTGTCAGCCCTGCTAACAGAAGATGTCTTGTGTATTAATAGTGATTGAAGGGTGCTGCTGTAGAATAATGATAAATCAGATCAAACTGAAAATATGCCAATTTACTTCATTTCACTTTTATTTCTTGCAATTTTACTTGAAATAAGAAAAGCTTTTCTGTGGACTACACTGACTAAATTGGCGGTTGCTTGCCAGACACTTCAGAGAATGTCTTTTGAGATTAATTACATTTTTAGATGATTGGTGAGATGTAATTTGATTTGAGATTTGGAGTGATTAGTAGTGCACCTGAATGTTTCAGGTTTTATTTTAGCCATCTCAGTGTTAGATCTTTTAATTAAAACCTCCAAGTGCTAAAGTCCACTGGATCATGCAAAGACTTATAAATGCATTTGGTCCTACAACTGTCAAAAACTTTTATTCTCCCTCCAGATATCCAACAATTCAGATTTGACAGTTTAAAACCAAATTCACCAAAATCTACCCAATCTTTTTAAATGCAGTTTCACCTTTGTTTTTTTTCTGTCCTATATTACACAAAATGTACTCTTATGAGCTTTAAGCCATGTTATAATGTTGTTTCCTCCTCAAAAACAGTTGTGTTGTGTTTTGTTTCACACAAGTTTGACTATTATATATCCTTTATTATTAGTCTGTTTACATCTCCAAAGCTCAAAATGCTCTGTTCCATCTTGTCATGTCATATAGTGGTAGTTTTCAAGTTAACAGCTCCTTTTACCTTTAGTTTAGAAGAGATTTTTCTGTATTACATGACATCACAAGGTGGAACAGAGTGTTTTCCGTTTGAGAAAAGAACACATCGTAAATATATAGAATTATTGTGTTAAACGTTTGACTGAAACAAAACTCCAGGTATGTTTATGATGAGGATACAACATTATAACATAGAAAATAGCGTAATATGGGCTCTTTAAAGGTCCCATGGCATGAAATTTTCACTTTCTGAGGTTTTTGAACATTAATGTGAGCTCCCCTACCCTGTTTAGCCCCCCCCTTCCATGGTTAAAAGTTGCGAAATGTCTAAACTGAGCATTTGCGATCCTTTTCTGCGTTACAAAAAATCGGAGCTCAAACGGGCGAGTTTGAACAAGGCACCTTATTGAAGTCAGATCGAAAAAAGAAATGCAAATGCAGTTCCACCCCCGTCTGTCTGTACTCTGTAAATCACGCCCAGAGAGTTTGGACTGCGAATGCGCTAGGCAATGCGAAATGCGTTTTTTTATTTCCCTGAAGTGTTTCTAGGCTCGGAAGTCCTTTATCTGAGCCTCTGGACCTTTGAACAGCAGTGGTTTAATTTTATTTTATGTGGAAATGTGTTTATTTTTCAATGGAACGCTTGAAATCCTTCCCCCGTGCAAAAACAAGGAAATGGATCAGCTGTGAGCTACAGCGGTGACCGGAGCGTTTGGCCACGCCCCCACCCTCTACTATTGGCCAGCTTTTTTCTCCTCATTTGCATTCAAGCAACAACTCCCATTATGACCTGTTCTGAGGGAGAAAAAATACTCTTTCTCATCTTATCTCTGTTTCTCATGCACTGAGTGTTGATTTTGAAGAAGGATTCATTTACAGTATTAGGGAACCATTAAGGAGCCATATAAAAGCATCAAGAAGTACCATGTCATGGGATCTTTGAAATCTACCCTGTTCTTTTTAAATACAGTTTGACCTTTGCATTTTCTGCTTTATCTTAATATCTAAGTTACATTTCGCATTTAGGTTTTAGCAGAAGATATATTTCATCTTTACCCTCGTTCAGCTCAGTAACCAAGAAACATGTGGTCCATATTAAACTTTTCGAAATGTTAGTTATGCAGTGCAGTTACTTTTAGTATTTTATTCACCACCATCAATCATCAAAATTATGTCTGAAGCCAGAAAATAGGAATGTGCTCCCATTCGCTCCTCTGATCTAAAGTGAAGCAATCTTAAACTGTAACTTTTTTGATTTTTTTTTTTGCTATCTTTTTTCTCTAATGTTTTTTCCAGTGAGTCCATCAGTGTGTTACAAAAAGCATGCTAGTGTGGCAGTGGAACCTTGCTGCGTTTCTGATTGAGTGTAGAATCACAGTCATTAATTATCTTGCATTAATTCTCCGCCGGGCCGACAAGAATAGAATTAAGAGGGAACACTTGAGGATGAAATATTGGCCCACATTTGTCCATTAAAGACAGAAAACCTTCAGTGTCCTTACGCAGGCTACAGCTTCGAGGGCAGAGAGGCAAAACCAATCAGAAGCGCATGTCAGAATACCCCGACATTTACCGCGCCCCTCTCCTAAACTTGTTCCTATAATTAATGCCACGGCCGCTGCTAAATGTCAATTTGTGCTCTTGTGCCCGGTAGGTTCCTGTGTGCAGATAGAGTCCACGCGCTGCTATGGGCTTGTGTAGATGATAGCGTGGAGCTCATTACTAGCCTCATTTATCAGTCCCTGTGTCCCTCCTCTACAGCTGAACGAGTTGTTCCGGAAGTCAGACGTGCACAAGGACTTCATGAGTGTGCGCGTGAGGAACCTGGCCCCAAGCAGGTCCATCCTCGCATTTGTGGAGGCTCACTTCAAACCAGGTGAGCAAAGCATTCAAATGTGATAATTTGTTTGAATATTAATTCATATTAATTACATTCTGTGAGGGGGAATCAACGTACCTTCAACGCACCTACACCTTTTTTAAATGTTTTAACTGGACTGCACTTGACTTTTGATTTTTAAATATGTAGTACAGTAAGTGTATTATTATTATTATTATTATTATTATTATTATTATTATTATTATTATTATTATTGATAATAATAATAATAATAACAATAATAATAATAATAATAATAATAATAATAATAATAATAATGTATTTTTTGTGCTGTCAAGCCATTAAAAAATAATGTAATTAATTACAGGATTTGTAATTAATTAATCTAATTAATGTGTGAAGAATCCCTCAGTCGTCCAGGTAGAATCCATGATAAAAGGAGAAATTCAATTTGTCAACTGGACAAAGTTTATTTGGTCGAAAACATTTAGCAGCTCATCCGAGTTGCTTCGTCAGTTCTGGTTAGAGTGCTGATGGACACTAGAGGTAAGATCGGGCCTAAAAAATCCAGCCCGAACCGACTCGGCCCGCGGGTATTAAAGCCCGACCCGGCCCGAGCCCGACCAATTAACTTGATTTGCAGGCCCGAGCCCGAAGCAAACCCGAAATTTCATATTTTATTTGTGAGGGGAGTTTTTTTGAAACAAATGATAATATAGATGTTTGACGATCATCAATTTTGCTAGTACAGCTGTTTAAATGCCTGCTCAGCGTCGAATGTTCCCCCTAATGTTTTATGTGTCTGAGCAAACACACTAACTCCCTGAGCGCTCCTTGGACTCCTGTGCGCGACATCCGACATGCACCCCCGCTACACGCGGAAAGAGCTGCGCGTGCTCGCGGCTTGCGCGTGCTCGTGGCTTACACCGGTAGAAGTTTAATACGAGACACATACTTTTGTTTCTGAATACTGGACGATTCCCCCGTATTCAGATGACCCCGCGGCTGAAAAAAAAGCGGAACTCTTTCATCCCTGCGCTGCATAGGTTTTCTTGTGCGCTGAGAATGTGCGAGCAGTGCGCAACTGCACAGGCGCGCAGCTTAGAGGGAACGTCGAGGTGCCAGTCTTTTTGCTCTCGTATGAAAGCAAAGCGCCACATTGACTACATTCAGCGAAGCCAACGCAAGTTTCTGTAGCATTTTCAACAATCAATTTGAAGCTTTTCCACACCTCACTCTTACCGGTGCGTGTTTGTCTTTTCAGTCCTGTCTTTAGTTTATCCTTAACTTCTTGCTCCTCCATATTGGGGATACCAGGTCAAAATAGATGCGGACTTGCGGAGGGGAAGATTATTAAGAGCGGCTCCTGTTTAATAGTTAAATAGCCTAATTACCTTACAGCGCCTTCTCTGTTTTATCCAAATTATTTATTTTAAAACAAGTATTCCTTAGTTTAGTATCCACACATCGTTTTATTATACATTTTTATAAACATATTTATTTTAAAAAAAAGTCAGCGAGAGAGAAGCCCGGCCCGAGCCCGACCCGAAGCAATGATTGACATTTTAGGCCCGAACCCGACCCGAATTTCGGGTCGGGTCAGCTCGGGCTCGGGCTCGGGCTTAAGATCTTACCTCTAATGGACACTGCTTATATCTAGCTGCAGGGAGGAGCTAACTGTACAGAAATTATTCTGAAACTATCCCGCCTCTTTGTTTTGAGTTTCTGTCTTTTGTTTTCAGTTTTCAGTTAATCTAATTAATCACATTTTAATCTCGTGAGAGAGAGAGATTGAGAGAGAGAGGCAGCTCAGTTTTTCTGTGGTTGCTTTGCTCATTCTTTTCCCAAATTCTGCGAGTGTGGTTTGGTGGTTTGCTGGTTTGGTGAAGTGTGCTCTATCACGGGTAACAATGGAACTATTCCAGACGTGTTTATTGTTCAAATGATCCGTCAGGCTGGAGCAGCTTCGGTGATCGGAAAATTCTTTTTGACAAAAGCTCCAAATCACCGCGTTATTGTTGTTAGTCCCATCTTCGAAAATAATAATTTTGAAAATAATAATAATATTAATAATAATAATAATAACAATAAGTTGATGGAGAATAAACAATCTTCCAAAATGGTAGGGTAAAAAAAACATTCTCTGCTTTGCAAAGGTTGTGTAAACATCTCTAAAGTTTTCTGGATCTGATAGATCGCTTGAAACTCTACTAATTTTCATGTCTTTCCAAGTAACACAAAAGAAACAACACTGCTGCATAACCATTTTCAATAATAGATTTCCATGACAATAGAAGATTTCTAAATGTTTCTAAATCCCCATGTTTGCGTTTATATTCTGATGCAAATCGCCAAGCAGGACTTCTCTGTTATTGAGAAAACTCATTCAGACTATTGTGCAGAGCTTTGTGAGCTGTTCTAGTGTAAAGTTTATTTGCTCCACTCTATTGTATGAATGTACGCTTGAGATTTTAAGATGGTGAATACTAAACCCAGTGTTCATACTAAACCTAGCTTCATTCAAAAGTATTCTGATAATAGAGTGCAATACGCATCTCTATGAACAGTCTGGAGCTCAATTGCACATTGTATTGTTGTTTTAGTATGTTTTCCACTACAATTAATCCCATTTCTTCTGTGTGTTTAATACAATTTATGATGTTTTTTTTTTACTCCACAGTCAGTACTTCATTAACTATAATTGACAACGAGTCTAACATGCAACCCATAGACTGTATAAAGAAGTGGACTAAGGGAGTGCGACGTCACCCATAGCATTTGGCTCCATTTAAATAAACCTCATGAGGCTAGAAGTTACAGGATTGAATTTGGAGCTGAGTTCTATATTAGGAATAGGAATTGATTTATGGACACAATAGCGAAATAAAAACACCAGGATCATGTAGCACAAGTTAATACGAACGTTTTAAGACCAAAATGATGAAGCTCACTGCCACAGTAATAGAGAAAGAGGTGACAGTTTTTCAACGTAAAGTCAAACAGAGCTGGAAGCTCCACCATACTCATTTCCTGTTTGGAACATGGCGGCTAGCGAGTTAGCTATGTCTATTTATATAAACAGTTTATGATGCAACTCAAAGGTCTGAACACTCCAACCCCGCACTTTTACAGTTTTACTGCAATCACGGCACAACCTTGACTGCCAAAGTTGGATATCATGTCCAACGTTTTTATAATAAAGAACAAATCAACATTACAGTTACTGGTAAAGACTAAGGCTGTGTCCCATTTCTCTGTCTTACCCCTTCATCTTACCCCTACCCCTTGGTTTTGCTCGTTCATGTGAGGGCAAGGGGTGTCCCGATTCTAATTTTGATAAAGGGCTAGGGCCACAACCAAGGGCTGCATACCCCTTGAAATGAAGTGTGCTCTCGACTAGACTTGGAATGAAGGGGTACGCCTACAACGTTATCATTTTCATCAAACTTTCATGTATAAACAAGCTTTTTTTTTTTTTTGTCGAGCTGAGGTACCCAATAATCCTTGACATTTGTTTATGTTTGTTTGTGTCAGTTGTTGTCGCCTCTGTAGACGTAGCAGCCAGGTAGAGGCAAGGGATGATGACGCAAACGGTAATCGAGTGGTGTCCCATTTCTTAGGGGAACGTTCGTACCCCGAGCCCTCTCAGCTCGTTAAGACAAAGACGTAGATAAAGGGGTAGAAGGAGAGGAAGGGGTAAGACAAAGTAATGGGACGCAGGCTATATCTGATTTGAACATGTTTACTTCGTATTTGAAGACACAGATAGGTCAGGTTTATGAAATTTAAAATCAAATCTCCAATCAATCTTAATACATTGTAAGGTATATAATTACCATATAAAATCAACAAGCGTTGAATTACACCCTCAGTGGGAATGAAAGTATGGGAGGAAGAAATGCCAACTAACATCATTAAACCAAGTTGGGAAACCATTTGGCATAATATTGACCTCCAAAAAATTTAACCACCACTATATTAATTGAAAATATTGCCATAGAACATATTAAACATCAATTATAAGGCATAAGATGGGGTTGGTGGGATGGGAGTTTACTTTTTCAAAAAACAAAACAAGATAATAAGTAATTTCCCTTGTGGATCAATAAAGATGAACATATTAAACTGAATATTTGGCTATGTGTATTGTCAAATTTACATTCTTATTAATAAAAAACATAATTATACAAAATAAAATAAATTACATGAACAGCACAAACACAAGACTACTATTTCATCATTTTCTTTAGTCAGACAAATTACCCAGAACAATTCCTTCCATTACCTGCCATAAGCACAGCCTTCTTTTCTTTCCCCCTTTATGATCGTCATTTAGTGTCCTTGGTCCCCCATCTCCTCTATGGTCAGTAAAGTGAACATCTGCGCCCCGTGTTATGAGAGACATTCATCTGGAAAAAGACGGCCAAGTGGCGGCTGGAGGACAAGGAGCCCCCGGAGAGCCCCCACCTGTCACACACACACACTCAGTCTCGTATATCCTGAAGGCTCGCTGAAAGAAGGAACTGTCCGCAGAGAACTGGCTCTGAGCATGTCTTGGTTTGTTTACAGGCACAAAACATACAGTGGAGGACATCGAGAAAGCCCTGCTCAAACAGCTCAAGGCCTCCAAGGAAACCAGCATCGCAGTGAAGAAGCCAGAAGATCAGAACATTCGATTTAATTACAGTAAGACAATCAGGGGGGATGTGTACAGGAGGGATTTGCAAATAAAATAGGTGATGGTTTTGAAAGGCAAGCATATTTGATGTTAACAGTTATGTAGAATGATTGTGTGTGTGATGCTTTTTTGGGCTATGTATAATGTAAGTGTATTTAAGTCATACTTATTCTTAAAGCTACCGTCCAAGTGTATTACAGACCTCGCCTGGCCTTTGTTCGGGCTTTCCTGTGGTCTCTGGTCTTCCAAAGATGGCACACTATCAGACTGCAGTAATGTAGATAGCATCTAGTGGTGGTAGTAGTAGTAGTAGTAGTAGTAGTAGTAGCAGTAGTAATAGTAGTAGTGTTGTATTTAGTCATTTGCAGCACTGCAAAGATTTTTGACTTAACATTCTGGATATACAGTAAAATCTTTAACTTCCAAGCCAGATTTACAAACAATCCTAAGAAACGGCAAAAGGAGAAATTCAATTTGTCAACTGGACAAAAGTTTATTTGGTCGAATACATTTCGCAGCTCATCCAAGCTGTTTCTTCAGTTCTGGCTCGAGTGCTGGTGGACACTGCTTATAACTGTCTGAAGGGAGGAGCTAACTACAATGACTATCACACCTATTTGTTTGCAGTTTCTGTTAGTTAGCTGGGTCTATTAAATATGCAGTAGGAGTGTGAGGTCTTGTTAGCAGAACCATTCAGGGCCATAATGGGTGTTTTCACCCCTCTGGACCTGACCTGCTGCCCTATTGTTTTCTTTGTTTGTTTTGATTTAGGTTTGAGGATAGAGTTATAGATGGGAGACAAATGATGTCTGAGACCTCCATTTCTGTTCAAGGAATGGTTCTCTTTCTTGACAAAAATAGCCTCTTTAACTCCCACCTCAAACCAGTCCTAAGAAATATAAACTTGTGTACTATTTAATTTGATATTGATGCCATAAAAATGTGTGTAGCACATGTATGTTTAATGTTTCCTTTTAGCTGTTCAAAGTATCAGTTAACTACTGCAGTACCAATAACTGTTATAAACATAGAAAAACACAATAAATACAAATACCCTGTGTGCTTGCAGGCCTCCCATCCATCCCCTTCTTCACCACCACCACAACCACCACCGCCTCAGTGACCACCCCCGCCCCCACTACCACCACCAGGCCTCCCCCCACCTCTGCCCACGTGACCCGCCGCCCGTCTGGCACCACCCGCAGGCCTTTCAGCACCAGACGCACAACAACAGCGCAACCAGCTACTACTACTGCCCATATCACTACCACCGTTATGCCCCACACTACCACAGCTCTGCCAGGCACCACCAGGAGCTCAGGCAAGGGCCGGACCCACCACGGCACTGGCAAGCCCTGCGACTCACACCCCTGTCTGCACGGGGGCACCTGTGAGGACCAGGGACCAGAGTTCACCTGTAAATGTCCTGCAGGGAGAGGGGGCGCAGTCTGTGAGAAAGGTGAGTCAGAGGGGTACAGCCAGGGCATATGGTGAGGGAAATACCTAATTAAACTGCACTTCAGTAGCTGACATCGAAAGAGCACAGTAAAATCTCATATAGCCAGCATGAAAATACTACATTAGAGAGAAACAATAACTATATCAGGATTTACATTGCTATTCTAAGTAATTTTGCATTTAACTTCCTGATATCAGCTATAATTTTTACTACAAAATCTACTCTATCCCTAACATCTGAATTGAAATTGGTGTGCAAATGTACACTGTGACCTCAGAAAACATATTTTGGCTTCTCCACAAATTGTATTGAACTTGTAAATAAAATAATGAAGTAAAAATATATCAAAAAGGTTGAAGGCTTTTCTACATGTAATAATCAAACGTCTCTTCCTGATGATGGAGGAAATTGCCTGTAATTTGTCACAAGTGCCTACTTGAACCAGAGGTTGAATCACTCAAATTTGCATGTAATATTCAGCAAAGTCTCTTTCTTTTGAAATAACTTGACTTTCACTTGAAATCACTCCAGTCTGTCAACACAGAGAGAATCTCACCAAAATATAATTGGGTAAACTTTTCTTAACCTTATTATTATATCCGTCTTCAGTGTCTTCTGAGTCATGCGTGTTAGCTATGGTTCACTGCTCAAGGGTATACAGCTCGCTCTCATTTCAGTTAAATTTTCTTTTTGTGAAAATCAAGAAAATGAGTTCCAATTGGGCTTTGAAACCACTGAACCAAACAGTTGTGAATTATATAGTCTCCGCAGAAGGCTGACAATGGCTGTAAAACTAGTGAGAGAGCTTTAGGCACTCCAATTCCATTCAGCTTCATAGCTTTTTTGTAATGGCTGCTAACCATTAAAGCCGGCTGTCTATACTGTATTTGGATAATGGCACTGTAAGTAATACAGCAACATTATTGGACAAGAAAGCCTGGCAACGCAAAGAAGAAATATATTGAGGAAACAGACTTCTGAATGAACTCTTCTGTGGTTACATGAGTGAATTTGCTGGCCCATTTGTGCTGAGCTATTGCTTGTACATTTACATATTATATTATATTATATTATCAAGTTGCCTCAAGTGGAAGAGTTCAAGTATCTCGGGGTCTTGTTCACGAGTGAGGGAAGGATGGAGCGTGAGATTGACAGGCGGATCGGTGCAGCATTGGCGGTCGCTGTACCGGACCATTGTGGTGAAGAGGGAGCTGAGCCAAAAGGCAAAACTCTCAATTTACTGGTCAATCTATGTTCTTACCCTCACCTATGGTCATGAGCTCTGGGTAATGACTAAAAGGACAAGATCGCGGATACAAGCGGCCGAAATGAGTTTCCTCCGCAGAGTGGCTGGGCGCACCCTTAGAGATAGGGTGAGGAGCTCAGTCACAGGAGGGGCTCGGAGTAGAGCCGCTGCTCCTCCACATCGAGAAAAGCAGCTGAGGTGGCTCAGGGATCTGTTCCGGATGCCTCCCTCGGGAGGTGTTCCGGGCATGTCCCACCGGGAGGAGGCCCCGGGGAAGACCCAGGACACGCTGGAGGGACTGTCTCTCAGCTGGCCTGGGAACGCCTTGGGGTCCCCCCGGAGGAGCTGGAGGAAGTGTCCATGCTTAGAGAGTTGCCCCCACGACCCGGCCCCAGATAAGCGGAAGAAAATAGATGGATTGATTGATTCATTCATTCATCTTTTTCCGCGGAGCTTGATTCATATTGTATTGTATTGTATTATATTGTATTATATTATATTATATTATATTATATTATATTATATTATATTATATTATATTATATTATATTATATTATATTATATTATATTATATTATATTATATTATATTATATTATATTATATTATATTATATTATATTATATTATATTTATTATATTATATTATATTAATCTATTATTGCTATCAATAGTACTACTACTGCAAGTATTAAAGCCCCAGTGTGTAGGATTCGTGGCGCATAGGTGGATGGTGCTATTGCACTTTCTGTTTTAGCTACGGCAGATCTCGTTTTTTGTTTTTTTTCTTTTTCTTTTCTCATGAAAACACACATTCCCGATCATGTACCATGACACTCTACACATCAAATGAAACCTTACAGTCTCCTCTTTTTGACTATGCAATTCATTTCCCTGCACAATAATCACTCCCCGAGCACATGGGGCTTTTATACGGAAAAGCACAAAACGAGGTTAGCTTACCTTAGAATGCTTTCCACAGGTCAAACTCTGTATTTCACCATAGACTTGCTCTCAATTTGTCCGTAAGGATCCAGCGAATAAAATCCAGTAAAACAATTTAGTCCAAAACACGTGTTGGATCCATTACGAGTCTGATCCGGCAGCATGCTTGTGTTGTTTACCCAAAACCACGAGCCTTGCCGAAGGCGAAGGCGGAGCCCAAATGTCCTTCTGCGGCTCTCGTATTCAAAATGGCTGCCTCTGCATGGGGAAGATCCCCCTTTTATGTGACTATATCTAAGTCCAAAAGAATACTTTGATTTCATGATGGAAGTGAAAAGGCTTGGAAAACAATGTATTTTTGAATGGGTATCTTCAATTTCAGTAATTAACGGGTAAAAATCGTACACACTGTCCCTTTAAGTATAATTTTAGACCCTCTCATATCTGTTTGTGCATAAAGATTTGCTCTTTTGAAAGTAGAATGGTTTGTAGCATGGTGTTTGAACAGTAATTTTGTGCAGAGTGCAGTTTTTAATATTCTTTTTAAGACATGGTCTGGTCTAATTAAGGCCAAAATGTCTCCCTAATGTCTGCACTTCTTACACAATGTCTTATGTGACGTATGTTACGCTGAGTCTTATGGATGACAGTGTCTGTGTTGCAACATTCTATCAGCTTCAATATAAATCATATAAATTGGGGACAACTTGTAACAGTTTTGTCCCTTTCCTCTTACTGTACAACATCTTAGCTCTGTGAAACCACCTCACATCGTTCTCCCACGATAACTGGCACTAATTGGTTTGAAGAGGTTTGCCTGCAGAGTCTTAGGTAGAGACAGCAGTGAAAGCTGTGTAAACCAAAGTAGTCTCCTTCAGATCAATCTCCGACAAAGAGCTCATCAGCTTTGTCAGAGCCTTTCTCTGCTCTGAGATGGGCACAGAGGGGAGATAATACATCATAATCATAATTGTGAAGTGGTCAAAAAATAATAAAAGGATCTGCGGTGTAGATGTGTGTTAACTCTCCGCTGTAGCCTCGGGGACCCTTGATAAACTTGTCACATCTTGTCACGACATCTCAGATTTAATTGGAGCTGACGGTGGTGAAAATATTTACATGCTTCTCTGCAAAGATACTGTCGTTACTACAAGCGTTTACACAAGTAGCTTAAATGTTTTAGTTTTAAGGTGTCAAGTAATATGTGGAATTAACTACTGTCTCTCTGTGTCCTTCATTCACCCTTACTCAGATTTATATCTATATTTCCTTACACGGTCTCTTACTCTATAGTCCGATCTATGTTATAATGTTGTTTACTCATCAAAAACATACCCGGAGTTGTATTTTGTTTCTTCCACAGGTTTAACACACAAATCCTGCATATTTAGGCTCTTTCTACCTTATGATGTCATCTGGTAGTACAGGAAGTGCTCTAACCACCTTCACTAGAATGATTTGGATACCTTCAGCCCTGGAATTGCTATTCTTTCCTCAATTAAAAGTAGCTGTTAACTTAAAAAATTACATGATATTACAAGTTAGAACAGACCAAGTTTGTGTAATATAAGACCTTAAAGGCAAAAAGTCTAAATAATTAATGTCTTAACATCAAAATTATTACCAGACACTATTCTTACATGTATTTCCAAACAAAAGTCACTTGTCAAGATTATTCAGCTTCAATATTTTCTGAGTCATCCCATCATGTTTTTCCTTACTCTTTATTTTTACATATTAAAGTTGTTATTTATCTTCATCTTGATTTCATGTTCTTATTCGCCTGCTGTTCACAACACTGTTATTTTCCCCATTGTGGGACAGGGTTTATCTTTTCATACTTTTTACATTTTGTGATGGAAAACTGAACTGCTTATCTCATGAAAATGTTATTGTTTCACATTATGAGAACTTATCTTTCATTTACTCAATTAAAGGTATATTATCTTAACAAAAATAGCCAATACGAAATACCCAAACAAAAATACTTGTACAGGTAACATTTTGTCTCCATTGAGATTGGTCAATTGTATGCTGTTTTGTAGAACAGTACAGGCACAACATCTTGGAATATAGAAGATTTTGATCCGGTAAAAAGTATTCTGGTAATACTACACACCAGTAAACTTGTGTAACCATTTTGCATTCACTGCAACCATAGCAACAGTGATGACATTGTAAGACTTCTTCCTTTTTTTCCAGTTATCAAATACTTCCTCCCATCCTTTGGTGGAGAATCATACTTGGCCTTTCAAACTATGAGCGCTTACCACACGGTGCGCATTGCCATGGAGTTCAGAACATCGGAAATGACTGGAATCCTGCTTTACAACGGACAGGACGGCAAAAAGGACTTCATCTCCCTTGCCCTGGTCAATGGTCGGGTGGAGCTAAGGTGAGTCAGGGCGAACAATCCAAACACATTTAATACTACCCACAAGGGAACTAGCCCATTTTAGCAGTGACTGCAAGAGGCAGGAGATAAGAGTAAAACAAATGGTGAGCGCTCAACATAATGAGGCAAATAATTACACAGAGTCAACATGTTTCAAATAGAAACAGCAGGACATAAATCAGATCCAGACGCCAGGGTTGAACTCAAAGGTTTGGCTGTTTACAGATGGAGCCGGCATGTGCTGCAGCGTCCACCATTACACCTCATTACATCATATATTTACACAGACAAATACACATAAACAAGAGTGTCATTAAAGCTAGCAAATGGAAGCGTATTCAAGTATTTATGAGCCGAGTTTTGGAAGTTCAGAGTTGTAAGACTTGCTGCTGTCTCAGTACTTTCTCATGTTCAGATGGATGTAAAAAATAGAATATAGAAAAACATGAATTTTTCAGTATACAAAACTTTTTCATCCTAAAATATGCTTTCTCCAATGCATAGCTGTAGTTGTGAACTTGTCTGTCACATGAATGGGAAAATGCACATTTTTGCTTTGTCTATAGCTCTGGAAAAAAAAGAGATCGCTGCAAAATTATCAGTTTTTCTGATTTTTCAGATTTCTACTTATAGGTATGTGTTTGGGCAAAAGGAACATTTTTGTTTGAGTCTATAAACTACTGACAGCATTTACCCCAAATTCCAAATGAAAATATTATCGTTTAGAGCATTTATTTGCAGAAAATGACAAAATAACAAAACGTCAAAATCACAAAACATGTTTTCAGACCTCAAACAATGCAAAGAAACAAGATCAAATTCATTTTAAAACAACATAATACTAATGTTTACACTTAAGAAGAGTTCAGAAATCAATATTTGGTGCAATAACCCTTATTTTTAATCACAGCTTTCATGCGTCTTGGCATGCTCTCCACAAGTCTTTCACATTGTTCTTGGGTGACTTTATTTCACTCCTGGTGCAAGAACTGAAGTAGCTCAGCTTTGTGTTTGTGTTGGAATTTAACAGACGCTGCAGAGGAATGACTGTAATGCATGTAGAGATGCTGATTTCAGAAAAAAATTTAGTGGTCTCTTATTTTTTTTCCAGAGCTGTATATATGAAAATGAAAACAATCAGTTTTTCAGCAAAGGGTTTAAAAACAAGTCAGCATTGCTTTAAAATAATACATTTTATTTATATTGCATTTTACATTACAAGGAAATCTGAAAGTGCTACAGTAAGTAAAGAAGTCAAAGTTAAATATATTTACATAATTAGCAATACAAGATCATTTGACATACGAAATTAAAATGGCGCTAAGCAAGCTGACATGGTATGACATTATACACTTAATCAGTCTTCACACTATATTAAAAAAACACGATAATTAGCTAAGTCTGCATCCAACCCACTAGCTACTCACTTGCTTGGCCCAGTTTCATTTATTTTACGTGGTATATTACATAGCCAAAAAATCATTATAACACTGCTTAAACCTGCCTAAATTGTAAGCACTGACCCTTCCCAGTGGACTTGTGTATAAAAATCATGAGCAAAAGGAGTGAAAAAAAACTTAATTAGCCTAGACGCTCTATGCCTGTTACGCTTTTCTTTTCTTTTCTCTTGGCTACTGTGTCACACCCCAACCCCCTGCTCAGACCTGCTCAGACCTGCTCAGACCCGCTCAGATCCAAGTTACATTTCTAAATACAGCTTGAAATCAATCGAAAATTCATGTAGATCATTCGTCATTTGTGCTTTTTTAGATAAAGCTCTTTTTCAGTTCCAGAAATACCGCTGTTGGATCACCACCCACCGCTTCACAAATCCAAGACACGGAGAGAAGAACTAATTATTTGTGGGAGATAATTGCTCTCAATGCTAGCTGTGTGGGTCGCATATGGCAATGCTTTTTTTTTTTTTGCGAGATGAGTCCTCTGTTCCTCATTAGATAAAACGCTGAATTAAATTGCAAAAGACATATCTGAGTGAGTAGCTGTTAGTTTAGACTGTACCTCCATTCTTTCATCACTGTCTTATTGAGCAATGCGAGGGGATTTTTGCTGTCATTAAAAACAGCGAGATAAGGAACAAACATTTTGTGCTAAAAACCCTGGCTGCTGTAATTTGATATGAAAGTGAGGCGCTCTAATTATTTCTCACTTTGACGCAGTACGTGCAGAACTAAGGCAGAACATTTCCAAAGCCTGATTTTGTCCTATAACTAGAAATTTTTGTTCTACCGGATATTTTATAACAAGATATCCCAAAGCACTAGTCCAAATAAATGTGATACAACTAGTTAAACTTTACATGCGCAGTAATGGTTTATTTCAGATTAACAAAAGACAAAAAGTAGATACTAGTTGACATATACACACATGGACATGTTGGTACCCGTCGGTTAATGAAAGAAAAACTCTCAATGGTCACAAAAATAACTTAAATCTGACAAAAGTAATAATAAATAAAAATTCTATGAAATTTAACCAATAAAAGTCAGACATTGCTTTTCGACCATGCTTCAGCAGAATTATTTTAAAAAATAAACCCATGACCATTGTGAGTTTTTCTTTCATTACCCGAATTTTGTCCACGTGTTATAGATGTGTTATTTAACATTGTAATAAGCAAAGTTAGATTATTATTTTTTAAATCAAGGAATTGTTGAAGTGCTGTGTTTCAAATGACATCACAACATTCGATAGGCCATATTTAATACAGATGGGGGGCCAGGAGAATTTATATTTTTGATGTAGCAAGTTCAATAATCCAATCACTAATAGAAATCATTGGGTTCAACATTTGGGAATTTACCTTTTGGATATTTCAGCAGAAAGTACAGTGTATATCATAGACTGTATATATAAATGGACATAGTTAAAGCGCTAGTTGCCGCATTCCAAATAGGAAGTTCGCATGCGGCTCTTCCGGCTCCTACTGACTGACCCTGGCTCCCATTGACTTACATTGGAATATTGTTGCCCCTCTCTCTGTAACTGCAGCTGTGATTGTAGTTATTTTGGTCTTAAAATGTCCTATTCACCCTATTCATAATGTAGAGCCTGGCGCCAAATTTGCTCCTGTAACCGTTAGCATCACAAGCTTTATTTGAGATACATGAACATACATGAACATTCACACAGACCGTGGCTCCCTCTTTTCTGCATCACTCAAGGGAAAACAAAAAAAACACAACACTACCCACTCCAGTCCATCTTTCCATCTGAGCGTTATGGGTGACATAGACTTAGACAAACTTTATTGATCCACAAGGGAAATTGTTTTGGAACGTCACACTCTTAGTATACAGTCTGTGTTGTAGAGACGGGGCTTTCAAGAATCTGAAGACCACCAATAGTTTCAAATTGCTCTCCCCATATGTGCACATTCGGATTGTGTGATGTGTTTTGTATCTGCCTTTAGGTTTAACACAGGCTCTGGCACTGGCACTCTGATGAGTAAAGTGCAGGTGGAGCAGGGCCGATGGCATCAGCTGGTGGTCACCCGTAACCGCCGTAACGCCATGCTGAGTGTGGACAGTGAGGACCACGTGGAAGGAGAGAGCCCCCGCGGCACTGACGGACTCAACCTGGACACCAATCTGTTCATTGGAGGAGTGCCGTTGGACATGAAACAGGAGTGAGTGTCACAGTATACAGATGCTATAGACTTCATAGTTTCTGCAATATTAACTGATGCGGTATCCATATCAAGACATGTTGCAGGTAATGGTGAATATTCCAGTCATAACTAGCCAAAGGTAGTTTACAACTTAAATTGTACAATGTACATGTAATTGTACATTGATCAATAAAACAGTATTTTTTGTATATAAAAAATGAATAAAAATGAATCACACAGAAATGAAAACAAGCATAGTAACAGCTTGAGGAGGTATCTGAGATGAATTAGGAGTTAATCCTCACATAGACACAGACTGTAAAAAGATCAATAAGGGGTTGCCACACTTTTCGAAATGACAGTAGATAATGGTAAATATTCCATTAAACTTTTTGTCCATAGGGCTTCAAATTCAGTTTGGTAGTGACTTAAAATTTAAGTTTAAATGTTAATTCTGCTTTTTCATTGGACAATCGTCATGAGAACCAAAACACTGTTGTAACATAAACAATATCGTCAATGGAAAAAGGAGAAATTCAGGTTGCCAAATGGACAAAAGTTTATTTGGTCGAATACGTTTCGCAGCTCATCCAAGCTGCTTCTTCAGTTCTGGTCAGATGCTGGTGGGCACTGCCTATATCTGCCTGAAGGGAGGAGCTAACTACAATTAAATTACTCTGAAACTACTTTACCTATTTGTTTTCAGTTTCTGTTAGTTATGTGGGCCTGTTCAGTATGTAGTGGGAGTGGAGTGTGGGGTCTTGTTAATAGAGCCATTCAGGGCCATAATGGGTGTTTTCACTAACCTGGGAAATCCCAGGCTGCTTTCGTTCGTTCCGATCTGAAAGACAGCCTGGCAACTATGGCAAGCGAGCTCTCCCGATTCTGGGAGCTAATCAGAGAGCGGGGAGGGGTGGAAAGACGGTGACGTGTACTACGTGACAAACGGAAACTTGTAGTTTGAACTGACAACTGACATGATTGGCTATGGGCTACGTATACACCAAATGATAGACATTTGTAAAGCCCAATAAACGGCCGTTGGCGGCCGTAAACCACACCTGCGCTACGAGATATTTTGAAGGTGGCTCCCAGACCATATATCACTTGTGATATGGTCACGTGTAAACCAGGCAATGTTTTCACACCTCTGACCCTGACCTGCTGCCCTATTGTTTTCTTTGTTTGTTTTGATTTAGGTTTGAGGATAGAGTTATAGATGGGAGACAAATGATGTCTGAGACCTCCATTTCTGTTCAAGGAATTGTCAATATTTTTGTAATTAAGTATAAATCAGCTTCAGTTAAAGCTCTATTTGATTTGTCTATGCTTACTTCACTTGGAGACATAAATAGGTCATGTTTATGAAATTTAAAATCTAAATCTTACATACTCCCACTTAAACTAGAGAATGAAATTGCTATTTTATTTATATTATATTTATATTCAACATTCAGTATTCAAGTTAGATGTATTGCATTTGTTCTCATATTCTAGAGCTCTGAATTAGACTACAACTAATTCTGCTTTGGTTGTTCCCTGCTGACTCCTCACAGCAATCATAATCATCACACTATCCCCTTGTTTTCCAGTGTGAAGGAGAGGACGGGAGTGGACACAGGTCTGGTGGGCTGTATTCGGCTGCTGGACGTAAACAACAGGGTGCTGAATCTGCAGGAGAATGGAGGAGACAGTCTGTTCGGCAGTGGAGTGGGAGAGTGCGGAAACAACCCTTGTGTCCCCAACCCCTGCAGGAACGGAGCCACCTGCCAGGTCAAAGAGGCGGAGATGTTCCACTGCAAATGTACCAGAGGTTTCTGGGGTAAGAGACTACGACTACCCACACCTTTCAACAAATACACTGCTATTTCAAGTATGAATAAATCAATGTTTTATTTTTAAATCTTGCCTTAAAATGCTTCACCAATGTTTATGGTACTATTTAATCAATATTCTGCAGTATCTGATTCTTCAGTTAAAGTGGCACTATGTAACTTTTTTGGATGAGGGTTCACCACGTTCTTGTCTCTATGGAGATGTTATTTCTTTGCCTGGAATGCTCCACCACATGGTATTAACGAGATGGAATTATTTTCTATAAAATAAATAGAAAAATGTGTATTATTACTGTGACAAGGCTCTCCACAGATCTCAACTCTAACTTTGGCCTTCTGAGGTCTAAGTCTGAAGTGCCGGACCCTCTACCTGAAAAGTTACACAGTTCCCCTTTAAGTGACTGTATTAGAGTCTTGGTTTCAGTATCAATATCTGGCTATACCCTTTCATTTGAGTTAAATGCCTATTCTCTGGTTCTCTTTAGTCACGATTCATCAGGTCTACCCTCTGGAACTGTTGATTACAAATTAATTAGTATAGCTGGTCAATCCATCTTTACTGAGGAGAAAACATTGTAATTACTGGAAACCTAGTTGAATGGGTGAAATTGCGCTCTTAATTTATTGACGAGAGTGTGATTGTTCACAGCCGAGCACTGAGCTGTAAAATCTTTACGTTTTAAAGAATTAAACATAATTTGTGTTCAGAGGAATTTTATACTCCCAAAAATATGTTGTCCCAACTCCTCTGCTCTTTCCCCAGCATTCAGTGTGGTCATGACAGCCTCATTTCACACTGTAGCTCTAGTCCCCAGCAGGAGTGCTTCCAGTCATTTTGTAAACACCATCAAATCTGTGTTCCTAAAATAAACACATACACATAATAAAAATATCATAAAACTATGTTCTACTTTAACCTACTTAATTACTTAATCTACACGTTTTGTTTTCAAGTCATATTATGTCTTATATTACTCTATTTTCTGATCCATGTTCCATTGTTGTTTCCTCATCACAAACATACCTGGAGTTGGTGTGATTTGTTTAATTCAAACATGTTTAACACATAAACCCTGCATATTTAAACCGAGTTCTTGTGATAATACAAGTGCTCTACTGTGTTTTACAGTCCATACACCTTCATTAGAATCATTTGGATAATTTCAGCCCTGGAATTGCCAATCTCTGCTGAACTAAAAGTAGAAGAAGTTGTTAACTTATTTTATTTATTCTTTTATTTAATAGGGACAGTGAGTATTAATGAACCGCTACATTACACTGTAAATACGCCAGATTATAGCAAAAATGCTATTTTCCATCTGTAGTCCCTAGGCAGGTGACACCACAGTAAAAACAACGAAAACAATAACAAGTGACAATAACAGCATTTAAACATCAAAAGTGTCCACAAGTCTTGTTTTCCTTTAGCCGCTGTTCCAAGTGTGATCTGAAAGTGTCCAGTGTTGGAGTCTCTCTTACTGATAATGGGAGAGAGTTCCAGAACTTAGTGCCTCTGACTGAGAGCACACTTTGTCCGAACGTAGTGCGTCTGTGTGGGACCTCACAGTTCCCTTGGGGTCTATGCGGGACCTCACAGTTCCCTTGGGGTCTGTGCAGGACCTCACAGTTCCCCCGGGGTCTGTGTGGGTCCTCTAGGCCCTGGCCCTAGTTCCCATCATTGTTGTATAAAGTACTGGAAAATCAAACTCAAGTAAAAGTATAGGTATCCCTCCCAAAAATGACTTTGGTAAAAGTCGAAGTCACTGACTGAAATGTTACTTGAGTAAAAGTCTTAGGCTACGTTTATACGGCAACGATCAAAACAGAAGAAGCAAAAGTGGCGTCTCGTCTTCAATTTTTTATCCGCGTTTAGACGAGCGTTCTCAACAGGAAATGTTTGTTTATACGAAGACGCAAAAGTGGGAGAATTTGATTGAATATGCATGCCAGGCCGCTAGGTGGCACTGTGATAGAGCGGTGGCATGTCAGCGAGCATGCGCAAAATTGTCATTTTCTAATTGTTTATTTTACCCGTTTCTGTTCACCTATGGTATCCCTATACATTTTATACAATTGTTGAAATGACTAGAGTTGACTAGAGCTGCTAGCGCAACTTGAACATCCGTGGTATCAAGGTAGTCAGACATGTTTGTTATTGTTTTTACCGGCTTGGCGCATCCAGTGTGACGTCAGGTGTATGCGACGTGAACATGTTTTGCGCTTCTTGCCGTTTAGACGGAGACACGACCCGGGCCGTCTTCAGAACTGCACACTCTGGAAGGAGTCTTCTGATTTTTGCGGTTTCAGAGCCCGACGGCGCCGTTGCCGTGTAAACGAAAGACACTTCCGATAAAATATTTTGTCGTTTTCAATCGCAATCGTCCTCGTCTAAACAGCCCCTTAAAGTATCTGGAACTTCTTGTACTTAAGTATGACAAGTAATGTAAAAATAAATGTACTCAAGTAATGTAATTAAAAGTACAAGTAAAAGTATCAAGCAAAGGCAGTCTGAATTTAATATTTTTTAATGTGGCTAGAACTTACCTCGATGTGTTTCTTGAGGTTGGAGGGGGAGTTTCTGTAAGATAGGATTTCCACGTTTCTTGGAAGGCACAAGAGGCACTTCATTCGATAGGACAAATCCTTCATATCAGCGTAAGAGAACATTGTGTTTAAGTACGGCCAGGGATGCTCATCGACAGGTCCCCCTTCATTTGTAGCCAACGTGGATGCTGTCTCCTCTTCCATCAGGGATGTTGATTGATTAAACTAGCTGCATGAAACCAACAGGTGTAGGCTGATCAGTGGTGAAAGTAAAGTGGTGCACACCGGAACGCAGCACCAGTATAAAATTCACAGCCGGTACCGCTAAGAGAATATGGTTGATGGTGGCCAAAACCCACATTTGAAAAAAAAAAGTAAGGTGCACTATTTAAGATAAGATAAGATAAGATAATCCTTTATTTGTCCCACAATGGAGAAGTTGCAGTGTCACAACGCAAGTTTCAGAAACAGAAACAGAAACAACCACACTATGCCATTCGAAAATATCTGAAAGCTACCCGAAACTCTCGTGCAGAGATATCTGCAGTCTGTTAAGCAAGGATTGTCAAAACTTATCTGACTGTAGCCGTGAAAGTAGCCTAAACCATTGCGAGACGGTGCTGCGCACTGGTAGAAGATTTAAGGCCGGCGCGCTGCCTGCACCTGTAAGAGAGGGTATATGCTGACTAAAAAAAAAAAGAAATAATTAAGTATATTAAAAAAAGTTATTCTATCTATGAAAAAGGTGTAAAATGTTAAAACGGGTAAAACAAGTTTTTTTGTTTTTGTTTTTTTTTTAACGGTAAAGTGATGCACTGGACATTATAGCACCTGTAAGAAATGAAAACTACTTTCACCACTGAGGCTGATTGTCATGCGCAAGTAGCGAACAAGCCCAGGCACGTCCTGACTTCCTTGCATCAGTAGAGGGTTTTTTTGTAACGAGTAACTAAACGGCACATTGAAAATGTATCGGAGTAAAAGTATGCAATTAAATTCGGAAATGTAGTGAAGTAAAAGTAATCTTTTTTTTTTAAACTCAAGTAAAGTGCAAAGTCTCCCAAAATGTCCTTAAAGGGATATGCCACCCCCAGGTCAAACTTGGGCATCTCCCCACAATCCAGAGACTAAAATAAGTGGTGAAAAGCGTTTTCCTGGTCACCCAGCCATTGTCCGAGTCTGTCAGCACTGACCGCCGCGGTATCTGCAGCTACTCCGCGTTAGACTGGAGTCTAACGCCGCCAGAGAAAGATTTTGGCCAAAAGGAATTAATTTGCTTCATGCGTTTCCCAATTACTTTCTGTGTAGTGCGCATTCATATCGAGTGCAAATAAATGTGCAAATCAACACGGAGAGCTTGACTTGGTCATTTTGGGTGGGAACTATTTTTCAGTGCGGAAAAAGAAAGCCGAAGCACAGAGCACGCTGCCAGGGGAATCCCTGTTACGCACCAGGAAGGGAGTTCCCCTGTTGCGCAGCGTGCTCTGTGCTTCGGCTTTCTTTTTCCGCACTGAAAAATAGTGTGGGTGGGAGGAGCGGGTGGGCCCCCCCGCTCCTCTGCGCCACTGGAGCGCTGCTCTGCGAAAATAAAATTAAACCACTGCTGTTTCAGAGGTCCAAAGGGTTGGGTAAAGGACTTCCGAGCCTAGAAACACTCGCATGTGCCGCCAGGAAATTAAAAAAACGCATTTCGCATTGCGTAGCTCCTCTGCTGTCCAAACTCTCTGGGCGTGATTTCCAGAGACAGGGAGTGGAGATCCAGACGGTGGTGGAACTGCATTTGCATTTCTTTTTTCGATGTGATGTAACATAGTTGCCTTGCAAATGCTCAGTTTAGACATTTCGAGTTTGATCCTCACATCTGGCAGCACAGTGACTCTTTACAAAACTTTCCTGGCTAAATTTTAGAAGACACTATAACTTTTTGGGGGTGCACTTGTTTAAGAAGCCATTAAAGAAAGGCTCGACTCTGAAGAAGCATTTGGGTGATCAAAGCTTCTTGGCACCAGGCACAGGAATGAATGGAGATAATGAGAATTGGACAGATGCCTGCAGGCTCTTAATTTAGTCATTTTATAAAGTGGCTAGGACAGGCACTGTGGCTGACAAGAAGCTACTGAAGACAGAGGAGAGGGTGAGGGAGGTGGGGACAGGCATGTAGGGACAGTGTTTTGGATTAGAGTGAAGGAATAAAAAGGTGTTAGCTGTGTGAGCTCAGCGGGACAGGCTTCATTAAAGGCCCTGAGTGCTGCAGTAATGACAGCAGTGTTCAGATGGCCCAGGCGCAGGGCAAGGAACACGATAGCACAACAGGACTCTCTGCTCACTTTAATATTTACACATCCTATTAGAAAATGCCAACTGTTACAAAAGGACAACTGCTGTGAAAAACAGAATCAGGTGTAAAAGCTCTTATGTCTCTTTTGTGTTTGTCCAGGTCCAACCTGCGCTGATGTCCATGACCCCTGTGAGCCCAACAGGTGCCATCCCTCCTCCCAGTGCCAGCCTCAGCCCGAGGGAGGGTACAAGTGTGAATGCCCCATGGGCCGAGAGGGCAAGCACTGTGAGAAAGGTACGCTAGCATCACTTACACTTACTTCTCTGTGGTCATGGAAGAGCTTTGTCATTTAGGCCATTAGGTCCTAATGGCCTAAATGGACCTTCTGAATTGTACTGTTCCATTTCCCTTGTTTCTGTGTTCTCCACCTTGTGATGTGTCTCCTCCCTGAGTGTTGTGTAAATCAAAGTGAGGGTGTTGGAGGCTAAAATGGGAGTTTGTTGCTTTGCTCTGCAGTTGAATGATTGGCCCCATCGGGCCTGGTCTTGGCTCATCTTGTTAGCGGCGGCTGTCCGCCTACAGGTGCACTGTTCAAACATGTGGCCGCTCAGATCGTCATGGCAGCGTGGGTTTAGGGCTGTGAACACACCAGGGCTTTTGAAGTTTATCATTAGCGCTTTTGGCATGTCGTATTTCTCATCAGTCTCTGTTACAGTCCTGTGTGGCAGTGTAGATGTGATGTGCTGAGCTGAGCAGACTCGTGACTGAGTTCAAATGGGGAGCAGAGTCTTTTTTCCTCTCACCTCTGTGAGTAACTGTGTTTAACAGTGTGTTAGTGGAAAGTAGTGGAAACACACAAAACTATCCTCCTCCAGTCCTAGTTAGGAAGTGATTAAAATAAATTGAGGTGAAATAAAGTCAATGCAGTGTGAGCGAGAGTGTCTCCTTTTCCAAAAGGCTATTTTTTTCTCTGAATCAATGAGATGACTAATCGCATCAGTCCCGCTGCCCAGGGTGATTTATGTGTGTGTCAGTCAGCCCAGTGTCAGCTGTAGACAGGCCTCTGATAAGGCTCTGCTAACTTAGAGCCACTCATCTGTAGGCGCAGGTGCACCTATCTCTATCACTCTACATTTCTCTAATATTCCCTATCAAGGACCTTACTCAAGGATAGGACTGTAATATTGAATGGCCTACTTATCTCTGTGCTTTTGGCCAATGCAAAAATCATTACAGTTTAGTGATGAAAGTGCAGCCTTGAAACTCCTACTGGTGTTTAATTTTTTCCTAGTTAGAATGCTACATTAATCAGAGAAACAGTTATTGTGTATGATCAGAGTTAATAGGGCAGGTTCAGGGCCTTTAGCTGCCTCTTCTCATTGGATTATTTCTATAGTAAGTACTAATTAGCCTACATTACTGTTATATAAACACAATTACAATCAAACGACCCAGAGGATGGGATGGCTATAAAAGTTTAATTTGAAAACTTTCTCTGATCCGACATGCATGATGGGGGATTTTCCTGGTCATTGGGATCCTTGCTGACTTATTGATCCCGGAGCGCTCAGAGTCACAGTGTGGAAAAGCCCTCCATAACCCTATTCCCAGCAGTTCTATTATTCTAGCCCACTCCACTTTAGCACATTTCCTACTATTTTCCTCTCTTCTCCATGGTGCGTGCCATCATCATTAGCAGTCTCCCGCACAATAGCTAATTAGCTTTCTCATCTCCGTCTGCCGTTCCCCATCCTGATGTGGCTCCGCTAATCTCAGCCAATTACAAATGCTACAACTTTCCCCAGCAGATCAAAAGGTGTTAGCCTGTTTCAACCTGGGATGATACCAATTCAAAGCCACTTCCAAAAACACCAAATATAGATTAGATTTGCATTGTTGCATTTTATTTGTGGTAAAGATGATCATTTGAAGGTGTGGTAGTGGCGGTGATGGTATTATAATTATGATAGTATAAAGTAAAACTGTAGAATAGTATAAATAGTATTTTAAAGTATTACACATGCACATACATGTTATATTGTTGTTGCAAACTGAAACCTGTGTGAGTGAAAAAAACACAACTCCAGGTATGTTTTTGTAACAGCATTATAACAAAAAAAAAAAAACAAAAGTCCACTTTGTGTTTTAATCAATATGTATTTTCAATATGTTTATGTTTATCTTTGAGCTCAGTAAATACCAAAAACTTAAGACTAAAAATGTACATTAATTTTCCATGCTTACTTCAAAAATGCATATATTTTTAAAAAAAAATCGAATGAGTAAGAGTTTTAAGCATTGCCGAGGTTAATAAGCTTTGAGCTAATGACCATAACATGATTATGTATATTCAAGAAAAATAAATTGGAAATGTAGCAAACTTTTTTTTTTTTTAATAACTTTTTGTATTATAAACTTTCAGAAATATATTTGTGATGAAATGTTATTATGGTGATGAGTTTCCCGCTGACCAACCCTTGCTCTCAGTATTTGATTTGTCTATGGGAAAAGGGAATGCAAATTTAACTTCTCAAACCTGCTCTTTCTGTTAATATTTCTCGTGTATGACTGTGAGTACATGAATCCAGTTACATTCTTAAATCAATTTACTTCTGTTGCACATTTCGCCTCACAACTGTGGAATTGAGGTTTATATAAACGCACAGCTTTGGGTGCTATTTCTCGTCAGGCCACAGAATGATGGCACTGAGCCTCCTCTAATCACTGCACAAGCCAAAAGTAAAGGAATAGCAGGGCATAGAGATGTAGAAGTGTTGGAGAGACATGAATTTGCAGAAAAGGCCCTGCCACAACACAATGGAGGTATTATTTCATGGGTCCCAGTCGTGGTGTTAAACTCCACACTGCTGCAGAGCCTCTTTGTGAGTCTTTGGCGTCTGTGTAATCAGACTGACATAAGAATTTCTCATTTTTGTGTTTGAATTTCTATCACGGGGAAGTTTAAATCCCACAGGCTACGGAAGAATAAATCTATCTTTTTTACATAATGGTGTCAGTTCCTCACGCATCCATTGAGTGACAAGTCTGCACTTTATCCCTGATTGCTAAAACAGTTTTTAGGAAAAAAAAAAAAAAGCTAAGTATTTTACTCCTTCACCAGTATCTTGGTCTTATATGCCACAAAAATAATAGCTAATGCTTTTGCTGGAAAATATATTTGCCAATGAGGTTAATGCAGCATCTTACCCCACTGACATATACCATAGTAAGTAGAAGTGTATTGATTCAAACAAAAAAACGTATAGCCTTTATCTAATCCATTCTTCAGTGTTTCTGGTGGAAAACAGTGCAGTGAACAGACACCCACAATCTTGGTTAGGTGTAACTAACTGAAGAATTTGCTTCATTTTAACCAATGTAGATGTTCTTTTTTGCATTGTACTCTCTTGGCAAGATCATATAGTATATAGTAGGCTACATTTAAAGGTCCTGTATTACTTACTATATTAGATTAACTCTTGTGAACTTTATGTTATAGTAGAATGGCATTACCTCATCTAAAACATACCTGGGGTTCAATGTTCCCGCTAATGTTTTATGTGTCTGAGCAAACACACTAACTCCCTGAGCGCTCCTTGGACTCCTGTGCGCGACATCCGACATGCACCCCCGGTACACGCTGTTGCGAAAGAGCTGCGCGTGCTCGCGGCTTGCGCGTGCTCGTGGCTTACACCGGTAGAAGTTTAATACGAGACACATACTTTTGTTTCTGAATACTGGACGATTCCCCCGTATTCAGATGACCCCGCGGCTGAAAAAAAGCGGAACTCTTTCATCCCTGCGCTGCATAGGTTTTCTTGTGCGCTGAGAATGTGCGAGCAGTGCGCAATTGCACAGGCGCGCAGCTTAGAGGGAACGTTGCTGGGGTTGTGTTTTGTTTCATTCACACATGTTTGAATTACCCTCAAAATCTCTGTTCCACCTTGTGATGTTATGAAGCTGTAGTTTTCAAGTTAATTACTACTTTTTACTGTTCAGTAGAGACAGAAAATTCCAAGGCTGAAATTATCCAAATGAGTCTATAGAAGACAGAAGATGTTTTCTGTAACTCAAAACAGCGCATTCTAAATATTTCTTTGTTTGTTTGTGATGAGAAAACATTATAACATAGATCAGAAAGATAGCATAATATGAGCCCTTTACCTTGAGGGAAAATGCTGCTACTGACTACACACTGTTTTTTTTCTGATAGTGTCGGAGCGACGGGGAGCTTACATGCCGCTGTTCAGTGGGGACTCGTTCCTGGAGCTGAAGGGGTTGCATCTCTACGGGCACAATCTGCAGTGAGTCTCTGCTGGAAGCTAACTCTGGAGAAGATGGTGTTTTCGTAGGCCTAAGGCAGCTCTTCCACTTTACACTCCAGCTGAATCGACAATGAGGGTTACACAAATAACATCAGGCTTCCAGGATGCAAAATATGTTCTGCTAGTCGCCGGAACACAAAGACAAAGTGCACTAAAATCTCTTGTGTTTTTTTTTTTTGCAGTCAAAAGGTCAGCATGACTGTGGTGCTCATGGCCAACGACTCCAATGGTTTGATTTTCTACAACGGCCAGAAGACAGACGGCAAAGGAGACTTCATCTCTCTGGCCCTGAACAATGGCATCCTGGAGTTTCGCTATGACCTGGGCAAAGGGCCTGCCACCATCAGGTTAGTGCACCGCAGGGCTTTGCATACTGATTAATATATGATAACTAGGAGGGTGTATAATGAAGTCTATTCAGTTTGATGTTAAATGCACTGTTACATTTTTAAACATTCTTGGATATTGGCAGTGGATTGAAAAACACTGAAATAATTGTTCCTGAGGTTTAGTTGTGCTGTTTGTTTCTCTGGTTCTACATAAGAATATGTAAATCAAACATCAGAATTAATATTATTTTTAAAATTTTGACCCACTGTTACAAATATCTAAATTTCAGTCTCTGTATGTGCTTTCTTGAAATAGCTATTTATAGGCCTGTTTTAAGGAATACTACAGAGATTATATTTGAAATGTCCAAAACGTTCCATCATAAGGAAGTAATATGTGGCTAATCTACAGCTCTGGAAAAAAATAAGCGACCACTGCAAAATTATCACTTTTTCAGATTTTACTACTTATAGGTATGTGTTTGGGCAAAAGGAACATTTTTGCTTGAGTCTATAAACTACTGACAACATTTCCCCCAAATTCCAAATAAAAATATTATCATTTAGAGCATTTATTTGCAGAAAATGACAAATGGTCAAAATAACAAAAAGATACAATGTTTTCAGACCTCAAACAATGCAAAGAAACAAGATCAAATTAATTTTAAAACAACATAATACTAATGTTTACACTTAAGAAGAGAAATCAATATTTGTTGCAGTAACCCGTATTTTTAATCACAGCTTTCTTGCGTCTTGGCATGCTCTCCACAAGTCTTTCACATTGTTCTTGGGTGACTTTATTCCACTCCTGGTGCAAGAACTGAAGTAGCTCAGCTTTGTGTTTGTGTTGGAATTCAACAGACGCTGGAATGAAATGGCTGTAATACATGTAGAGATGCTGATTTCAGAAAAAAATGCAGTTGTCTCTTATTTTTTTCCAGAGCTGTATCTAAATATTATGCATTTAAAGTGCTTTAGACAAACCAGGGCAGATAATCTAGTGAAGGCAAAATAATGAGTTGCTAACTGACATTTGTGACTGTGTGTGCTGCAGGAGTAAGCAGCCCATCCAGCTGAACGTGTGGAACACCATCAACCTGGAGCGCTCCAACCGCAAAGGAGAGATCATGGTCAACAAGAAAGACCCAGTCCGAGGAGAGGCGCCGGTGAGCTCCAGCTAACTCCATCCTGCTAATGCTAATCTTGTACTTTAGTTTTAGCATGAGGGGCTAACCGACCTATGTTATGCTATGCCTTGTCTGCTTCATAAACTACTACTACTTTCTCATTTCCTCGCTCTTACCTCTGAGCCTGACCTTATCCGTCCTTTCAATGTTTCAACTTTACCATAGTTGATTCAGCAAACTTCCCCTATCGCCTGAGGGTTTCCTCTCCGTTTCACACCACTTGTCTTGATTTGCTGAAAAACCCCAATATCTCCTGACATCCGTCAAGGTACAAGGGAGCGCTCCAGATGTAGGGGGTCTCTTTGACAAGCTGTCTTAATTTTGGAAGTCCTGTAATTTTCCACTGTTTTTTAACCCAGTCTCTCCTCTTACTGACATGCAAGAGATAAAACTCAGTGTTGCATAATAAATACATTTTAAGGTATGGAGATAAAGTCAGATAAAAGGATGCATAATGAAGCTCCTCAGCCAATAGGTACATACTTTTATATGAGAGGCATCTAATCGCTTGATAAGCCCTTAAGTCATCCAATTATATGAAACGACGCAATTTGCAACCACGAACATGCACTCTGTCAACCCTTCTGCGATTTTTTAATTTTTTTATCTCCACACTTCTACCCTCCCCCACCCCACCATCATATTTATGGTAATTGTGCTTCGCCGTAGCAAGAGAAGCAGAAAATCTTATTAAGAGAGCAGAGCAAAGCGAGAGAAAGTGCGTTGGAGGGGTCTGGAGGGACAGGGATGAGCCGGCTAATGCTCCCCACTCCAGTCTCGAATAAGGGGAAGTTTGAAGGAGCCTGCCCTGCCCGAACTGCATCACATCAAGCGAAATAACACATCAGGCGGTCACATCTACCGTCACAGAGGGAGCAGGATGGGGGAAATCAAAGACAAGTTACTGTAGAGAGTGTATGTGTTCATAATGCTCATGCCAAATAAAAATACTGTCCTACATTGGTCAACCCACAGCTATCAAATAACTGTAGTATATGTTTAAAGTAACATAGATGACAGTAACGCCACATTTATAAGTTCTTTTGAGTAATCAATTCTTCCACAAAATACTGAAAAATCAATATCAACACAAGATTGCTGTTTTGTTGAAAAGCTTGTCTCAGCCTTGATTCATCAGCATTGTATCCCGAGGGCACAGGTGGCGAGCCGGATGGTGTAGTTATTCCCACTAGGCAGAAAGAAGCTGAAGTAAAGAAGTCAAGCTTTCTACCGGCTTAATCAATACAAGCTGCCCCTCATTTTAAAAGTTGCTTTTATGCTTCATTTTAAAAGCACCACGTTGCTTTTAAATTGAGGGGGAGGTGGGTATTTGGGTGAGGTGAGCGAGGCTGAGGAGCAGGTAAACGCTGGAGAAGCAGTGAGATAGACGGGAGCGAAGTTACGTCTTTCAGGCTGAATTTACGCTAGCTCCATAACGACTATAAAGAATCCTGAAAATTGCAGAAAATATTTGTAGAGGTCAGAACAGAAGACAGAACTTTTTGTCTTTGCAGATAACACACACATATATAGATATAGATATATACAGCTCTGGAAAATGTTTTTTTTTTTTTTGGAATCAGCATCTCTACATGTATTACAGCCATTCCATTCCAGCATCTGTTGAATTCCAACACAAACACAAAGCTGAGCTACTTCAGTTCTTGCACCAGGAGTGGAATAAAATCACCCAAGAACAATGTGTGAAAACGCATGAAAGCTGTGATTAAAAATAAGGGTTAATAATAATAATAATTCATAGCATTTATACAGCGCTTTTCATGACACCCAAAGCGCTTTACAGTTGATTGTTCATTCACTCCACACTTGGTGGTGGTAAGCTGCTTTCTGTAGCCACAGCTGCCCTGGGGCAGACTGACGGAAGCAAGGCTGTCAATCTGCGCCATCGGCCCCTCCGACCACCACCAACACTCACGCACACTCCACTTTCATACTAGGCAATGTGGGTGAAGTGTCTTGCCTAAGGACACAACGACAGTTTTTGCAACTGGCGCCCCACTGTGGCACCTAGAATTCCCAGTGGTCTCCCATCCAAGTACTAACCAGGCCCTGCCTTGCTTAGCTTCTGAGATCTGAAGGGATCAGGCTTTGGCAAGCAGGTATGGCCACAGGTATGGTTACTGCACCAAATATTGATTTCTGAACTCTTCTTCAGTGTAAACATTAGTATTATGTTGTTTTAAAATGAATTTGATCTTGTTTCTTTGCATTGTTTGAGGTCTGAAAAGATGTATCTATTTTGTTATTTTGACCATTTGTCATTTTCTGCAAATAAATGCTCTAAACGATAATATTTTATTTGGAATTTGGGGGAAATGTTGTCAGTAGTTTTTAGACTCAAATAAAAATGTTCCTTATGCCCAAACACATACCTATAAGTAGTAAAATCAGAAAAAACTGATAATTTGGCAGTGGTCTCTATTTTTTTCCAGAGCTGTAGATATATAGATATAGATTTATAAATAAATGCACCCTTTGTAATTTGATAATTCCACCAACTCAAATTGCGATTTCTATTTGATTGTGATGTATTGTGCAGACCTGAACAATGGCCACAAAGCATCAGTCTGAAATTGCATCATTATGAATCTCTACACCAAAGCCTTATCTGGAGTTATAGAAATCAAATCACTGTGTTTCAAATATGCCTAACATTAAGAAATCTGCTGGAAATCTACAAATGAGGTTTAGCTAAAAGCACTTTGCACAGCCTGACACCAGCGATGCCTTTCTGTTTCCTTCTTCTCTCTTAATGACACCATCTGCTTCATGCATGTTTTTAGTGCATCTTGAGTGTAGATGTTGTTTACTGTCTAGTTCAGTGTATAGTGCTTGAGTCTCTTATTTAATGTGTCCTCCACTGTTGCTGTTGTATGGATAATGCTCTTATGAATGCATTGAGTGCTTCTGCATGCCTCTCTGTGCACAGCCACTTACTAATCTTCCCCTAATAACTGTCTTCCTCCCTATTTTTCCCTCTCCCTATGATGTGCTGTCTGGAAAATAAGAAATCACGCAAGGTAATGAGACAGACCCAGTCACACCTTTCACCATATTTCACTTGTTCACTGTCCACTACTCCCATCTCAACAAGCATATTAAAGAGAAAAAAACTGAGTTAGCTTCAAGGAACATTTTTACAAGAAGACCAAGAGTGTTGGGATGGCAGCTTGGCTTTCACCTCAGTCCATCTGCTGCGTGGGCAGGAGAAGGTGGGAAGGTGGGAGTGAAGGAGAAGCTATCGTCACGGCAGCCATTGTTTAGCTCCACAATAAGAGGTCTTCATGAGCGAAGTGTAGGCGAGTGCATCCTGCCAATCAACGCCCGAAGTGAGAGTGCAGAGTACCAGGGGGCCCATACCCGGCACAGGAAGCACACAGTGGGAGGTGCCAATCCAATCTGAGCTGTTCTTTTATCATTTACTGTCACTACCAACAGGAACAGTCTTATGATGTCACTGTGTCACTCACACAGACAACACAAGCAGCTCAAAGTGCACTAAACACCATAATACGGAACTGTTTGCATGTGATAACACAATCACACCAAGTTAAACCTCATCTCTCAGAGCCTGATTTGTTCAGGAGATCATAAGTGTGAGCTTGGAGACTACAGCACCGCACTACAGCACATACAGCACATACAGCACTACAGCTGTGTCCAGTGCCTCGACCCAGACCCATCTCTGTAGGAGCAGTGACACAGCCCCGGATCTGAGCCCTGCTGCCTCTGCTCTTCTCCTCTATGCACAAAGCCTGTTTATTTCACCCTTTCCATCATTTTCATAGCAATTAACTCCACTTAAGCCCTGTGGCAATTACTGCCCTACATAAATTTGATATAATTAATTTCTTCCCTCTTAAGTGGGCTTGCATTTGAGGCAAAATGAGCAAGCAGCAGCTTGCTAACCCAACAGCAATTGTCCCAGAGGTCTAGCTAGAACGATTGCTGCTCCTGCTTTTCCCACGCAAATTAATTATTTTTAATGTGTGTGCACTAAACACTGTAAAGGTCAATATTTATGATTGGCAATTATTTTTGAGTTTTCTGTAAAGAGACGAAAGAGAACTCTTGACTCCAGCCTGCCCCTGTTCTCCTGTAGTGTCTTAGAGCTTCTCTAAGAGATACATTATTAACAAGAATCCATCAACTCCCCAGCTAAGAGGAGGATGTGGAAGAACACATCTGTTTATAAATATAAATACAACTGTTGTTAATCCGTGTTTTAGTAAACTTACATTGATTGAGCATGGTTCTAATAACACAAGAATACAGAACCATGACAATTTGTAATTAGTTATGCCTCCACTTTCTGCAGAAATGATGCAAAGTGATAGAAGTCTTATATAATTGAATGTTTTAAAAAGCATTTTAATAATAATTGTATTAGTTATTTAAAAACACAAATTAAAGGGATAGTGCGTTTTTTTAAATTTTTTATGTGAATCTGTATGGCTTCCCCTTCAACAGTGTCCTGAGATTAACACTGACTTACCCATGACAGCGCGATATGATCCCGGTTATCGTCAGGTAACGTAGCTTGTAAACGTAGTTCCGGTAAGTTCGCGGGGTCATTTAATAAAGCTTGTTTTTCTTCTCAAAACAACATTTGTCCGAAAAGTGATATATTTGCGTCCCAGACAGTTGTCCACTAAAAATTTTGTGACTTACCCGTATTACCGCATATTTTCTCTCTCGATTCGTATCAATGCGCCCACGCTAGCTCTATTAGCCTGTTCACCTGTAAACTTCCACTAAAAGTTAACAGGCTAATAGAGTTAATGTGGGCACATTGATACGAATCGAGAGAGAAAATATGCGGTAATATGAGTAAATCAGTGTTAATCTCAGGACACTGTTGAAAGGGAAGCCATACAGATTAACATAAAAAAAACAAAAAAAATGCACTATCCCTTTAATGCATTACATAAAAATAATACTGAAGCTGTCTATTGATTCCATGTAGCTGCATAAGAAACTGTTGTTAAATCATTTGTTGGTGTTGTTGCTGTCTGTCAGAACCTCCACGTTGATCTGAACCTGAAGGAGTCTCTGTTTGTGGGAGGAGCTCCAGACTACAGCCGCCTGGCCCGAGGAGCAGCACTCACTGAGGGCTTCAAGGGCACCATCCAACAGGTAAACTGCAATTTAACAGGGGAAATAATGAATACACCCCATCAACTCAAAACATGCATGATAGGTATCCTCCAGCTTAGGTCCTGACCAAACCGAAGCAAGAAGATCATGGAGATGGTCCCCGGGCGCAGAAGTGTGCTGCCCACTGCTCCTAATATATATATATATATATATATATATATATATATATGATGGGTTAAAATGCAGAGAAGAATTTCTCCAGTGTGAGATCAATAAAGTCACTTCTTCTTCTTCTTTTTGTATATCAAATAAAAATCACTCATTTAAGTCTTCTTAGTTAGTGTTATGGTCTAGGTCAGGGGTCGGCAACCCACGGCTCCAGAGCCGCATGCGGCTCTTTGATCCCTCTGATGCGGCTCAGTACATTGGTTCCTCATTTACAATGTAAAAATAACCTGCGATAGGCTAAATCCGTGAAGTAATAAGCTTTATATTGCGTGTATAAATATGTGTGTATTTCACAGTTTGTCTGATCGAGGCGCCTGGCGCCGCTGCGCTGTTGCGGGTTTTATTGTAGTGAGCTCTCAGGACTGGTTCCACCGCCTGGACTCCAGGTTCGTTCTGCGGAAACACTGCCGCTACTTCCCAACGCGCATTGACCACCCAGAGAAGTGTGTGCTCGGACATGTGCACCTGCACTCGTGCTCAAATCCGTAATAGAACAGCATGACCGGTGCGACCAGCCCCAGGTGAGACGCACGGCCGTGGCCCTTCTGGCATGTGCCGAAATGCCAGACCGCTCAGTCCTCACTGCTTTAGAGTCACACTGCTCGTGATCACGTTTAAATAAATTTGGCAAACTGAACGCATTCTGTAGCCTACTGTACAGCAGACACGGAGGAGAATGACTGACGAATCGGCAAAGGTCTACAGTCCCTTAGCCAATCAGGATGCAGAACACAATGCGTATTTATACACTATAAAAAAAAATCTGCGAAACAGCAGGGGACCACTGTATTTAATTAAAATATATTTTATTTTAGTTTGTTCATTTTCAAAATGTAATTCTATGGCACAAAGATGTAAAAAAAAAAAAAAATGTTATATGCAGTGTTATTTCATTTTAAATTTCAAAACGGTTTTGTGGCTCCCAGTGTTTTCTTTACTGTGTGAAATGGGTCCAAATGGCTCTTTGAGTGGTAAAGGTTGCCGAACCCTGGTCTAGCTTGTCCTTGGGCAAGACACTTAACCAACCTGATGTATGAATGTGTATGTGTATGTGTATGTGTATGTGTAATTGGTTTCTTGAGTCTCCTGTACATAGTTGAGGCTTGAGTGCTCTGAAAACTCCACCGACAGTCCTGAACTTACTTGTAATTATTCCAAAGATCAAGCCACTGGGTCATACATGTTTTGGTAAAAATGTAACATAGACAATGCAGTTTTGAACAGAAAGTCACTGGACTCATTTCTGTTATCAAGTCCTTTTAGATTAAGAGATATTAAGATTATTAAGAGATAATACATTCCAAGAGAGTGAATAGTTGTCATAAGACCAGTACATTAAGCTCTCTGTGTGTTGACCAGTAGCACAGCTTATTTGGATTACTGTTTACTATTAATAGAGCATATATTCAAAGCCCTTCCCTTTCACCACTTTCACATCTCCCTATGACAGCTTTCTAGGGTTTTTTATTTCCTCTTCTTTCCAGCAAAAAGCTCATCTCCTTTTTGCCAAAAATAACCCAAGAGAAGAAAGGCAGGATGTTGCTGTTTGCACAAACTTGTCATTAGTCCTCTCCTACAAAGTTTCCCCCGACAGTTGAGAGCAAATCAAAAGCAAGACTGTGGAATATGTCTTTGCCTTTGCCCACAGGGACTAGTTCATTATGAGTACAATGGTTGGAAGATGTGTTCAGTTTCTTTTTTTTTTTTTCTATGCATTTATTGGAATGCATGTTTTATTCTCTTTCTTGCGTGTTGACATGTTAACATAAAAAAGAATATGAGAGTATGTTCTATAAATCTGCAAAATTACCCTGCTAGTGTCTTAAGAGAATTACTCTCTGAAGGAAGCGCAACGCAAGACAACAAACCACCTCGATTAACATGGTAATCTTAACGTGTTTTGTTCTAGGGTATGAAATCAGATAACAAAACAAATGATGGAAAGATAAAAGTCAAAGGAAAGGTCCAAAAATAACGGCTTTACATAATCAATGCTTTGAGAAAAGAGGATTTAAGAAGAGATTGTATTATTGTCAGTTAAAAGCTTAGGCTTCAATCAAGGTGGATTCAAAGCGTGATTAGAATTTGAGATGAGAAGGTGTTATTTTTTACTATGGATTATGGAAAACCAAGATGTGTTTGATCCTCAAGGTACTTAAGGCTCTAAGATACCTATATAGTACTTTTCTATTTTCTGTGCCTTCTTGGTATGCTTTGACTTTTGCTCTTGAATATGCTTTGCCATTTCAAATTCGATACACTAGAACATCTTAGTCTCAAGTATGCCATTCTTTATATAAACTATAAAACACAAGTGATCTAGCTGCCATCTTGTTCACTTTACCTTCATTCTTACTACATTACTTTTTATCACAAAGCATCCACCACAGCTGACACCTACTCCCCACAGCACTGGATTATTAACTAGAAATACTTATAACACAAAACTTGTACTATCTTCTTAAGTTTTCTTTTTAACCCTAGAACACTTTTGCTATAAAAAGTAACACCATCACTTTTGCCGGGTCATTTTTACCCGGTATAATATACTTGTCATGAAAAATAGATCAAAATATGACAACACACATGACAATGATAAATTAGAGTGGTTTTCTTTTATTTTCAACTGTGGTATGTGTAACAAAATGGAAAAAAAATAGGAAGATCCTAAAAACATGCTCCAAAATTACTGAAAAATGTGTAATTTGAGAACAAAAAATTCCTAAACGAATATAAAATTAAATAATGATACTGGAAACTTGGTGTTTGGTCCACCCATTCCTGGGACATGTGAGACTTCCCTGGTGAAGCACAGACTCCTTGACACACGAACAGTTACAGGAGAGAGGAACAAAAAATAGTATTTGTTCAGTGGGTAAAAATGACCAGTTGACTAAAATATTGTTTTCACCATAAGAATTCCCTTTGAAATCACCACTTTGTGATATTTATTCACAACCACTGCACTAAATAAGGATAGATACACATTCCAGGACCACTCTTACTTACCTATTCCTTACATCCTCTTACATTAAATTAATTACATTCTTACATTCCTCTTTCACTATTGCTGGGTGAAAATCACCTGAAAGCCTGTAGGAAAAAGTGTGCTTTGGGGTCGGGAAACACCTACACCTTCAAAGATGTCAAAAACAATGGTGAAGCTTCCCAGGGACCCATGACACTCAGAAAAATGCAACATATTGAAAATCATGTAAATACTATTGCTCGGGTGAAAATCACCCGGCGATAGTGCTCTAGGGTTAAGTTTCTGTTTATTTGGTGGGGGACAGTGCATACATAGACACTGTGAAGTTTCTTGCCCGAGGACACAACGGCAATGCGCACATGATGGAGCTGGTATCAAACTACTGACCTTCAGATTGGGTTAGGGGTATTAGAACTTTAGAAATGCCATACAAAAGGGAAAAATAAAGTAGAAATAGCTAGTGCTGTCCCTTTATTGTTACTACATGCATACTGAGCTTTATCTAAAATGTCTGTCCTATGTGCAGATTACTCTGATGGGGACTCCTATCCTTCGCGAGGAGAATGCCCTTCGCTCCAGTAATGTAGCCATGTTCCAGGACCACCCGTGCTCCCAGGAGCCCTGCCACAACGGGGGCCGCTGTAGCCCCCAGCTCGACGCATACGAGTGTGTGTGTCTGAGCGGCTTCTCGGGGGCTCGCTGCCAGAACAGTGAGTCTACCTCTGCTTACTTTTTAACATTTCATTGATAGACACATTTTGTCTACTGATACTTTGCAGTGACATCACGGTGGGGGGGTCTATATGCTTTTATACTGCAGAACGTTCAGAAGAGACCATGGTGACACATTGCACATAGAAAACAGCCACACACAAAAAAAGCTCAAGAAAAATCCAAAATGGAGCCTGTGATCAATATGAGTGTTGATGGTCTAATTTAGGTGTTTGATTTTCAACAGAAACAGAGAAACTGCTGAAAACTGCTAATGCTAGCTTGGTTGTGACTGAAATGTTAAATGAGAGGGACATGTTTAACAGCACAAATCATCTCACCTGCTGTAGTTCCAACTAAGTCAGTTTTTTATTGTCAGGTTGTGTTAAAACAAAGCTCAAATTATTATCATCATCTGCAAATTATCAATACATCTTTGGATGTTTGGTTAGTCTTTCTAATTAATTTACTTTCAGTTATTTTATATACCAAAATTGTTGCTAATTGCTAAATAAATGGATACATTTTAAATATCAGACCCTCCAGGAATTCGCGATGTTGCGATTTGCAACTTCAACGCAACTTCAGCCAATCCCCGTGAATTCAGGGCGGTGTTGCAATTTTGACCAATCACCGCCACTTTCCCGCAATTTTTACCAATTTTGTCCAGTCATCGGCGACGTATTGAACTCACGTCGACCAACTTCCTTCTGCCTTACTTCTGTGTGACGAAACGAAACTGCGGCCGTGTCCCCAGTTCGGAGCCTGGTTTGAAGGGGGCTCAGACTGCAGTCAAGGCGGTGCACACTTGCTCAGCCCTGAGTGCACTCCGCGGACCGCATGGCCATCTGCAAATGCGACAGGTCTCGCAACTACGGGAAGCAGCCTACACGTGTAGAAGTAACAAGAAGTAGCGCGCGTGCATGCTGGGATATATGAGTGTGCGAAGCGTGCATTTTCACGCACTTGGTCCACGCCCCGATTTCCATGGAAACAACTGCGGTCCGCGAACGCGTGTTAACTGCGCATGAGACAAAAAAGAAATGACGCACATGCCCTTCAAACCACGCTCCGAACTGTGCACTCTGGGAATTGGGACATTGCTTCTAATGGCAAAGAAACATGTCTGCGGCGCCATTTGCCCACAAAAATAACAGCAAAAGTTTCCGAAACAGTTCCCCTCCTAGTAGAAGTTTATTTTCGATGTTGGTAAGGCTGTTTTAGGACCATATCTGTGATCTCTGTGTCTTTGTATTATTCTTTGTCAGTAATAACTCAGTATTCAAAATATTACTCAATTTTAATTACAAAAAGGGAAAATCGCAACTATTTATCGCAACTTTCACCTCCTCCCGCAACAAAATTGCAACAAAAACCTTAAAAGCACCGCAACTTTCATCGCAACTTTTTGGAAAAGCTCTCGCAAATTCAGGTATTTTAGCCCGCAACAATCACAAAAAATGCCCGCGAAATCCTGGGGGGTCTGAAATATCTTCCATTGCACATTTTTGATGCACACTGCATATTTTTGGACTTCTGTAAATAGGTATTTATTTATTATGTTGCACTGCTTTCAGATTTTAGATCTTAGATCTTAGATTTCAGTTTTAGATTTAGATTTTTGTCTTAGTTTTTGTTGTGTTTTGTCTTTACATTGTATTTTGTCTTTTTTGCACTACCTGGCCAGAGAGAAACGAAATTTCGATTCACTGTATGTTGAACACATAATGGTAGAATTGACAATAAAGCTGACTTTGATCTTTTGATCTTTGAAATATGGCTATGCCAAATTAATAAGGGAAATTTTTTAATTTGAAAATATTCTCCCAAATCATCTCTTGAAGCCAAGCCTGGGATCTACGTAACTAGTGCAAAGGTTTCAGAATTACTTTAGAAAAGTAACTAAGCTTGTCTGGTATTCATGGAGATAGATGCAATGATTACTACTTGTTAAGTTTATATACACTGTCTGTTCATATACATTGTCTAGAATATCTGAGTAATTATGCAGTTCATGTTTGGATATTAAACATTTAGAGTGAAAAGTTAAGCTATGGCTAAAGACCCTTTCCTCTATCCTTAAAAATGGGAATAGTTGCATCCAGAGCCAATTTGAGTTGGCTGGCTTTTAATATGATAATGTGCTTGGCTTGTTCAGAGTTAAGTGGGACAGGAGTCAGCGGTGCTTTAAGTAAGTCTAGTTCTTGGCTTGCCTTCCCAGTGAGTCTTTGTGTACCTACTGTAAAGCCCTGCGTCCTCTGGGCTCTCTCTCACTGGAATACCAGTGCTAGACCGGTGCTGTCTCCGCTGTGCCACTGCGGTTATGAAATGATTTCAGACTGAAGAGGCCGTAGTGAAAATGACGAAATACTTGATTTACATATTCATGAAAGTTCTTTGTAAAGGAGAGCTGGCTGTCTTTTCATCATCTGCAGACATCTAGAGAGTCTGGCCCACATCACTCATCCTTATACCTCGTACATTAACCTTGTGCGCGACGGCCCAACCCCTCTCACGTTAATTAAAACTACAAACCTCTGGCCCATTTGCTCGGCAGCCCATTTCCACTCAAGCTTTGCTATCTCAAGCCTCTTTTATTGATCGCTATGATCTCATTCCCTGAAAAATCTCCTTCCCTTACAGCCATCTACGAGAAGTCTGCTGGGGAGACGGAGGCCATTGCCTTTGACGGGCGCACGTTCATCGAGTACCACAACGCAGTTACGAAGAGGTAAAGGAGAGGACACACCCACACTCCTATACTAAATGTGGCTCTATTAGGCCAATAACCCTCTGTGTTTGGATGTGGGATGAGAACAGGGCCTCAGGGTGAACTGGCCCTCTTCTGTCTCTGTGGCACTTGACTCATGACATGGTTTCACTAATTAGAGATATGCTCCACATAATCAGAGCACTGCCCCCGGACTTATCCTTTACTCCCAGCTCACACACTGAGCAGCTGCATACAGTTAGATCCTACGGCCGTGTTTACAGTTAGAGTTCCTAAGATTGGATTTATTTAAAGGTGCACCGTGTAACTTGTCTCTGTGGAGATGTTATCAGTTTGCCTAGAATATCTCCCAGTATGGCTTTAAACTTTTCTATCTACATCCATGTACGCAAGCAGGTGCCAGGTTACAGGTCAGATCTATGGAGAGTCAAGCTTGTTTAAAGTGATAATCCAGTTTTTCAAGGTATTTTTGAGCAATAATCTCTGATAAACATGGATGATTGAATAATTGAAAGATATAAGTTACATAGAGCACCTTTCATGACATGAGAAGGGTATAATTGCTCCATAAAGGAAAAAAAGTGTTTAAATTACTCTGTATATACCTAGTATCTACCTATCTGCACTCATTATAGGCCTTGTTTCATACGTAGAATGTGAAAGCTACAAGGTAAGGTGCTCAAATTAGTCCTAATATAAACAGAATACCTGATGATTTACTTAACTGAATAAGTTATTGCGACAAGATCTTTATTACTCCCTAAGTTGAATACTTAAACAAAACTCTAAAATGAAGCTATTTTACAACAGCTACTTTCTAATGAGTAATAGGCACTGAGGAAAAGATAAAAAAGTCCAATCTGGGCCTCTTTACCTACACTGTAAACATGGCCAACACTGCTCTTTCTGAAGATGAGCCACGTGCAGTTTGAGAGGAAACGTCGATGATGCCAGTGTCTCTGGAGTGTGTGAAAACAACTCCAAAGGAACGGTGGCTTTAGGCTGCTGAGTGGACTCTCCCCATCCATCCATCAATGCGTTTGGATCAGCGCCTCCAGGTTTGGCATGAGCAGAATGTTTATGTAGCTCACCTGAAAAAGAAATCAGGCATATGGTCATAGAGTCTACACACAAGTACTTCACACTCGAAAACATCCTCGTTTTCCAGTTTTCAAGAGGCTTCTACGTTACAGTGTGTGTCTGTCTTGTCTTATATGTTGTCCACGTTTTGTCCTGTCTCATCTCAATGTCCTTCACTGTCTCCCTCAAGCCAACTGAACAATGAGATCCCAGAGTAAGTAATCCCAGCCAATAAGCTTCAAGCCCCACTAACACTTTTAAAAACCAGCCATCGTTTCCAGTTAACCCGTTATATGAGATTAAAGCGCATCTCGTCTCCCACCATAATTTCATTGGTATCTTTTTTCTGGAATCATTTTGAGTACGACTTAACACCCGAGTTCCATATCTGTAATTTAATTTGGCAGATCTCATTCTCTCCCCCAGTCATTAGATGTTCTGTTGATTCCGGTGTGAAAGGGAAGCATGAATCTGTGCATGACGCGCATTGTGCTGCAGCCCCAGAGGAAAGGCTCTTCTACAAAATGTGTCATATTTTATGCATGTTTTTAACTGTTCATAACAAAACCAATCAGCACGCTTTTGAACGCATAGGCCCTTTGGGGTCTTAAAGGTATTATCGGTTATTAAGGGATTGGATTTTATCATGTCAATGAAAGCTGTAGAAGGAAGCAAGAGTGTATTTTTAATTATCTGCCAAGACTTATCCTAGTGTCACTTTCTCTGAAATTTGTATTCAGAGAATTTACTTTACTTTAAATTGGGCACCTGTCTGTACATCTACATGGATGGCAAACTACTTGTAAAGGGTAATTGTGTCTTGTAAACTGTCTTAACCCAGTTTGTAGAGTATATACTGAGCATATACAGGGAAGCCCTCAGAGCTGACCTGGTTATTAAAGCTTCTTCCTGCTCATTAGTTTGATTAGTAAGTTCTTTTTAAAATCCCACAAAGCAGCGGCGCAGCACAGAGTATCCCCTCTGCATTCTGGCCTGGTGTCAGTCTACCCGATCTCTCACTGTAATTGTGAATAATTACAGAGCCGTCCGTAGCGGGCTGCTCTGACATGTTAATCACACATTGGTCTCTCTGTGTAGATTAGACCTCCGATTGAGATCTGGACGTTGTGTGTAGCCAAGGGCATCAATCTCACTTAGCGGGAGGGGGCAGTGGGCCTTGGAGCCAGACTGTCAAAAGTTTAATAGATGTCACATTTACTACGAGTCACGATGAGCGGGAAGCTAAGCAAAAGCAAGAACTGGCCAGCCCCTGACTGCTCGATCGATCCTCTCTGTTGTGATTTAGTTAAAAGGATGAATACATTTCTCCAGAGGCCATTAAAGGCCCAGCTGAGGCCAGTGAGTAGCCAGCACTCACCTTGGGTTAATGTTTGCACCACTGTTTGATCACCTCCTGTTCGCGTGGATGAAAGCCCAGGTCGATGCACTCACAGCACATTATTTCAGCCACAAATCAGATCCGGCCCTGGCGCTGCACCGATGTGGTGCTTGACCCAATTTTTTTCACTCACCACGAGAAGGTAACTGAGACTGTACTGCAGTGGTCAGCAGCCTTAATACTCATAGTGAGCCAATAATTGCACATTGACTTTAAGTTCCTAAAAAACATGCACCAGGGACTATGGGGACTACAGGTGGAAATTAGCTCTAGCAGGGCTCTCAAGTCTCACGCTTTGAGAGTGTGACACACGCAATTCGACATGTGCACACGCTCACACGCCACACATGGTATTTCTCACGCTGAAATTTTGTGAAGCAATTCAAAACTGTAGTCACTGTTCACAGCGCTTCTGTGCCCAGAAAATCGGTTCCGCTCCTCGGAAAAAACGCAGTCACACGCACCACCCCGCTCCCCCAATATACAACCTTAAATCTTGTTGATAGTGTGACATTTAAGAAGCAATGATACCAAACATTGAAAAAGAGATACTTGTTGATAGATATGGGTGTCTACAAAAAAAGGCTATATTCAGCTTACTGTAGTGCAGCATCCAAAGAGTGAACAGAAATATAATCTAATGGCGTGAAAATTGTACCTGGTTTGTGCCTGGTGCCACCGGCAATGCAACCCCACCACAGCCGATGACAAATGAAACAGAGAAAATGGCTTTACATGTATTGAAAATTCCCCCCTAGGGGATTAATATGTTTTTTTAAAATAATTTAATCGAATAAAGCTACCGATAACATGCTGGGGCTTACCTCAAGCGCTCTATGGGAATGTTCCAACATTACAATTACATCTCATTGTACATGAAACCATAAAAGTCCTAATTACTTCACAGCATGTAGAGGGGTCTGCTCACACACATGAATACATACAGCAAGTACTGTAGTAACAACTGAGTTAGACTTGCTCTTTAGGGTGGAGCAAACAGTCATAAGTGCGTTCAACAAACCTCTTTTGTATACATGATATACTTCTCAATGAGAAAAGGCAAGTCTTTCTCACAAGCATTGTTCTGAAGTGTTGACTTGCTGAATACTGAAGCACCCTTCAAGCCCCCTCTGTCCTTCTGTGCTCTTGCATGTCGTTGACTCCTTCCCTGCTTCCTCCCCTAAGCCCTGAATCTCTGGAGAACCCCTCCGACCAGAGGTAAGTCTGTGCTCTCATCCTCTCCTCCATCACTGTCCTCTCTCCTGGCAGCTCAGGCCCACACAGGGCCATCGTCTCCACTGGGAGCACATTGTGGCCATTATTGAGACACACTTCCCTAAATCCAAATAGCCTCTGCTCATGTTGCTCTTAATAATACAGGCTCTGGTTTGTGTAACACTACATTTGAGCACTACTGCCACCTAGGGCTGAAGAGAAACATGTATTCATCAAAGCTAGTGCCTGACCAGATTAAAGGAACACTTTGTAAAATAGAAATACACATTAATTTTTTTCAATTCTACTGGACTTTTTCACTGTGCATAATGACTTACATTCTGACCATCTTTATAAGAAGAAAGTGAGTGCACACTTGCTTTTATACTATTGTGGGCAGCCTTCTTTAACTCTGTTTTAATGAGAAAAAGAATTTCTTAGGTCAAACTTTGCAACAGCAACAGTCATCTCTGGCACCACTTGTGTTTGATGATTTGGAGCGGTCTGGTCTGGAGTGTTGTATTCATAACACATTCAGCACTTTTAATCATCCTGACCTTATCAATGACAGGCTCTCATGGAGATTTATCGGTCCCTGTGTAAGGTCTGTGCCAGATGAGGATTCACTACACCTTTTCCCACATGTCTTCTTTCTGATGTTCTTACTGTACCATCCTTTTTCCTGTTGGCCTCAGCACATTTAATTAATGAAGGCTGAAAAAGTTTCCAGCCTAATCATATTTTAGAAAATCACATTTGATTGTGGAATTGTTCCCCATTTTGCTGAGCCGAGGCAGTTGTATTGTTGTCCAAGAGTCAGCCCGCCTGAGGCCAGAGCAAAATCAACTTACATTTCATTTCATTGATTCTCTTTATATCCACCAGGACGGCCACAGTATAGTCCTAACAGCCCCACCCAGCCCACTCCTGTCCTGCCTGTCCTCCCATGATGCTCTCTGTTTGTATTCCTTTGTCCTGTCTCGTGTCCTTGTTTCGTGTTTTTCCCTGTGTTGAGTAGATGGCAGAAGTGCTTTCAGGGGCACAGATGTCCATACTGTTGATACTTTAATGCACACTGCACGCACTAACAATGCCACTTCATCCTAATATGTTGCCACAGTAACAGTGGCAGTTTCCAAGATATCATCTAGAGTAGTATGAATTTCACTTTTGTACCAAATGTGTTGTTTTGGGAGAAGTTTGCCATCTGAGCTGTAAGGCAGAAATTTAAGAAGGTTTTATTTAGAATGCTTAAAATGCTTATTGGCTTTTGGCTATTTTGATACAACATATTCATTTACAGTTATTTAGGACTTTTTCTAAACTTTCCTTTTGGACTCTAAAATGTATTCATTGTTTAAAATTGTATCAGACAGCAGAGATGAGCAGGTCATCAGGGCATATTTCACATTAACTGAAATCTTCATAAGCCCTGTATGAGAAGAAGTATTGGCCTCCACTATAAATGAATCATTCTGTCTGACCATATAAATGTGTCATACATAATAGATGCCCAGATGCAGGCTGCAGGCCACATAAACTCTGACCTTGTGCAGTGAATTGCTTCTGGCCTATTCTGAGACCAAGCCTGTGATAAAACGCATAGGATTAACAGATGCTCTGTTTTACCGAGGTAGTTAAAGGACTCATATTACGCTATTTTTGATCTGTTATAATCTTGTTTCCCCATCAAAAACTTGCCTGGAGTTATGTTTTGTTTCATTCACACATGTTTAACAGACAAACCCTGCATATTTAGACTTGGAGTTCTTTTCTCAAACTAAAAACAATTGAACTAAAAGTAAAACGTAGCTGTTTACTTCAAAACTATCTTTTCATGACATCACAAGGTGGGACGGAGCATTTTGAGCTTTGGAGATGAAGACAGACCAGTCATAAAGGATTACTCAAACGTGTGAATGAAACAAAACACAATTTCAGGTATGTTTTTGATGAGGTAACATTATACCATTGCATAAAACTCAGTCCACTTTGTGTAATATAAGACATTCTGTAATTTTTCTGATGGAAGGTGCTGAAAAGTGTTGAAAATCAGATACTAAACCCCCACCAGAAAGAAGGACAGCACACTGAAGAGCCATTTTTATCAGGCAGATTACAAAGAAATGTAGAAAGAAATTATAATCAGTTGTAACATTAACTTTTTAAAATAGAACTTCCACTCAAGGACGACTGGCACAAAGCCCCGAAGGCAAACTTCTCCCATTGCCTTGAGCTCAGGTTGTTTACCTAACTTATTAAATATGCAGTCAAGTATGTATATTATGGAACTTTGCTAATCCCACCGGTGCACAGAGGTGAGGTGTACAGGGGTGTTGTATTTGCCTACGTTTTTCTATTTCTCGGGGATTTGTATTCAGAGACACATCACACAGACAGCAGTCACATTACCCTCACCTCTCTCCGGGTTAGCTCCCAAAATCCAGCCTCCTCTCAGCCGTAGACGTCAAGACAGCCAGATCAAACAGGAGCCCAAAGACATGCAGAGGAAGCAGCGAGGCATTCAGGATCAGCGGGAGAGAAGAGGCTCACAGCAGAACACCCCCTGCTATTACTGAACTCGACTAACAGCCAGACTCAGCCCAAATGACTTCAATTCTATCATAGACTATTTTACAAGCTCATTATTTGGTAGGAAAATTGCACTACTGTACCAAGGACACATCCAGTTCAGAGAGCTCTGTCGAACTGTCGTCATCAGTGGTTATATCAGTGGTTATAATACTCCCTACAATTTAAGCTGTTCTTGGGCAGGTGTAAACAGAAGAGCTTATTTACATAGAAGCACATTTGATAACATTTCATCAATCGCAATCCAAAAATCACAAACACACATTTAAAGCATTTAAGTATTTAAAATAGTCTAAATTTATTCACACTATTTCCTGTAGAATACCAAGTCTTAATTTTCTTCTAAAATACACAAAATTAAATTAATCATTATCAATATCTTCTAAAAAAAATGTACCGTTTCAAATTAATCTGTAGTATTATCCTTTAAAGGTCCCATGGCATGAAATTTTCACTTTCTGAGGTTTTTGAACGTTAGTGTGAGCTCCCCTACCCTGTTTAGGCCCCTTCCATGGCTAAAAGTTGCGAAATGTGTAAACTGAGCATTTGTGATCCTTTTCTGCGTTTGAAAAAAGGCAGCCCAAACGGGCGATTCTGAACAAGGGAAGTTTCTGACGTCACACTCCAGGAAAACTGCAAATGCAGTTCCACCGCCTATCTGTGTTTCTACCCACACTCTCTGGAACTCACGCCCAGAGAGTTTGGACCGCGAATGAGCTACGCAATGCGAGATGCGTTTTTTTTATTTGCCTGGAGGCACGTGAGAGTGTTTCAAGGCTCGGATGTCCTTTATCCGAGCCTCCAAACCTCTGAAACAGCAATGGTTTAATTGTATTTTCTGTGTAAATGTGTTAATTTTTCAATGGAACGCTTCTCATATCTTCCTCCGCGCAAAAACGCAGAAGTGGGGCCAGCGTACATCGCACCGCTAAAGAGGAAAGAGCGGAGAGTTTGGCCACGCCCTCACCCGCTGCACTGGCCTATCTCTGTCCTCCTAATTTGCAGTCAAGCAACAACGCCCATAATAAAGTGTTCCAGAGAGATATTTATGACTCTGACTGTGTTCATGGGTCTTTCTCATGCACTGAGTCTTGATTTTGAAGAAGGATTCATTTACAGTATTAGGGAACCATTAAGGCGCCATATAAAAGCATCAAGAAGTACCATGTCATGGGATCTTTAAAACACAATTCATCAACAACATAACCATCAAGACACATTTCATTAGCCCAGTGCTTCTCAATTATTTTCTGTGACGCCCCCCCTAGGAAGAAGAAAAAATTTCACGCCCCCCTTCCTGCGCGCGACTATAAATAGTATTATTTGTCTAGAAAATTGTTATTAGAACACCATTGTATCCTTTTATTAACATTATAAACAAAAAAAAAGAAACTTACAACAAAGACTGCCCTGAGGACTCAAATATTAATGTGTTTTTAATGCAGCTTTGCGCACATTTGTTTACGTTTTACAGAAATGAAACTTAAAACCACCTCATTTGCATAAGCTAAAAGCACTGAAAAAAAAAACACTCCTTGTGCCACTGATGCGTCAGCTTCTGTCGGACTAAAGGACACGACTCAGTGGAATATACGTGTTTTTTCTGTGACAGAGGATGTTCTGTTAATGGTGAGACTGTGCGTAAATCGCATGTGAGAACGCCACTGCCAACTACTGTTGTTGATGTGCAATTACACTTAGTTCTAGTAGAGTACAGCAAAAAAACATGTTTCCCAGGGTCATACGCGCCCCCCCTGGCATCACGCCACGCCCCCCCAGGGGGGCCCGCCCCACTATTTGAGAAGCACTGCATTAGCCAAACACATCTACAAAATACATCTACAGTACAGTCAGAAGGTTTAAATGTTAAAAGAGGCCTCGTGTTAAAGATTACTTTCTAGCTGCCCAGTTGAGATATGTTGTTTAGTGGTGTTCACTAGAATAGGACTCATATTGGAAATGTATTGAGTTATATTATCCTACATGTCAACTGCAAACAAGATTGGGTGACGAAATAGGAACACAGCCAAAACAGGTGAATTCGAAATCTCAAGGTCTGCTGGGACGTGGTGAATAAGTACATGGTTTGGTCAGTTTATTCTTCAAAATTCAGAGGTGGTCAATTGGATAGTACATTTATAAAATGGGTTACCAAGGGAATTACTGCCATGAACACATTAACAGATGGAAAAGTCTTTAAATCTTTTGGAAAATTACAACAAAAATTTGACCTAGATAACTCTGACTTGTTTAGATATTAAGACATTTTTATAATACAGAAATTAGGAATCATTTTACACAGGAGGGCAGTGAATTAATAGAAATTATGACAGGAGCTTATAGACAGCTATCCACAATTGTCTCTACATTGTATAAATGCCTACAAAAGTTTAAGGCGACTAACACACAAAAGTGGGAAACGGAGCTACAACTTGAATTGTCAGAGGATGATTGGCACTCTATATGTCCTTTACAGCACTTGCACCTGCTCGAGACAATGGAGAGAATTTGGTTGGAAAAACCTGGTGAGGTTTTTTATTACTCCACACATCAAAAGTAAGCAATTGAAAAGCCCTCAACAGTGCTGGAGGCACTGTGGTGATTGGAGTGCCAGTCATTCTCATGTGTTTTGGAAATGTACTAAAATTAAATCTTTTTGGGAAAATATTCCAACCGTAATGGAAGAGGTACTTGGATATAAAATACCCAATGACCCACGGGTTATGTACTTGGGCTTGTTGCATGAAAACAATATTCAAACTGAGAACTTTTATTTATTTAGTGTGATGCTCTTGGCTAGCAAGAAAGTAATAACAAGGAATTGGCTGAAGAATGACACTTTGAAATTGCAACAATGGATAGATATAATGGAGAAAATTTATGTGATGGAAAAAATAACTTTTTTGAGACGGAAAGCTGGTAAATTTGAGAAACGATGGTCAAAATCATTTACTTACAAAGCTCACTCCAATGTATAATGTATCTTAGTTGGGGCCAAGCACCGAAGGTGCTAGGCACCATAGTGTTTCTACTGATTCTTATTTTACATTATTCCTCTAAACATGGGAGTCTATGGCAACCCCTAGAACCGTCTGGTAAAAAGTTGTAAAATTTTGCATGCACATTCCAGCCAGTCTCCTCATTGCCCACAGCAATTTATAGGCCCCCAGCCCCAACCGTCTAGTGCCACCAGCAGGTCAAAGTTGCAGGAATTTTCAGGAATTTTCTGCGTTGCTAGGCAACGCAGAAATGTACCTTTGATCTGTCTTTGATGTGTCTTTGATCTGTTAAACCTTGTTAGACCCTGTCAGACTCTGTTAGACCCTGTCAGACCCTGTTAGGCCCTGTCAGACCCTGTTAGGCCCTGTCAGACCCTGTTAGGCCCTGTCAGACTCTGTTAGACCCTGTCAGACTCTGTTAGACCCTGTCAGACCCTGCATGCGGCATACATGCTGAGGCCTACATGCACCTTCGGTGCTTGGCCCCACATTGCTGCTTGCAGCTATATTTTTCTATTTGTTTTTGTAGATCCCCCACAAATTGTATGCTTTTTTATATGCATTTGTTAAAAGTTTGAAAAAGCACAAAAAAAAAAAAAGAGGCCTCATGCTGACACGCCTGCCTGGTCAGAAGCCATTGTTTAAGCCCATAAGAAAAGGTGTGGTAGTTAGTGCAACTCTTAAGATCAGCTGTAAGCTTGTTTCAGTTTTATGCCGATGTGCATGAGAAGCCCATCACAGTATGTTTAAAGGGAATCAGATCAGAACTTAAAGATGAACAAGCTGTTCTAGTTGTCTGCTCTGATCGTAGCTGAAAGAAGCCTCCTAAAGAGAGGGGAATTCTATGAAACAGCTGCGTTTCAGAATAAAAAATATATGTAGTCAAAGTGTAAGGTTTATCTCCTGAATGTGTTACAATCATGATAGTTTAAGACTTTTTTTTATCAAACAATTTTCTGTGTCTCTGTATGGAGTATTTTATCTCGATAACAAGGACCCAGCTGGAGGTGTCTTTGGTACAGTTTAACGTGTGCCATTTCTAAAAAGATTGAGCTGAACAAATTATGAAATGCAATAGACACATATTGGATCTGTGTTGTTGTTGAAGACTGTCCGGCTAAAATCCCCTGACCCTTTAGTTTGCAAACAGCTCCATGTGTCAGTTTTGATTCATTAGAACAGCACACTAAAGATCAAACACACTTGCATATATATATGACATTAACTAAAGCTACACTGTGGATTATTTACCAGAATAGCTCCCACTTAAACTCAGTGTTTTCATTTGTGGAGAAACAGTTCTGTGGTTTTGAAGTATTGTTGTAGATTCAAACTGTGTTTCTTTTCTGCCTGTGTAGTGAGAAGGCGCTGCTGGTGAACAAGTTTGAGCTGAGCCTGCGGACAGAGGCCACCCAGGGTTTGGTTCTGTGGAGCGGGAAAGGTGTGGAGCGCTCGGACTACATCGCCCTGGCTATAGTGGACGGCCATGTGCAGATGACCTATGATCTGGGCTCCAAACCTGTGGTGCTACGCTCCTCTGTGCGCGTGGACACCAACCGCTGGATACGCATCAAGGCCAGCAGGTGAGGCTTGGGCTGCATCCCATTACTCTGTCTTACCCCTTCCCCTACACCTTTATCTACATCTTTGTCTTGCCCCTCGATAAAGAGCTGAGGGCTCGGGGTACGAATGTTCCTCTGAGAAATGGGACACCACTCGATTACCGTTTGTGTCATCATCCCTTGCCTCTACCTGGCTGCTACGTCTACAGAGGCGACAACAATTGACGCAAACAAACGTAAACAAATGTCAAGGATTATCAGGTACCTCAGCTCGACAAAAAACTAGCTTGTTTATGCATGAAAGTTCAATGAAAACGATAACGTCGGCTAAACAGACATCACTACAATTAAAACCGCAACAACAGTTCACAAAAAGTAACGTAGAACATAAGCGTCATAATTGTAAACCATTCTAAACTGTTAATCGATAATTACAACTGCTGAAAATACATTTATGAGGCTCCTTGGCTGGTCGATGTGACGCTGCCATCCTGATCCCAAAACCTGCCTGAGCTTGTAGGCATACCCCTTCGTTTCAAGCCTGGTCAAGAGCTTACGTAGTTTCAAGGGGGATATAGCCCTCGGTCGTGGCCCTCGCCCTTGATCAAAATTAGAATCGAGACACCCCTTGCCCTCACATGAACGCGCAAAACCAAGGGGTAGGGGTAAGACGAAGGGGTAAGACAGATTAATGGGACACAGCCTTAATCTATATAGGTTGAGTTCATGACTTCATAATCTCAGATGGAAGGAAGATAACTCTATGAATGATTAGAATCACAAACTATCCATCCATCCATCCATTTTCTTCCGCTTATCCGGGGCCGGGTCGCGGGGGCAACAGTCTAAGCAGGGACTCCCAGACTTCCTTCACCCTGGACACTTCCTCCAGCTCCTCCGGGGGGATCCCAAGGTGTTCCCAGGCCAACCGGGACACATAGTCCCTCCAGCGCGTCCTGGGTCTTCCGCGGGGCCTCCTCCCGGTGGGACATGTCTGGAACACCTCCTGAGGGAGGCGACCAGGAGGCATCCGGAACAGATGCCCGAGCCACCTCAGCTGGCTCCTCTCAACGTTGAGAAGCAGCGGCTCTACTCCGAGCCCCTCCCGTGTGACTGAGCTCCTCACCCTATCTCTAAGGGTGCGCCCAGCCACTCTGCGGCGGAAACTCATTTCGGCCGCTTGTATCCGCGATCTCGTCCTTTCGGTCATTACCCAGAGCTCATGACCATAGGTGAGGGTAGGAACGTAGATTGACCGGTAAATCGAGAGCTTCGCCTTTTGGCTCAGCTCCCTCTTCACCACAACGGTCCGGTACAACGACCGCATCACTACCGACGCTGCACCGATCCACTGCACAAACTAGTCCTTTAAATTTACAAAAAAATAGGTCCCAGTGACACAAATCCTTTATTATTACATCAATAACATGATAAAGTCAAATTCAGATATGATCAAGTTTAGGCAAATTGTGACTATGGATATGGTTAGGACCACATAATGTCCCAAAAGCAACCAACTCCCCTTCCTCCACATCTGAAATTCAAACTCACCAAACTCCTTCAAAAAACAGCTCAAAACTCACCTTTTCCTCATAGCATATAACCCTCACAAATGACTGCTTCCTCACTGCTTCTTGTTGTTTGTCCTGTTGTTGTTTTTTTGTGTGAAGTGTCTTTGAGTTGCTGTGGAAAGCTCTATACCAAACTTATGTATTGAAATTATTATTATCATGGAAATCCTACATTATAGCTGTGTGTTTGTGTGTGTGTTTGAATATTACCAGCACTTTTAAATAGAGAATATTACAGCTGGGAATACACAATACACAATACATGGCTCACGATGCAATATTATTATGATATGGCGATACATGCAGAAATCTATATTGTTGTTTTTAAGAATCACATACATTCTAGCAACAATATTTCTTTGTTAAACCACTACTTGTGCAAAGTTAGTATGAAATCTATTTACAATTTACTATATCTATTGTAATCATCAAATCAGTGAATATGTTAAGAGGATGTGCAAGTTGCAAGTTTTACTAAATAAGCAAAGGAAATTGTCATGCATTAACAAAAAAAATTGCTAAAAGATACCAAAAAATACTTGCAGTTCACGATAACAATACTGTACCACCACATTTAGTATCACAATATAACTATTTCAGTATATTTGCACACACCCACTTAAATATATCCATGCAAGAAGAATCTGGTTGGATTGGATGTTCCACTTTTCAGACAGCTATAAACCATAAACTAAGACTGAAAAATCTGCTATATGACATTTACAGAGAAAATTCTTCCGTGAAATTCAAACCTCCTCTCCCCTTTAAAACTATAGGTCCTTTAGAATACTGTAATGCCACGTGATCAATCCTTTTATACTGTATCGCGCGTGTGTGTGATCTGGAACATGAATGGGATGCTGGTGTGCGCCCCGCTCCGAGATGGCTATTAGTTTCGCATAAAGGTTATTTTGTTATGGCTGCTCGTGCGTTACCATGACGCACAGCACGTCGGATCGCTTAGAAGCATTAATACATGTTCAAAAAGAGGAACATGCTTGAGCTTCTTAGCGTTAAACGGCACATTAGGAAAGCGGGGCACACATTGGATATAAATAATGTGCTAATGGTACTATTTCCAACATGTATTCAGGATTAAACACCATACATGTTTCCAATGTTCAAGAGTAGAGGCGTAATATTCTTTAATCCAGGCGTATAGAAGCAAAACATTGGTATTCACTGTCATATTTGTGTTTTCCTTACCAGTCTCCTCTTCCTCCAACATCAACATGACTATAATATTAAACAGGTGCTTTGAGCTTACATTTAACATGCCTTGTTCTCTTTTGAGACATTTCTGTTGTGTTATTTAAAGGGCCCATATTACGCAGTTTTCTGATTTATGTTATAATGTTTCCTCATCAAAAACATATCTGGAGTTGTGTTTTGTTTCATTCCCTCATGTTTAACACACAAATCCTGCATACAGTGCCGTGAAAAAGTATTTGCCCCCTTCCTGATTTCTGTGTTTTTTGCATATTTATCACTCAAAACATTGTCAGATCATCAAACCAATTTTAATATCACACAGAAACAACCCAAGGAAAGACAAAATTCAGTTTTTGAATGATGATTCCATTTATTAGTGCACAAAAAAAATCTAAACCTATCTGGCCCTATGTGAAAAAGTAATTGCCCCCCCTTGTTAAATCACAAACTAACTGTGACTAACCACAGTTTTGAGAAAACTTAGTTCAGTTCTACATGCCACACCCACACCTGATTGTCACCACCTGTGTTGAATCAAGAAATCACTTAAATAGTTCCTGTCAAACAAAGTGAAGTTGGCTACAACATCTCAAGAACAAACACATCATGCCACGATCCAAAGAAATTCAAGAACAAATGAGAAAAAAAGAGATAGAAGTCTATAATTCAGGAAAAGGTTACAAAGCCATTCCCAAAGCTCTGGGGCTCCAGCGAACCACTGTCAGAGCCATTATTCAAAAATGGAGGAAACTGGGAACAGTTGCAACCCTTCCCAGGAGTGGTCGACCAACTAAGATTACTCCAAGAGTGCGACGACGGCTCATTCAGGAAGTCACAAAAGAACCTAGACGCACATCGAAAGAACTACAGGCCTCGTTGGCCTCAGTTAAGGTCAGTGTTCATGACTCCACCATTAGAAAAACACTGGCCAAAAATGGCATCCATGGAAGAGTTCCCAGGAGAAAACCACTGCTTTCACAAAAGAACACAAAGGCTTGTCTCACCTTTGCCAAAAAGCACCTTGATGACCCTCAAGACTTTTGGAGAAACATTTTGTGGACCGATGAGTCTAAAATTGAACTTTTTGGAAGGTCTGCAGCCCGTTTCATCTGGCGTAAAAATGGCACAGCATTTGATAAAAAGAACATGGTGCCCACAGTAAAGCATGGTGGTGGCAGTGTGATGGTCTGGGCCTGCTTTGCTGCCTCAGGACCAGGACAACTTGCTGTGATTGACGGAAAAATGAATTCTGCTGTTTACCAGAAGATCCTGAAGGAGAATGTCCGGCCATCAGTTCGTGCCCTCAAACTCAAGCGCTCTTGGATCATGCAACAGGACAATGATCCAAAACACACCAGCAAGTCCACCTCTGAATGGCTCAAAGAAAACAAAATTAAGGTTTTGGAGTGGCCAAGTCAAAGTCCGGATTTAAATCCGATTGAGATGCTGTGGTGTGACCTTAAACGGGCAGTTCATACAAGAAAACCCTCCAATATGGCAGAATTGAAACAATTCTGCATAGAAGAGTGGGCCAAAATCCCTCCCCAGCGGTGTGAAAGACTCATCACCAATTATCGCAAACGTTTGGTTACAGTTATTGCTGTCAAAGGAGGCTCAACTGGCTATTAGATTAAGGGGGCAATTACTTTTTCACATAGGGCCAGATAGGTTTAGATTTTTTTTGTGCACTAATAAATGGAATCATCATTCAAAAACTGAATTTTGTCTTTCCTTGGGTTGTTTCTGTGTGATATTAAAATTGGTTTGATGATCTGACAATGTTTTGAGTGATAAATATGCAAAAAACACAGAAATCAGGAAGGGGGCAAATACTTTTTCACGGCACTGTATTTAGGCTGAGTTCTTCTCTCAAATAGAAAACACCTTGTGATCCCATGTGGTAATACAAGAAGCTCCACTGTGTTTTTAAACTCCATACTCCATAATACTCCCTTGACAATACTACCTACAACTGTTATAGCTGGGATTGGACATCGTATTTGATATTGTATTTTATACTTTATTACTACTTCTCTTTTTAATTCTGCTTTGTACATAATTATTATCATTATTTTTATTTTTATAATTATGTCTCATCTGACACTGGTCTATTGGTCTTTGGTTGCTATTCCATCTCTGTTACATTTGATGAGTGAGCTACTGTACCCAAAACAATTTCCCTTGTGGATCAATAAAGTTTTTCTAAGTCTTAAGTCTAAGTCAAAGTATATACACTAGAACCATTCGGATCATTTCAGGCCTGGAATTTTCAATCTCTACTAAACAAAAGGTCAAAATTAGCTGTTAAATTGAAAACTACCACTTCATGACATCACATGATGGAACAGAGCATTTTGAACTTTGGTGACACATGTGTGAATGAAACAAAACACAATTCCAGGTATATTTTTAGTAGCTAGGAGCTAGCAGAATCAGAACCCTGAGTACTATTTTGTGTCCCTGGGAAACGTCACCTGCATTGCCACAACAACCACAATATAGGGCTACTTTACTTTACTTTATTGTTTATTTGATAGGGACAGATACAACAAACATAGATTAACATCTGATGCAGGCACCACAGTGTTTTAGCCAATGGCTAATTCGCAACACCAGTCCCTAGGAGGGCTTTTAAACAGATTTCAGATTTCAGTAAGTAGTTGTCACAAAAAGAGCAGTTTCAACTGGAAACTATTATCCAAGTGAGCTGTAGAAAAAGAAAATAAAACAAACAATATTTATTTTTAGCTAATCTGTGTAACTCCAAATAGCTGCTGATTGAACCGGAGCATTAGCTAAGGCTTAAGTCTTTTGTTGATGTCACAGTAATGGATCTGCTCATTAGGCCCAAATTCACTGGTGAACTTTTGAAAACGACCCATTTACCTCCTTGTCCGTCACGTCAGCCTTATCGCCACACCGCATTTGTGTCAGAGCGCGTGAATGGGAGTATGGGGGATAATTAGATTAGGTTTCATCATGTAAGAGAGGATAATCGATCTGAGAGGAGCCGGTAACGCACACATCTGCCGCACGAGCTCAGGAAGACAACATGGAGGAGGCTTAATTGATGTAGGTGTAAATGGGACAATGTGCCCTCTTAGCCTTTAATGACGCTCGCCGCTGGATCCTGCTCTCACACATTCAAATTAAGCAGTCGTCACTATTCTTGGCTAATGACGAGTGCAGAAATCTATTAGAAGGCTGCGTTTAGAAAGGCGTTTGAGAAAGGCATTTAGCAGTCGTGACGTCTCCGATTAACCCAAAGTGCAATTTAAAGCCTGTGACTGTGAATATGCGTCAGTGTGTCAAAATTGTATTTGTGCTTTCTCTTTCCCAGAGCGCTCCGAGATGGGTCACTACAGGTGGGCAATGAAGCTCCGGTAACAGGGTCATCACCGCTGGCAGCAACGCAACTGGACACTGACGGAGCACTCTGGCTGGGTATGTGTCTATACCGTGACATTTTGTGTACATTTTATTCACTTTATCATCATTTGGGTCGTTTTATTTAGTATGAGGCTGCCGAACTTTATAGCAAATAAGTTCAATACTGAATATAAAGCCATTTTAAAATCCTCCAAAGAATCAGTGCAATGTTGACTTGTTAGTGCACAAGAACATTGAACATTTTACATTTTTGAACCTACTTTATGTCATAGTTTAACTGCAAAATGTTCATATTCTCCCCTGAAATGAATGGGATCCAAATACAGCTCTGGGAAAAATAAGAGACCACTGCAAAATTATCAGTTTTTCAGATTTTACTACTTATAGGTATGTGTTTAGGCAAAAGGAACATTTTGTTTGAGTCTATATACTACTGACAACATTTTCCCCAAATTCCAAATAAAAATATTATTGTTTAGAGCATTTATTTGCAGAAAAAGACAAATGGTCAAAATAACAAAAAAAAGATGCATGTTTTCAGACCTCAAACAATGCAAAGAAACAAGATCAAATTCATTTTAAAACAACATAATACTAATGTTTACACTTAAGAAGAGTTCAGAAATCAATATTTGGTGCAATAACCCTTATTTTTAATCACAGCTTTCATGCGTCTTGGCATGCTCTCCACAAGTCTTTCACATTGTTCTTTATTCCACACCTGGTGCAAGAACTGAAGTAGCTCAGCTTTGTGTTTGTGTTGGAATTCAACAGACGCTGGAATGGAATGGCTGTAATACATGTAGATTTCAGAAAAAAATGCAGTTGTCTCTTATTTTTTCCAGAGCTGTATATATAATTTTTTTTAAAGTAAAAGTATTTTTTTTTTATAGTTTGAGACCTGCTGAAAAGATAAGGGGTTATCTTTAATGCACAAATAAAAAACAAAATAATAAAATAATATTACTCAAGTAGAAGCAGTACAAGTAGTACAAAGTAGTGATCCTAGAAATTAGTTGGACGAACCAGGACGAAACATCTGATTTTTAATTTAAAATGAATGGACAACATCTGCTATTTTCAAAGGATGGACACAAAAATGACAAATATTAAGTCATATCTGGTGAAAAAACACAAATGTTCAAATTTTGTCAAGCTTTTGTCACTTAAAAAGAGTAACCAAAACGTCTTACTCAAGTATTGTTAGTATTGCTACTTCAATTAAAAAGTAGAAGGAGTAAGAGTAAAGGAATGCTTTCAGAAATATACTCTGAAAAATATGTTGTTGTTTTTTTTACTCCATTTAGCGCGGAGGCTCAGCAGAAGTTGTTTACACCTTTGTCATTTTCTATATACTGTCTTGTTACGTTAAAGTCCAGAGTGCTTGAATAGTGAAAACACTGCAGAAATACAGCGCTGTAAACAAAGCAAACAAACCCAAGTTTTAAGTAAGAAAAAGTTTGGAGTTGGGAAGAGCAAATGTGACTCTCCAAGTGTAATACAGAGGATAAGGAAGTCGGAGCACTGCAGTAGGTTTGAAAAAGTGGACCATTTAGGTATTATGTGGAGGAAAGAAAGCCTATCTGACAAACTGCACAGCTCTCCATATGACCAGTTATCTAGTTCCACTTCAGTTTGACTCAGAGGAACATACACAGCACAGCAGACCCATCATTTTCAGGACAGAAGTCTATTCTCTACTGTCCTTCAGAAAATATTGGATTTTTTTTTAACAGCCAAAGCTCTATTTGAATAAGTGCTTTCTGGGGATGAGAGTGAGATCTTAGCAGCTTCATTAGAATCATTTAAATCATTTCAGCCCCTGGAATTGCCAGTTCAGTTAGTGCTGAATGACACATTATACAAGTAGCTTAGATTCTCTTAAAGAGCCCTTATTATACTAATATTATTCTGATCTATAATATTGTTTTCTCATCACAAACATACCTGGAGTTTGTTTGTTTCATTCAAACAAGTTTTACTTACACATTCTGCATATTTGAACAGAAAACACCCTGTTCCACCTTGTGATGTCTTGTGGTAAAACAGGAAACGCTCCACTTTTTAAACTCCATCCACCTTCACTAGAAACATTTGGATAATTTTTACTCTGGAACTGCCGATCTTTACTAAACTAAGGCCCTGTCTACACGGCAACGTTGTGGAGTGAATCCGATAAAGTTTTTTATCGTCCACATGGCACCAGCGTGCTGGGTACCCCAAAACGATATTTTTTGGGAACGGGTTCCAGAGTGGAAAACGTTACCATTGCGGAGTCGTCTGGATGACTAGAACGGATTTGTTTACGCCTACGTCACAACCACATGGCCAGTACGTCACAACCACATGGCCAGAACAAATAGCAGCCTCGCGCGCAACTTTCATTCGTAACAAGACAGTGACCATGGCGGACACCAGAGTAGCAGTAGTAGCAGTGCTGCAGTCACTGCTAAGTTTACTTGCGTTATTGAAAGAAAATGTACTGCAGTTATAGCAACTAGGCGAGCAGCAGAGACGCTTACAGCACAACATGCGCCAGATTCTTTTAAACCCACCACAGCGTGTTACTAGACGTGCCAAAAGAAGGAGATTTTGGGTGAAACCTGGAAGAACAAGTAGCTGGTGGGACAACTTTGTGAATGGCGTTGTCGTGGACACAGAATGGAGAGAGAACTTTCGGATGTCCAGAGCTTTGCTTGTGGCCCTGAGTGAAGAACTTCATCCTCATATTGAAGGCACGACAACCAACATGAGAGAAGCAATTGGGCCGTTAACAAAGGATGCTCTTACGCTGTACTACCTGAGCGACGAGGGAAGGCTGAGGAAGACGGCTAACTCCTTCGGTGTGTCGCGGCAGGCTGTCACATGAGTCAATTTTGTGCAATATTTAAAAAGATTCACTTGAGCATAATTGCCTGAAATACCTTTAATACCTAAAAAATATGGAGAATCTTTATTTCTATTTCTCCATATCTAAATTACAAACTCATTACTACTGCTACTGTTAAAATAATACAAGGAATAATACAATAATATAAAAAAACAATACAAGGAATAAGCCTATTTGGTAATACAAAGTATAATTGTAGTAGTGTCAACAGTTGTAAATAGTATTATGAACAAACTAAATCTTCTCTAGTAATATATCAAATACTTTTTTTAAAGAAATGATCAGACGTTTGTTGAGGTTAGCCATTTTAGATTGTTTCCTTTTAGCTCACCCTATCGTAAAGATTAAAGAACAAAACGTCCAAGCAAAAATATGGATCAAGCGCACATGAAAACCTGTTAAAAGCTGAATAGAATTTTCAAAGTGACATAAGATAGAGACTAATGACCGCTCGGGCCAGAAAACTCAAGCACAAAACATCTTCAAAAGGAGTCAGGCCGCAGACAGCAATTAGGTCAAAAAATGAAGCAACGAGGTGGAAAGAACGGCAACAAAGTCAAAAGAAAAACAGCGAGACAAGTTTATAACTGTCTCTGAAGTCGGAGAAGAAGTCCGAACAGGCTCCTAATAAGTGCCGTCACACATCAGGGCTCAAAAACAAGTGGAGTTAATTGTTCTAAACTCAAACACTGACAGTACGCACAGAAAAGACACAGAAAAGCTTTTTGAGGTCTGGGACTGCAATAGAAGAGTCTAGAAGTTTGGTATAATATAGTATAGTATAGGGAATCATAATTGCCAAAACCGCTTCTTTATAGGCATGTTTTGGGAAAGCTGTTTGTAAATGGCTCCTGAGAGAATACTTTATGCCCTAGTTTTTGGTGATGAATTGGTTTTGGGAAATTTTTATTAAAGGTCTCATATTATGCGATTTTCTGATATGTTTGAATGTTATTTCCTCATCAAAAACATACCTGAAGTTGTGTTTTGTTTCATTCTTACACGTTTAACACACAAATTCTGCATAGTAAGGAGTTCCCCTTCTTTCAAATACTCTTTCCCTATCTTGTGGTAATACAGGACGTGCTCCACTGTGTTTTTAAACCCACACACCTTCACTAGAATCATTTGAATGAGTTCAGCCCTGGAATTTCTAATTTCTACTGAACTAAAGGTCAAATGTAGCTGCATTTTGAGCTTGGAAATGTAGGCAGACTAATAATAAAGGAGTAGTCAAATGTGCAAATGAAACCAAACACAATTCCACGTATGTTTTTGATGAGGTAACAATATTATAACAAGACAATTTTGTGTAATATATGCGATTAAAACTATAAACATAACATTAGCATACACATGACACATGGCCTTGTACCAGTTTATTGTTTTTTTGTTGTTGTTGTTTTTTTTGCTTATTTTTGTGGGTCTTGCATCACTTGTTTTGGTCTTTTTTTTTTTTTTCTTTTTTCAAAGGCTTGGCTGCTTGTTTTCTCTGAAAATCTGGCAACGCCATGGGGGAAGTTTGTACAGTAATGAGTTAGAATTTTGGGCAAAACTTGCTTGAACATCTTTTACGCGCAATATTCTAATTTTGGGTATGATACTATTAAAAATATCACATTGTAGAAATTATACTGTTATTCTCCATACTTTTAGTGTCATGTTTACAGTAAAATTCCAAAAATATATGATTCAGAAGATGAAATAACTGTAGTGTGATGTGGGTTGCATTTAAATGCTTTTCGTGTTCTGTTGCAATAAATGTAGGAAAAGAAACTAGCAAGCTATTATATCAGTCGATGTTATAGTAGTTGTAATTATTGCCCTTTTAAAACATCAGCTATTATTATATCCTTTAGACTATTGGAATAATACTAATTTTGAGTGTATTCCTGTATAGTTACTTTTGAATTTGGTGATATTCAGAATGCAGTTACTTTTCTAAATTCATTAGGATACATTACATATACAATTTAGGCTTCAAACAACTCGATATTGGAGAGAAAAATAGAAAACTCTGCTCTTGTGGCGCATACATGTGTGATTTTTCCATCTGCAGTTAGTGAAAAATAAATGCAGTCAAATAAAAATTAAGCTGTTCATAATCTTATGTTGCGTCTTTACACCATAATTTAAATGCATCTCAATGTGAAAGTATTCTAAGTATTCAGAATACAGTACTCTGATTGGACCATGCATCAGAATACATTAGAAAATACATGTTAATTCAGGTATTCTGTATATAAATACATTTTCAAGGTATTCTACCCATCATTGCAGATACCTTTTCTAATTCTGGCATAATAAATATACAGACACAATGCTGACGTACTAGTATATTATACTAGTATAGTGTTTTCTGCAGCACTGAGACCTGCATGGCTGACAGTCAGATGAAGTCCATGACAGGCACAAGCTCCCTGTCTGGAAATATATAAATGAAATCTAATGAGCACATTTGCAATTAATCACCCCATACACTACTATACCAGTTTGTCAAAAAAGCTACTGTTTCCCTCACCCCTCTGCGTTAGCTTAACTTAACTGACAAAGCCTGTCTTAAGTCGCTCTAAGTATAATAAATTGTAAAACTATTCCTGGCATTTGAAGTTAAAGGTATTTCACTCTCTCCTTTAAGTCGTGTGAAGGAGAGGAGCTCTGTGGAAATGTTTAGTATGGATCCATACGCGCTCGCTTTCATGTAGTCAGTAGTGCAGCCAGCTCTGTGCCAGTCTCAGCGTGATGTCGGCAATAGCTCCCACACTAATTATAACCCATCTAAAATACTCAAATAAAAACAGGTTGTTGTGGATGTTTTGGGAGTAAGCCGTGAATCATATGAAACTGAGTGTGATCTTGAACTGCACAATTATAATTTAGGTGCTACAGTCTTTTTGTTTTTGTTTTTTTGTTTGCAGACTATTTTCAGGATGGTCCTTTGTACTTCTGTAGCTCAGGCTTAAGTTGCTGCTGCTGAAATAATTGCGTTATCTTGGTTCACTGTTGCAGAATAAAGATTTGTTTTGTGCAATGTTTTTAAAAGAGAATGAGAGTTCAGTGCACCATGGATTTGTAGTTAAAGGGACATATTTAGAATCTACTAATTGAGCATTCCTGTTTTCACCTACCCCCTATCCCGGCCCACCCTGTACTTAAAGACACACAGATGATACAAATGTCACCTTTTCAACAATAAAAACATGTACATGACAAAGCTACTTGCTATGGTAAATGCCACTGTAAAAAGGAAGTCAGTGGTCCTGTTTCTATTACAAAAAACATTTTAGCACAATACTATATACAGCTCTGGAAAAAAGAAGAGACCACTGCATTTTTTTCTGAAATCAGCATCTCTACATGTATTACAGCCATTCCATTCCAGCATCTGTTGAATTCAACACAAACACAAAGCTGAGCTACTTCAGTTCTTGCACCAGGAGTGGAATAAAGTCACCCAAGAACAATGTGAAAGACGCATGAAAGCTGTGATTAAAAATAAGGGTTATTGCACCAAATATTGATTTCTGAACTCTTCTTAAGTGTAAACATTAGTATTATGTTGTTTTAAAATGAATTTGATCTTGTTTCTTTGTATTACTTGAGGTCTGAAAACATGTATCTTTTTTGTTATTTTGACCATTTTATTTGGAATTTGGAGGAAATGTTGTCAGTAGTTTATAGACTCAAACACATACCTATAAGTTTGCCTGGAAGAATCCATGACTTATCGCTGTACCAGCGGCGAGTCTGGTAATGCTTGGTCCAGAATGCGCTGCCGTTGCGCGTAGACAGACAGCTAAGTGAACCAATCAGAGAACAGTTAACGGACAGCGACGTGAACCAATCAAACAAAAGAAAAGAAAGAAAAGAAAGGCCTCTAGAGCTGTCAGCTGCTGTGGTTTTAAGGAATCGATGTGTTTTAGGTCATTTAAGACCAATTTTACAGCTGAATGGAAGGGACGTTCAGTTCTCCGATGCGCCATCTTGATTCAAAACTGAGGAGGAACTTCCGCTGCCTAAGAGTGACGTTGCGGGCAAAGGCGGGTGCACTGACGTCACCATCTTTGAACGAATCAGAATCGCGGAGTCCGTTGTTAACCGGGGGAGCGAGGGTGGAGTGAGGGGTGTTCAAATGGTATCTCGCTGTATAGCAAATACAGAGAGAAATCATTTGGCTGGCCAGGTAACCTATAAGTAGTAAAATCAGAAAAATTTATAATTTTGCAGTGGTCTCTTATTTTTTTCCAGAGCTGTATCTGAAATAAACATAATGTGTCTTATTTAAACTGGAAAAAGACCACTTACTAAAAATTGTCAATCTGCAGCTATGCATTGACAGTATTATGTGGTGTTACGTTAAGTGTTATCAAATATATTTATAATACATATTTATAATACTATTTTTGTTTATAGTAACTTGGGAACAGACCAATGTCACCTAAGGCTTTATCTCATTATATTGCCTGTACTCTGTATGCTAACCTATGCGTGTGTGTGTGTGTGTGTGTGTGTGTTGCAGGAGGTCTGGAGGAGCTGTCTGTGGCCCGGCGCCTGCCCAAAGCCTACAGCACTGGTTTTGTGGGCTGTGTCAAGGACGTGGTGGTGGATGGAGTAGAGCTCCACCTGGTGGAGGATGCCCTGAACAGCCCCCAGATACTACATTGTTCTGCTGCCAAATAAGTCCCCACAGAGACAAAACATTGAGAGAAACCAGTGACAAGTTCAAGCTCCCACTCTCCCCTGCTCCCTCCATAACGCCCGTCTCCTGCTGTAATTATTTCTATTTTTGTATACTTTTCATTGCTTTTTATATGGGAAGATTTTTTTGTTTGATATATTTTTTTTTCCATTAAATATTTTTTTTCAGCCCTAAAGCAGGCACTTCTTTGAAACCCAACTTTTTTTTTCCCCAAGCCTGCTTTTTTTGTTTTGATTTGTTTTTGCTGGTTACTTGAACACTGGTGGACGGCGCTGACTATTCCCGGTTACTAGCCTTGTCTTGGTGCCATATTTATCGTCCACATTCCCTCCAAGCATGGCCTTCCACGAGTATAGCCAGATTACATACATACACTCCCCCTCTCCTCCTCCCCATCTGGACTCTGGACACAGGCAGACTCTAAAACTGTGTGTTCAGAATATATCCATGGGACAGTCAAGCTGCTACAGAGAGAAAAGCACCTGACGACATCAACGACACGCCATCAAAAGATAATAATTCCAGCTCTCCTCTCAAACCTATCAGAGGATTTAGTTTTGAAATATGACTAACAAAGAGGGAGCGATCCATCCTCATCACGTCATGAATAAATGTCTAAATATAGAGTATATTATAATACCAGGAACTGTGAATATGTCTGATGGCTTCTTCTCCTGTACTATTGTGTGTTCTGTTTTACAATCAGCAGGTGATGACCACTATAGATGCATGCACTTCTGCAGTTTGGGTTCTTTTTATTGATTTCTGTTTGGAAAAAATATATAAAAGTCACTGTGGAATTTTTTAAAAACCTCTTCTTTGATTTTCGTGATTCAACAAATGTTTCTAGTATTCAGTTTTGAGAGAAGGTTTGCAGGTTTAGGGTGTTACCGCGTTTGACCTTAAGGAGGTGCTGAAGGCAGGAGGAAAGCTCAAAGGGACATCACGGACTAAGCTTCTCTTCTTCTTCTTCTTGGGACCGTCCTGTTTCTGCATTCCAACTACTTGGGCTGTTGATTAATTCTAAAGAGACTGGTATTTTGAAGCCATAACAGCCCATTCTAACGGATCGCATAACCCTACAATACAGCCGACTAACAAAAATACTTACTTACCTACCTACCGCATGGGTTTGTATCCTCTACATTTGCTGAACTGATGCAAGCTGTCTCTGCAATAAGCTCTGACAGCTCAAAGACTTTGGTTTTGATATGAAATCCTTGGCAATATTCAAAATCATTATTATTGTTTTGTGGTTTTTTTCACTTTTCCTCCCCGCATCCTTTCTTTTGTACAGCCCTGCATTTTTTTTTTAAATGTAAATTTAGCAAAACGTGTGGTCTGTGGAGGTTTATGTTTTGTTTTTTTAGTAAGATACACTGGAACATGTCTGTCTTCTCACAGTGACGTGTAATCGGGGAAGGGATAGCGCAAAAGCTATAACAATGTTGTGTATTATCAAAATCTGAGCAGAAATTACATGCAACAAACTCTAGCACTCTCTTAGAAATTATATTTGAATTTCCCCATTCAGGTGATAGTAAATACATCTTATATAGAACAATAGAAATTTAGGGTGAAACCTTTTAATTGCCTTAAACCGGTCGCCTTAACTGAAAAGGCGACTCATGATCATATCTTTTTACTATAGCCAGCATATTAGCCTCATCCCCACCATGTTATGATGAATTAGTAATTGCAAACATACACACAAAATTCCAGGAGACAGTAAAAATGTTGCACCTGGTTTTCTACAAAACAAATCCTGTATTTACTGTTTTTGGGAGTCTGTTCTGTTATTTATGTCTCATGTGGGTTATACCTCCATCTGTAAACTACTGTCCGCAGCGCTGGCTTCTCATTGGCCTGCGCTCCAGTACAAGTGGCATGACCTGAACATTACTAACTTTATGACCTTTGTCTTGTGTTCCTACCACCATGAAATAAAATGTCGACCAAATGGACCACACTGTAGTCTCTAGTCTTAATTCTACGTATTCTGGGTGATCTCTGCCATAACTACGTCAAAGGAGCAGTTTGGCGAGCAGCATCTAGACTTTCTTCTTCTTCTTTTCTTCGTCCAGACCTAATGAGAGTGTCCTGCGTTGAAGTCTCTCACATAAACGTTAAACGGCCCATATTTCGCAATTTTCTAACCTGTTATCATGATGTTTCCTCATCACAAACAAACCCGGAGTTGTGATTTGTTTCATTCACACATCCAACATATTTAAACTAAGATCTTCTCCCAGATGGAAAACACTGTTCTACCTTGTGATGTCATGTCATAATACATTTAAACTCCACACAACTTCACTAGAATCATTCGGATGATTTCAGCCCTGGAATTGCCGATCTCTACTGAACAAAAGGTAAAACGTAGCTGTTAACTTGAAAACTACCGCTTGGTGACATCACAAGGTGGAACAGCATTTTCAGCTTTGGAGATACAGACAGATTAATAAATGTTTTCTCAGAAGTGTGAAACAAAACACAACTCCATGTATATTTTTGAAGATGTACCAACATTCTAACATGGCTTATAGCTTACAAGAATCCATTTTTGTTTTTAAATCACGGTTTAACTTTACACAGGAAAGATAAGTAACGTCGACGTTTGTATACTCAAACACTGAACTGTTTATTTTTGCGTATGTGTAATGGTGTTCTAGCGCATAACTCAGAATTGAATCATTTGTTTTAATGCAAGGTGGCAGTGGCTCAGTGACAGAGAATTTGCCCATGAGACATAAGATTGATAGATGAATTTCAACAACATGTATGGTCCCAACCAGATAATGTTAAAGGTCCCATGGCATGAAATTTTCACTTTCTGAGGTTTTTGAACGTTAATGTGAGCTCCCCTACCCTGTTTAGGCCCCCCCCCAATGGTTAAAAGTTGCGAAATGTCTAAACTGAGCATTTGCGATCCTTTTCTGCGTTAGAAAAAATTGGAGCTCAAACGGGCGATTTTGAACAAGGCACCTTATTGACGTCAGATCGAAAAAAGAAATGCAAATGCAGTTCCACCCCCGTCTGTCTGAACTCAGCGTCTCTGTAAATCACGCCCAGAGAGTTTGGACTGCGAATGCGCTAGGCAATGCGAAATGCGTTTTCTTATTTGCCTGGAGGCACGTCCGAGTGTTTCTAGGCTCGGAAGTCCTTTATCTGAGCCTCTGGACCTTTGAACAGCAGTCGTTTAATTTTATTTTCTGTGGAAATGTGTTTATTTTTCAATGGAACGCTTCAAATCTCTCCCCCCGTGCAAAAACACGGAAATGGATCAGCTGAGAGCTTAGAGCGGAGAGTTTGGCCACGCCCCCACCCTCTACTATAGGCCAGCTCTTTTCTCCTCATTTGCATTCAAGCAACAACGCCCATAATAGCTTGTTCAGAGAGAGAAAAAATACTCTTTCTCATCTTATCTCTGTTTCTCATGCACTGAGTGTTGATTTTGAAGAAGGATTCATTTACAGTATTAGGGAACCATTAAGGAGCCATATAAAAGCATCAAGAAGTACCATGTCATGGGATCTTTAAATTAATAGAACTTTCTTTTTTATAAAGAAAGTTACTGTGGAAGCAGGTTATCTGAAGTGTCGTATGTACAGTATGTAGGCTATGTATTTGTTATTCTCCCAAGAGTTGCTGACACCCGTTATTGTCAATCTCATACTTTACATAGAAAATTGACTGACCATTTTCTCTCAAACTCAGCAAGAGCAGCCAGTGTCAATTCAACATTCACATATTGGCACCGCAGAATACGTTTGCTGGTGTACCGATAACTAGCAAAACTCCACCTTACTATTCGTTTTAATACATTCCACTCATCCTTAAACACTCACAGATAATACCATTTAAAGGGCCCATATGTTGTTAAGTTGTTTCCTAAGCAGGAACATACCTGAAGTTGTGTTTTGTTTCATTCATGCATATTTAACCCACAAACCCTGCATATATAGGTTGAGTTCTTCTGTCAAACTGAAAACACAGGTCATCTACAGGAAGTGCTCCATTTGTTTTTTCAACTCCATATACCTTCACTAGAATTATTTGAATCGTTTCAGCCCTGGATTTGCCCATCTCTACTAAACTACAGGTGTTAATAGCTGTTAACTTGAAAACTACCTCTTCACGACATCACAAGGTGGAACAGAGCATTCATATCTTAAACGGATAGTGCGGATTTTTTTTTTTATGTTCACTTGTAAACTTCGGCGTAGACATCCGCTGAAGGTGAACAGGCTGATAGAGTTAACATGAGCGTAGTGATACGAGTGGAGAGAGACAATACGCAAATGCGAAATACGCCGCTGGATGTTTCGTGAACTGTTTGGGACACAAATATATCACCTTTCTAGTTGTAACAAATGTTTTGTTTTGAGAAGAAAAACAAGCTTTATTTCATGTTCCAGGGAAGTTACCGGACCTACTTGCGTGGGCTCCAGAAAGCGAGCCGAACCGGGATCAGCTGAGACTGTCAGAGGTAAGCCGGTGTCAACACATGTAACTTTTAGAAGGAAACCCATACAGAATAACATTTAAAAAAAAAACGCACTATCCCTTTAAGAGATGCAGACAGCATAATAATCCAGGGAGTATTCAAACGTGTGAATGAAACAAAACACAACTCCAGGTATGTTTTTTTATTATTATTATTTTTTTTTAATTATTTATTTATTTATTTTATTTGAATTAGGAAAATGCATACTAATCAACATGACAACAAACAGCATCAACGTAAATATGCCGTAATTAGCTCAATAGCTACTTTACATCCATTGTCCTAAGGCAGGTCAGAACAGGAGAACATAGAGGAACACACAGAAGAGACAAAAGTGCAATAGACCATTTTCTGAGTTTAAGAGGCCCAGAGAAGAAGAAAATCTACCTGTGAGAGCATGTTTGATGATTTTTCAACCAATGTTTCCGCGTGTTTTTGAAGGTTGAGAAGGACCCACAGTTCCTGACATGAGCAGGTAATGTGTTCCACGACTGTGATCCTCTGATAGACGTCACCATTTGTCCAGATTTGGTCCTGCGTCTCTATGTTGCAGTCTCCTCTGGTCAATGCTCTCGTGTTAACTCAGTTAGTAGTTTTTTAATTATAAAATCCATTAATGGTGGAGGAGCGAGTCCATTTAAAACTTTAAAACAAGGCAAGGATCCATAAAAACCCGATAACTTTCAAGATCCAAAATATTATACTTACTACAATATTACAATAGTGATACTGTAGAGGGTTTGATGAGTTAACAGCAATATAACATGGATAAAAGCTTTGTTAAAGGAGAAAATTAAATTTGTCAACTGGATAAAAGTTTATTTGGTCGAATATGTTTTGCAGCTCAACCAAGCTGCTTCTTCAGTTCTGATTCCATGGATTCTACCTGGACGACTGAGGGATTCTCCACACATGGCTAAAAGCTCACAAGAATCCATTGTGTGTATAAGACCTTTAATAATGAAAGACAGAGCAGTGTGTGTGTTGTAGTAATTAAACCGCTAGGAAACTGTTCAATCCCAGTGAGGATTCGATCAAAACACCACATTTACGGTTAATAAGGCTAACGAGAGAGATTAAAGCCTTCTTAGCACAGCACGCATACAGAGGGCCATAATGAACCACAGACACCAGGGACTTTATGGAAGACACAGGCCAGACTGGGAAGGAGCAGCGGAATATGGGGACAGGGTAATTACAATGTGACTTTGGAAAGGGAATGGAGAAATGAATTCTGGGAAAATGTTCAGCTGTGCAGTTTCTTAAAGGTTAAAATTGGTTTATGAATTATGCAATGAGATGAAAATGCATTATGTTCGACTGTCCGGATGGGAGGAATTGAAGGAAGGCTGGAATAGTGAGCAGGGGTGGGACAAAAAATGTAAATTTCCTTTTTTCTGATCCTGATGTTCAGATAATATCACAGAAATACATAAGCAATGTACCTCAAATCTGAGTCAGTATTTTGGTTGAATTTCAAGTTTTGCATAAAATGTGAATTGATTTTTTTTTTTTTTCAATTTTGTACATTATTAATTCATTCCATTCAGTTACAGTGGTCACATTTATATTGCACTTTTGTACCTTCAAGGCCCTCAAAGCACTTTACACCAAGGAACCACTCACCCATTCACACACCAGTGTATGCAGGCACTGGAGGCAAGGGAGATTAAGGCTGCGTCCCATTACTCTGTTTTACCCCTTCCCCTACCCCTTTATCTACATCTTTGTCTTGCCCCTCGATACCGAGCTGAGAGGGCTCGGGGTACGAATGTTCCCCTAAGAAATGGGACACCACTCGATTACCGTTTGCGTCATCATCCCTTGCCTCTACCTGGCTGCTACGTCTACAGAGATGACAACAATTGACGCAAACAAACGTAAACAAATGTCAAGGATTATTGGGTACCTCAGCTCGACAAAAAAACTAGCTTGTTTATACATGAAAGTTCATCAGCTAAACAGACATCGCTACAATTAAAACCCCAACAACAGTTCACTAAAAGTAACATAGAACATAAGCATCATAATTGTAAACTGTTAATTGATAATTACAACTGCTGAAAATACATTTATCAGACTCCTTGGCTGGTCGATGTGACGCTGCCATCCTGATCCCAAAACCTGCCTGAGCTTGTTGGTGTACCCCTTCGTTTCAAGTCTGGTCGAGAGCTTACTTTGTTTCAAGGGGTATGTAGCCCTCGGTCGTGGCCCTAGCCCTTGATCAAAATTAGAATCGGGACACCCTTTGCTCTCACATGAACGCGCAAAACCAAGGGTTCGGGGTAAGACGAAGGGGTAAGACAGAGAAATGGGACACAGCCAATGTGTCATGCCCAAGGACACAACAACAGTATTCCTCTGTTGGAGCTAGAATCACATCTCCAATCTGTGGCTGAGTGGATTTGACCATTAGACCGATGTCTGTCGAGAGCGGGATTCAAACTGGTGACCTTCAGATAATAGGACGCCCACTCTACTGAGCTACTCCCAACCATTCTATAATCGGTGTTCAACTAGTAACCACAGCTGCCCCGGGGTAGACTGACAATCTGTGCTATTTGCCCCTCCGACCACCACCATCACTCACACACCATGTTAATACTAGGCAACATGGCTGAAGTATCTTGCCTAAGGATACAACAGCCGGTTGCTTCCCCACTATGACACATGGTATTCTCAGCAGCCTCACAACTAAGTACTAATGAGACCCAACACTAATGAGACAAAACAACTCCAGGTATGTTTGTGATAAGGAAACAACATTATAGATCAGAAAACAGCGTAATAGGGACGATGCATTTTTACTCTGCTAATAGTGTTCCCCAGGTGAATCACTAAAAGGACAAAATCTATCCTGTGGCTGACTGACCAAGACTGGAGGAAGCGTCAGGGGATATGGACCTCGATTAATGTACCTCTTCTCTGCTTGAATAAGGATTATAAATTATGCATCGACATGAAATAATACAATCCACACTGTCCTCTCCTGTTACAGTCTGGGGACTCCCGTAAATGACCTCACCATTACTGAGAGAAGGGACTCAGTGATTCTTTTAGATGGAGCTATCTTTGAGTGTCAGATTTATGTTTGGTATTTACATACAAAATGTGTGTTCCACAGTGGTTGTCTCTCTCACCCTCTTCCAGCTCGGGCCCTCCACCAGAGGCCTGGGAGCATGAATGTTTTATTTTTTATTTTATTTGTTTCATTCATGAAAAATGAATACAAAGTAAATATGTTCATACGTCAATGTGAATGAAAAAGAGTAGAAAAAAGTATAGACTTTAGACTAATATCTGCCACGTTTTCACACAAAGTAAAAAATTTCTAACACTTCAACAGTTCCAACTTTATTTATAAGCAACTAATTTTGTGACATACACAATATTAAATACCTGTTAATTAACACAAAAGGACAATTCATACTTCATACTCTTTTAGCATATCACGTTTGACATTTGTTTTAAACACTCGAATAGATTTTAAAGCTTTGATTTTTTTCTTTTAGACTGTTCCATAAGATGACACCTTTGAAACACATTTTTCCATTGTTGTTTTTCTGAGCCTGCAGGTTTTTTTTTTTAAGATTTCAATTCCTTTAAAATTATAATGACTTTCTCTCTGTAAATTTTCTTTGGAGATTGGTGGGCAAGATCTGGTGATTTGCTTTATAAATAATTTTTAAAATATGAAGTTCAACCGTGATCCAGGGATTGGCGGTTCGAATCCCGCTCTTGACGGGTTGCCCCGTGTGATCCCAGCTCCCACAGATGAGTGCTGCCATTGTGTCCATGGGCAAGACACTTAACCCCACCTCGCCCCCAGTGTCTGCGGACACTTGTAGCCCCCATGGCAGAAGTGCATCAAGGCCTGTTGTGTCATGGGCTGTCCTCCTGTGGACCCACCACCGGCGGGTCGATTCATGGGGTTGGTGCATTGTGTTCTGGGCAGCAGATCTGTTTGGACTGCTGCCCCTGCGACCCAGAAATGGAAAAGCGGAAGAAGATGGATGGATGGATGGATGGATGGATGAAGTTCAACCAATTCATTGATTTTCAGTATCTTTAATTGTATAAATATTGGGTTTGTTGAGTCTCTGTATCCACTTCCATTGACAATTTCTTTCCTGTAAAAAGAAAATTGGATTAACATAAGTTTTACAAACACTTCCCTGTACAGTACAATAGGTCAAATATGGAACAATCAATGAATTATACAACAAATACAATGCACACCTATTTAATGACTCTTTTACCTTATGTAACACAGCTATTACTTGTGATCATTTAATTTTGACAAAATCTATATGGGATTTTCATGTCAGATGTTTATCAATCATAACACCCAAACACTGAAACTCATGTGCCCTCTCTATTTCCTCATCTCCAATAAATAATGTGGCATTGATACTTTTTTTTTATTACAAAATACCATGAATTTTGTTTTACTGATATTTAAGGACAATCTATTACAATAAAAACTGTTTTTATATTATTATTATTATTATTATTATTATTATTATTGTTGTTGTTATTATTATTATTATTATTATTATTATTATTATTATTATTATTATTATTATTATTATTATTATTATTATTATTATTATTATTTGTACCCAATGCCTCTCACAAATTTTTTGTTAGCAAATTAATGACAAACAGAATGTTCCACAATATGGCATTACACTTATTTTTCTCTACAGAGACAGCAAGTGACACCACAGAGCCAGGTTACATGTCTGATTTGTGTAGAGGCGAGCCCACTCACAGTAATAATGCATGTTTAGGTCAATAAAAACCCATGTTATGGAGTAAATGTAAAATGAATATCATCTGCACATTCCAGAAAAAAATTATAACATCTCCAGGAAGATAAGCCAAGAAAAGTTGCACAGTGCAGCAACATAATTATTCAATAATTATGTTTGGCTACATTCTGGGGTTACAAATACACAACAGTTGAGCCACATTTAAAGGTCCCATGACATGGTACTTCTTGATGCTTTTATATGGTGCCTTAATGGTTCCCTAATACTGTAAATGAATCCTTCTTCAAAATCAACACTTAGAAAGACACAGTCTACACAGTCAGAGTCAGAATATCTCTCTCTGAACGACTCATTATGGGCCTTGTTGCTTGAATGCAAATGAGAAGGACACAGATAGGTTAGAGGAGCGGGTGGGGGAGGCCAAATGCGTCCCTGTTTCGCTGCGCTGTGCGCTGTCTCCCACTTCCGCGTTTTAAGCGTGGGGGAAGAAAGGAGAGGAATTTCAATGAAAAAAACAAATTTTCACAGAAAAATAAAATTAAACCACTGCTGTTTCAGAGGTCCAGAGGGTCGGGTAAAGGACTTCCGAGCCTAGAAACACTCGCATGTGCCTCCAGGCAAATAAAAAAATGCATTTCGCATTGCGTAGCTTCTTCGCGGTCCAAACTCTCTGGGCGTGATTTCCAGAGACAGGGGGTGGACATCCAGACGATGGTGGAACTGCATTTGCATTTCTTTTTTCGATGTTACGTAACAAAGTTGCCTTGCTCAGAATCGCCCGTTTGAGCTGTGTTTTTTTCAAACGCAGAAAAGGATCGCAAATGCTCAGTTTACACATTTCGCAACTTTTAGCCATTGGGGGGGGGCCTAAACAGGGTAGGGGAGCTCACATTAACGTGCAAAAACCTCAGAAAGTTAAAATTTCATGCCATGGGACCTTTAAGCCTAAGAGTACACATCTTCACCCACTGAAAGTGAGTAGGTGCAGGGACTTTCAGCTCAATAAAATGTGCCATGTGTCACAGCATGTCAAAACATTTCTAGTTTTAACACCTACTTATATAGTTCCTTTTTGACAAAATTCCAGCAATATGCACTTTAGTCTCTGTGGTCTATTTTTTACTCTCGCTAACTCCATCCTCTTCCTGTCACTCAGCTTATCAAAGTCTCCTCTGTCCTAACTGTCTCAAGTCCTGATCCTCTTTGTGTTGAATGTGTTACATCTGTCCACAGGGTGATCTGTCTGAGCCCGCAGGTCAGAGGTCATGGGGGCAGGGTCTTGGGATCACTCACCTCCTCGGAATCTTGTGATGTCGGACTTGTCAGCTGCAGTACTTCCTGATCCTGCTTTGTGCTCCTCAGACTCAACAGGACGTCAGGCTGCTACTCCTGGGGTCAAAGGTCAGGGGTCTTAAACCGCTAAATGTTAACAACACATTAGTGAATGGTTTGTAAAGCACATGCCTGAAGCAATGATCACTAGTATCTTAAAATTGGTGGTGTCAGATTGTATCAGATATGCTCTTGATAAAAATAATGGGAAAATATTGTTTCTGATGCAAAACGGGTCTCACTTTGCCTGGTTTACACCAGACCATATCACAAGTGAGATATGGCCTGGGAGCCACCTACTGAATATCTTGTATTTTATTTATTTATTTATTTGATAGGGACAATGCACATTAATGAACATAAGTATAAAACAAATGTAAATATGCCGAATTTTAGCTACAAAGCTAGCGGAGGTGTGCTTTACGATTGCCAATGGCCGTTTATTGGGCATTACGAATGTCTATGATTTGGCGTATACGTAGCCCATAGCCAATCATGTCAGCTGTCAGTTCAAACTACAAGCTTCCATTTGTCGCGTAGTACGCGTCACTGTCTTTCCACTCCTCCCCGCTCTCTGATTGGCTCCCAAAATTAGGAGAGCTCGCTTAGCCTAGTTGCCAGGCTGTCTTTCAGATCAGAACGAACGAAAGCAGCCTGGGATTTCCCAGGTTAGGTCTCACTTAGGACAGTATATCACAATCTTACACGTGTCGTTTATGTAATTATGTACTACGTTACTACAGTCTGAGTGAGTCCAGGTGAGGTGAGGGGGGAACAGGTTTCTGAATCATATATTGCAAATCTGATTGCTGTAATCGTCTGCAAAAATAGCAATTAGACAAAACTGCAGGACTTTCTCTACAGCAGAGTTACAAAGAAAAAATGTTACATACATGAGCCCCTTGGCCTTGGGCTTGAGTCAGGCACTGAAAATCAGTGGTGAATAAAGTAAAAGTACACATACCAGAGCAAAGAAATACTAAAAACTAAAAGTATCACATGAAAAGCTCTACTTAACCAATAGTATTAAATTTTCTGTTTAAAAATGTACTTAAAGAGTAAAAAGTCAAAGCATTTGGTGCAGATATAAAGCTTTAAATGTAGAGATTTTCATAAAGATTTGTGCAGAATTTTGTTCAGCTGAAACAATTGAATTGGTAGTTTTTTCCTAGCTGTTTTTATTTATATATATTTTTGTTTGCTCAAACTACACATGTATTAAAAATAGACCCTCATCCTTTTCAGCAAGTTTCAAACAATAATAAAACATACTTTTACTGTTCAGTTTAGTTAAAAATGTAGTGGAGTTAAAAGTACAGTTACCCATTCTCAAATGGAGTAAAGTAAAAGTAAAAAGCATTGAGTTTTTACTTAAAGCCCCAGTGTGTAGGATTCGTGGCGCATAGGTGGATGGTGCTATTGCACTTTCTGTTTTAGCTACGGCAGACCTCGAGGGTCACCCGGGCGCGCGCACGAGCCGTGCACCGCTACTGTATAAATAAAATGCAGTCCCTTTTTTTTTTTTTTTCTCATGAAAACACACATTCCCGATCATGTACCATGACACTCTACACATCAAATGAAACCTTACAGTCTCCTCTTTTTGACTATGCAATTAATTTCCCTGCAAAACAATCACTCCCCGAGCACATGGGGCTTTTATACGGAAAAGCACAAAACGAGGTTAGCTTACCTTAGAATGCTTTGCACAGGTCAAACTCTGTATTTCACCATAAACTTGCTCTCAATTTGTCCGTAAGGATCCAGCAAATAAAATCCAGTAAAACAATTTAGTCCAAAACACGTGTTGGATCCATTACGAGTCTGATCCGGCAGCATGCTTGTGTTGTTTACCCAAAACCACGAGCCTTGCCGAAGGCGAAGGCGGAGCCCAAATGTCCTTCTGCGGCTCTCGTATTCAAAATGGCTGCCTCTGCATGGGGAAGATCCCCCTTTTATGTGACTATATCTAAGTCCAAAAGAATACTTTGATTTCATTATGGAAGTGAAAAGGCTTGGAAAACAATGTATTTTTGAATGGGTATCTTCAATTTCAGTAATTAACGGGTAAAAATCTTACACACTGCCCTTTAAGTAATGTACTTTTACTTCATGTTCCACAACTGCTGACAATTAATTAATAAAAATATTTTGCAAACAAAGTTATATTTGGGAGTCTGGTAGTAGTGTTTATAAAGACTCCAGATTTACAGAATGCTGACTTTAATAATGTTTTATCCCTGCCACAAAAGCCATTCTACTACACAGCAGTAACCTTATGTTTTCTATTCTCCCTAAACAACAACTACATTACTTTGCCTTGGGGACTTTTTTATTCAGAATGTAGAAAACAATCACTATATAGTCTATCATTTCTCACTACACTGACTTTTAGTTTGTACTCTGGGGGCATGTTTAATTCAACTGCTTCTGTTTCTTATATCGATTCGAACCAAGCAATATCCTCCCATGTTCTCCACCAAACTCACCCACTCTTCACCCACCCACCACACTTCGCCCGCCCGGCCGTCCCCTCTCCTGTGTATCTGGGTGAAACAGTAAAAGAAGAAGAACACCAGATCTATATATGTGTGGTGTAGCATCGCCCTGGGCACAGACAATTGCATAAGTCCATAACAGTAGATTAACCCTGGCTGATAACTGCAGGCCTCTGACGTCAAAATGGCCAGCTATAGGTGGAGATGTGAGTGCGGATGTTTACAACATAAATGGAAATGCTATATAGAAGTTTACGCCTGAGTTGCTACATGTAAATAATGGTGACTGGATTTGGGAAGAATACTGTGTTTAGCTGGAAGTAATCATTAGCTACATGACCTGATTCAGTTATGTTAATTTGAAGCTATTTTTGTACACATATTTGTATTAAAATGTCCACTCTCCATCATTCTCCACCATATACCAACAAAATGCTACAGTCGTCCCTTGTTCAGGCGTTGCGTCGGACTGGCACAATGTTAAACTGAGAAAATAGGCATAGATTTTCTATTACTTGGAAGCAATATATAATATCTTTTGAGTGAGAAAAAGATTTTACATATAACAGGAAGCTGAAACCATTAAAAGACTGTAAAATGAGTTTTAAATTAAATCTGTATAATATTTCCCAAACATTATTACCCATAGCCATAATTGCAGGGGATCCGGAAGAGAGCTAGGCCTATCATTCAGGCCTTGGAAGGCAATAACCACAGCTGGCACTTTAGATTCTGAATATGTATCACATTTTTTTCCTGTGATTTTCTCATATAGCCTTGTTTAAAGGTCCTATATTACTCAAAATCTACAGCTTTATAATGCAGTTACCTCATGTAAGGCCCCGTTTACACATACCCGGGTATCTGTAAAAACTTTTCCCTTCGTTTGTGCCTTTCGTTTACACACAAACGGAGATTTTTCCTCTGAAAATGATTCTTTCTAAAAACTCCGGCAAAAGTGGAGATTTTGGAAAATTCCGGTTTCGCGTTTGCATGTAAACTGAAACGGAGTTTTAGGCAGCTGACGTGCCAAAAGTGCGATTCTGATTGGCTTGCAGAGCGTTCTCCTGAGTTTTCAGAGGTGAATTCGCTGTTTGTGTGTAAACGAAAGGCACAAACGAAGGGAAATGTCTCTGTTTTTAAAAATACCAGTGTAGGTGTAAACGGGGCTTATTTTGGAAAACGTAGGGAGAGAAATATTCGCTTTCTCAAAATACCTGGCTACGTATAAAGGGGGCCTAAAACATACCTGGAGTTGTGTTTTGTTTCATTCACACATGTTTGAGTTACCTGGCCAGCCAAATGATATCTCTCTGTATTTCCTATACACCGCGATACCATTTGGACACTCTCCATCCACTCTCGCTCCTCCGGTTCCAAACCGACTCCGCGATTCTGATTCGTTCAAAGATGGTGACGTCAGTGCACCCGCCTTTGCCCGCAAAGTCACTCTTAGGCAGCGGAAGTTCCGCCTCAGTTTTGAATCAAGATGGCGCAATCTCTGATTGGTTCACTTAGCTGTCTGTCTACGCGCAACCGCAGCGTATTCTGTGGATCAAACGTTACCAGACTCACTCGCTGGTACAGCGATGAGTCATGGATTCTTCCAGGCAAATGTTTGAGTAAACCTTTATTAGCCTGATGCCATAGTTTTGTTCAGTAGAGGTTGGCAGTTCGAGGGCTGAGATCATCCAAATGCTACTAGTGAAGGTGTATGGAGTTTAAAAACACAGTGGAGTACTTCCTGTATTACCACATGACATCACAAGGTGGAACAGAGAGAAGAACTCAGCTTAAATGTACAGGGTTTATGTGTTAAACATGAGTGAATGAAACAAAACACAACTCCAGGTATGTTTGTGATGAGGAAACTACATTATAAAATAGATCAGAAAACAGCCTAATATGGGCCCTTTAACCATACAGACATTTTGTTATTCACTAATGTAAATATGCCTATTTCTTAAAGTAGTTTATAAGGCCTTTAAAATCTGACACGCATTAAAATTATTCCAGAGACTTGACTTTCAAAATAAAATATTGTCTCGCCGTTGTCTGTTTGACGTTTCTGTGTGTAACATTTCATCTTTATTGTGAAGGCACCCACCGGAACATGAATTCTCCACCTGACGCGCGGTGACGCACGGTTTACGCAGCTCCCACTCTCCAGAACGACTCGGTAAAGCCAGAAAGCGGACGTTTGCGTACGGGACACGGCTCTCACAGACTGACATGACATCCCGCAGGTATTGTTGTCTCTCTTTTATCCGCTGTCATGACTGTGGGATTGACTTTGAACGGGGTTTACACACTCCTGATCCGGTGCGTGTTGCGCGCTCAGGCACCGGGGAAGGAGCGGAGCTGGAGACACAGTGCAGCGGTCAGGGAACTTTGGATTCAGCGCTCTGCAAAGAAGGGTCATTAACTAAGATAAACCGTGTACTTTAATTTGATTTACGTTTTGTGGTAGTGCTGTGGAAGGCGCAATAGAAAAAAGCTCTCATTGTAGCAGCCAATAAAACTTTACTGTCTCTGCTCCTGTGTTATAGGCGATATCACACGTAGGTAAAAACTGATTTATACAACTTAAAGGTTTGGGGGAAGAAAAAAAAGGTGCAAAATAGCCAAAACATATAGACTATCCCATAAATTGGAGTGTAATGTAGTGAAATATTAAAACTGGGCCAAGACCATAACATGGAGCACTGCTTTAAAATCAGGACATAAATCTTCAAAAAGCAAATAGGCCTAATGAACCAGAATCCTGCTAAAACACTGTAAGTAAAAACACTGAAGTTGGCCTATAATGGTAAAATAACGAATATTGGTCATGATCAATAGTAAGGCATGTAAATATCCTTAATGTTCATTTTAATTAGGCTTCATAATATTAGGATGTAGGCCACCTATAAGAATTCTGCCCTAACAAAAGTCTTTTTTTTAAATATATATATATATTTTAATATATAACAATCATTGACTAAGTTTGTCTGGTGCATTCAGTTAAACTGTATTTTGGAGGAAGGTCATTCTTTTCTTTTTTTTTTTTTTTGACATATTAACTTTAGGTTTGATTTTTGAGAGTGCACACTTGTTTACCCACCAATTTACCCTCAACATTGGTGATTTTTTAAAGTCAGGTCAAACAGTACTGAGTCACATAATTTAACATGATGATGGTCCAATAAGAGTTTTTTTTCCCCAGACCATTCCAGAATTTGTCTTGCTGCCGGGCCCAATGACCAGTTTTTACTGATTCTGATATCAATAAGCTATTTGAATTGCAAGCTAGCTCAGTATTTATTTATTTATTTATTTGTTTTACTTCTTACTTACTAATAATGCTTGTGTTAACATATAGCTATGTATAATGTTTTATTTTTCTTCAATGGACAAATCTTAAAAAAAAAAGAAAAAGAAAATCTGTCAGCACTTTATCCAATACTGATATATTTGAAAAACTAATCTCCTGATATCATAGATATTGTTAATGGCACCATCATGATGTCCAAATAAGTATTTGTAGTAATGAACAGTAAAGTAATTCTAGAACTTCAGGCTTCATTTAACATGTATGGGTGCACTTTGTATTTGGCAGGAGTGTCCAAACTTTTTCGCAGATGAAGCTGATGGAGAGACACAGACTGGTGTGCAACACACTGAATAATTGAAATATGTGTATATAATATTAGTCTAAGTCTATATGTGCATTTTTAACGGGTTAGAATGAGCCATCAGTCCTTTATTCAAGCTTAGATCCTCTAAAGCACACTAAATATTTAATATTGTCTTTATCAAGGTAGATTTTCAAAAAAACTGCAGTAAAAAGTACTGCTTGAGGTAATTTGGGTCAATTTAGCTGGAAGCCTGAGGGCCAAGAAAAATTGGTCTGAGGGCTGAATTTGGCCCGCAGGCCTTAATTTGAACATGACTGTCTTAAGGTGACCGCACAATGTCAACTCCAGCAGCAGTTTCTGTGTTCACCTCTGAAGTCTCAGAAAATGCTTTGTCGGCAAATCTGTCGTGTGTTTGTAGTGGAAACACTGTTGGCTTGTATATGGGTGGAAAAAGAACAGATGTACCCTTTTGCGTGTGATCATACATGCCTTATGCATTGGACTGGTTAGTTACTAAACGCTATGAAGCTGGTTGCCTTTCAAGTCTGTTTTGTATTGCCGTATACATCGTGTAGTCCTTCTATCACAGTGACCAGGGCTAAAATTAGTTCCGGGGACTTTACTTCAAAAATCCCCACCCGAGGCAGCATTTATTGATGGCAGCACAAATTCATGTAAGGCTTAAGTCCAGTGATTAATGGTTCCCTAGTGCAGCAAAACAAGAACAAACACAGAAGTAAACATAGATCATGATAACAAATGTTGATGTGCGATATGTTTCTAAGTAAATATAAACTTATTTCTACTTTTATGCATACTAATATACATATAACTGATGAATTTTGTGTAAAACATATTAGCCCAACTGCAAACTCATTTTAATATATATTGCTAAAGTACATATAGATGATAAATGATAATACTGAAATGAATTTATGCCACTGAAACTATTCTAAATGTACAGTATTGTTAAAAATCATGAGCAAAACCGAATAAAACACTTACTTTGCATCTGTAATGGGTCATAGAAGTTTATTCAACCGTTTACTGCTTAAATCTTATGGTAAAAAAGTAGTGCAAAAGAAAAAGTATATACAATAAATATGACCCTAAAAAAATGTATGGTATGGCAGATGATTACACTAGGCCAAGTTACAATTCAGATCTGAGGTGAGGTGCCCCTGCTCACGATAAGAATGTATAATTTTCAAGGCAAGAAAACACCTGTAATGTTGTAGATAAGTGTTCTGATTCTTTCTATAGAATGCCACTTTCAGCATTAAATCGTAGTACTTTCTTTTATATCACCATGCGGTCTTATATCTGTGTAATCCCTCAGACAGACAGGTAGGCTGCAAAGTGGTCCATGGGCGTATATTAGTCTATATGGTCTTTTACTTGTTCTGATACAGCTCAAGATCATTCTAAAGCTAATCAGAAAATGATCATTTCTGCCCTTTTTTAGTTTTGATACTAGTTTTAGTTTTGATTATTATCAATACTAGCAACCCTAGTGTAGATGAGAACATTGGAAACTGTTGTTAGTTTTAGCAGTATCAGTTAAAATACATAATATATAATACACACCTGAGAGTCACTACTGAAGTCAAGGTACGGCCGATAACACTGGTCTACAAGCAAAATGCTTCCGGAACAAAAGTAGTGACATTTTTCTTGGTTTAGGTCACTAATAAAGAAAAAGTAAGTCAGAAGTGCTGATTGGCTATAGTTTCCAAGATATAGTATTGGGTCAAAATAGGAAATTTATGCAAAATAAGGCAAAAACTGTAGTTTATCAGAAGGTACAGTGTGTCTACAAGCAACCAGTTCTATCTGAAAGCCTGTCTGCACATTCCAATACATTCATTTTAATATGTCTAGAGTTTTAACATATATCAATATATATAATATATATATTATTATATCATTAAATATCTTGAATATATTTGCTAACCAGCACAATTATCAATTGATTTTCAGTTCATCTTATCAATATAAATGAGATTTAGCCACTTTTATCTCGGAAGCAGATCGAGTCCAAAAATTTGTCGACCAGTGTTAGTGTTGTCAAAAGTATCGGAAATCAGATACTATTCAATAGTATTGATTAGTATTTTCTATTTTTTTTATTTTCTATCTTATTACTTATTTTTCTATTTTATTCTGATTTGTACATACGTTTATTATCTGTTTTTATTTTTATAATTATGTCTCATTTGACACTGGTCTATTATTCTTTTTTTTGCTATTCTGTCTATTTTTTGTTACCCTCTGTTAGATATTATATTTGATGAGTGAGCTACTGTACCCAAAACAATTTCCCTTGTGGATCAATAAAGTTTGTCTAAGTATAAGTCTAAAATACGAAAACAATCATCTAACCCTAACCCAAATCAAATCAAATCAAAGTATCAATAGAACAAATATAAGTTGAAAATGACACTACTGTTCAAATAAGTTGTGTTTTTTTTATTATCATTTGAATATTGAATCGCAAGTCTCTTCCTTATCAAAATTAAGATTGAAATTTGAGTTTTTAGTAGTAGTGTTTTCAGTGTTCTTGCTTTGGCTCCACATAAAGTATTGAGCCAAAGGTATCATGCATTTCCATGCCAGTCACTGAGTTAATATTAACTTCCTGAAGCCAGTACCTCAGGAAGAACAATGGCACCAAACAGCCATCCTAGTCTTATCTGGTTCTCTTGGCGATACCAACCAGACCCAAACAGGAAGTGACACCGCTGGACTTCCTTGGGAATAAATTACTTATAAAACCTTTACCTTTACTGTAATGACGAACAGTGGTGAGTCAAGAGGAACTATTTGGGTAACATTATTGTCCAGCTTTTATGGCGTGCTTTATTTTCACAGTGTGTGGCGTGTCAGTCAGGACAGCGGTGGAGTCGATAAGCAGACAGGAAAACAGCAGCACATGTGGAGGAATCAGATAGCACCTACAGGCTGTCCAACTTCTCTCACACCAACTGCCTTGAATATTCTACTTTTATGCATACAAATACACAGATACTTTCAATTAGACCTGTCACAATAATTACAATATCGACTGTATATGAAAACTGAAACAATATACAGTATTTTGCAGTGTTGTATAAAGTACTGGAAAATCAAACTCAAGTAAAAGTATAGGTAGCCCTCCCAAAAATGACTTTGGTAAAAGTCGAAGTCACTGACTGAAATGTTACTTGACTAAAAGTCTTAAAGTATCTGGAACTTCTTGTACTTAAGTATGACAAGTAATGTAAAAATAAATGTACTCAAGTAATATCATTAAAAGTACAAGTAAAAGTATGAAGCAAAGGCAGTCTGAATTTAATATTATTTAATGTTCGCCCCCCCCTTCCCCCTCCCCAAAAGCTTTTTTTTTTTTTTTAATAACAGTGCTGAAAATAAGGCAAACATAACACCATTGAAGGAGTGTTTTTGGAGGAAGAGGGTTTTTTGCAATTGGGCCCTTAATTCTACTGTAAAACACCATGTTCGGCTCACCCATGGTAGTTTTGTGTCATATGGAGCACTGTCGAAGATATTGGGTTTAGTGATATCCATGAAACGCCGTCCTATGAGCAAGTAAATGCAGGCACACAATACGTTATACGAATCCTTCATATCAGCGTAAGAGAACATTGTGTTTAAGTACGGCCAGGGATGCTCATCGTCAGGTCCCCCTTCATTTGTAGCCGACGTGGATGCTGTCTCCTCTTCCATCAGGGATGTTGACTGAATAAACTAGCTGCATGAAACCAACAGGTGTAGGCTGATTGTCATGCGCAAGTAGCGAACAAGCCCAGGCACGTCCTGACTTCCTTGCATCAGTAGAGGGTTTTTTTGTAACAAGTAACTAAACGGCACATTGAAAATGTATCGGAGTAAAAGTATGCAATTAAATTTGGAAATGTAGTGAAGTAAAAGTAAAAGTTATCATTTTTTTAAAACCTCAAGTAAAGTACAAAGTCTCCCAAATTGTACTTAAGTATAGTAGTGAAGTATTATTACTTCATTACTATACAACACTGGTATTTTGGGGCTCAATATTTATCGTAGGTACTTTTTTTTTGCAATTATGGGGAGAATTTAGCCATTTTTATTTAACATGATTTGAGCTGTAGCGGGCCGAATAACTAACTTTGGCTAATTTTTGGTTCATTCTGCCATTTATGTGTTGCAGCTCAGGCCTTTTAATTTAATCCTGTTTTGTGTCGGTGACAGACAGAATTATAGTTTATCGGAATATACTTCTCTGTAGCATTATATCACACTTTTGTTATTCTGACAGGCCTACTTTCAATCAGTTCAACCAAAAATTATTTGGGTTTAGTCTTTGTTTTTACATCTTGGACTAGTATTTGTTAGAAAATATATTAGTACATTTGATGAAATTTGTGTAAAATATTAGCCTAATTACATTTAGTTTTGTCTCATACAACAGTTTTAAACTCATTTTTTGAAACGAAGACAACCCTTAATACTCAGTACAGATTGCCACAATATTAAAAGTGTTTCTATCTCAGCACAATCCCAAAATGTGAACTAAGAGTATACAACGTGCCAGCAGTTACATATTAACCAACACTGATTGCAGCTTACAGAGAATATACTCTCTACAATGTGCATTATTTCTACTGTTATTACTACAAATGAGTTTTTCTGTTCAAAACAATTTTATCTTGTATTTAGCAGCAAGCTGGAGCACTTTTGGCAAAATTTATATTCGATATGAGAAACAGCTCTGGAAAAAAAATAAGAGACCACTGCAAAATTATCTGATTTTACTAATTAAAGGTATGTGTTTGGGCAAATGGAACATTTTTGTTTCATTTTTGAGTCTATAAACTACTGACATTTCCCCCAAATTCCAAATAAAATATTATTGTTTAGAGAATTTATTTGCAGAAAATTACAAATGGTCAAAATAACAAAAAAAGATACATGTTTTCAGACCTCAAACAATGCAAAGAAACAAGATCAAATTCATTTTAAAACAACATAATACTAATGTTTACACTTAAGAAGAGTTCAGAAATCAATATTTGGTGCAATAACCCTTATTTTTAATCACAGCTTTCATGTGTCTTGGCATGCTCTCCACAAGTCTTTCACATTGTTCTTGGGTGATTTTATTCCACTCCTGGTGCAAGAACTGAAGTAGCTCAGCTTTGTGTTTGTGTTGGAATTCAACAGACGCTGGAATGGAATGGCTGTAATACATGTAGAGATGCTGATTTCAGAAAAATTGCAGTGGTCTCTTATTTTTTTCCAGAGCTGTAGGTATTAGTTACTGGATGTATTGCCTAATATGTGTATGGTGAACCTGCACACCTCTCCACTGAATAAATAATGTAGCTGATATTTAGTTCTGTTATAGGCAAAATTTCCTGTTTGTTTAATTCACGCATGTTTGAATAAGCCTGCATTAATTCCCTGCCTACAGCGCCAAAGCTCAAAATGCTCTGTTCCACCAGTAGTTTTCAAGTTTTCAAGTGGAAAATCCAGCGCTGAAATTATTCAAATGATTTTAATAGAGGTGTATGAGGTGAGTTTAAAAACACAGTGGACTTTCTGTATTGCCACATGACATCACAAGGTGGAACAGACTGTTTGAGAGAAGAACACAGCCTAAATATGCAGGTTTTGTGTGCAAAACATGTGTGAATGAAACCAAACAAAACTAAGGGTATGTTTTTGTTGAGGAAACAACATAACTTTGATCATAAAATAGTGTAATATGGGCTCTTTAACTGCCAAATTTTCATCCTTCTGAAACCCGTGGAGATTAGTCAAGAATGGCAGACTATCAGACAGCCATATTTGATCTTTGCTCTTCATGGTGGACAAAAAATATCAGCCACACTCAGGTTCTGTCTGGGCCCAGTATTGCTATTGCACCCTTCAACGCTGCTTCTAAGTATATCACCTTTTTGTCTGCAAGCCTAGACAGAGCTTTAAATAGCTCTGCTGCGCTATATTCACCCCGACGCATTATGTAAGAGGATATGGAGCGTAGAGGTTGGTTAGCCAGTGTGCCCAGAGCCTAAACGACAGCTAATGTGCATGTACCCGAAGCAAGAGGCCCATTGTCCCATCTCCAACCCCCTCTCACACTCATGCATGACCCCTGAAAACTCAACACTGCCCTGGGGTTAGTGTGTCGACTGTCAGGGGGAATCCTAGTGTGGAACAACCTGAGTCACCGTGGACTGTGCAAGGGAAAGGGAAAGGGAGAGGGCTGACCTACTGAATATATCTGTTATGACATCAGCAAACAGACTGTGGTTGGACTATGCAAGCCTCAAGCAAAGTTGACTCAAACACAGAATAAGAGGACAGTTTTACATGGCTATTACGTGTATTACTAGGAGTGGGACGAGACACAATTTCTACAAGATGAGACGCGAGCCTGGGTCCATGAGAACGAGATTAGACGAGACTTTCTAATATAAAAAACAAATAGTGTGATAGTGTGATAGGTACCAAAGTTCACTGCAAAAACTAAAATCCGGCCAAGTTAAAATTACTTAAATTAAGAGTTTTGTGATTATTTGAGTAGATTTCACTTGACAAGTAAAGTTATCTAACAATGGAAAGACTTTTAGTACTTAAAATATGAAAATACAGTTAAGATCAGAAAAAACAGCAACTCTTTGCACTCAAAATAAGAAACTAAATCTAATATTGCCTGAATTAAGGAGGGAAAAGGGACAAATAACATAAGATCACTCTTCTTTCTGCTCCCTTTCATTCAATTTCTTTGTATTGTTATCACACTGTTGATGTCTTTTTATACTTTGTGAATGAAATAAACAAACACAAATAAAATAAATAAATATAAAAACATACTCCATTCCATTATTAGATCATTTTACTTAATTTAAAGCCCCAGTGTGTAGGATTCGTGGCGCATAGGTGGATGGTGCTATTGCACTTTCTGTTTTAGCTACGGCAGACCTCGAGGGTCACCTGGGCTCGCGCACGAGCCGCGCGCCGCTACTGTATAAATAAAACGCGGTCCCGTTTTTTTTTTGTTTTTTTTTCTAATGAAAACACACATTCCCATGACACTCTACACATCAAATGAAATCTTACAGTCTCCTCTTTTTGACTATGCAATTCATTTCCCTGCAAAACAATCAGTCCCCGAGCACATGGGGCTTTTATACGGAAAAGCACAAAACGAGGTTAGCTTACCTTAGAATGCTTTGCACAGGTCAAACTCTGTATTTCACCATAAACTTGCTCTCAATTTGTCCGTAAGGATCCAGCGAATAAAATCTAGTAAAACAATTTAGTCCAAAACACGTGTTAGATCCATTACGACGTCTGATCCGGCAGCATGCTTGTGTTGTTTACCCAAAACCACGAGCATTGCCGGAGGCGAAGGCGGAGCCCAAATGTCCTTCTGCGGCTCTCGTATTCAAAAGATCCCCCTTTTATGTGACTATATCTAAGTCCAAAAGAATACTTTGATTTCATGATGGAAGTGAAAAGGCTTGGAAAACAATGTATTTTTGAATGGGTATCTTCAATTTCAGTAATTAACGGGTAAAAATCTTACACACTGTCCCTTTAACCCTCCTGTCGTGTTCGGGTCAAATCTGACCGTTTTACAACTTATAATACTCATAAATATTATGTTTTTCATCTGATTACCTCAAGACCTTATGATATCCTCCACACTGTGGACTTGAACATACAAAAGTGATGATCACCTATTTCATTAAATTTTGAGTGTTTTAATCAACCTTGTTACACCTGTGGTGTTCCCGGTCAAAAGTGACCGCCTTAGGAAATGAATGGGTATCCAGAGTAAATTCATTCAACATACAGAAAACATCCCCATACACACTGCCCCAGCTCTCTCACACACACACACACACACACACACACACACACACACCTACACACACACACACACACATACACACACACATATACACACACACACATACACACACACACACACACACACACACACACACACAAACCAGGGCATGCGTGTTGTGCTGGACATGACAACCGGTCTCCAAGGGCATAATATCACATGTGACAACTTCCTCACATCACATGCTTCTGGTCAGGAGCTACTGAAAAGAAAGCTCCCCATGGTAGGGACAGTGAGGAAGAACAAGCCCGAACTTCCCCCTGCGCTGGTATCGACCAGAGGAAGACAGGCACTCTCATCACAATTTGCATTCACTGACACTCACACTCTTGTGTCATACGTTCCCAAGAAGAACAGAAATGTCATCCTGATGAGCAGAGTACACAAAGACGCCGCTGTCAGCACCACAGAGGACAGGAAGCCCCTGATGATCCAGGACTACAACAAGAACAAGGGAGGCGCTGACTGCCTTGATAAGGTAATGTAAAGTCTCATCATGCATTTTATTTTATTTTTATCTAGGTGAATCATAGCATTTTGTGTACGACAGATTGAATATTGTTCCTAATCTTATTATTTATTGTTCCTTTATTGAAGCTTATTGGTACATACACCTGTAAGCGGATGACGGCTCGCTGGCCTGTGGCACTGTTCCACAACATCCTGGATGTGTCAGCTTTCAACACGTATGTGGTGTGGACAGCAATCGACCCAACCTGGAATCAGGGGAAAAGTTTTAAGAGGAAACTTTTCCTCGCAGAGCTGGGGAAAGCTTTGGTGACTCCTCTTATACAGCGACGCCAGCACATTCCCCGCACACCAGCCTCCGCCAGTCTGGTTAGGAGCATGCAAGCTCCAGCCCCAGCCGCTGCCCCGGCTGCTCTCCCCCAACAAGGACATGGGCAGAAAAGGAAGCGTTGTGGCCTTTGTGCCCCTAGAGACATCAAAACGAGCCTGACATGCTGCTAATGTCATGCTTATGTTTGCAAGGCCCACTCTGACCTGAGTGTCACATGCCACTCATGTGCATGAATACACACACACACACACACACGCACACGCACACACACACACACACACACACACACACAGTTGAGTTTGGTGTTTGGTTTTCCATGTATTTTTTGTATTATATGTTAATTTTGTAGTTCATTTTCAGTGCCCAATTGTATTTTCACTGATGTTATTTAATGTTTACTTCTATAAATTGTTGTTAGACACTACTTTGAAACATTGTTCTCAACTAAAGAATGTTTAATAAAAAAATTGGTGTTGAAAAAAACTGTTTTTGTGCTTATTTAAGAGCAGTTAAAACAGACCGGTCAATTTTGACCGGGAACACTAAAGTAGGGGGCTGGAGGCGAACACGACCGGAGGGTTAAGTCATTTTAACGTCCACAGATATTGCTTTTTGCATTGAATTTGTAAATACAGTAATTGTATTATTTAATAGCATTGTTAGGTGAATTTCGCAGTTCTAATAGTTAGTAATTTAATGTTATGTTTTGTTTTTTATTAAATGGTAGCTGCAGAATAAAGAAGAATATGTAAACTTTACTCAAACTTTTAATTTAAACCAGATATGAACTAAAAGAGTCTGGTCATACTGAAGCCAATCCTAATACTTTTTAAGGCGTTATACAAAGTGAATGAGACTCATGGGAAACCATAGAGCGTACTAATCTGAGCCGTTATAGAGTAGCTCTGGTTTCTTGCTCTGTAGAACTGTAGACAGACCAGTTAATCATTGAACAATGTTACATAGATGTTCACGGCCACATACTGTTCTCTACTAAAATCATATCTACATACTTCACGCCATAAAGTATTAGGCTAATTATTGTATACTGTGCTGTATAAATTAAAGCTGGTTCTCCTTTGCAGATTACTAATTAGTTTGAGTTTTTTATGATAACCTTGTAGTTGTATACTGTACAAACATGTTTTGTTCATGTTTTACAATATGAGGTGGGTATAAGGTAAGGTCGCTCCGGACTTCAACAGTGAAATTGCCTTAAACTGACTCTTGAGTTGAATGTTTTTACTTTTACATCAAAAACCTACTCGGTGTTGTGTTTTGTTTCATCCACACATGATGAAGAAACCTTTATGATTCGTCTGTTTACTTCTCCAAACATCAACATTTTCTGTTCCACCTTGTTATATAGTGGTAGTTTTCAGGTTAACAGCTACCTTTAGTTACCTTTAGTTCAGTAGCAGTTCAAATGATTGTAATGCAGGTGTATAAGTCAGAAACACAGTGGAGCACTTCCTGGATTACACATGACCTCACAAGGTGCAAAAGTCTTTTCTGTTTGAGAGAAAAGCTCAGCCTAATTGCAGGGTTTGTGTGTTAAACATGGATGAATGAAGCAAAACAGAACAACAACAGAAACAACATTATAACATGTACACTGGTCTACAAATTTTGGACTGGATCTGCTTCCGAGATAAAAGTGGTTAAATCTCATTTATATTGATAAGATGAACTGGAAGTCAATTGATAACTGTGCTAGTTAGCTAATGTATTCAAGATATGTAATGATATAATAATAATAATAATAATAATAATAATAATAATAATAATAATAATAATAATAATAATAATAATAATAATAATAATAATAATATACAGTGGTACCTCACCTTACGAAATTAATTCGTTCCAGAAGTGGTTTCGTAACGTGAAAAATTTGTAAGTTGAGTAGCTATTTCAATGGAAAAAGCCTGATCCGTTCCAAGTTTTTTTTTTTATAGTGTAACATTTTTTTTAATAGTGTAACGTTGTGTTCTGCGTCCTGGCGGGCTAAGAGACTAGACCAGGACTAAAAGAACGTGGAATAAACCAGGTCTGGCCAGAACTAAACCTGGATTGGACCTGTTATTATTATAACATGGCAGTGCCGCGGGAGGAGCGCGTTGCTCGTGTCTCCGCGCACCTTGCGGTGCGGGGCGGGCTCTGCTTCTATCTGACCTCCAGAGCCAGGGCGCTGACACTGTGAGTTAACAGGCCGAGGAAGGTGCTGTATCAGCGGTGTTGTAAGATGTGTCTATCTTGTGTCTATAGCTCAGTGCAGAAGAGAGAGTCTGCGAGTGTGTGCGCGCGCGCCGTGTGCGCGTGCAGGATGAACGCGACCCTCTCGTTCACCGGGGTGAACTCCAACACTCGGCGGCTGAGCTGTGGGGCAATGAGCAGGCCCACACCAGCCCGCCGCCGTTCCCCGCGGGCAACGCCAGAGAAATGGAGGGTCCAGCCCCCCTCAAGGAGTTGGGTTCCAGAGCCCAAGCTGTGCGTGGAGGTGAGGCCGACTATATCTAGTCGGTAATGCTCAACCTCCCGCACAAGCTCAGGCTCCTTCCCCCCCAGCGAGGTGACATTCCATGTCCCCAGAGCTAGTCTCCATGTCCGGAGATCCGGCCGTCGAGGCCCCCCGCCTTCGACTGCCGCCCAGATCTCTCTGCACCCGGCCCTTATGGATCCTCCTGCGGGTGGTGGGTCCACAGGAAGACGGCCCCACGTCGCTTCTTCGGGCTTCGCCCGGCCGGGCCCCGTGGGGAAAGGCCCGGCCACCAGACGCTCGCTGGCGCGCACCCTCCCCGGGTCTGGCTCCAGGGTGGGGCCCCGGTGACGCCAGTCCGGGCGACGTATCTGACCTTGTTTTAAAACTCAACATAAGGGCTTCTGAACCGCTCTTAGTCTGACCCGTCCCCCAGGACCTGTTTGCCTTGGGTGACCCTCCCAGGGGCATAAAGCCCCTGACAACATAGCTCCCGGGATCATTCGGGCACTCAAACCCCTCCACCACGTTAAGGTGGCGGCTCAAGGAGCAAAAATTCATGCAAAAATTCATTTTGCATGATTTTCAGTCTGTATAAAATGTTATCTCAGAATAAAAAATTAAAAAATAAAATAAAAATCGGATATCGGTTAATATCGGTTATCAGCCATAACAGATACATTAATATCGGAAATAGGTATCGGCTAAAATTTTCACATCGGTACATCCCTAGTTCCAGTTGGACGTCTGTGCTTCAGAGGATTACATTCTCCTTTTGTTAAATCTCAGGGTTATTGGCCGGTCATGAAGCAACAGGAGTGCAGGCGCTGTCATCTTTGTTCTTGTTTAAAATAAGCAGCCTCACGGTGCGCTGCTGCTGCTGCTGAATTGGCTGGATTAGGGTTTACGCTCAGTATAACTATGATCTGGTGTAACTATGACATGCGTGATTAGCTGTAATCTGCACTCACAGGCAATACAGCTGTCACATTCAGCACTCATCCAAATCACAGGGAGGCCAAGGCGTGCGTGGAGGTTTCGGAGCTGAGCAGACCTGTTGGCTAGATCCCTGTTGAGTTGCTGGATGATTGAAGAAGCACATTCTAAAGACTAGTTCAAGTTCACATAGAAGGAGGAAGGGAAGGAGGCTGATAGCGCAGTATCAGGCCAGCTCACACTCGCCCAAATCCCAGATTAAAGGCCCCCGCCCCCTGCTGCCGCTGCACTCGCTCTGTCTAACCCAGTAACACACACAGCAGCCTCTTTCACTTGTGGCACAGACTGGATTACTGAGGCACTGTTGGAGCAGGTTGCCTCCACAATGGTGAGGTAGGACACCTTTTTCACCTTGTTGTGCATTTTTGGACCCTCTTTACTGATATTGAATGCATATATTTTAATAAAGAACTTCAATTTGAATTTGAATACTCTTCACTGTTACATTTTGTTACTAGAATTTTGTTTATAGCCTTTATACAAGAACTATGAACTGTGAACTGTGAGGCAGGCTGCTATGTGCCTCTGTGCTGTCTGTTTTGAGCATTGTCTCCTGTTAAACCAACTGTTATTTTCCTTCATATACCAGTATAACTTTGAACTGTGTAATAATAAACAAACAAACTATGAATACACCTTCTGAACAGGTGTACTTTTTTATTAGTACTAAAAAAGCCCGTATCAGCCTACTTCCCATCTCATATAGCATACGTCACACAACTGGGCATGAGATACTAACCTCTGTTGCCCATGATGTCACAGATTGTTATGCAATGATATTTTTCTCTTAGTTATATGTCCTTAACCTAAAATGGTAGGGTGCACAGTAACCTTTAATACCGCATATGCTGTATATAGAGTTACTAACACATGGAATTGATATGAGGGGAATTACAGTGTCTCATTTTATTTCATTACACTCATTAGGACCAATCGGGAGTGAGAAAAAGACTAGAGGCTGTAAAGTTTGACAGACTTTTGCTGTAATATATGTGTCCTGTGTTTTAAAGGTGCACTGTGTAACTTTTCTGGTTTATCTCCATGGAGATGTTAAAGGGATATGCCACCCCCAGGTCAAATTTGGGCATCTCCCCACAGTCCAGAGACTAAAATAAGTGGTGGAAAGCGTTTTCCTGCTCACCCAGCCATTGTCCGAGTCTTTCGCCACTGACCGCCGCGGTATCTGCTGCTCCTCCGTGTTAGACTGGAGTCTAACGTCGCCAGAGAAAGATTTCGGGAACTATTTTCCAGTGCGGAAGAATAAAGCCGAATCACGCACCACGCTGTGCAACAGGGGAACTCCCTTCCTGGTGCGTAACAGGGATTCCCCTGGCAGCGTGCTGCGTGATTCGGCTTTATTCTTCCGCACTGGAAAATAGTTCCCACCCAAAATGACCAAGGCAAGCTCTCCGTGTGATTTGCACATTTATTTGCACTCGATATGAATGCGCACTACACAGAAAGTAATTGGGAAACGCATCGAGCAAATTAATTCCTTTTGGACGAAATCTTTCTCTGGCGACGTTAGACTCCAGTCTAACGCGGAGGAGCAGCAGATACCGCGGCGGTCAGTGGCGACAGACTCGGACAATGGCTGGGTGAGCAGGAAAACGCTTTCCACCACTTATTTTAGTCTCTGGACTGTGGGGAGATGCCAAAATTTGACCTGGGGGTGGCATATCCCTTTAATACTTTGGTTTACCGGTAATTTTTTTTTTTTTTTTTTTTTTTTAATCTTTATTTTTCAATGCACATTCTGTTGCACATTACTGCACATTTCACTGCTGCATCTTCCATTGCACATCTTGATGCACACTGCACATTTTTGGACATCTGTAAATAGGTATTTATTTATTCTTTTGCACTGCTTTTAGATTTTTGTCTTAGGTAGTTTTTTGTATTGTCTTTATATTGTATTTTGCACACTGTCTTTTTGCACTGCTTGGCCGGGGAGAAACGGAATTTCGATTCACTGTATGTTGAACACAAATGGCAGAATTGACAATAAAGCTGACTTTGAAATTTGAACTTTTGAAATTCTCCACTGTATGGTATTAAACTAATCAGTCTTGCATTGATTAAAGTACAGATACTAATTATTGCAGTGTTAATTCCACATCTTCCACATTATAATTGGAAAAAAGACCAAAGCAAGGCAACAGAATATGCCCTGTATCATAATGTAAAAATGAAAAAATATCATGCTATCTAAACATCAGCATACCCTTTTTGAAAGACAATGCATTATTTTTATTTCAAAATGAGAAAAAATACTACTGTTCCCATTTGGTTTTATTGTTTTAGGACTATGGTCATGAGCTCTGGGTAATGACAGAAAGGACGAGATCGCGGATACAAGCGACCGAAATGAGTTTCCTCCTTAGAGATAGGGTGAGGAGCTCAGTCACACGGGAGGAGTTCGGAGTAGAGCCGCTGCTTCTCCACGTCGAGAGGAGCCAGCTGAGGTGGATCGGGCATCTGTTCCGGATGCCTCCTAGACGCCTGCCTCGTGAGGTGTTCCGGGCATGTCCCACCGGAAGGAGGACGCGGTGAAGACCCAGGACCCGCTGAAGGGACTATATCTCCGAGCTGGCCTGGGAACACCTTGGGGTCCCCAGAGAAGCTGTGTCCGGGGTGAAGGAGGTCTGGGGGTCCCTGTTTAGACTGTTGCCCCCGTGACCCGGCCCTGGATAAGCGGAAGAAAATGGATGGAAGGATGGATGGATGTTTTAGGACTACACTTTGGAAACTGTCTATTCATGAAACAAGCGCCATAAACAAAATGGAGTGGATTTATAAAATGAGTGTCACTATCTAGACACTTATTTAATCTGAAACCTAATTTCCTGATTTGGTGTTTGTCGTCCTGTTGAAATAAATCGCTGTAAGCCTCAGTAGGTCTGTGATGAAGGATTAACTGGGATTTGTGACATAAGGCACTTTTGCTGCGCTGTTGTGTTATATTGTTTTTCCATATGAATCTGTGCTGGATTAAAAACAATGCCACACAAGTAATCTGACCACACCAGCTGACATCCATGATCTGTCAGCCTTCTGCATTACCCACAATGCACCTGGGCATGCCCCTATTTCCCTGCCCCTGTCTTGATATCCACTAAATTGCATGGTACTAGAAACAATAATGCTGCTGCTGTAAGTAATTCTATGTTTCCGTATTACTGGACCGATAGCCAGTGTTTCCAATAGGTTTATACAAGCCATCCATGTTTGTACTATTTTATTTAATACAGTATTTTTAATGTATAAATGTCACGTATTACCTCTACTGAACAAAAAAGCATGGATTACATCAAAAAAGGTTACTTCTAAATGTTTATGATAACACATACAAGCATATTTTTTATGTAGGCCTATATATTTTTTTATGTTTTTTCCTTTTTTCTGCTAGTTTTTAGACTATGGGGGGCACCCTAGTGTCTTCTATAAATGGGAAATGCTGCTCATAGCTGTTATTTAGCTAAAGTTGGAAGAAGAACCCAGAAAATTCAGTTTGAAAATGGTGCCCAGAGATATCACTTAGTATCCTCAAAGAAGGACTTGTAATAGTTTCATTGTAAAGCAAATGGTTAATGATTTTGAGTTCTAGTTAACATTGGATGTGAAAATCTCCTTGTTGTCTAATTATTAAATGTCCTATATTATGCAAATTTGACTTGTGAGCTTTAAGCCATGCTATAATGCTGTTACCTTATCAAAAACCTACCTGGAGTTGTATTTTGTTTCACTCACACGCGTTTAAGTAGTAGTAGTAATTAGTCTGTTTACATCTCCAAAGTTCAAAATGCTCTGTTCTACCTTGTGATGTCATGAAGAGGGAATTTTCAAGTTGTTTAGTATGAGTTTACAGATGAGCAATTCCAGGGCTGAAATGATCTGCATGATTCTACTGAAGGCGTATGGAGTTTATAAACACAGTGGAGCACTTCCTGTATTACCACCTGACCTGCTTATAGGTATGTGTTGGGGCAAAAGGAAAATTTTTGTTTGAGTCTGTAAACTACTGACAACATTTCCCCCAAATTCCAAATATAATATTATCGGTTAGAGCATTTATTTGCAGAAAATGACAAAATAACAAAAAAGATACATGTTTTCAGACCTCAAACAATGCAAAGAAACAAGATCAAATTCATTTTAAAACAACATAATACTAATGTTTACACTTAAAAAGAGTTCAGAAATCAATATTTGGTGTAATAACCCTTATTTTTAATCACAGCTTTCATGCGTCTTGGCATGCTCTCCACAAGTCTTTCACATTGTTCTTGGGTGACTTAATTCCACTCCTGGTGCAAGAACTGAAGTAGCTCAGCTTTGTGTTTGTGTTGGAATTCAACAGACGCTGGAATGGAATGACTGTAATACATGTAGAGATGCTGATTTCAGAAAAAAATGCAGTGGTCTCTTATTTTTTTCTAGAGCTGTAACGAATATAGGCCCTTTAAAGCAGGAAGACAGGACAGTGAGGCCACCACAGGGCAGACACCTGACCTAGACGACAGAGACTTTGCCCTCTTCACCCTCACCGCCCAGCCCCCACAACCCCCAAAAGATTAGACCATAATAAAACATAACCAGCACAAGAGGATTAGTTACAAATACATGTTCGGCTCTGGACTGTGCAAGGCGTTTCAAAACCCCAAAGACGGCTTAGACAGAAGACTAGAAATCAGTTATACAGTAAAATGCATCTTGTTATAGCATATTTGTGTAATGGTTTTCCTTTGTTGACATTCTCTGTACAGTAACTCCCTGAACAGCGCACATGGCATTGATAGGAAATGTGCATATGACGTGCCAACTCAAAATTTGTTGCCTTGCCATGGACCATACCAATTCTTCATGTTGTTTCCACTGGCATTGATGACTTGTAGTGCACATAAACTTTGAACACTTTACACAAATCAATCGTACTTATATATTTTAGTGACAAGACTTTTTTCTATTAAAATAACTGGGATGCCCGACTATTGTGCCAATAGGTGAGTAGCAGTCAGAAGTAAAAGTAGAAGTAGTAGTACTAGTAGTAGTATTAGACATAGCAGTACAGCCGTCATTTCTATTTAAAAATTTTCAGTAACTTTATATTTTCTAATAACAGTTGGAGTGGCATTTTTATGACCCTAACCCTAACTAACACCATGTTGGCAGTTCTCTGCATGGACAAATTTAGTCATTGGCTCCTTCACCTTCTATAAAAGTCACTGTGGTCAGAGGTGAAGGTGTATTAGACCATGTTTGACACCGTTCCTAGAAAGCTCTGGGGGAGGGAGCTCAAGAGCACCGTTGGGCTTCTCTGAGAGGACACAATGACTTCAAAATTTTGAGAACATTTACCATATTATTCAAAAAATATATATAGATAGATAGTAATTGATACTAAAAGCATTCTTTCTGTGAGTGGGATTGCCTCTCCACAGACCTGATCTGTCATCTGTCCTGGTGGCGTGTCACATCAGCACATTTGGAACAAAACTAGTATAAGCTTCAAAGTTGCATAGTGCACCTTTAAGTTTTTCTAGGGCTGTGACATTAATCTTATTTAAACAAGATTGAGATTCAGTCATTTCTAATCAGTATGTTTGGGTCTTTCTAATCGAAACATCTACAGCCAATCCTCTGTCAGTAAAAAGAGTTCAGACTGAAAAAGGACAAACTGCAGTGATTACAGTGTCTTCTTGTTTAAGTTTAGGAAATGAAATCTGAAAACAATATTTATTTGATATTATAAGGCAAAATAGAATTGAATCACAATTGAAAAACAATGTGTGTATATATATTTATATATTAAAGGTCCCATGGCATGAAATTTTCACTTTCTGAGGTTTTTGAACGTTAATGTGAGCTCCTCTACCCTGTTTAGGGCCCCCCCCCCCCATGGCTAAAAGTTGCAAAATGTCTAAACTGAGCATTTGCGGTCCTTTTCTGCGTTAGAAAAAAACACAGCTCAAACGGGCGATTCTGAACAAGGCAACTATGTGACGTCAGATCGAAAAAAGAAATGCAAATGCAGTTCCACCCCCGTCTGGATGTCTACCCCCTGTGTCTGGAAATCACGCCCAGAGAGTTTGGACCGCGAAGGAGCTACGCAATGCGAAATGCGTTTTTTTATTTGCCTGGAGGCACGTGCGAGTGTTTCTAGGCTCGGAAGTCCTTTACCCGACCCTCTGGACCTCTGAAACAGCAGTGGTTTAATTTTATTTTCTGTGAAAATGTGTTTTTTTCATTGAAATGCCCCTCCTTTCTTCCTTCACGCTTAAAACGCGGAAGTGCTGTCTCCCTCTAACCCTATCTGTGTCCTTCTCATTTGCATTCAAGCAACAAGGCCCAGAATGAGTTGTTCAGACAGAGAGATTCTGACTCTGACTGTGTACATGTGTCTTTCTCATGCACTGAATGTTGATTTTGAAGAAGGATTCATTTACAGTATTATGGAACCATTAAGGCACCATATAAAAGCATCAAGAAGTACCATGTCATGGGACCTTTAAAAAGTAAATATATGTATATATAAAAAATATAACTTATTAATTCCTGTCATATTTACCAGCTAGCTGTGTTTTCTGTCAAATTTGTATTATTATTATAGCTTGCATAATATCTTTTCTAGTTTGCCTTACCCCCCGCTGCCCCAGCCTGTTGCCTCTAGTCTGTTGCCTCTAGTCTGTGTGTAATGTGGATTAGCCCTGAGACTGCAGTAGTTGGGGCAGGTTTAACCCACTGATCCCAGCTTACATGTGAACTCTAATCCACACAGCTGACATGTTGCTATTCAACAGAGCCTCCACTCAGTGACATGTACATTCTGCAGTAATGTTCCATGATTAGTAAATATGAACCATGACAGCAGCGCAAACTTTTTTTTGTTGTAACGTCTTCTGCTGAATACTGCCTGCTAATAATATAATCACTATTTCAGTTTTTTCTAAATATTTTTAATGCACTAGAATGATGCCAACACAGATTTTGAAGTGTGAAGTGGATATGTTACAAACCATTCTGTAAAGACCTCCATTTATTGTTCAAAAAAACCTTTGAATGTAAACTGTAGATGTTGGGTCTTTTGGAGTTGAAATGTCCCCAATGAAACGCAGTGTTTATCGAGCTGTTATTGAATATTCTCTTAAAGAGACACTGCAGGTTTTTGTTTGTTTTAGATGTAAAAAAAAAAAAAAAAAAGACTTATTGAATTTGATTTGTTCTTATTTGTAAAAGTAAATATGGCTGTCTCAGATAAGAGATGTCAAACATAGAGGAGTATACTCGCAGTGGTCAACAAGACGAGGATACAATAAATATTTATCCACCAAGCAAACATAGAAGCATAGAAGGCAAACCTTGTATAAGGTTTTTAATATAAACAATTCTAGAAACAATTCTAAAATGAAAAAAAGTTTCACTTGGTATTCTTTATGTTGGTATTCTTTATTTGGTATATAGCATCTTTGGACTGAACCTCATCAGAAATATCCCCGAATTTTTGGATATCTCTTATCATTTTGTCGTGACAGCCAATCAAACGCGTCCGAAAAGTCGCCAAACAGGAAGTGAGCTCATATCTCGGGAACCCTTAATAGGATTATTTTCAAACTTTTCACAGATGTTCGCATCCTTCCCAGGATTCCCCACAACATGTTGCTGGCATCATACATACAGTATCCAAATACAGTACCCAAATCTTACAGCCATACCAACGTGCCACACGGGGATCGAACCTGGAACCTTCTTGCTGTGAAGCATGAGCGCTAGCCACTCAGCCACCCTCCAAAGCTTTAACTCTGCAAAAGCATTTTTAGTCAATAAGGATAATACATTTCATCCTTATTGAATAACATATTTATGATTTTTCTGGCTAATCTTCTGTAGCCTTGTTGTTAAACCTCAGGCTTATCATTACAGAAAAGAAACCTTGCATCAATATCAGTCATTAAAGCTGCTACAGTGTGCTGATCCATTCCACCTTGAGAAATCCATGTGTGAAAGTCAATGGACAGGCTAATTGTGGTACATTCATTAAAGTGAACCTCCAAAGCCTGCTTAAGTCTGCATTACAGAGGAGGAGTCTCTCAGTAGGAAGCCATGTTTGTTCAGTGCCACTTGCAAATCCACTTGCTACAGGGGGATCACTGGCTTCTCAGGCAGATGCACATTCAGAAATGATTAATGCATACTTACATTTAATACCATTATTTAGATGATCATATTAAACTCTACCTCTGTGAGAAATCATACTTTATTTATTCATTTATTTATTTATTATCCTTTATTATCCCCGAAGGGAATTGTGTTGAATGGTCTGAATGGGAATGGTATTGTACATCTTATTGGGGGCCAAGCAGCGAAGCTGCGAAGGCACCCATAGTGATTCTACTGATTCCTATTATTGGGGCCAAGCAGCGCTAAGCTGCAAGGCACCTATAGTGTTTCTATTGATTCCTATTATACAATGATAAAAGGAGAAATTCAATTTGTCAACTGGACAAAGTTTGTTTGGTCGAAAACGTTTGGCCGCTCATCCGAGAGGCTTCGTCAGCTCTGGTTCTAGTGCTGGTTAGACCCTGTTTATATCTAGCTGCAGGGAGGAGCTCCGTACACTGAAATAGCTCTGAAACTATCTCTCCACTAATCTGTCTCTTTTGTATTACGAATTCCTCTGGCGTCTAGTATTAGCATATCCGTTCAGCCCTAGGAGGCGCTCACTACACTGAAATAGCTCTGAAACTATCTCAACTAATCTGTCTCTTTGTTTTTCAAATTTCTCTGGCGTCTAGTTTAGCCTCCCTATTCAAGCCTAATGACCCTCTCCACCCCTCTGCCCTGGATTGTCTGCCCTAATGTTTCTTTGTCTGTTTTTGACTTGGTTTGAGAATCGAATTATAAATGGGAGACAAGTTATGTCTAACTCCCCCATTTCTGTTTAACGACGGATTCTCTTTTTTGACAAAAATTGCCTCTTTAACCCCCCTCTCAAACCAGTTTTGTTCCCTGGCTAAGATCTGAACCTCACTGTCCTCAAAAGAATGGCCCGTGGCTTCTAGGTGAAGATGTACGGCAGATGACGGTCCACTCTGGCACGCCCGCCTGTGTTGGTACATCCTCTTGTGAAGTGGCTGTTTGGTTTCCCCAATGTAGCGCTCACTGCAGTCTTCACTACACTGAATGGAGTAGACCACATTGCTTTGTTTGTGGCTCGGTGTTTTGTCCTTTGGGTGGATGAGTTTTTGTCTTAAAGTGTTTGTGGGTTTGAAATAAACTGGAATTTCATATTGTCTGAAAATCCTCTGTAGTTTTTCTGAAACGCCGGCCAGGTACGGAATCGCTACCCCTTTCCTCCTGGGTTCGGATTCTCTGTTGTCTTGTTTCTTGCCCTTGTCTCTCTTGGTTTTGTTGACAGCCCACTTAGGATATCCACAAACAGAGAGGGCTTCCTGCACATGTTGTTATTCTTTCTCCTTACCCTCTGTGCTTGTGGGAACCACTTGGGCCCTGTGTTACAACACAAACAAACCCACAAACACTTTAAGACAAAAACTCGTCCACCCAAAGGACAAAACATAACACTGCGCTATCACACACAGGCCCCCCCCCCCCCCACGCACACAGTCGCTGCTCACCTCAGCCCTAGCCTCGTGAGGTACACCGGTGCTGCTTGGTCTAGACCTGGTATAGTCCAGGTTTAGTCCTGGGTTTATAGTCTCTACGCAGAACACAATGTTACACTATAAAAAAAAGTTACACTATAAAAAAAAAAAAAAACTTGGAACGGGGCCTTGGAACGAATCAGGCTTTTTCCATTGAAATAGCTACTCAACTTACAAATTTTTCACGTTACGAAACTACTTCTGGAACGAATTAATTTCGTAAGGTGAGGTAACACTGTATTATACAATATTCTTCCGCCTCTGGGAGTCTATGGCAACCCCTAGAACCGTCTGGTAAAAAGTTGTGAAATTTGGCATGCACATTCCAGCCAGTCTCCTCATTACCCACAGCAATTTATAGGCCCCCACCCCCAACCCTCTAGCGCCACCAGCAGGTCAAAGTTGCAGGCATTTTCAGGTACATTTCTGTGTGTAACTTTTGAACCGTATGTCCAATTTTCAAAAACCTGACCTCCCTGGACTCCATGGGCCAAGTCGAATCCAACGCACCCTATGACGTCATTTTCCGCCAGGGTACATTTTCCGCCATTTTGAATTTTATGAAAAACACTCAAAATGCTTCTCCTCCCTCAATTTTGGACAAATTTTGCTCAAATTTGGTACATAGCATCTTTGGACTGAACCTCATCAGAAATATCCCCGAATTTTTGGATATCTCTTATCGTTTTGTCGTTACAGCCAATCAAACGTGTCCGAAAAGTCACCAAACAGGAAGTGAGCTCATATCCCGGGAACCCTTAATAGGATTATTTTCAAACTTTTCACAGATGTTCGCATCCTTCCCAGGATTCCCCACAAAAAAATTACAGGGCCCCAGCTCAAACCCTCTAGCGCCACCAACAGGTCAAAATTTGAGGGACATTTCTGCTTGAAACTTTTGAACCGTAAGTCCAATTTTCAAAAACTTGTATCCCTGGAATTCTTGGGCGAAGACTGATCCAACGCATCAAACGTCATCAAATTAGGCTGGGTCACTGCTTGGCCCCCCATTGCTGCTTGCAGCTATATTTTGATATTGTATTTTATATTTGACTACTACTTTTCTATTTAAATCTGATTTGTACATATATATTTGATTTATCATTATTTTTATGTTTATAATTATGTATCATCTGACACAGGTCTATTGCTCTTTGGTTGCTATTCCATCAATTTTTTTTTCTTTTTACCCTCTGTTATATATTATGTATTATATTTAATGAGTGAGCTACTGTACCCAAAACAATTTCCCTTGTGGAAAAAGTCTAAGTCTAAGGGAAATTCGTCCTCTGCATTTGACCCATCCTTTTGACCCATCCTTTTTTATTAGGAGCCTTTTTTATTAGGATACTATTGACCCTAAGTTTACAGTAATTTTGTTTTCAAACAAATTGTTACTGTTGACTTGGTGTAGCGGGGTAAACAGACTCCAGATTTCCATCTTCTGTCTCAGGTGAATAGATCTTTTGTGAAACCAAAGCAAACGATTTGCCCACCAATCACTGATCCTGATATTGATATTATTTTTAGAACTTATTTATTTAGTTGAAACACATAAATGGACATTTAAAGGTATGTAATATTTCCAACATTGCTTTTATGTTTGTCATTCTCTTCTTCTTCTCTCAGGTGGTTCCACCCAAACATCTCAGGAGTGGACGCAGAGCTGCTCCTGTTGACTCGGGGTGTCCACGGCAGTTTCCTGGCCCGACCCAGCAAGAGCAACCCGGGGGACTTCACCCTCTCGGTCAGGTGGGTCCTTGCGCAGTTCAGCTCAGAAAACAAACACCGTGTGAAATTACTAGTACTTCTCCATGTTTGACACTGGCTGATATTCACTCTACGCTGAGATGCCCTGAATATTTCTTGCATAACCTTGTGTTTATTTGGAGTAAATAGAGTTGTTCAAACACAGTGCACAGAGGGCACCAAACAAACTGAATACGAAGAGTTCTTCCAATTTCCTTTTTAAGACGTGTTGAAATCAGGCATGCACCGATCAAGTTTTTTCTGTTCCAATACCAATTTTGATGTTCAAAAGTTCAAAACTCCATGCACAGCTTCCAGGTGCTGGTAACAGCAGGAACACTGAATAATTCCAGAAAAAAAGAAGTTTACCACACACTGTGCGGTAAACGTCTTTTTTTCCGTAGCGATTTCGATGTCTTTAAGTATCTCCCGATACCCCATATCTGCCCATACTAGGGCAGATTCTGAAAATATTATTTACTCTCTTTAAATGCAAGCAGCATAAGGGAAAAAAAGATCCACATGTGATTTGTAACTACAGAACCCCTTTGTAAACGTACAAGTTTAATATTATGAGATGTTTTTGGGTCAGTAAATTGTCTTATTACACCCATTTTAGACCAAAATGGGATATTGGCTGAACCAGTATTTTGGAAGACGATATCTGATCCATCAAAGTTTTAATACCAGCGCCGATATTTGATACCAGTATCGTATCGGTCCATCCCTAGTTGAAATGTACCTATTGAAGTGTTGCTGTTGTTGTTATTTTCATCGTCAATGTTTTTACATTAACATATAACATATTCATTTATTTATTAATTCTCAGCAGCTCTTTCTTATGACCTCTGAGAAAGTTACAGTTCTGTGTGGGATGGGTCTTTTCTCAAATAACTCAACTGTGCCAAATCATTTACATTTTAACAACTTACCCAGGAATGGGCTGCTCCAGTCCCTTTCAGTCCCCGGGTATAAAAGCACAAAAATATATGAATGGATATTAGGTCTGGTCCAAAAAGTCAGCTGGTGGTTTTTGACAGGGTGCATGCTCTCTCAATTAATTCTTACTTTATATTATCTGCAGTTATTTTAAAATGAAGTGTACGTATGTGTAGGTGGGTAGAGAAGACAAACATTGGTCTTAAGTTAGAGGAAAAAAGTATATGGAAAAAGCACAACTGATGTGTAAGTGTATAATGCACAAAATCAAAATGTTTTCTAAAGAAGTGGTACAAGAAACACAATTTAAATTTTTTTTTATTTTTGTTTGTTTATTTCATTCATGAAGTATAAAAAGACATCAACAGTGTGATAACAATACAAAAAAATTGAATGAAAGGGAGCAGAAAGAAGAGTAATCTTATGTCATCTGCCCCCTCTTCCCTATAAAACTAGAAAACATTTCATCAATACATTCCATTTCAATCACAATTATTAATCAGTTGTAAACAGAAAGCTTCATTTTTATGTGAAACAACTTCTTTTTCATACACTGGATTTTATGTATTTTTTAAATGCCATTATTGTACTTCATGTCAAGACTATTCCATAAACGAACTTCTTTCACAGCGACGTTTCGCTCCATAATCTTGGTTCTGAACAATGTTCCCCCTAATGTTTTATGTGTCTGAGCAAACACACTAACTCCCTGAGCGCTCCTTGGACCCCTGTGCGCGACATCCGACATGCACCCCCGGTACACGCTGTTGCGAAAGAGCTGCACGTGCTCCTCGCACACCGGTAGAAGTTTAATACGAGACACGTACTTTTGTTTCTGAATACGGGACGATTCCCCCGTATTCAGATGACCCCGCGGCTGAAAAAAAAGCGGAACTCTTTCATCTCTGCGCTGCACAGGTTTTCTTGTGCGCTGAGAATGTGCGAGCAGTGCGCAATTGCACAGGCGCGCAGCTTAGAGGGAACGTTGGTTCTGAATCTGGGTTTTTTTTAAACATGTAGGTTCAAAATGTTCAAAAAAAATTATTTTATATTGTTAGCATAAAGCTGTTGTCTCTTGTAGATTTACTCACAGTGGTAAATGTAACCAAATCCTTTACTCAAGTGAATGTGAGTACTACCCACGTCTGCACCTTTTCTTCGAGAAGGTTCCACCACAGCTGTGTCGTCGTCTCATTTCATTATTTCATTTTGTGTTTGAAAGCGACGCTGGGTCCTTAAGATACGGTGTTGTGTTGTGTAATATGCCGGCAGGCCTTGACTCGGGACTGTGATTTTTGTGGTGAGTGTCGTAAATCATTCTCTCCACAGGAAGGAGGGTGAGCCTGATGCAGCCACAGTCACCCGTCCACAAAACCATAAGTACACAACAGGGAGGTCAACTGGGCTGGCAGGTCTGCTCCTTCACAATGTTACGAAGAGGGCGAATGTGAAGGAACCCGTAGAAAATGTTTCAAAGGACAAACTGTTCTTCTGTGTGCAAAGCTACAGACATAGGAAGTGGAATGGTTAAGAGTTTGTGCTTCTATAGCGATAAGATGCAGAGAAAGGTTTATCTCTATGTTATTTATTCATTTATTTTTTATCACGTCAAATGAATAACATCATTGATAAACCATTCACAGTTTGTCCTATTTGCTTTTAGGAAATGTAGTGTTTTAAATGTGTTGAAGCTGTTTTACACGTCCTTTTAATGAACACAAAAGCCTCATCTTTTTGAGTTTCATCATAGAAACAAGGAGTATAACAAATAACACAACATTTGAAAATAAAGTGTACCAAAAAAATAAGAATGAAAGAAAGAAAGAGAGAATAATGGATGTGTCTGTAGTTTAATTAACCCCACATCTTTGTTGCTCCAAAAAAACAGTTTTAAGGCATTGGAGTCTTGTGCTCATAGTTTTATTTTAAAGTTCAATATTACTTGTGTGCACTCATATATAAGCATATATTCAGAGTTGCTGATTCAACAAATGCAACCCTTTGCCCATGTTTAAGCAAAAGCCACATTTACAGTGAGCGCGCACGTTCCGTTCATTAACTTGTTGGCTGTCTGCCCAGGAATCAAACCCACAACCTCCAAGTGCTATTATGAGCTTATATATGGCGTATCTGCTATGAAAAGTACTGCTTTCTGTACACAGTTGCCCAAATGGCGTTAGTGGGTGTGCATGAGTCAGTCGATGTTGAGCTTTTTCCTCCATAGCCTGTGCCCCTAACAGCACACGCACAGACAGCCACAGCATCCGGCGTCACAGGAAACTACACCAAAGACAGGGGAAAATTACAATTATTATCTGCCTTGGTTTGTACTCTGCCAATGCTCCACTATTTATACACACATATAGGCCTGTCACCATAAATACTATATTCACTTATCTTCAGTGATGGGAAGAATATTTTGAAAATGTATTTAGTTACAGAATACTGAATACCTGCATTAAAATGTATTTCGTAATATATTCTGATATCACTGGTCTACAAGCAAAATGCTTCCGGAACAAAAGTAGTGAAAATTTTCTTGGTTTAGGTCACTAATAAAGAAAAAGTAAGTCAGAAGTGCTGATTGGCTATAGTTTCCAAGATATAGTATCGGGTCAAAATAGGAAATTTATGCAAAATAAGGCAAAAACGATAGTTTATCAGAAGGTACAGTGTGTCTACAAGCAACAGTTCTATCTGAAAGCCTGTCTTTACATTCATTTTAATATGTCTAGAGTTTTAACATCAAATATTTTTTGATTTCACATAAGAGAGATGCCTCGAAATGGTGTGAACAACCCAGATAACTTCTGTTACGTTTGTGGTGAAGTGACGTTTGTATCACAAAAGCACAACAGAACTGCAGTGGTTAAAAAGGCAGACCACCATTACTTTGGTTCCAAAGTTGGAGACAAAAGTTGGGCTCCACATTATTGTTGTTGATGGCACTCACACTTCACAGCAAGAATGTTCTGGGTTTGATCCTCATGTGGCACGTTGGTATGGCCGTAAGATTCAAGTCGCCCGGGCATTTCTGTGTGGAGTTTGCATGTTCTCCCCGTGTCTGGGTGGGTTTCCTCCGGGCACTCCGGTTTCCCCCTTCAACCCAAAACATGCTCCATAGGTAAAAAATACTCCAGCTTAGGTCCTGACCATGCCTAAGCCACAAGATCATGGAGATGGTCCCCAGGCGCAGTAATGTGCTGCCCACTGCTCCTAATAACAGGATGGGTCAAATGCAGAGGACAATTTCTCCTGTGTGAGATCAATAAGGTCAATCTTCCTCTTCTTAACACATGTTAATCTAATATTCGCCAGTGGCTCATCAAGAAAAGAAAATTTCTTGTTTATTTCTTGACGGATAAAGAAGTGCAAGTTAAATATTTTCACTCCATCTTATCAATATAAATGAGATTCAGCCACTTTTATCTCGGAAGCAGATCGAGTCCAAAAATTTGTAGACCAGTGTATGTGGTCCAATCAGAGTACTGTATTCTAAATATTTAGAATACTTTTACATGGAGTTGCACTTAAATTATAGTGTCCAAACGTAACATAGTATTAAAACAGTTTCGTTTGTTACGCATTTATCACTAATTGGAGAAGGAAAAATCATACATGTACACACCACACTGTGCTTTATATTTTTTATATTTTACATGATCAAATGCCGTAATGTATTCCTTTGATTTTAGATAAGTAACTATTCTGAATTCCACCAAATGAGAAGTAACTGTACTGTAATACACTCAAAATTAGTATTCACAATATGTATTCTCGGTACATGCATTCAGTTACATCCAAACACTTCTTATTGTTCAATAACTGACAGATGGAACAATCAATTTTGGGGTCAATATTTATTGTGGGGACTTATTTTTTGTAATGGAGACTTTTAGTTATTTTTTCTGTATTATAATAAGATTTGAGCTTTAGAAGTTTGAATGAATAATTTCTATGACCCATTATAGATACAAAGTACTTGACCCTGTCACTTATTTATTGCAGTTCATATTTTTGTACATAATTACTTCAATCGATATCCCGTTAAACATATAAATTGATGTAATAAGACTGTTTGCTGGTTTTATTTGGTCTAGAAAGTCTCATAATGTTTCAACTTTTATTTAGACAAACTTGTTCTGTAGATACTTGAGAGATACGTAACACATACATACCACATTATGTCAGTCTTGTGTTATGTTATTTTTGTATAAAAAAAAAATGCTGTTTGAATTGATATCAGGAATCAGCAGATACGTAAAGCTGTATTAACGAAATCGTATTGGAACTGAAAAAGCTGGATCTGTGCATCTCTAGTTTCATCCTAATCTCTACAAAATGGAGGTGGTTGGAAAAGCTGGTGCCAAATAAAGTCAGAAAATAATTACTTCATTTTGCTATATCTTCTTTATAGAGGCTATTCTTGGTTGAGCTTTTTATCATGGCAGTAAGTCATTCTTTATGGTTGTCATGGGTTACAGACATGGGCAGGATTATCGTAGAGCAGAGGATGTTAATTACGCCGGTCGTTAGCTAGGTTTCATCTTACTGAGGCCATTATGGGAGCCAGGGACGGACTGGCACTAAAAAACGGCCCTGGACTTTTTTCCCAAATAGGTCCACCAACTGACGTGAATATACACTCACATATTAGTGAGTGTGCAGTATACAAGTCTACAATTAACAGTTACACTGATCAATCATTTTATTTCATAAATGAAAACACACACACATATTAACAATTTTTTTCAAGAAATGTTGTGAGTGTTTATTCAACATAGTGTATGTACATTGCTTGAGTATATAATGTAACCTAATTTCAACCTTTACTGTGATTAAATTAAAGATTAAGCATTTTTTCCATTACTAGTTATCGCTGCTGCAGTTTTGTAATAGGCGGCCTACTGTATGCAGAAATGAACTTATGGCGCAATTAAATTGTGGTCATTTAGTGTGCTTGCTTAGCTGCCTGTTTCTACTACTACCAATACTACTACCACTACTACTACTACTACTAGTACTACTACTACTACTAGTACTATTACTACTACCACTACTACTACTTCTACTACTACTACTACTACTACTACTACTACTACTACTACTACTACTACTACTATTACTACTACTAGTACCACTATCACTACTACTACTGCTGCTGCTGCTGCTGCTGCTGCTGCTGCTGCTGCTGCTGGCGGCACGGCTTTGATCAAAAAGCTCCGTGAGCTTTCTACATTTGGATGCTTCATTTTCCAATAACTTTGCTCTTGTCTCTCAGCTTCTGCTCTCCACCTTTCTCCTGCACATCTTGCTTGCCATTTTGATGCTTCTTCATCTTTGTTGCCTTTTAGACTTAAAGGGATATGCCACCCTCAGGTCAAATTTGGGCATCTCCCCACAGTCCAGAGACTAAAATAAGTCTCTGGACTAAAATAAGTCTATTTTTCAGTGCGGAAGGACATGGCCGAATCACGCAGCACGCTGCCAGGGGAATCCCAGTTACGCACCGGGAAGGGAGTTCCCCTGTTGCACAACGTGGTGCGTGATTCGGCCATGTTCTTACGCACTGAAAAATAGTTCCCACCCAAAATGACCAAGGCAAGCTCTCCGTGTTGATTTGCACATTTATTTGCACTCGATATGAATGCGCACTACACAGAAAGTAATTGGGAAAAGCATCGAGCAAATTAATTCCTTTTGGCCGAAATCTTTCTCTGGTGACGTTAGACTCCAGTCTAAGGCGGAGGAGCAGCAGCTCGCGCGGCGGTCAGTGGCGACAGACTCGGACAATGCCTGGGTGAGCAGGAAAACGCTTTTCATCACTTGTTTTAGTCTCTGGACTGTGGGGAGATGCCCAAATTTGACCTGGGGGTGGCATATCCCTTTAAAGAATATAGGCCTATGTTTGCCTAATTGACAAATGATCATATTAGCGCCCTCTGGCTGTTAGGTGTTAGACTCTACATTTTAGTTATTAAACAGGGCAGGTCGACACAAAAAAAAAAGGGCGGCCGACCAATAGCTGCAGACCGGTCGGCTGTTCTGGACATTTCCAGAACGCACAGATTGCCAGTCCATCCCTGATGGGATCTATCAGCTGTGAGGAGCTAATGCATAGAGAGACTGCTGTCTGCCAGGTTCTGTTTTATCTACTTCTCCCTGGCCTGTCTCCAGCACCTTTCTTCTTGAGGAGGGCATCTGGATGGTTTTGTGTAGGAGTGTGCAAAAATATCGGAATATCGATATATTGTGATACCAAATTTGGTGATACAGTATTGTTAAGTGATTTAACAAAGAAATATTATTGCTAAAATGTATTTGGTTCTTTAAAAAAACTGTGGTAGATCATGTGCAGTATATCAATCATCACATGTTCATATTGTGATAATAATGCATCATATCAAATCGTGAGGGACCCTGTGATTCCCAGAATTAGATATCTCTGTTGTTCTGCTAGACTTGGTTGTTTTTCCTAAATTATCCATATGAAAAACTACAAACCTGCACCAGCAAGAAAAATTCCAGGATCAAATTATCCCACTCTATTCTAGAAAATATTTTGCTTTCCAAGTACCCCCAGAACCTGAAAGTTAAAATGGTGATCAAAACTGACTCCAGGGTAGGGCTGGGTGATATGGCCAAAAATAAAATAAAATGTTGGAACACACTAAACTAATTTAATTGATTTTAATTGATGTCAGAGCTGGAACTGCGTCTTTCAAACAGGGGAAGCTCTTTACATTTTATTCTGTTATTTAAGAAATTGTAAACTTCGGTTACATTTGCATAGATAAGCTAATTGTAATACACAATAACCCTGCTTTGCAAATATGAAAGTCAGGAGTAAACTTGTTTCATAATAAGTCTCCAGTTCACGATTTTGCATTTTTTTCAAAATCTTTAAGTTAACTTAAAGGAAAATTAAAGTATTTTTTTTACAATCTGAGCCTTCTTTCGGCAATAAAACAAGTAGTTTTACTCACCCATAGCAGTTTACTGTCAATTGGAGCAGTATCGCAGAACTTATGTTGAGCCGTTCTGTTCTACCAATGATCCCGTATCCGTTAGCGTGAGTGCTCGGGGCACTGATTTGCGGTGCCCAAATAACACAGACTTTAGCACTTTTCAAATCACAAAAGATCGCTGTGTCAGGGTAGACCTTATTGCCGAAAGAAGGCTCAGATGGTAAAAAAATGTTAATTTTCCTTTAAGTTAATTGGATTAATTGCCCAGCCCTGCTCTAGGGAGCCAGGGAGTGTCCCTTGCATTATTAAGTTATTTTATTTATTTATAGATTATACATCATAGAAAAAGAAAAAAATGCAGTTGCTGCTAGTGAGTTTTCTTCTTTTCTTAATATGTCAGCCATCATGAAAATGCAATTGTCCACCACCCCAAAGCTGACTTCTATCAGTCTTGAAGCTCCAAAAGGTCTTTTGTATATGAATTATGGATTTCCTGTATAAAGTATCATCATATACACATACTGCAGAAGATATGTTTTAAAAATTCAACATCTACCATAGAAGCTCTTGTTTGTGAGATCTTTAAAGCTGGAGACACTAATGAGCACATTTTGAGAGGTCTGAAATGTACTTAGTTCTTGGTTCTGTGCCAAAGAAGTTGAAAAGCAGATAGTTTGTGCTGAAGGAGGAGCAATCAGGTCAAGTTTATAATATCATTCCTCATGCTCTTTAGAGTCCCTAAAGACATGGGGAGAGTTAGAGGAGGCTCTTAAGAGAGAATTTTGCAGACCATATTAGTGCTCATAGCTAATGCATTTTATCCTGAAAGGAAACATTTTCTGAGCAAAACCAGGCTAGTGTGTGTGTGTGTGTGTGTGTGTGTGTGTGTGTGTGTGTGTGCGTGTGCGTGTGCGCGCGTGTGTGTGTGTGTGTGCGCGCGTGCGTGTGTGTTTTGCGTGCGTGTGTGTGTGTGTGCGTGCGTGTGCATGTGTGTGCGTGCGTGCGAGTGTGTGTGTGTGTGTGTGTGTGTGTTTGTTTTATTGCTCAAAAATACCCAGGTTTAAAATCATACTGTAAAACATTTCAGACAAAGCAATAACAGAAAAGCATTTTGACAGACCCTCCTTCAGAAAACTGAAGAAGCAGCTTTGATGAGCTACGAAACCTACTCGACCAAATAAACTTTTGTCCAGTTGACAAGCTGAATTTCTCCTTTTGCCAATGATTCTACCTGGACAACTGAGGGATTCTACACACTCCTTCAGAATAGTTACACAATGCACCTTTAAGTACTTTTGTACCTATGATGTCAAGTCATTTTATTTATATAGCACATTTAAAACTTAGTGAAATAATAAAATAAATGTAAAATATATAAAATATTACATGAAAGAGTGGCTTAATACACAAAGATAAAAGTAAAGTTTACAGCTTCAGAACAGAGCTCATGGGCTGTTGAAAAAAAATGTTTTTAGGAGAGTTTTAAAGTGAGGTATGGAGGAGCACGATCTCAGATGAAGAGGCGAGTTGGGTTAGGATGGGTGTAATATGGTGTCTCTTTTTGGACCGGTGATCAGTCTGGCAGCAGCATTTTGGACTAACTGTAACCTACTGATGATTGTGGGAGGCCTGAATATAGCGAGTTGCAATAGTTCAGTCTATTAGTTACACAAGCGTGTATGACTGTTTCAAAGTTATTGTGTGTTAGGATTGGTTTTAATTTAGTGATTTGTCATAGCTAGTTAAAAGCTAGTTTTAACAACATTTGAGATTTGTTTCTCAAACTTTAAAAGAGAGTCCTTAAAAACACCAAGGTTCTTTACAAAACTGTGCAGATGTGAGGGTGTCAGTGTAAGGTCCAAATAGAAGTTATTTATCCAATCCTCTACAGCTCAAATCTAATTACAGTATAGAACAGGGAAAAAAATCACAAAAATGTCCCACTAGTACAAAGAAAAAGTCTGCGCGATAAATACTGATACCCAAAAATGTTCTTTCCATTTTGATATAGTAATTATCATGACCTGACATGCCTCAACAAATATTCACATCTTAAGCTCTTTCATTTCTCAGTGTATATGAGGACACGGTGCAGAAAGAAACTAAAGCAGAGGTTATTTTGGAGATTATATAAGTACACTGGATATAACAAGAGCTACTCAGAGAGAAAATAACAGAGGATCGCTGTAGGGCAAAACTTTCATAATTCATAATGAGGTTAATTATGAGTTTGTGTGTGTGCTGTATTTTCATATCAGTGCTAATTAACAAGGGTATTTGGTTTATAGGTAATAATAGGCCCAATACCCATGTGAACCTGCGCAACATTAGTCAAATACAGTACAAAAATATAAATAAAAATATATCAAAATATCTATAGCGAAATATGTACTGAGTGTAAACAAGGTGCTAAGGAATACTTTTTAATCCACCTCAGGAAATTACTGCTCTGAATTTGACCCATGTTGAACTGTATTCTGATCTGTTCACAAACATACCTGAAGTTGCATTTTGTTTTCACTTTACACATCCCTATAAACGTTACTGTAATGGCTGCATTAGCATGGTAATAGCCTTGTATTACCTAACTATTGAGCATTATGTATCCTTCAGATCTTTTTCAAAAAAGCCTGACTGTATTTCCTTGTGAAAAGAAGCGAAGGCTATGAGTCATATGTTTAAAAGCCTCCCTGTGATAAAGCTACGTTATGGAAGTCCAAGCCAGGCTGGGCGCGAGTGAATCAAAATCTAATAGGATGGATTCAGGATTCAGATAATGGTGTTAAACTCTGAGTGGGAGAGATGCAGAGGAGAGCAGACCTGTGGAACTCTGCCAACACCGTCTAAAAGACACATAAAGCAATTAGCAGGAAGTATAGGAGCGATGGGAGAAAGAAAGATGGGACAGTGATGGAGTACAGGGCACAGAAAAGCAGAGGGAGAGTCTGAATCAGTTGGCGTGAGTTTGAACAGAACAGGAATAAAGTGGTGCAGAGGAATACAAAAATAACATTAGAAGCTGAGAGAGAAAAAACAACTTCATAACTTCTTGTGCGTACTTGTGGTTCAGCATATCAGGTAATACATATTTGATACTGTATGTCAAATATTTTTATCAAAAACAAAAAAAGAGCTTTATTCAGTATTCACTTTTGATTTCCTGTTGATTTTCTTTTGGTTAGAAAAACCAAACTGATGCCAGTATTGATACTACTTTAAATATCAGCTGATACCAGTGCAGAGACAGAAAATAGTATTTATTTCTGTTAAACACAAATGGCATATGGGAAAAATAAAATGACAATAATTTTTTAGCACATTTAAATCTCTTTGTTTTCAGGAAAGTCTCTGCACTGGTATTGGTTGATCAGATATCAGTAGGAATGATATCTGGAAATACAACTCTGAAATCACCACCAAGAGTGGAATAAAGTCACCCGAGAACAATGTGAAAGACTTGTGGAGAGCATGCCAACTCTTCTTAAAGGAAAAGTAACGTTTTTTACAATTTGAGCCTTATTTCGGTAATAAAACAAGTTGTTTTACTCACCCATAGCACTTTGGTGTCACATGGAGCATTTCTGGAGATGTTTTAGGGCATGTCCCCACGACAACGTTTTTTGGAGGAAACGGGGAAGTTTGTGTGCGTTTGGGCCTGTCGTCCAGACGGCGCCGGGGTTTTTGGGGGTGAGAACGGTGTTTTTCAAAAACGGCTTCCAGAGTGGAGAAGTCGGAGAACGCCCCCCGTCGCGTTGTCGTGTGGGCGGCAAAAAAACGCGACTGTTGGGAAAATGATGACGTCGCGCTGCCGTAATCAGTGACCAGAAGGTGCGCAGTACGCACGACACACGAGTGTTTGCCAATTCAAAGCTAAACACGTATTTTAAAACTGGAAAAATCCCGTCAATGAAAAGGCAGATAGTGGACAATGAGGAGCCCATACCAATTTGAGTGTGTTGTGTGCTGTAAATAAAGCAAAAGAGCAACCATTTCTTGTCTTTTTTTATTGAATGAAACTGTATCTTTTACAAACAGTGCGACGCACAGAGTCAAAGGCATGTTTGTATTTGTTCCTTACTGCCTACAGTTTTATTGTTAGCTGCACTTTGGTGATGGTATGGGGATCCTGAGAAAAATCTTTCCTTTCGGCCGTGTCCCCGGTAGTATATTCACGCCGAAAAGCCAACATAATGTTGCATAACTCCCAGTCGACGTTCTGCTGATACTGTTGTGTTTTGTAATCCAGCGTAACGAGCAAGGTTAACGAGAGTTCTACTTGTTAATGTCTATCTAATAAAACGATAACAAGTAATACAAACTATCGATTTATAGGCAAAAACTCTGCTCACTCAGCGCAAATCTTCGTTCTGTGGCGTCTGTCTATGTTAGGGACTGTCAACATTTTCACATTACCGGAGTGAGTCACTGCAATGTTGGTGGAGCAGGGGGACAAAATAAATTCGCTTTTGTTGACGGTCCCTAAAGTACACGTGTTTGCTTGTTTATGAAAGAGAAGGACTTTCTGCGCATGTGCTCTTTGTAGTCTTGCGTTTCCGGCGGCTCTGGCTCTTTCCGGTTTACGGAAGACTGCACTGAGGACTCAAATATTAATGTGTTTTTAATGCAACTTTGCGCACATTTGTTTACGTTTTACAGGAATGAAACTTAAAACCACCTAATTTGCATAAGCTAAAAGCACTGAAAAAAAATGCTCTCTCCTTGTGCCACTGATGCGTCAGCTTCTGTCGGACTAAAGGACACGACTCAGTGGAATATACGTGTTTTTTCTGTGACAGAGGATGTTCTGTTAATGGTGAGACTGTGCGTAAATCGCATGTGAGAACGCCACTGCCAACTACTGTTGTTGATGTGCAGTTACACTTAGTTCTAGTACAGTACAGCAAAAAAACATGTTTCCCTCTCCACCACTCTGCCCTGGCTTGTCTGCCCTAATGTTTCTTTGTCTGTTTTTGACTTGGTTTGAGAATCGAATAGAACCAGAACTGACGAAGCCTCTCGGATGAGCGGCGAAACATTTTCGACCAAACAAACTTTGTCCAGTTGACAAATTGAATTTCTCCTTTTATCATGGATTCTACCTGGACGACTGAGGGACTCTTCACGTACACCTTTAAATCTATACAAATAACACAAAACAATGCATCTGGTTACATTGTTGATTTAAAAAAAGTGCTGAGTATGCCATGTGAACAAGTTTTGATACACTGTCGTATCCATCCACCCAATGCAGGAAAAAAAGAAGTTCCCCCCATACAGTCAGTAGTACCTTTTCTACCTATTTTCCAGTTCTACAACATCGTATACATTTGCAACGTATCTACACTTTGTCCATGTTTATATAGATTGAAAAAGTCCTGCAACGACCTTATTCAGCAAATAAACCGTATAGCGTTTTTCAGACAGATACCTCGTGCACACCCGTCTGTGCCCGCTCCCATTGTACACATCTTTTGACAGCAGCCAGAGTACTTTGAATATGCAAAGTACTACCAAATGTTCAGCCTTATCTGTCTTCGTGCATGCACTCACTTTGGCCTGGGCAGCAATCACGTCCCAGCCTGCGTATTGAAAACTACAGTCCCATTGTCACCACATTTGCATTGTTTTGTTTTATGGATTTATGAAAAATAGTGCGTCTGTGTGATAAAGTGTTTTTTTTTTATTCCAATATCTATCCAGGCTTTCGGTGTGCAGTTGCACAGTCTGTAATAACTTGTCTTTGTGCCTTCTCTCTAGTGGAAAAGCAGAAAAGGTCAAAGCCAGTTCATTACAAAGATGAGTTTTTCAGAAAATCATGTTCACATTCGAAGTCTCATAACTTGAAAACCTCAAAGCGTATACCGTAGGTGTCTAAAGACTGCGTTTTCCGTCAAAAGTCTTACACCATGAAGTTTTTGGTGCGTCGAGACAATTTCTGAAATGACTAAAACCCTGACTTTATAAGATGTGCGATAAAATAATATTTAAGTAAAACGTTTTCCACCAGTTTTGCTGTTAAACTGAGAAAGTTGCTGTGAGAGCTTATCAAGAATAGACTGCACAGGAGTTCTTGTAAAAACTATACAGAAAAAGTACTAGGAAAACACAGGCCTGTCACCATAACAGATTTTGAAGCAGGATATATTGCTACAGAGATATACTGCAGTAAACAATAATATTGAAACTACTTTATATGACTGTCACAATAACAATAATGCAGGATAATCCCAGTAAATCATTCTTAAATAGACAGTATCATTAAAAGGCCTGAGCTGCAACTAATAGTAGAATGAACAGATAATTAGCTATAGAGATTAGTTATTCAACCCTCTACAGCTCAAATCTTATTGTATTACACCAAAAATATCCCAAATCCCCCGATTTCCCACTCTCCAAAATATATTGTTCCAACTTTGATATATTGAACAATAAATCGATACAGTAATTATCGTGGCAGGCTTTAGAAAACGTAATGTATTTATATAAAGACAGATTTAACTTGTGAATCATTAGTTAAATCTGCCCTTTTACAACTTCTCCATTCTGCTGTTGTCCACTATAAACAGACTGATTTCCCTATTGATTACATTGTACTTTGGCCTGAAATATCCAGAAGGTAAATGTTGAACCATTTCTAACGCCGTGCTTCATATGAAATCCCAACATTCTATTGGCTAATCATTTTTAATACAGATGGGGATCAGCTAAAAATGAATAATGTTTAAAAACATATTTCTTGGGTCTGGTCACTGATAGAAACGATCAGGCTCAACATTTGTGAATTTATCTTTTTTAGATAGTTCATGGTAAAGTACAATACAGTGTAAACAATAGGAAAAACTGGCCCTTGCCCCCCATTTGAAAGTATTACATCATCATATTTAACCCTAGAACACTTTCGCTATAAAAAGTAACACCAACACTTTTGCCGGGTAATTTTTACCTGATATAATATACCCAACAAAAAGTACTTGTCATGAAAAATAGATCAAAATATGACAACACATGATAAATTAGAGTGTGTTTTTTTTTCCAACCGTGGTATGTGTAACAAAATGAAAATAAAAATAAAAATAGGAAGACCCTAAAAATATGCTCCAAAAACAAACAAACAAACAAACAAACAAACAAAAAAACAAACTATAAACTTGTTGTTTGGTCCACCCATTCCTGGGCCATGTGAGACTTCCCTGGTGAAGCACAGACTCCTTGACACACGAACAGTTACAGGAGAGAGGAACAAAAAATAGTATTTGTTCAGTGGGTAAAAATGACCAGTTGACTAAAATATTGTTTTCACCATAAGAATTCCCTTTGAAATCACCACTTTGTGATATTTATTCACAACCACTGCACTAAATAAGGATAGATACACATTCCAGGACCACTCTTACTTACCTATTCCTCACATCCTCTTACATTAAATTAATTACATTCTTACATTCCTCTTTCACTATCGCCGGGTGAAAATCACCCGAAAGCCTGTAGGAAAAAGTGGGCTTTGGGGTAGGGAAACACCTACACCTTCAAAGATGTCAAAAACAATGGTGAAGCTACAGGGACCCATGACACTCAGAAAAATGCAACATATTGAAAATCATGTAAATACTTTTGCTCGGGTGAAAATCACCCGGCGACAGCACTGTCGCCGGGTGATTTTCACCCGGGTTAAGAATCTGAAAACCTCCATTTAGTGACTAGACCCAAGAACTCTGCATTTTAACATTATGAATTTGAGCTTTTCCCCACCTGAAAACAAAGACACATTTTTATGATTCTCTAATTTTTACTTAATATATTCATTATAGCTATTCTAAATATAAAATATAGCTGCAAGCAGCAATGCGGGGGCCAAGCACCGTTTGACAGGGTCTAACAAGGTCTGACAGGATCTAACAGAGTCTGACAGGGTCTGACAGGGTCAGGGTCTAACCCTGTCAGAACAGACACATCAAAGACATACCAAAGGTTGCTAGGTGCGTTGCTAGGCAGTTGACAAATTTCTGCAACTTTGACCTGCTGGTGCCACTAGACGGTTGGAGCTGGGGACCTATAAATCGCTGTGGGTAATGAGGAGACTGGCTGGAATGTGCATGCCAAATTTCACAACTTTTTACCAAACGGTTCTAGGGGCTGCCATAGACTTCCTATATAAAATATCCTTATATTTTTTACCACAAAGTGGAGAAAATGAGCGTTATGTACAAAGAGTCATTTCGAGCAGATCGGTGATTTTGATGTCAATATTTATTGATTTAATGACACCTCAAACATCTAAAACAACAGAGAAACAGATTTTTGATGACAAAGTACATTTTTTATTTACAAATATAAGAATATAAGGCTCTTTGAATTGAAAATTCCTTCAAATCAATAGTGCCAAGAGATGTTTACAGGATATATCTTTTCCTATAAAATAGAACTTTGTCACTTCACAACAATATTGAGGCTCAGAGTACAGATCCATAATAAAAATAAAAATTAATACACACACACACACACACACACACACACACATATATGTACATACACACAAGCCCATGCATAAACCTTTACACACACACAGCTACACACACACACGCACACGCACGCACACACGTGCGTATACACATGCACGTACACACACATAACTTCATTCATTACAATTCCCACACAGCAGCATCATTTAAACTTAATTCTTCTCATCTCATGCCTCTCTGGAGACCAGGATCTACTGCTCCAAGTCAGTAAACTTCTTCTTTGGCGCTGTCGTAGTTCTGATCAGAGTTCTTGCTCCGCGCAGCGCACACACGACATGCCCCCTGCCTCAGACAGAGCAGATCTCGGCCCTGACCTCGCTGCTTGATCCGGCTTGTCTCTGTGATCCTCTGATCCAGGATCCTAGGTCCCAAGAGCGATCAGACCGCTCCATAGGCGCTGATCAACAGTCATCTGCTTTTCCCTCACCATCTTGCTCCTCTGGCCAATACACAGTACACAAACTACACTCTTCCTCTCTTCCGGGTCTCCGATCGGCAGATAATGATACAAGATTGCTACCTACAGGTTGGGAGACGTGAATTACACCTTCAAAGCTGCTCCAGGTCATATTCTAGCGACCCCCGCTGAAACTGTCAGAACAGACACATCAAAGACAGATCAAAGGTTGCTAGGTGCGTTGCTAGGCAGTTGACAAATTTCTGCAACTTTGACCTGCTGGTGCCACTAGACGGTTGGAGCTGGGGACCTATAAATCGCTGTGGGTAATGAGGAGACTGGCTGGAATGTGCATGCCAAATTTCACAACTTTTTACCAAACGGTTCTAGGGGCTGCCATAGACTTCCTATACTAGAAGAATAATTATAATAATAACTAAACGGTTGGAGCTGGGGACCTATAAATTGCTGTGGGTAATGAGGAGACTGGCTGGAATGTGCATGCCAAATTTCACAACTTTTTACCAAACGGTTCTAGGGGCTGCCATAGACATCCTATACTAGAAGAATAATAATAATAATAACTTTCAGACCCGAACATCAAAGCAAAGATCAAAGGGTTACTAGGCAACTCGCCTAGGCAACGGAATACGATTCCTAGAGGGTGCCCAGCACCTCTGGTGCTTGGCCCCCTAATTATACTTTTACACCAAGAAAAAAAGAAAAATATGTTGAAAATTACAGGAATTACACATACATAGGACATCACACTAGGGAGAATTCTATCCAAAAGTTTGGTAACATGCAAGAATAAAAAAAAGATACTTTAAACATTATTTCAGAAAAATAAAGGTTTTCCTATGTTTGTATTAGCCAGATAGTAATTTCTGTGTACATTAGAGGAGTGTTGCTAGGTAACAGTTCCAACCAGGAAGTACAATTTTAAACCTTAAAAAAAATCATCAAACTGGGAAAACAAGTGTGAATGTTTTTTGCAAAAATCCTAAATATAACGATCTTAACAGTTTTAATAACCTGTTTAACCTGTCATAGGCACTTTAACTATTATTGGCCTATAGAAAATGGTGTTGTCGTCTGAAACCCAGCAATACTGACTTTTGCAAATCTTGGTCTGAGACATCATCGAGCGGTTTGTCGGTTTGTCATGTCATGCGTGAGGCGGAGGAACAAACCTTAGACTTACAGATTATAAATATTTAATCATGTCACACAGACGATACAGATGATGCTATCAGACCGCTGATCAATTATACATAGCTCGGTTTTTGCCGTGTTCATCAACAATATTGTCACACAAAAACAATACCATACATCTCTGGTTGTTTATATAACAAACAAACATATGATTTATCTGTGTGTTGAAGATGTATTTATGCACACGCTTTTAGTACAGATGAGGAAACCATTTTACTCACCCTATGCTGTGCCAACTGGTGTTCAGAAAGCATTATTCTGTACAGTCAACCAGCAAACAGCTAGAAAAGTATTTGCTACTATTTAAGATATTAAAATGAATGAATAATAAAGATAAATTTGCACAGGTTTTCTTTCAGGTGGAGTTTACGTTTGCTCTGGGGCTGGGCCATCATATCGCTCATGATACATTAAAACATTTTGGGGGAGCAATATACAGCCACTGATAAAAAAAAAAAAAATCAGTTTTTCTGATTTTACTATTTATAGGTATGTGTTTGGGCAAAAGGAACATTTTTGTTTGAGTCTATAAACTACTGGCAACATTTCCCCCAAATTCCAAATAAAAATATTGTCGTTTAGAGCATTTATTTGCAGAAAATGAAAAATGGTCAAAATAACAAAAAAGATACATGTTTTCACATGCAAAGAAACAAGATCAAATTCATTTTAAAACAACATAATACTAATGTTTACACTTAAGAAGAGTTCAGAAATCAATATTTGGTGCAATAACCCTTATTTTTAATCACAGCTTTCATGCGTCTTGGCATGCTCTCCACAAGTCTTTCACATTGTTCTTGGGTGACTTTATTCCACTCCTGGTGCAAGAACTGAAGTAGCTCAGCTTTGTGTTTGTGTTGGAATTCAACAGGCGCTGGAATGGAATGGCTGTAATACATGTAGAGATGCTGATTTCAGAAAAAAAAATGCAGTAGTCTCTTATTTTTTTTCCAGAGCTGTAGATGATTATGATTTGATATATAAAAGTATATATAACATGAATTATAAATATCATAGGTGCACTGCAGCGACCACTAACGCCTAGAACAGTTTTCACGTGGAGGCTCTGCAGATAATGACAGTATCTGCGTTTTTGTTTTGGTTTTCAGTTGAAACAGAACTTATCTTTAAACTGTAGCTTTTAACAAGTTATCATTAGTACAGTAAAGACCATAGTTATGTTTTTTTTTCCCCAGCATCATTATATTGTCAAATATCTTCCTTCTTCTCCTTCACTTAAGACTCGTTGATATGACAAAAAAATAAAATAAAATAAAATAAAAATGGTCATGTTGGTTGTTATGAATGTTATCTATTTGTCTGTTATTGATATTCTGACTTTCTGTTGGTGAAACTGTTGTGATTTTGGGCTCTACAAACATACATTCAATTGAATTAATTTCATTTTAATGTCTAAATGTTTAAATGTAGACTACCCAATGTGATATTTTTCCTTAAACAGTATTTGCACATGACGATCAAAGAGTAAATCTTTATTGTATCTTCACACAAAAGCGGTCTTGCATGTGTGGGTGGCTTGCATTTGTACCGAGTGAACAGGAGCCTCATGTAAATAAATAAATAATGAGATTCCCTTTGTGTTTGTGTGCCCAGGCGGGATGATGAGGTGACCCACATCAAGATCCAGAACTCGGGGGACTACTATGACCTGTATGGGGGTGAGAAGTTTGCCACGCTGGCCGAGCTGGTGCAATATTACACTGAGCAACAGGATCTGCTCCGGGAGAGGAACGGACATGTCATCGAGCTCAAATACCCGCTCAACTGTAAAGACCCTACTTCAGAGAGGTAAGAATCACAATCAAGAGACAGGTGTCAAATGAGACATAATTATAAAAATAAATGTATATGCACAAGTCGAAATAAAATAGAAAAATAAGTCATAAAATATAAAATAAGCTATAAAATCACAGCTATATACAAGAGACAAGAACGGCAGTGCAATAATGTACTGATTGACAGAGCATAAGGTTATCCGTTACGTAAGATTGAGTTGTTGTGCAGTTGCAGGGAGTATTATCTCCTCTGCCCCTCTATGGTCTGGTGCAGCGGGTGAGCAGGAGTGTCCATGATGGGCAGTTTATCCAGTGTCCTCCTGTCCCTCACTGTGACAAATGTCTCCAGCTCACAGCCGATCACGTGACCAGCTTTAAGGATCAGTTTCACTACGGCTCAGTGTATCACTTGTAATAGTATTAATAAAGCATGAGCAAAGGATGATTTTTGATTATCTATTGTGTGACATTAAAGGTCCCATGGCATGAAATTTTCACTTTCTGAGGTTTTTGAACGTTAATGTGAGCTCCCCTATCCTGCTTAGGGCCCCCCCCATGGCTAAAAGTTGCGAAATGTGTAAACTGAGCATTTGCGGTCCTTTTCTGCGTTTGAAAAAACACAGCTCAAACGGGCGATTCTGAACAAGGAAACTTTCTGACGTCACACGGAAAATGCAGTTCCACCCCCCTGTCTGGATGTCTACCCACCGTCTCTGGAAATCACGCCCAGAGAGTTTGGACGCGAATGAACTACGCAATGCGAAATGCGTTTTTTTATTTGCCTGGAGGCACATGAGAGTGTTTCCAGGCTCGGAAGTCCTTTATCTGAGCCTCTGGACCTCTGAAACAGCAGTGGTTTAATTTTATTTTCTGTGAAAATGTGTTTTTTTCATTGAAACGGCTCTCCTTTCTTCCTCCGCTCTTAAAACACGAAAGTGGGGCCAGCGCACATTGCACCGCTAAAACAAGGAACCAGCGGCGCATTTGCCCCCCACCCCCACCCCCCACCCGCTGCTCTGACCTATCTCTGTCCTTCTCATTTGCATTCAAGCAACAACACCCAGAATGAGGTGTTCAGAGACATATTTTTTGACCATGTCTGTGTAAATGTGTCTTTCTCATGCACTGAGTGTTGATTTTGAAGAAGGATTCATTTACAGTATTAGGGAACCATTAAGGCACCATATAAAAGCATCAAGAAGTACCATGTCATGGGATCTTTAAAGGTGCATTGTGTGACTGTTCTGGTGGAGGCCATCTCCTCATCTGTGTGACTCTGAGCTGCTCTGTCAGATCGTAACCACCAAACACTGGCAACATGTAACAGCCAATAAAACAGAGCGTCGGACATGGAGGTACAAGATACAAAGGAAATAGCAAATATAATTATTACTTACCTCGTAAAGGTGTAAATTTAAACTGTAGCATCATATTCACATTATCCACAGAATATGTCCTTTGCAAATAATGACACGCAGTCCCCAAACCACGCTATTAATCTAGTTTGAGGCGTTCTTTAAAAGTGAAAAGGCGAGAGCAGATCCTCGCGTGTGTCTGTTTACATCCACAGTGCACAGATCGGGATGAAGCTGCAGATTAGCGACTGCACCACATTTCACAAATAATAATAACAGTTTGGACTTTCATCTAAACTAGAAGTGCAGGGCTCAGATACTATGAACACTTAAGAGTCTCAGAGCGAGTGGTTTTACTCTAGACAGGAAACAGCTGATGTGATCAAGGTCACAACTTTTAGGCCTGTGGTCATATCTCGCTGCAGTCTTTGCAGTCGGACATTTAAAATCTCATAAGATTCTCCTCATGCCTGAGATGTGAGCTTTTTGTCGCACGTTTAAAATTGTTTAAGACTGAAAAATCGTTTAGTGTGTGGCAGCCATATTGTTCTAGGTATTTTTGAGCTATATAACTACCTGCAAGTGAATAAATATAAGTTTGAACTGTTTAATATCATACTGTAGAACATTCCAGGCTGAGCTATCACAGCTCCATAGAAACAAGCAGTTGATGGACCTCAAAGCAAGAAGTTACATAGTGCAAAAAATTAGTGCAATTAAAATTTCCCCTACTTGTGTGCTAAAACAATTTAATATTATAAACAAGTATAACCAAATAAAAATAGCGTTTTAAAATATTAATAATAAATAAAGTAACTAAGTACTTAAGTACTTAAATACTTAAATACTAAGTAAGTAAGTAAGTAAGTCTTTATTTATAGAGCACTTTTCATACAATAAATGCAACACAAAGTGCTTTACAGTGATTAAAAAGAACATGAACAGAATGGAAAATGCAGATACAGAATAGAAAACTAACTAAGACTATATTTATGCAAATGAAATACTGAATGGAAGTAATAATTATAAAAGCTTCAATTTATTAAATCATTACATCATTGATGTTTTCATTAGTTACAGCTCATAGACAGAAGGAAAAAGTTTATCATGCAGACGTGGAAAAGTGAAAAATGTGTAATTCCACAATTGTTGTTCTGTAGGTATGCAAAATAAGAATATTGTGTATTGTCTATAATTAAAACTATTCAAATGACAGCAAAAAGATAAGGTTAAAAATGTTATTATGTACAGAAAAAGTTATATCTATGCACTTTTGTTGATTAGATTCGACTTGACAAGTAAAATTATCCACCAATGGAATAAGTATTTCTTTCTTGATTCAAACAACAGTCTTATCTTTAGTGTAACAAGATGCATTTTCATATTTTAAGTACAAAAAGGCTTGTTCTGTTGCTAGATAATTTTATCTGTCATGTCAAGTTTATCAAAGTAACATTTTCTTAACAGATCCATTTTACGGTATTTTAAGATATATTTCATTATATGTTTAGTCATCAAAAGCATACCTGGAGTTGTGTTTTGTTTCATTCACCCATGTTTAACGCACAAATTCTTCATATTTAGCTTGTGTTCTTCTCTCAAACAGAAAACACTGTGTTCTACCTTGTGATGAGAGCTCCGCTGTGTTTTTAAAGTCCATACACCTTCACTACAATAATTTGGATAATTTCAGCCCTGGAATTTGTAATCTTTACTGAACAAAAGATAAAAGATAGCTGTTAAACTACCACTACATGACATCACAAGGTGGAAGAGAGCATTTTGAGCTTTGCAGATGTAGACAGAGGAATAATAAAGTGTTATTTAAACATGTGTGAATGAAACAAAGCACAACTCCTGGTATGTTTTTGATGAGGTAACTCTGTTCTAACATGGCTTAAAGCTCATGAGAGGCACTTTGTGTAACATAGGACCTTTAATTTAAGTCATTTTAACCTGGAAAGATTTAAATTTTTGCAGTGTATTGCCATACAGCTCTGGAAAAAAATAAGAGACCTCAGCATTTTTTTCTGAAATCAGCATCTCTACATGTATTACAGCCATTCCATTCCAGCATCTGTGGAATTCCAACACAAACACAAAGCTGAGCTACTTCAGTTCTTGCACCAGGAGTGAAATAAAGTCACCCAAGAACAATGTAAAAGACTTGTGGAGAGCATGCCAAGACGCATGAAAGTTGTGATTAAAGATAAGGGATATTGGACCAAATATTGATTTCTGAACTCTTCTTAAGTGTAAACATTAGTATTATGTTGTTTTAAAATGAATTTGATCTTGTTTCTTTGCATTGTTTGCAATCTGAAAACATGTATCTTTTTTGTTATTTTGACAATTTATCATTTTCTGCAAATAAATGCTCTAAACAGTAATATTTTTATTTGGAATTTGGGGGAAATGTTGTCAGTAGTTTATAGACTCAAACAAAAATGTTCCTTTTGCCCAAACATATACCTATAAATAGTCAAATCGGAAAGACTGACTTATTTTTTTCCAGAGCTGTATGAACCTCTTACCTTTTTGTCCTCAACTAAGTGTTTAGCTGTGTCTTGTATACATGCACCCACGCCTGGACAAGCAACCAAAATCTATAAATATTTACCACATTTATCTCTCTCAAATACTGTGTTTACGCTCATTAGAAACATCTGCGCATATGTTTAATCCTTTTACATTTATTTCTAGGCATACAGTATATTTCACATTATAGGTACATCTTGTTGTTTAAAACACCACCTCTTACATATCTCTAGGTTCAAAACAACTTAGTATTTTTGGTTTGTGTGGTTTTTCCATTCGACGTGTGCCTCATGTCACAGCCTCCTACACATGCTCCCTCACACACAGGAAAAGAATATCAGCTTCAAGCACATAAACAACAGTCTGTATGTTGAGTGGGAGTCCGCACTCGAAATATACGCAACCACCATGGACCTTATGGCAAGTTAAATGTTAAATGCCACAAAGTAGACCACAGATTTTAACTTTTGTGGAGTTAAAATAGTGTGATGGTCATGCAAATTAAGAAGAAATTTGTGTGAAAAGGGGTGAGAGATGTGTGTATATATATATATATATATATATATATTGCTGTTCTTTTAGATGTTAAAGATGGATTGTGTCACTTTTCTGGTGGAGGCCCCGTCAAATGCTTGTCCCCCTGAAGATGTTATTGCTTTGTCTGGAATGTTTTACAGTATGTTATTAAAGCTTTCTATCTTCATGGAGACCAGGTGATGGACCCCCAACCAGAAAGTTGCACAGTGCAACTTTAATTTTTGATTGTCTCTAACTAAAACTATATATATAAAAAAATAAAAAATAAAAAAAAAACTCAAAAAGAGAAACGTCTAATGTAGGAGTGTGCAAAATACAAAATTTGGTGATACAGCATCGTTTTCGTGGGCTGTACAGTTCTGTTGCTTATTTAGTGGAAGGAAACTTATTCATGGATACACTACGTTGGAAAAGCAGTGGTTTAACAAAGAAATATTGTTGCTAAAATGTATTTGGTTCTTAAAATACAGCAATATATCACACCATGTAAAATATATTGATTATTCCATGTATTGCTTTATCGTGATACTGTTGTATCGTGAGTCTCGTGTTGTGTATTGTATTGAATTTTGAAAGACCGTGCAGTTCCCAACTTTAGGGTGCATCCCATTACTCTGTCTTACCCCTTGCCCTTCCCCTACCCCTTTACCTACGCCTTTGTCTTGCCCCTTGATACCGAGCTGAGAGGGCTCGGGGTACAAATGTTCCCCTAAGGAATGGGACACCACTCGATTACCGTTTGCGTCATCATCCCTTGCCTCTACCTGGCTGCTACGTCTACAGAGGCGACAACAATTGACCCAAACAAACGTAAACAAATGTCAAGGATTATCGGGTTTATATATGAAAGTTTGATGAAAATGATAATGTCGGGTAAATAGACATCACTACAATTAAAACAGCAATAACAGTTCACTAAATGTAACGTAGAACATAAGTGTCATATCGATAATTACAACTGCTGAAAATACATTTATGAGACTCCTTGGCTGGTCGATGCGACGCCGCCATCCTGATCCCAAAACCTGCCTGAGCTTGTAGGCGTACCTCTTCGTTTCAAGTCTGGTCGAGAGCTTACTTCGTTTCAAGGGGTATGTAGCCCTCGGTCGTGGCCCTAGCCCTTGATCAAAATTAGAATCAGGACACCTCTTGCCCTCACATGAACGTGCAAAACCAAAGGTTAGGGATAAGACGAAGGGGTAAGACAGAGAAATGTGACGCAGCCTAAGTCTGGTATAATCTTCCAAACAAGAGTGAAAAGTGATATTTCTGCCCTTTGGTGGTTTCTTTTATGGTACATTCACATGTTGTGCTAAACTTGAACCTCAACCAAGACATTTTCAGGCAAATTTAGCACATTCCTGATGCATCGTTAAAATATTGTCTGGATATTGTAACTGAGATGCAAAAAATGGAGATACCGGTATTCATTTTTGTCAGTAGTGTGTGTGAATCTATGTATGCAGGTGGTACCATGGGCATCTGTCAGGGCGCGATGCAGAGAAACTCCTCACAGAAAAAGGCAAAGCGGGCAGTTTCCTTGTGAGAGAGAGCCAGAGCAAACCAGGAGACTTTGTGCTGTCGGTAGTCACCAATGAAGAAAAACATGACAACGATCGCAAGACCAAGGTTACGCATGTTATGATACGCTACCAGGTGAGGAAATGTGAGAACAGTGAATACAACCTTGAAGCAGTTTAAAGGTCCTATATTATGCAAAGTTTCATTTTATGAGCCATGTTAAAATGTTGTTACCTCCTTAAAAACATACCTGGTGTTGTTTTATTCACACACATTTGAGTCGTTCTCCATTATTAGTCTCCAAATCTCAAAATGCTGTTTCACCTTGTGTCATGTGGTAGTAGTTTTCAAGTTAACAGCTACCTTTTAACTTAAATTCAGTAGAGATAGGCAATTCCAGGGTTGAAATCATCCAAATGATTCAAGTGAATGTATATGAGTTTAAAAACAAAGTGAAGCCCTTCCAGTATTACCACATGACATCACAAGGTGGGAGTGTTTTCAGTTTGAGAGAAGAACTCAGCCTAAATTGGCAGGGTTTGTGTGTTAAATGTGTGAATGAAACAAAACACAACTCCAGGTATGTTGGTGATGAGGAAACAACATTATAACATTGATCAGAAAACAACATAATATGGCCCCTTTAACAGGATTTTTGATTTTGACATAAACTTGTTAAAAACTGGCAACACCTCATTGAGCGAGATATGACCTAAGTGAAAAAACCCACAAGACATCGGTATATTGTATTGCTTTTATTCGGCACAACTTTACACATTTATTGGCCCACCCCCACGTAAATATAAGCAAAATTAATTCATATTTTTTTATCAGTTTGGCCTAGAATATTTTATTGAATTCTCCTGCTTTCAAAACCCTTATTTTAAACAATGAAATGTGTGAAATTAGATGCTGTAAGTATTGTATAGAATTATTACCACTGAACAAAAATCAGGAGCTAAAGTAAATGCTTTAGGCTTGATCTCGGAAGACACCATTTGCATAATGAGAAAAATGCACTTGAATCGCTTCTCTTATTAAATTTGCATCAACCTTCTTTCAGACAGAAAACTTGATACTGTATGTGGGTAAAGAATCAGTCACCATTTAGTTAGCAAAAAGAAAAAAAACATCATTTTTTTTCCAACCACAGCAGTCATATTTCTGCTTTCATTGTTTTAATGCAGTTTCACAACATTAAAATGTACAGTGGTACCTCACCTTACGAAATTAATTCGTTCCAGAAGTGGTTTCGTAACGTGAATTTTTCGTAAGTTGAGTAATTATTTCAATGGAAAAGGCCTGATCCGTTCCAAGGTTTTTTTTTATAGTGTAACATTTTTTTTTATAGTGTAACATTGTGTTCTGCTTCTTGATTGGCTAAGAGACTGTAGACCCATGACTAAACATGTAATAAACCAGGTCTAAACCAGAACTAAACCAGGTCTAGACATGGACTGGACCTGGACTAAACCAGGACTGGACCAGGGCCGTGCGGCTGGTTTGTGGCTCGGGCTCCAGAGGACGCGTTCCGGGCGCCGCGGTTCTCTCTTGCTCGCAGACCTGGTGCCGGTCGTGCAGACCAGGACTAGGGGTGCGTGCTCCTCACGCGCGGTGCTCCTCGCGCCTGGTGCTTCTCGCGCCTGGTGCTTCTCGCGCCAGGTGCTCCTCGCGTCAGGTGCTTCTCGCGCCAGGTGCTCCTCGCGCCAGGTGCTCCTCGGTGCGCGCGGTGCTCCTCGCGCCAGGTGCTCCACGGTGCACGCGGTGCTCCTCAGTGCACCTCGTGCGTCGCGCGTGATGCTCCTCGGTGCACCTCGTGCGTGGCGCACGGTGCTCCTCGCGGGCGGTTCTCCTGTCTCCGCGCTGCTTCCGGAGTCATCTCCCCCCACGCTTCACTATTAATACATTTTGTTGAAAATCTATGAAAGTTCGAGTGTTCAAACGAGAGAGAAATGCGAGAAAAGCCCAACTCCAGTCTGAGAAAAGCATAGAATGTGTGTGGTGAGGCATTTACAGCCCTAAAACATGTAGAACAATTGCAAAATACAAAGTTGTCCTACCTCGTGGACCTCTCCCACCGCGGGCCACCTCTGGAACCTAACCCCGTGTGTGTTGATAAAGTGTAGGCCTATTTACGTTTCGGGGCGTGCATCTGAGCGCGCATCTGAGCGCGCATTAATTGAATTTTTGAGATTTCGCATTTCGTAACTTGAATTTTCTTTCGTATCTAGAGACCAAAATTTAACGTGAAGGCGTTTCGTAACTTGAAATTTCCGTTTGTTGGGGCTTTCGTAAGGTGAGGTACCACTGTATTACTATTACATCTTGTTCCATTACTGATTTCATCGTGAACCCACATTTTTCCATTCTGATGAAGTACAAATACAAATATAGGAAATGCTGCAATTTAAAGATGTACTGTCTAACTTTTCTGGAGTGTCCGCCATCTGTCTGTCTTATGATAATGTCACTGCTTTGACTGGGATGTCCGACAGTATGGCGTTAGACAAATATATCTTGCATTTATTAATTTACAGGTGTTTTTATTTATCGCAACTACCGTAAAGACTTCCATTCTTACTGCGAGCGGGCCCACTTCTCCACAGATCTGAACAGCAGTAATTTTGTGTGCTGATGTGGCCTGCTTATCTCCACGGAGATAGTCAAATTAAATGCCATACTGTAGAACATTTTAGAAAAAAACAATAACATCTACTGTACGTGGAGTCGAGCAGACAAGTCCTTCCAGAAAAGTAACATAGCGCACTTTTAAGATGACAAAAAAATAAATAAAATAAAATAAAAACATAGGTTAGAGGCAGATGTATTAATTTATGTATTTTAGCTTTATTTAGCCAGGTTATGTCTTGTTTTTACATTTCCCAGCTAAAGTACAAATTCCCAGTTTCTGTTCTGAAGCCTCTCTGTTCTGAGTGAGACTCTAATGTGTTCCTGATAGAATTTGCTGCGAGCCATTAAACAGCTGGGTCAATAGGCTTTTCCACAGCACGAGTTAGGCCTGTCAGTGCAGAGACCCGTTTAACTAATGCAGTCTGTCTTTCTCAGGACGGTAAATACGATGTGGGCGGAGGAGAGAGGTTTGATACGCTGGCAGACCTCGTGGATCACTATAAGAAGAACCCCATGGTGGAGAAGAGTGGGATTGTGGTGCACTTAAAGCAGGTAGAAAAACATTTCAAAAACATAGAACGGACTCATGAATTACGCTATTTTCTAATCTATGGTTACGTTCAGACCGCAGCTTGAAGTGACCCAAATCCGATATTTTTGTCTCTATGCGACCTGTTTCTGATCTTTTAATGACAGTCTGAATGACACAGATCCGATTTTTTTCAAATGCGACCCAGGCCACTTGGATATGTGGTCCTAAAGCCGATAAATATCCAATCTTTTGGCATGGCCAGCTCGCATTCATTCGCCACGTCATCAACAAGCGAGAGTGATACAAGTAGGCGCTCACAAACGTACACAAACGTTCTTCTCGTCATACAAAAATTGTGTATGAAGTCCATGTCAGTGAAGCAGGAAAGCACATAGCAATCCCACCACTCTCAGCAACACGTTCATTTCTATGGACGTTGCTGCCACTGCCTCACAAAAAGCAATGACCAAAAACCTTGTCCTTCTCAATCTCATCCTTTAAAGAGAATAAGTTGTACATGTTCTGGCTCTAGTACGACAGCAACTTTAAAATCGCCAGGCGCTCAATGTTAGTGTCCATGTTTAGGCTACTTCTGTAAACACTGAGCACACTCGCTGCATGTGACATCCTCGTGTCCTCCAAGGCGCATGCGGGACACTTTTGGGGCGTTTAAAGTTCACACTGGAGATCACATACAAGTCGCATTTACTTGGAAATGTAAACAACCTCGCAAAAAAATCGGATTTCACAAAAGAATACCAGTTGAGCATTAAGCCCTGCAGTTTGAACGTAACCTATGTTATATTGTTGTTTCTTCATCACAAACATACCTGGAGTTGTGTTTTGTTTCATTCACACAAAATAACACACAACAGACAACAAACAGAAAACCCTGTGTTCTACCTTGTGATAAGAGCTTCACTGTGTTTTTAAACTCCTTACACCTTCACTAGAATCATCTGGATCATTTCACCACTGGATTTGCCCATTCCTACTGAACTCATGACATCACAAGGTGGAACAGAGCATTTTTTATCTTTGGAAAGACAGAGACAGACTGATATTAAACATCTGTGAATGAAACATGAAACGAACATCTGTGAATGAAACAAAAGGGGAGGAAACAGCAGTGTAACATGGCTTAAAATCTCAATTTTGTGCAATAAAGGATGTTCTGTTTAAAGTCATTACAATCTGCAATTACTGTTTTCTGACAGCCATTTAATGCTACCAGAATAAACGCAGCCAACATAGAAAACCGGGTACGAGAGCTCAACAAAGTAGCTGACAACTCAGAGAAACCCAAGCAAGGATTCTGGGAAGAATTTGAGGTAACTAAATTTAAAGATACAATAAGTAACTTTTCTGGTGGGCAGTGTACTACCTGCTTGTCTGTTTGCCTAGAATGTCCTCTAGTGTGGCATTAAACATTTGGCCTTTGTCTTATTGCTCAAAAATTCCACAAAACATGTACTCTTACCGTGAGGGCAGTTACTTCCGTGGCTAGACTGAGATGAGTAATGCCGTACTGTGGAACATTCGAAGCAAAGCAATAACATTTTTGTGTTGATTCCATTCAGATGAAAAGAGTGCGTGGCTGAGAAATAATTATAAGTCACATACAATAATATAAACTGATTACTTTGCTGCTACTACTAATACTACTAATTTTACTACTGGCAATAGTACTTGTACCACAGTGTATTGAGTAATACAAATCAAAGCTTGACTGAGACTCAAGGGCAGTAGGTTCATGTGACTTTTAGCCGATTGACCACTAGTATCCAGCAGTTGCGTAAATTTGCTGTGGTGCAATTATTACAACTGAGACATCATTGTAGAACTATATATACAGCTCTGGAAAAAAATAAGAGACCACTGCAAAATTATCACTTTTTCTGATTTTACTACTTATAGGTATGTGTTTGGGCAAAAGGAACATTTTTGTTTGAGTCTATAAACTACTGACAACATTTCCCCCAAATTCCAAATAAAAATATTATCATTTAGAGCATTTATTTGCAGAAAATGACAAATAGTCAAAATAACAAAAAAGATAGGCCTACATGTTTTCAGACCTCAAACAATGCAAAGAAACAAGATCAAATTCATTTTAAAACAACATAATACTAATGTTTACACTTAAGGAGAGTTCAGAAATCAATATTTGTTGCAGTAACCCTTATTTTTAATCACAGCTTTCATGCGTCTTGGCATGCTCTCCACAAGTCTTTCACATTGTTCTTAGGTGACTTTATTCCACTCCTGGTGCAAGAACTTAAGTAGCTCAGCTTTGTGTTTGTGTTGGAATTCAACAGACGCTGGAATGGAATGGCTGTAATACATGTAGAGATGCTGATTTCAGAAAAAAATGCAGTGGTCTGTTATTTTTTTCAGAGCTGTATATAATGTGGTACTTTTACTGAAAAAAGAAATGTATCAAGCCTAATCTGACTTTTCACAGTTTGAGTAGTACATTAAAAATACACCATTCATCCTTATAAAACGTCAAAATGTCAGAACTAATCATTGATCTCTATATAGTTTTTTATTTGTTTTCTTGTCCATCAAACAGAGTCAAATGTGTCAAGTGCGCCTCTGTGTATGAGCGATGATGTGAGCTTGGCCTTATCTCCAGCCTGTGGCACGTTCCTGTTTCTGTCATTTTTATTCAGCGCCCCAGTGTCGTTCATATCCTCTGTGTAAAGTCAATGAGTGTCACAGCGTATGATAGATCTGCTGGTATTTACGCGCTCAGTGACAAGTCAGCTCAGTTTTTACAAAGTTGTCATGAGTTTGCCCTTTCCAAAGTATATTTTTTAAGACAAGGATCTGTTTGATATTTGTGTGGATTTTTTTAAAATAAAAAATGAATATTAAAAGGTTATGAATTTGATACTTGCTAACCTAAATTTGCTTGAGTTCTGAAAATATATCTAAAAATACTGGAAGTATCTTGCTAGTCCATAGGGTGATTCTCCAACTATCAAAGAATTTGTGTCCCAGGCAGAAATAAGAAAAACAAAAAAAACACGTTTGTCATTTTTTATTCATGCTGCACTTACTAGACACAAAGACGAACTTACAAAAAATGTATGCTAGATAAATTACTATTTTTATTATATAAAATATGGTTTTATATTGAGGGTTTTTGCTATATGTCCTTTGTCCCTTGCCAGGTTTTGGACTCTCATAAGACTGAAATTAAATTTGATTCAACAGTAACTTCATTAATGGCACAGAAATTCCTTATTTTAATGAAAAATATCATGTGCTTGAAGATGTATTAGTATTTTATTTATTTTTCATAAAAAGAACACCTGTCCCTAAGGATCACTGTCATTTCCACCACCCTCCACAAAATGTAACTTTAAACTTTTTTTTAAACCTTTGTCGACTTGAGCCACATCAGTTGTGATGTGACAGGAGCTCATGTTAGCATAGCAGCGTTAGCTCCATGGAAGGAAGGGAAACAAGAACAAAATCAAGGTCAAGTTTTGGAAAAACCAAGAGGTTTAGGTTTATTGGTCGCCATTTCCAAACACCTCATATTTCCTTTGAATGTACAAATAATGAGAAAAATACCATTTTGTATTGTGTATTTTGAGTATATTTTATGCCAACTTTAAAACCGAGATTAGCATGCTAATATGTCATGAGATTTTTAAAGAAATGCTAAACATTGTCATTTCCATCACTTTATTTATTGTTATTGTTTATTATTATTTATTTAATATTTATGTAATTTCATTACAGCCACTATCAGTTAATGTTTCTACACATTGTGATGAAGTAGAACAAATCAAAATATTTCTACTATCATGACCAAATTTGACTGTAGTTGGAGAATCACCCTTAAGTTGTTTTTGATTTGTTGATGTTACACTGCACACCCACATGTTAAAGGGCCTACAGTATAGTACACAATTTTCTATGTTATAATATGATCATCAAAAATGTACCCAGTGTTTTATTTCATTCACATATGTTTAACAAAACCTGCATATTTATGCTGAGGTCGTCTCTCAAAAGGAAAACACTCTGTTCTTGTGATGTCATGTGGTAATACAGGAAGCGCTCCACTATGTTTTTAAACTTCAGACACCTTCAGTAGATTCATTTGGATAATTTCAGCCCTGGCATTACAGCGACATCACAGCATGGAATAGAACATTTTGAGTTTTAGAGACAGACTAATAACCAAAGATTACTGTGTGAATAAAACAAACAAACAAACAAAACAAAAACAAAAAAAAACAACTTCAGTTATGTTTTGATGAGTTAATATCATTTTAACGTGACTTAAAGCTTACAAGAGTCAATTTTGCTTAATATAGGAGCTTTAAGATAATATTTTACTGTACTACTTGAATTCGAAAGATTGCACCATTTAAAAACTTTGGTCTCCGGTTGTCTTTTAACTTCAGGTATTACAGCAGCAGGAGTGTAAACTGCTGTATCCCCGGAAAGAAGGCCAGAAGGCAGAGAATAAGAGCAAAAACCGCTACAAGAATATCCTCCCCTGTGAGTCACGACAGCACTGCCACTTCCTGTCACTCCACCTTCCTGTGGAAACTATCACCACAATGCACAAAGACATAACAATGCAATATCATATCTATGGTACTTTCATTTTACACTGATACTCACACATATTAATAATGTGCTTTTGGGTTTCTAGTTGATACGACGCGTGTTGAAATCTGCGAAAGTGACCCAGAAATTCCCGGGTCTGACTACATTAACGCCAATTACATCCAAGTAAGTGGGTTGAATACTTGCAAATGTAGCCCAATAGTAAAGTGTGTTTTTTGATTATGTTGAGTGTCAGATGAAGTTTTTGGTGGTGTTACCCGTCCTTCTGTTGTCCAGGGTTTCCATGAAGACGGGCGTCACGCAGATGAGGCTAAAGTCTTCATAGCCACACAGGGCTGTCTGCAGAACACTGTGTTGGATTTCTGGAAGATGGTCTATCAGGAAAACACACGGGTTATTGTCATGACAACCAAAGAGATGGAGAGAGGACGGGTGAGGTTTTCATACTTCTGTGTAGTAATAGTACTGCTCTTAACCTTAGCTTCACTAGTAAGGACCACGCCACGACAATGAAATACGATAAAGATGTTTATCGTAGACCCAGCTGATTTCGAACCCCCCCCCCCCCTCCTGATGTGATGATATGATGTCTTCGGGCTGACATGGACGGTGTTGTTGGGATAGGCTGTATAAATAGGGCTTCTGGGTAATTGAAGGCGTGGTCGAGATGAGCTGTGGTTGGCTGGCGAGGAGGTTGAGGCGTGGTCCAACTCCTGAAAGTTAATCATATTAACTCCACTTATGTCGTGTGTGGTTCCTCAAAATAAACCAACATTTACTTTCACCATGTTCTCTGGTAGAGCACACTGCACATTGTGATGTTCTAAAACATGTATTAAAACTGCATAAGTCATGACTTCTGTTGTTTATATGTATATCAGGGCTCTAATTTCCGACGAGCTGGGGGGGGGGGGGGGGGGGTGCGAGTGACATTTTTTCCCGGGGGGGATAAAGACAAAGATAAAGACAAAAGAAAAACTTCTAAGACCAGGGCTCTCAAGTTTTGAAGTTTGGTCTGCTTGAGATTTATATTGGGGGACCGGGGGTGCGAGTGAGCTGTTAGACTTTTTCAATTGCTTAACTACATTTCAGCGTGAGAAATACCATGTGTGAGTGTGTGAACTCGTTGAAATGCGTGTGTCACACTCTCAAAGAGTGAGACTTGAGAGCGCTGTCTAAGACAAAAATCTTAAATCTTAAAACCAGTGCAAAAGAATAAATAAATACCTATATACAGATGTCCAAAATGTGCAGTGTGCATCAAAATGTGCAATGGAAGATGCAGCAGTGAAATGTGCAGTAATGTGCAATAGAATGTGCATTGAAAGTAAAGATAAAAATAAATGTGCAACAGTAGTAATTCAGTACAACAACAGTAGTAAACAACAGTACAACAATAGTAATTTCCAGTAGTAATATAGTAGTATAGTAGTATACATAAAATATGACTCTATTTTCTGATGTTATAATGTTGTTTCCTTATCACAAACTTACCTGAAGTTTTTTTGTTTCATTCACACATGTTTAACACACAAACTCTGCATATTTAGGCTGAGTTCTTCTCTCAAATAGAAAACACTCTGTTCCACCTTGTGATGTCATGTGTAATACAGGAAGTACTGTGTGTTTTTAAACGCCATATACCTTCACTAGAATCATTTGAATAATTTCAGCATTGGAATTGCCAATCTCTATGGGACAATAGGTGAAAGGTATTTGACCAGATAAACTTGAATTTCTCCTTTTGACAATAGGTGAAATGTTAACTTGAAAACTTGAAAACTACCTCTTCATGACATCACAGGGTGGAACAGAGCATTAGAGAGATGCAGACAGACTAAAAACAAATGATTACTGGTACTCAAACATGTATGAATGAATATACAGTATATTATATCATTACATATCTTGAATACATTAGCTAACCAGCACAGTTCTCAATTGATTTTCAGTTAATCTTATCAATATAAATGAGATTTAGCCACTTTTATCTCAGAAGCAGATCGAGTCAAAAAATTTGTAGACCAGTGTAACTCACATAACATGTAACTTTGGCTTCAGTAGAGATTGAGTTTAAAATACCAACTTATGTTGCTTAAACCATTCAGACTGTATGTTTACTATAGTGTTTACACATCCTCACACAGCAGGGTTACTGGAGAACATAAGCCCATTCAGACAGACTGCTGATGACACGAGGATAGTATGACACTTAAGCTGATTGGAAAGCAGCTTGGGATGTGTTCTACTTTGTCTTATTCATTCTCCTCTCTCTCTGCCCCTCCAACACCCAACAGAACAAGTGTGTGCGGTACTGGCCCGATCTCCACGGGACAAAAGAGTATGGCAAAATCGTGGTGAGGAACGTGGATGAGAGACCAGCCCAGGATTACATTCTGAGAAAGCTGGAGGTGACGCGCTTGGACCGGGTCAGTACAGCATTGTATCAGAGCTGACCTACTACCCCTCCCTAAGACTGTACCCAACGCAAAGAAGAATAACAACAGCGTAATAAATAATACATCATCACAAACTGTAGTATATTTGAACTTATATTTGAACTTTCAAAATAATAGAGTTTGGGATTATTTTGTCACATCTCAAATCGTTAAATCATCAAATCATGTTCAGTTAGCCTAATGTTAAACCAGTGGATGTTAATACTAAAGTTAGTTGTCGCTATAACGCATACTAGCAGAGATGTCTTGTGTTTACTCAACTTTTTTTTTTTTTGTATCTCTATTGCCGCTTTGTACTGTAGCTTCAGACATGACAGATAAGGAAAAAGAGGAAATAATATCTAGTTGGAAAAAGCTGAGAAATCTATATTTTGTCAATAAATGCTATCTTTCCTAACATTTGTATGAAAAAAATAGTCAAACCTAAATAGTGTTTTTGGTGGGGTGTTACTGAAGTGTTCACATAAATAAATGTCTGGTGTATTTTGTGCTGAAGGAGCCGATGAGGTACATTTGGCACTACCAGTACTTGACGTGGCCGGACCACGGTGTTCCAAACGAACCTGGGGGAGTGCTGTGGTTCCTGGAGGAGGTCAATCGGACTCAGAGCACCATGCCCACCGCAGGGCCCATCGTGGTGCACTGCAGGTCGTGTATACAGACAGTCAAAAGTAGATATAGTAGTAGATGTATTCCAATATACATTCCAATATGTATATTCACTGCTAGTAGAGCAGTTCAGATTAATTGATTAGTGAATAACCAATAACCAATGATTAGAAATGCACCGATACGATACTGGTGTTGTATATTGGCACCAATGAATTTTTTTTATGAATCAATTCCAAGATATTGGTTCAGTCAATATCCCATTTTGGTTTATACATTTGTGTAATAGGATGCTTTACTGGACACTGTTGACCCAAAACACCTCCTAATTGTCAAAGCCTTTTGTGTTTAAAGGAAACAAATTATATTTTCATTCTCTGTACTGGTATCAGTTGATATTGGGTATCAGCAGATACTGTACTAATAGCTAAAGTATCGGGTTTGGTATTGGAACAGAAAAAATTAGATCGGTACATCCCTAACCGTGATTGTTAAATTGTAAGAACTAGAGAATTATAATTCTGAGAATTTCAAAAGCAAAACTTTTCAGCTCAGTTCAGTGTTTTTGTATGTATTGTTTGTATTGCATGTCATAACATTTCATAAGGCTGGTAACAAACTAACTGCGATCTATTTGACAATATGAAAGAAAGTGAATATAGGATAGCACTGTGTTGATCATTGTGAATAATCTTAATATTGTGATGTTTTTTGTCACAGTATAACTATATAACTATAAGCACACATCTCTTAGTTGTCTCATGTTCACTTGTGACTCTGTCTCTGCAGTGCTGGCATTGGGCGGACAGGCACTATTATCGTCATTGACATCCTCATTGACATTATTAACCGCCAAGGTAGGCCATCCTAAGTGAATCAGCGTTTCCATAAGGACCACTGTGTGCAGTAAATCCTCTGTGTGTGTCTCAGGGCTGGACTGTGACATCGACATCCCAAAGACCATCCAGTGGGTACGACAGCAGAGGTCTGGGATGGTCCAAACCGAAGCCCAATACAAGTTTATTTACATGGCAGTTCAGCAGTACATCGACACAGCACAGAAGAGACTGGAGGAGGAGCAGGTACGGGAGGGGAACTATTGACTGTGGAATACTATGGGGGGAAGTTGAGAAGAAAAAGATGTGTTTTAGTTAGTAACATCTGACTGTCTAATGATAAACCCAAAATAGGTCAAATATGGCAAGTGTAGCCCTAAATAACTTGTATGATTCTTATAATTACATCTTAATTAGACTGCACTATGCACTATGTAACTTTTCCATCACCTTCTTGCTTCTATGAGTAGGGTTGCCTCTCCACACATCTGACCACTAACTTGACCTGGTTTAGGCTGCATCCCATTTCTCTGTCTTACCCCTTCGTCTTACCCCTACCCCTTGGTTTTGCGTGTTCATGTGAGGGCAAGGGGTGTCCCGATTCTAATTTTGATCAAGGGCTAGAGCCACGACCGAGGGCTACATACCCCTTAAAATGAAGTAAGCTCTTGACCAGACTTGAAATGAAGGGGTACGCCTACAAACTCAGGCAGGTTTTGGGATCAGGATGGCAGCCTCACATTGACCAGCCAAGGAGTCTCATAAATGTATTTTCAGCAGTTGTAATGATCAATTAACAGTTTAGCAGGTTTACAATTATGACGCTTATGTCACTTTTAGTGAACTGTTGTTGCGGTTTTAATTGTAGTGATGTCTGTTTAGCCGACATTATCGTTTTCATCGAACTTTCATGCACAAACAAGCTAGTTTTTTTGTCGAGCTGAGTTACCCGATAATCCTTGACATTTGTTTACGTTTGTTTGCATCAATTGTTGTTGCCTCTGTAGACGTAGCAGCCAGGTAGAGGCAAGAGATGATGACGCAAACGATAATCGAGTGGTGTCCCATTTCTTTGGGGAACATTCGTACCCCGAGCCCTCTCAGCTCGGTATCGAGGGGCGAGACAAAGACATAGATAAAGGGGTAGGGGAAGGGGTAAGACAGAGTAATGGGACGCAGCCTTATTCTCCATGATGATAGAAAGGTTTAATGCCATACTGTGAGACATCTTAGACAAAGCAGTAACATCTCCATGGAGACAAGCAGGTGGCGCACCTCCCCACAAAAAAAGTTACATGATGCACCTTTAATAAAGCATGAAATTTGGAATATTCCCTATAGCTAAATGAGATTGATGCTTTTAATGTCATACTGTGGAAGATTATAGCCAAGTAAACTTTATTTGCAGGAGGATGTCTTCCTCCAGGCCAAATAAAAGTCAGTTTTGTGGAGATCTGAGCCCCACTGTTATGTTTTTAGTTTTTCTGTGTAAGATGTGTGAAGAATCCCTCAGTCATCCAGGTAGATTCCATGGCAAAAAGAGAAATTCTTTTTGCCATCGAAGAACTGAAGGATGAGCTGCGAAACGTATTTGACCAAATAAACTTTGTCCAGTTGACAAACTGAATTTCTCCTTTTGCCTTTTTCTGTGTAATGCAGACCCCCATAATGCAAAGAAATGCTTTTATTTTAGTATCTTTTGGATGAAAAAATTGCATGCAGGGGCTTTTCATACTTTTCATACAACTATAACTGAGATATTTATTTCAGAAAAAAACACGTTTACCGCACACTTGTTTGACTTTCCGATTATTCCTTTATTCGGTGAGAGTGAACAATGCTTTTCGCTTCTACAGCGTCATCAGGTTTGCCCAAGTAGTATGCTGACGCTGACGCTGTAGAAGTGAAACAAGTGTGCGGTAAACTTCTTTTTTTCTGGATTTATTCAATGTTCCTGCTGTTACCAGCACCTGGAAGCTGTGCATGGAGTTTTGAACTTTTAAGATATTTATTTATTTATTATGCATTGACTAGACTTAATAATTTTTCATAAATAATTTTTTCTTTATGAATAAAGTGTCTATCCATACTTTATTAAGTGCTTACCATTTATTACCAAACTTCCCTTTTTCACATTCTCTGTGATATTTCAGGATTTTCGGGATATGAGGAATTGGCATTGGATATAGTTGTTTATTTTACAAAGCAGATTTTAAATATTTTCTTCCTCCTTCTGCTCTCACTTGATGGTTCCAGCTCTAGATTTATTTTCTATTATTTTACTTGCAGAGGAATAAGATGAAGGAGAGAGAGTACTCCAATATCAAATATGGCCACATGACAAACTCCAGGTCCAAAAGCAACATAGCCTCCTCACGATCATCTTCTGTGTAAGTGAGAACCTAAGTTACTCCAAAGTATACTGCAGTCGTTTTGAGTGAAATCCTCCATCTTGGTTTTGAATTTGAATTGTGTGTGTTTTATTATAGATTGACAAACGATGATGCATCCAGTGTGTATGAGAACATCAACTTTAAAACTCCTCAAACATCATTCAGCAGTAACACCAGGAGGTAGAACTAGGACGGCGTAGGTCATGTTGTACTTCTCTGTGAGTATTGTAAAAGAGACTATTTTCTTCTCTTTCTTTTTTATTTATCACTAGGGTTGCACTGATCAGATACTGGTGTTGGATATTAGTGGTGATACTGAAGAAAATGCTTCCAAATATTGGTTCAGTCGATATCCTGGTAGGACATATACAGCTCTGGAAAAAAATTATGAGTTTTTCTGATTTTACTACTTATAGCTATGTGTTTGGGCAAAAGGAACATTTTTGTTTGAGTCTATAAACTACTGACAACATTTCCGCAAATTCCAAATAAAAATATTATCGTTTAGAGCATTTATTTGCAGAAAATGACAAATGGTCAAAATAACAAAAAAGATACATATTTTCAGCCCTCAAAAAATTGCAAAGAAACAAGATCAAATTCATTTTAAAACAACATAATACTAATGTTTACACTTAAGAAGAGTTCAGAAATCAATATTTGGTGCAATAACCCTTATTTTTAATCACAGCTTTCATTTGTCTTGGCATGCTCTCCACAAGTCTTTCACATTGTTCTTGGGTGACTTTATTCCACTCCTGGTGCAAGAACTGAAGTAGCTCAGCTTTGTGTTTGTGTTGGAATTCAACAGACGCTGGAATGGAATGGCTGTAATACATGTAGAGATGCTGATTTCAGAAAAAAAAATGCAGTGGTCTCTTATTTTTTTCCAGAGCTGTAAATTGATAAACAAAGAACATTTACTGGTAATAATTGGCTCAGAAAGTAATCACTTTTCTGCAAATAAATGCAGTTTTTGGTGTCACACTATCAGTTAGACTTAGACTTAGACAAACTTTATTGATCCACAAGGGAAATTGTTTTGGGTACAGTAGCTCGCTCATCAAATATAATATATAACAGAGGATAAAACGAAAAAAAAATAGAGGGAATAGCAACCAAAGAGCAATAGACCAGTGTCAGATGAGACATAATTATAAAAATAAAAGAAATGATAATAAATGTATATGTACAAATCAGAATTAAATAGAAAAGTAAGTAATAAAATATATATACAGTTGTAGGGTGTAGGGAGTTACCAACACAATAAATGATTCATATGATAGAATAGGTTGATATATATTTTTTTAAATCATATTTTTAATGATGTTGTGAGAAAAATCCAGATGTAATCTTTCAGCGTAAAGAGCATTCATGTTCTTTAATGGGACAATTAACATAAGGCTGGATGAATGATTCCTTTAGAGGTGGTTGAGAATCAAAGGTAGCAGGATGTAATTAGGCACCAAAACAAAAAGATGCTGTCAGAAATTGAATTGTTAGCTATAAAGCTTTAAATATTACTTCTATTTTAAGTTGTTAGGAGAGTCAGCGTTCATTAAAGTGCCCATATTGCGCTGTTTTCCAGTCTAGGTTATAATGTTGTTTCCTCATCACAAACACACCTGGAGTTGTGTTTTGTTTCATTCACACGTGTTTTTAAACTCCATACACCTTCACTAGAATTATTTGGATAATTTCAGCCCTGAAACTGCCTATCTCGACTGAATTAAAGTAGTGTTTAACTTGAAAACTACTGCGTCATGACATCACAAGGTGGAACAGAGCATTTTGTGCTTTGAAGATGTAGACAGACTAATAATAAATAAATTAACTTAAACATGTGTGAATGAAACAAAACACAACTCCAGGCAATTTGGCATAATAATAGACCTTTAAATGACTGTAAACTGGCATGCAAGATTCATAAAAAAACATTAATACTATATAAAATACAAATATGACACTGAGTACTTTAAAACTCCATGTGCTTTAAAGTAACTGTTCATTGAGCAGTTGAAGTGGTAGGCTGCTGGAGTGTGGGTGTCTGAATGGATTTCTAAATGAGAGTCTGATTCATTGTTGAGATACAAAGTGCTCTATTGAGGTCTGAAATTACAGGTTGAACCGAGGTGGCATAGCTCCTTCAAAATACTACTTCACACGACCACATCAAAAGATACCTTTACGTTCAAACTCTAATCAATTTATGGTGCAAAATAAGTGGAGATGGAGATTCCGTAAGAAGCGAAGAGCGGGACTTGACAGGTTTGACAGGGATTATCACTATTTCATTGAAGAAGAGTTTCTAGATGGAGTTCTTGTCATGCAAAATTGCATTTAGTGTGTCAGAGCATCATTTTGAAGTTTTCCTTTTTTTTGAATACCACATTTTATGCCATACAAATCAAGAATTTGTTTTCAACATTCACTTTGCCAAACAAAATCCCCTGATCTCTGCAGTGACATAGAAAACACTATTTCATCAGTATATACTGTAGTTAAAGGTCGTATATTACGCAAAATTCACTCTTGTGAGCTTTAAACCATATTATAATGTGGTTATCTCCTCAAAAACATACCTGGAGTTGTGTTTTATTTTATTCACACATGTTTGAGTAACCCTGTGTTCCATCTCCAAAGCTCAATTCATTTTGGCTACAGTATGCGACCATTCTTGCCTGCATGCACTTTTCTTTCTTGTTCAAACTGTCCCTACCTGGAGCTACTGTGACAAGTAAATTTCTCCTGCATGAGATCAATAAAGTCTTATCTTATCTTATCTTATCTTATTCACAACCTTCTCACAATCAAGCACACTTTTTATGCATACATTTTTTCATAGCTACCACATTATTGTTCAGCGGCAAGGCAAGTTTATTTGTACAGCACAAAGTAATGCAAAATGCTTTACAGAATAAGAAAGATATTAAAAACACATTACAAACCGACCGGACTTGACTGACTTTTAGTTTTGTACTGTTTGTAAGCCCACTGTTTTCTTTTTCTTTTTTTTTTGTGGATGTAATTTTGTGACTGAGTGTGGAGAGAGGGGTTAATTGTGGGATTTTATTTAAAAAATTTTGTTATGCGTAATTTTAAAATTGAAAACACACAAAACACAAACAAAAATCTAGACAAAAACAAACAAACAAACAAATGAAAACATAAATAATCAAGTAGATTCCTGTGCTTGCAGAGGCATTGCTGGGTGGTTCCTCGGATGGGCCTTGTCTCGGCTGTCCAGGTCTGGTCCAGGAGAAGCAGGAACCGGCCGTGCTCCTGACCCTGCTGCAGTGGACATTGGACAGGGCTCTCCTGCTCATTGCTGCGTTCCTCTCCTCAGGCCTCTCTTCTGCCCCTTAAAAGTGCCTTTTCCTGGATCATTCACTGTGGAGCCTGATCTGAAGTGGAGATCAGGACTAAGCTGTCTGCCCCTCCTCTCAGCACTGTGTCTGAACCTGGGCATTTGGATGTGTTCAACTGTGGAGGACTAAAGCTATTCTTTCACCAAACTGAAGTGAAAGAGTCATTATGCTGTATCCAGAGAGCATCTGAGCATTGCTTTCAAATGGTCACCTAAAAACTTTATTTTTGTTTGCATTATTTTGTCCATTGTTATATTTTTGTGGTTGGAGCTGAGGTTATGATGTTTATGTTTATGAAAATGTAGTAAACATGAGGACAGGGAGCATGTTTCAGTGCCAGTTTCCAGTAGTCATTTGATTTTTATGTTTAATTGTTGTTTGTTTGCTCTTTAGCAGTATAAAAGTACTTACTGGTAGATTTGTGTAACCATAACCACAAAAGAAGAGGCACACAATTGGAACAACGTGAACATCAGAATCCACAAAACTAACACAGATTTAATTGCAGCATTAATCGGAGGAACCCATTACCAACAGTAATTCAGAGCTATTGGTAAGCCATTTAGCTGAATTTGACTGCACCCATGTGCCATAAGCAGCTGTACTGTAAGACCTTGATATTTTAAGCTGTGCAGTGTAGTATGCTGTAATTCCTGAATGGGACTGTGTCAAGTGTGTAGTGGTCCGAGGCTTGTCTCTGATTATCAGCCTGTTTGAAGTACTTGGACATCTGTCTGAGATGGTCAAAGGAAACGAGGGACACTGCACAATTACTGTGAGCCAGATGGCCATGTGCCCAGATTGAAGAACAGATTTGTCTCCAAAAAGTAATTTGGCCATAATCCAGGCTGGATGATGCCGAGGAGAGTAGACCACGTCACCGATGTGATAAGGAGCCTGGAGCTGAGCCCTGGGCTCACACAGACTGTAGGTTATTTATGAGTGAGCTCTGAAATATCCACACATGTAAATGTGTTGGCAAACACACAGGGCCATACCTATTCAGATCCTAAACATTTTCACCAATGATACCAGCCACTTGATACTGTGTGCACCTGGTCTCTAGAGTAATGTATCCAACATAAATACAGGTGTATGTGAATATTATGTGGGCTCATTATCTGTTGTTACAGTCAAACCCCTTAAAAGAAGCACCCATAAAAGCAAGTGTTAAATAAAACCACTGAAACATGCCTGTCCTGTTTAGATTAATGCTGTACATTTGACAAATAATCACAGAGTATCACCGCCACTATGCTGGACAAATTACAAATTAAGTATATTTAGTATGTGCATGAACTATTGCAGTTTTAGGTATGAAAATGGTTTAGCCTCGGAGCTTCACTGGAACATAAGCACATAAAACTCTTTTTTTCCTGCTCACACCTCCTGCTGCTCCCTCTCTCATCACTGTTACCATGTTATTTTGAAGTTTTCTGAAAAGGACTTTGCTGCTGGCTGTAGATGTGTGCTGGATCCTGCTGTTTCCTCTTTGACTGGGATTTGTGTGATGAATGAGAACTTGTTTATTGTTTTGGAGTGTATTGTAATACTTTGTGCTGTGTTGTGGTGAAACGTCGATACTTGAAAACTGCACTCTGCCTGGCCTCAGGTTGTGTGGATGTGGACTGACTGTGAGAATGTCGTGCTGCCCTATAGATCTGTGTGTATTTGTAGTCTGGGCTGGACTGCAGGGAAAGGAAAATGCTGTTTTATCTGTAAAAACTTACTTGGTGAGAAATTTTACTGACTTGCCAAACCCTAATAAAAAGCTATTGCAACTTTGATCTATTTGTTTAATGTGTTATCTTATGAACATAATTATTTCCGAATGAGAATTATAAAAATCTTACTCTGTGCTTATGATTATGTTTACTTATTACAATAGTTTTTTACAGGTGTGTGTAGAATCCTTCAGTCGTCCAGGTAGAATCCATGGCAAAAGGAGAAATTCAATTTGTCAACTGGACAAAAGTTTCAATCAATCAATCAATCAAACATCATTTGTAAAGCACTTTTCATACAAAATGTAACACAAAGCGCCTGACAGTGATTAAAGATTAGAAGATTAGAAGATTGGAAGATTGACTTTTATTGATCTCACACAGGAGAAATTGTTCTCTGCATTTGACCCGGGGACCCATCTCCATGATCTTGTTGCTTAGGCTTGGTCAGGACCCAAGATTTTACCTATGGTGCATGTTTTGGGTTGGTGGGGGAAACCGGAGTGCCCGGAGGAAACCCACCCAGACACGGGGAGAACATGCAAACTACACACAGAAAGGCCCTGGCGACCCGAACCTTCTTGCTGTGAAGCGTGAGTGCTAGCCACTCAGCCACTGTGGCGCCAACAATCAAAAAAAAAAAAAAAAAAAATTCAATCAAAGGCCAAGCTAAACATGAACGTTCTTTGCAGCCCTGAGCTCCTCCGGCAGGCAGTTCCATAGACGAGGGCCGTAGTGCTGAAAAGATGCCTCTTCGTGAGTGTGTGTCCTGACTTTGGGAATGACCAGGAGCCTGCTGCCGGAGGAGCGCAGGGTCCGTGAAGGTTTGTAAGGGGAAAGCAGTTCTGAAAGATAAGAAGGCCCAAGACCATTAAGACATTTAAAAAACAGTAAAAAAAAATCTATCCTGAAACTCACAGGGAGCCAATGCAGTGATTTTAAAACGGGTGCAATGTGGTCCCGCCCTCTGGTCCTGGTCGGGACACGTGCTGCTGAATTTTGTAATAATTGCAAACCTGAAATACTCTTTTTGTGAAGACCAGAGAGCAGAGCATTACAGTAGTCTATACGACTGGTGATAAAAGCATCAGTGTCTCCATGTTGGCCCGAGACAGAATGGGACGGACCCTGGCTATGTTTTAGGTGATAGAAACCTATTTTGTGATGTTCTTGCTGTGTGATAAAAGTCAGCTCAGAGTAAAAAATGACGCCCAGGTTTTTCACTTGAGGAGATGGGTTAAGATGCTTGTAGATTGGATAAAAGTTTCTCTCTCTGAGCCTCAGGACCGATGACTAAAACCTCAGTTTTGTCCTGATTAAGCTGGAGAAAGCTTTCTGCCATCCAGGATTTGATATCTAGGATGCAGTTAAAAAGAGCATCCATTGGCCTGGTGTCACCAGGAGACACGGAGATGTAAAGCTGCGTATCATCAGCATAGCTGTGAAAATTGATTCCATGTCTCCTGATGACACCACCAAGAGGGAGCATGCACAAGTTAAAAGGCACAGGGCCTAAAATGGAACCCTGGGGAACACCACATGTGATTTCATGGACCTTGTGGACCTTGTGGAGCATTTGTCCACACTCACCATAAATGTTCAGTCTGTGAGATAGGACGTGAACCATTTGTGAACAGCACCAGAGAGGCCGAGGTGTTTTAGGCGAGCTAAAAGAATAGCTACTGTGTCAAATGCAGCGCTCAGATCCAGCAGAACCGACACAGTCACCTTTTGTGAATCACTATTTATTCTAAAGTATTTAAAATCTTTGCCAAGGCAGTCTCGGTGCTGTGGTTCACCCTAAAACCAGAATGAATTTTTTCCAAAATATTAGTTGGATAAAAACAAGTTTTTCTAAAATCTTGCTTAAAAATGGTAGGTTAGACACTGGTCGGTAGTTGTTAAAATCATTAAAATCTAAATTGCTCTTCTTCAGGGGCCTGACCACCACCGCTTTGAAGGCAGTGGGAAAGACCCCCGTCTGAAGAGAGTTTATTTGGTAGAATAGGTTTTACAGCTCATCCAGGTTGCTTCTTCAGTTCTGGCTAGAGTGCTGGTGGACACTGCTTAAAAAAACTGAAACTAGTTTCATAGTAATTTCATTGTAATTTCATTTTAAGCAGTGTCCACCAGCGTCTGACCAGAACTGAAGAAGCAGCTTGTATGAGCTGCGAAATGTTTGACCAAATAAACTTTTGTCCAGTTGCGTGAAGAGTCCCTCAGTCGTCCAGGTAGAATCCATGATAAAAGGAGAAATTCAATTTGTCAACTGGACAAAGTTTGTTTGGTCGAAAACGTTTCGCCGCTCATCTGAGAGGCTTCGTCAGTCCTGGTTCTAGTGCTGGTTAGACCCTGTTTATATCTAGCTGCAGGGAGGAGCTCCCTACACTGAAATAGCTCTGAAACTATCTCCACTAATCTGTCTCTTTGTTTTCCAAATTACTCTGGCGACTAGTTTAGCCTCCCTATTCAAGCCTAACGACCCTCTCCACCCCTCTGCCCTGGATTGTCTGCCCTAATGTTTCTTTGTCTGTTTTTGACTTGGTTTGAGAATCGAATTATAAATGGGAGACAAGTTATGTCTAACTCCCCCATTTCTGTTTAACGACGGATTCTCTTTTTTGACAAAAATTGCCTCTTTAACCCCCCTCTCAAACCAGTTTTGTTCCCTAAACCCTTTTATTTTGTCCAGTTGATAAATTGAATTTCTCCTTTTGCCAATAGTCATACAATATTGTATGCCCAGAAAGTTAATGAATTACTGGACAAATCATTTTCTAATGCCGTTATGTTACAAAGAAAAGCAGGGTGCTGTACCATAGAGCATCCACTAGAGGGAGCGACTGAATTAGAACTGAATTGTAAAGTAACACAAGCAGAGCTGAGGAGAGCCCAGCAATGAGAGAGCACAACTGGAAAATAATATTACTCAAGTGGAAGTATAAAATAGTGATCGTAGAAATTACTTATAATTAAGTAAGAGTAAAAAAAAATATTTGGGAGAAGTACTTAATAATAGTAACTTAAAGAGAAACTGTTTGAACATAACATCTGATTCATAATTTAAAATGAATGTAATTCAGGAAGGATAGACACATAAGTGAGAAGTATGAAATGAAAGTAAATCATATCTGTAAGTGTAGTGCAAGAAACATAAATGTCCAAATAATGTAATGTTGTCAACATACAGTAAAGCTTTTTCACTTGTAGACTCACAGTGGGAAGAGTAAACCAAAACCTTTTACTCAAGGAACAGTACCATTACTTCAATCAAAACATTACTTAAAGGTGCATTGTGTAACTTTTCCAGTGGAGGGTCTGCCACCTGCAAGCCAGGCCAAGCCACTAGTCAGATCTGTGGTCAGGCAATCCTCCTATTTTTGTGCTATAAAACCACCTCTAATTGAAAAAAAATGTAAGGCAGATCTATTTATTGTCATACTGTGGAACATTTGAAGCAGAGCAATGACACATCACTGAAACAAGAAGGTGACGGACCCCATCCGAAAAGTTACATAGTGCACCTTTAAATGGGAGTAAAGGTATGCTGCTTTAAAGTGTTACTCAAGTAAATGTAAATGTGTAAATCTTAAGATGTGTGTAGAATCCCTCAGTCGTCCAGGTCGAATCCTAAATGAGTAAATGTACCTGAAGACTACCCACCTCTGAATAAAAGTGTCAAAATCCTTCCAAAGACTCTTGTGTAACTGTCTTAGGGGTCACCACTGTATAAATCACGGATATGGCATCATACACGACATCATTCTAATAACTGATTAGCTCCTAGGGCAAGGGTGGGCAAACTTTTTGACTCGTGGGCCACAAAGGGTTCTAAAATTTAACAGAAGGGGCGGACCAGGAGCAGGTGGATTTAGTGTTTTAGTAAAAACACTCAAAATAGCATGGGATATGTAGAAAACATCTGCTTTATTTCAAAAAAAAATAAAAAAAAAGCATTACAACAAAATGTCCATCTTTCAAATTCCACGGTATTTAGTTATTTATTGAAATGACTCTTAATACACAGGAAATTTAATTAATAAAATACAGCTTTTTTTTAAATTACTAACAGTTACTATTTTAAAGCACTGAAAGTTCTGTTCTCCTTCAGGTTCTTTCATTCTTTCGTTGATTGCTTGTTAGCATGTTTTGTGGCAAAGTGACGGCTGATATTATATTCTTTAAAAAACGTTACAGTCTCTTATTGGCATATCAGGCATACAGCAGCTGATAAGTATTTGGTGAAAAAATATTTACTTGTCCACTCCTTATTAAACACTCGACATTCTCTGTCCACTTTTCTTTTCTTAGCCTCGCTCATCTTTACAGGAGGGTTGAGGGGTCAAAGAGTAAAGCACAAACGTGGAGCAAAACACTGCACCTCCACAAAGGTCAATGTATTTAGTGCACCAGCTATTGGAAAACGCCAGAATTGCAGGAAAATTAAAACATTAACAAGGTTTATTAATATAATTTCTTCAAGTTCGGCGGGCCGGATTAAGAAGCTTAATGGGCCGCATATGGCCCCCGGGCCATAGTTTGCCCATGCCTGTCCTAGGGCTTGGCTATTATATGGCATTTAATAGTAATGAATCATAACTCTTATCTAAAGTTTTACTGATGTCACTCATTTAATAATAACTTCCAAAGTGATTGTGTGTGAGTGTTTTTTCCTGCATTTCTATCTTTTTGCATTATGCCTGCCTTTTCCTGATGTTAATTGGTTTCATACAAAGTAAACACCCCTGTAGCCTTGACGTGATCGCTCCCCTGCTAATTTAGAGACAAATATTGAAGTAATTAACAGCCTACATTTTGCTATTTTGGATTTTGTTTACTATGTTGGAAAAGGAAGTGGTGTTTTTAATTACAAGCTACAGTATTCTAATGGGGACACACTTATCTCCTTTGCGTGCATCTGTCCATGGTACACCTCTTCAAGGAAATCTCAGGACCATAAAGCCATACTGTCAACATCATAACTTGTGGACGAACTGGACGAATGAAAAATAATTTACAGCATTTCAAAATGTTCCACTTCTTTATTCTGTAAACAAAAACATTAAACATTGTGTACACTATAAACAGTTCATCAGTTTTGTATTTTTTTCTGATGGATTTCCAGCCAACCGCATAAAGCAAAGTTCACATTTCATCTGTAAATGTCAGTGTGTGAATGTCACCTTAAAGGACACTCAGAAAAAATGACTTCTTTGTGCTTGTGTGTCTTTGCCAAGATCACGACGGATCACGGCTGTTGATTAAAGTGCAAGAAACATGTGATGGATGCCTGTAGTTCATGTCTCAATACTGAGAGACAAAGAGAGGGGGTACAACGTGAAGTCCTTGAAAATTCTTGGAGCTCAGACTTTACAACAGGATTAAATGAGGTACAAGAAGCCCTTTGGTGTTGGCGTTCCAGTCCCTTAATGTGAACTGGTGATGTTTCCAAGGAAAATGGAGAGAGTGACATTTGAGAAAACAACAGTGTGCATTGAGAGATGTTATCCTGCAAGACAAACTTTTGCTTTCAGATAGTCAGAAGTCAGATAACACAATAGACGCACAATAAAGATTTAAACTGAGTTACAAACAATGCCTTCTAATATGATGTTGAAAAGTCATTTGAAGTGAAGGATGGACTTCATTTTGAATTTTAGTTTGGTTAAAGGTGCACTATGCAACTTTTCTGGTGGAGGTTAGACATTAAAGTTATACTAAAGCTGCATTATGTAAAATTGAACATCATCTACAGTTCTGGAAAAAAAAAAAAGAGACCACTGCATTTTTTTCTGAAATCAGCATCTCTACATGTATTACAGCCATTCCATTCCAGCGTCTGTTGAATTCCAACACAAACACAAAGCTGAGCTACTTCAGTTCTTGCACCAGGAGTGGACCAAGAACAATGTGAAAAGACGCATGAAAGCTGTGATTAAAATAAGGGTTATTGCACCAAATATTGATTTCTGAACTTTTCTTAAGTGTAAACATTAGTATTATGTTGTTTTAAAAATGAATCTTGTTTCTTTTCATTGTTTGAGGTCTGAAAACATGTATCTTTTTTGTTATTCTGCAAATAAATGCTCTAAACGATAATATTTTATTTGGAATTTGGGGGAAATTTTGTCAGTAGTTTAAAGACTCAAACAAAAATGTTCCTTTTGCCCAAACACATACCTATAAGTTGTAAAATCAGAAAAACTGATCATTTTGCAGTGGTCTCTTATTTTTTTTCCAGAGCTGTATTTATCTCCATTGAGATGGGATTGCTTTTTCTGGAAAGTTCAATAGTAATTCATCTTTCATTTTTTAATTACAGGTTTATTATTGCTAAAAAAACACATGGGGAAGAACAAAAAAAACTTCCTAAAAACGTATTACCTGTTCCTCTGTGTGAGGATAGCTCAGTTTAATGCTGTACTGTGGAGCTTTCCAGACAAAGCTGTAACATATCTGCGCAAACAACCAGAAAAGCTACATAACACAGCTTTAACCTTCACTTGTTTTTACACTGTGAACATTGTGAGACTTTATTGACTGAAGAATGAACAGAAAAAACACAATAAATCAATAATGAGACAGGGCCGGTTTGAGAGGGTGGCTCCCTTTTACTTGAGCCCCCCTTGTCTTGTGAAGGGGATCGTCGTGGTGGGGACCGGGGTGGGGTCGGGGGGCACACAGCGCATATTCCCTGTGGTAAAAACACACTGCAGAGGCCATAGCACCACCACCACTAATAAAACCATCGCCACTATAAACAACACCAAGCGCTTCCAATCGGAAACCCTTCTAAAAAAACCCATCGACGTGGTTTGGGTTTGTGCTGGGACGTCTACAGGCTTACTCGCTCCAATGTCAATACAAATACAGAACGCAGTGGGGCTATCCGGCTCCCCGTTAGCAGAGTCTCTTCTTTCGTAGCATAGTTTTTGTCCCTCCATCCACACCATCTCTTCGTGTTGTAGGTGTGTAGGTAAACTGTTGAGAACTTCACGGCTCGTCGTTAAAGCCGGGGGTCCCGCCGCCGTGAGCATGGTGGGGTGACGACAGAATGGACACGAAAGATAGGTGCTACCCCCGGCGTCACCCTGGTCAACGGACACCGCCATGAGACGAGACAGGCACTCCAAACAAAAGGTGTGGGTGCAGTCCAGGAGTTTGGGTGTCTTGAATATGTTGTCATAACTGTTGTAGCAGATGGAGCACTCTGGCTGGTTGGCTATGGAGATCTTTTTCTGCAGGGGCCCAGCATCTTCTGGTGGGCCAATGGGCACGTGCCACACTTGGGCAGTCTGCTCCATCATGATGATCTTCAAAATAACCTAGAGAAACACAAAACACAGTCCTCTGTTAAACTGCACTGGGACATTTGACTGAGACATAAAGACAACTGAGAAGCACAATGTAAATGTATCTGCAGCAAAACATGAATTTTCCTCAGATTCAAAAAAGTATCCCAAATGTTGGCATACATTTCTGGCAAAAGACTTTGTACACCCACAATACAAAGTAAATGTGATGTAATGAAAGTGTGTAGTAAGTGTAAATATCAGTCATATGTACATATTTGGGCAGCAGGAAGTATGTAAGTAAAAAAATAAAACAAAATAAAACAGAATAAAAGTAACATTTAACTAAAATAACATTAACCTTTAAAAATATGCTTCTCAACACATTTTTTTTAAAAATATTACACTCTGGTTTCTATAGCAACCATAGCACAGAAAAAGCACTCATAAAATGAAATTGAGGTTGTTGATTTGTACAAATATCTTGGTATCTTGCTTGATGACTCCCTGACTTTTAAACCCCACAATGAGAATCTTGTGAAGAAAGTCAAATTGAAATTGGGTTTTATATTCCGAAATAAATGTTGTTTTTCTTTTAAGGTTAAAAAGCGCCTTGTCACTGCAACTTTTTTTTAATCCATTTTAGACAATGGAGACTTTCTGTATATGAACACTTCAGCTCAATGTCTGAGTAAGACTGACTCTGTGTATCCTGCTGCTTTGAGGTTTCACCACTGTGAACTGTATTCTCGAGTGGGATGGCCTCACTTGTACACTTTTATCTACAAGGCCATGCTTGGACTACTGCCCTCCTACATCTGCAACTTAATCACACAGAGAAGTGTTAACTCTTACAGTTTGCGTTCGAATGATCAGTTGCTGCTCTCTATTCCGTTTGTTTTCACAGAGTTGGGAAAAATGGCTTTCGTCTTCTCTGCCCCCTCGACATGGAACAAGCTGCAAAATGTCTGGAAATTAATGGAACTTATCTCATTGAATGGCTTTAAATCCAGACTGAGAGCACTTCAGACAGCCTCCATAAATTGTATCTGTTTTAACTAATTTGTATGTCATTTTAATTGTATTGTAATTGTCTTTTCTGCTGCCTCTTGGCCAGGGCTCCCTTGGAAAAGAGGTTTTTCATCTCAGTGGGATTTCCCTGGTTAAATAAAGTTATAATAATAGTAATAATAAAAGTAGGCTAACACAGAACATCATTTGTTATATTTATTGTAAATATGCTGCTATGGAGTGGACCTCATTGCAAGTATCAGTTAATTTGACTAATTACAGTAAGACCTCAATGTAAAACAGAAAAGTGGAGAAATACTATTGTATTTAATTCCTGATGCTTGACCCAGTAACAACATGCATTGTAATGTTAATTTTGGCCACTAGTGGACTCCATGTTTCTTATCCCATCTGTCCGACTGTTCTAACGTCCAGCAGTTTTTAGGCAAAACACATTCAAAACAGTTCAACGCAAGTGTTAAAGTTTTAAAGACATTACTTTTACTTTAAGAGTATGTTATTAGCTGTAATATGATACTTCAGTTGTTTCTTTTTTAGGCCTCTACTTGGGGGCCAAATGACGGTTGAGATATTTTCTTGTTAATTAAGTCAATAATTCCTAATCTGCAATTAACCAAGTGAATAATTGACTGGAGGTAATATCTTGGTTGTTTTTGTTATGTCTGTTACTTCTACTGATGAGAAACTTGGCTATGGAATCAAAAGGTTTTGCATGGTTAAAACTGGAGTCTTTAATGATAAGCCCAGAGACCACACATGGCTTAACGTATGATCTATTACCCTTGGCTAAAATGAAAAACTATGAACAATGAAATTCCATGCCAAGCTAAACTCTCCTTTTTTCCCCTCAAAATTATTATTCTGTATCACCCTGATGTTTCACCCTGTGACCTTTGACCTTGCCCCAGACAAAAGCTGGGGGTCAGTCAAGTGATACTATGTGAAATATGCAAGCGTTGGCATGGGGTTCAAATATCCTGAAACCCACATGTCCAAGACTCACTCCAGCGTGACCACAATAATAAGCATAAGGTGTCATCATATGTGGCTGCTTGCGTTACCGTGTACTTGTGAAGGGCACATTGTGCGTATGCTCAGAGCACAGGTGTTTCCTTCTCTCTGCCCTCTAGGTCACTTTGGCCAGATACTTGCCGTTGCACAAAGTGGTTGCTTGTTTGGTGCTTAATCGCTTCATCTACCCTTGAAATTCCTGTTGAGGTTCTGGCTGCTCTGGCTCTCTGCTCGGTTCAACATGTCATTATTAGTACGAGGACACATTTTTTGCTATAATTACAGAAGTCTTATCTGCCCCTTGCCCACTGATTACTCGTAAGCACAACACAGCTAATGAAATTAGGTTATCTGCTACATGTAGACCTGTCACGATAACTAATTTTGAAGTATGGTATATGCCTGAAGACAATATCAACAATAAATGATAATACTGAAACTATTTTATGCCACTGACAAAATAACCCTACTTGATCCAAAAAAAAAAAAACTATTATTAAGGTATTATATAGTGAAAAAAATACAATAAAGAAATTGCAGAATGAAAACATTAACTCATTAGTTTGTCTCTATAATGAGTCATAGAAGTTAAAAAAATAAAGAAAAAAAACCCAAAAGGGTCTCCATTATTATTAGGTACTAAGTACCTATAATATATAATGACCCCTGTTGACCCCCTATTGAATGATGAATCGATATTGTAGCTAATAATCATGACAGGGCTGTATATAAGTTTACTCATCAAGGCATTCTAATGAATTCTCCATACGCATATGTACAATGTGTTCAGGAATGTTACGATTGGTCAGACTTAAAGTGCATATGACAGCTATACATGTTTTTCTAATTAATTACGCTATTTTCTGATCTATGTTGTTGTTTCCTCATCAAAAACATACCTGGATTTGTGTTTTGTTTCAATCACTAACAAACCCTACATATTTAGGCTGAATTCTTCTGTCAAACGGAATACAGTCTGTTCAATCTCTCTTCAGTCTCTACTAAACTAGAGGTAAAGGTAGCTTTTAACTTGAAAACTACCACTGCATGACCTCACAAGGTGGAACGCATCATTTTGAGCTTTGGACATGTATCATAATAATGCAGGATTACATGTGTGAATGAAACAAAACATAACTCCAGGTATGTTTTTGAGGAGGTAACAACATTATATCATGGCCTAAATCTCACAAGAATCCATTTTGTGTGGTATAGGACCTTTAATACTTGATATGGTAGGTTACTAAGAATACTGTCATGCCATTTTATACTCTAAACTCACAATCAATTATTTTAATACATATGATGCACTTCCTTTGTATTGATGACTTCCTGGTTCCCTAGAAAATAGCTACTGGACTTGTTTCTAAACTGGATGATAACTTGCAGTCTTTCAAGCGATCTTGTGTAAACTATAGCTTCATCTAACACAACATTCTTGTTGTCTCCATAGACCTACGCAGGTGATACCTGTGAAATTCAAGGTCTTTAGAGACACTACAGCCCCAGAACATTTTACTGCCCTGTAACTACTACCCCACAATACACAATCACTCACCCACTTTATCCAAACGGCCCAGGGCTCTCTAATCATTAACTCATTCTACTAATCATTATACTCATCAAAAACAGATTTGGCTTTGCTTTTGAGTTGATATGACCTGAAACTATACATGGTCAGATAAATAAATCAAAAACACGTTACTTGAAGCTGCACTATATAACTTTCTTGTGGTGAAGGGTCTGACAGTAACAGCTGGTTTCCATGGAGATGTCAGTGTCTGGAATGAACCACATTATAGCAATATCCATACTGCATGTCACATCGAAACAAAACAACAACAACAACAACAACAAAAACAACAACAAAAAAAGACCAAAAAAGTTATTGCAGCTTCCATTTTGTGTAACATTTACATGTGGATGGAATGAGAAGAATTTTCCTTCTTGGCAAAGTTATCATATTTGGAACTAAGATATTAAAACCTAAAAAAAATACAATGTGTAAAACTTTTTGGCAACTATACATAATTTACTGGTGTACACATAAGAAGTGACCAGCAGGAGTTGAAACAGTACTTTGTATCTAATTGATCATAGTACATACATGCCTTGAAACATACACTGCTTCAGCGTTCAGTTCAAATAGCACTGACAATAAGCCATGTATAGGAAGAACAAAGGCAACTAGTTAGTGCGCTGTAAGGAGTGGTCTCATGAACATTACGCTCTAGATAGTATTGTGGAGTCCAGACAGAGATGGTGTGTTTCATCAGTCCTGGTTAAAACAAATATTTGTACATGCTCTAGAACTGAACATTAACCCATTAACTATTATTAACTAATAGACTATTATCACTATGGACCAGACCTCTGAGGATCTGTTACAGCCATTTTACTTATATGTTTTTCTGCTATGCCCCGCTGACCTGCACAGACCCTGGTCACAACATAACCGTTTCCACCGTTCTCACACACAAAGTGCATTCTTGTGTGTCCAACTTCACTTCCCTTTGTCCCTTTGTGTACCATCAGCAGATTTCAGTTCAACTGTCATGATCCCACATGCTGCGCTACCTGTTCCTAACGCTCAGCTGTACATGGAACTTGATACACTGGCTTTTTGACCTGGGGGGGGTGACTGTTTAACTAAACATTGGGTTAAGCTGCAGTGCCAACAAGTGCAAGAAACCTATAGGCTATAGGAAGAAACAGTAAAGTAAATAATAGACTCTTAACAATGGTAGGAAAACAGGTGTAATCTACCTACAATGTGGACACAACACATAGTAAACTCCCTTTAAGTAGACTAAAGCTTGCAGTGTGCAGGTAGGCTGTAACTGTAATTGGTATTAAATTGACCATAATCTTATATAGCATCTATGTTCCACCTGGTCTTTGCACAATTCAATCTTATTTACATATTCAAATAATATAGACTTTACACATTTAGCTTTGTCAACACATGACCTCAACCTATGCTACACATTTGTGGCATGGAAGTTTCATTTTTAATTTAATCTAGAAATGGATGATAGTAAACTGCTTTCTGATATTGTATTTTCCATTTCTGAAATTGATTCAGTATGAGTATATTGTAAAACAAATAAATGAGTTACCAATAATTTCAACATTTTATATACATTTTTTATATTATATTATCTGAAAGACACTTAAAAATATATAGTCAAATTAAAAAAAAAAGCTAAATCACTCTATGGCTTGAAAATATAGTTTAAAATGTCAAAACTTCAACATCTGTGTAGTTACTTAGTGATAAAGATTTAAAGCATAAAGCATGGTATAAGTTTTAAATCTTCCAGGTAAGTGTAACAACAGGTAAATGTGTGTATGTTTACCTTAAAGACAAAGAACCGCGCAGGCACATCTGTTCACTCCCTCAGGCTTCTAAAAGTGCAAAAGCTATCCCACGTGTACTCAGGCTATCCCACTGCCAACTCCCAGGTGCTCAGTGTGTTTTGTGTTGGTGGGTGTGTACTCTCAAAGTTTGTCACTTCTCTAAGCCCCTCCCTCTTCCTGCTGCCTGTCCGCTGGTCGGTATCACCAGCTCCAGAGCTCTCCATGTACAGACAGACTGAGGGAGGCGGTGGGGAGGATCTTCAGAGGAGGAGAAGGATGGGAGAGGCTCTTTCTTTTCTGCTGACCACTCCTGACTCAGTGAAATCCTGAATATGTGCACAAGTAATCAATGAGTTATATCATGCAAGTCATTGTGCAAATAGGTGGGGTAAGGAGACACTCTTATTACGCAAAATCGTGATAAAAATAGGGCTTACATTTATATATAAATCCACACAGGTGTAAGTGACCTTGCTTGGTTGCGTTGCCAATTGGATGAATTTAAACCCAGAAAATATCAAAATCACATATGAAGGATTTTCTTTTAGTATTGTGTATGTGTCAGATTCAGTTTTATGTTTAAATATACTTTTAGAAACCCATAAAACGTTTATTGGTTTACAGATTTTTTTCCTGGTTTTCTAATTCTCAGCTTATGGTTTGTAGACGTTGCACTTTTCACTTTTCAGAAGATGTACTCTTTTGTTTTAAATCGTTAATTGCCATAGAAACAGTTCTATGCTATAATCCATGAATATGATGCCTGGTGTGATGTCAATTAAAAAGAACACACTACAAAGCTTAAATAGTAAATTAACCTAAGAGACTAACTAACTAAGTAACTAACTAACTAACAATGTATATCTATATCTATATCTATCTATCTATCTGTTTTGAATACTTTTATCTTCAATCTATAGACTATAAAGTGTGGCCAACAATCTCCTCATTGCACAAACCTATAAAGACTCAGAGGCTGTCTCCACAGAGTAAACAACAGTCAGTCCTACCAATGAGAACTGAAATATCAAATACACGTACACACAGCTCTGTGACTGTCCATGCCCCATCTCACAGAACACAATGCATTATTATAAGAATTTCCATTTGGTCAGAGATAAGGGACACAGGTGGACATACACGGCCATTTTCCCTTCAAAAGAAAGGGGTGCTTTGTATGTAAATACACATTTAGCATAATCAAAGGGAGAGGCATGTAAATGTCCTCTTGTTTACTTATGGGAGTACGTAATATTACATGTTATATTCATTTTAATGCTACAGCAGTAAATGACAATAACGTTACAACAATACTCACATTTATTTAGGTGAAAAGTGTAACAGCTCAGACCTCCACCACGGTACTGCCATATATTTGCAATGAAAGGGGGTAAATGCTCTCCTGCACACTAGAATGCAATTAGATAACCAAGCATAACCATCATTTTTGGGTGCCTAAGCCAAAATTATAAATATATATTATTAATATATGTATTATATATAGTATTATAACAAATGGCAGGAACAATTTTGGTCACTACTGACTGAACTATATATTGAATGAATATAAATAATTTGTCTTATATTTCATCAGTCCCCTGTCCTACACTTGCATTATGTTTGGTTATCACAATCAGAGCACAACGCACAGCCAAACACAAAGTTTTACAGCTCAACCTGATGCACCGCTCAAAACCAGCCCCAACAACACAACCTGCCACACTGCTGACAACCATCCCCAACAACACAACCTGCCACACTGCTCACAACCAGCCCCAACAACACAACCTGCCACACTGCTCACAACGAACCCCAACAACACAACCTGATCCACTGCTCACAACCAGCCCCAACAACACAACCTGCCACATTGCTAACAATGAGCCCCAACAACACAACCTGATCCACTGCTCACAACCAGCTCCAACAACACAACCTGCCACATTGCTCACAACCAGCCCCAACAACACAACCTGCCACACTGCTCATAACGAACCCCAACAACACAACCTGATGCACTGCTCACAACCAGCCCCAACAACACAACCTGCCACATTGCTCACAACCAGCCCCAACAACACAACCTGCCATACTGCTCACAACCAGCCCCAACAACACAACCTGATCCACTGCTCACAACCAGCCCCAACAACACAACCTGCCACACTGCTCACAACCATCCCCAACAACACAACCTGCCACATTGCTAACAATGAGCCCCAACAACACAACCTGCCACATTGCTAACAATGAGCCCCAACAACACAACCTGATCCACTGCTCACAACCAGCCCCAAGAACACAACCTGCCACACTGCTCACAACCAGCCCCGACAACACAACCTGATCCACTGCTCACCACGACCCCCAACAACACAACCTGCCACACTGCTCACAACCAGCCCCAACAACACAACCTGCCACACTGCTCACAACCAGCCCCAACAACACAACCTGCCACACTGCTCACAACCAGCCCCAACAACACAACCTGCCACACCGCTCACAACCAGCCCCAACAACACAACCTGCCACACTGCTCACAACCAGCCCCAACAACACAACCTGCCACACCGCTCACAACCAGCCCCAACAACACAACCTGCCACACTGCTCACAACCAGCCCCAACAACACAACCTGCCACACTGCTCACAACCAGCCCCAACAACACAACCTGCCACACCGCTCACAACCAGCCCCAACAACACAACCTGCCACACTGCTCACAACCAGCCCCAACAACACAACCTGCCACACTGCTCACAGCCAGCCTCAACAACACAACCTGCCACACTGCTCACAACCAGCCCCAACAACACAACCTGCCACACTGCTCACACAACCAGCCCCAACAACACAACCTGCCACATTGCTCACAACCATCCCCAACAACACAACCTGCCACATTGCTCACAACCATCCCCAACAACACAACCTGCCACACTACTCACAACCATCCCCAACAACACAACCTGCCACACTGCAAACAATGAGCCCCAACAACACAACCTGATCCACTGCTCACAACCAGCCCCAACAACACAACCTGCCACACTGCTCACAACCTGCCCCAACAACACAACCTGCCACACTGCTCACAACCAGCCCCAACAACACAACCTGATCCACTGCTTACAACCACCCCCAACAACACAACCTGCCACACTGCTTACAACCAGCCCCAACAACACAACCTGATCCACTGCTCACAACCAGCCCCAACAACACAACCTGATCCACTGCTCACAACGAACCCCAACAACACAACCTGCCACACTGCTGACAATCACCCCCAACAACACACTTAAACCCTCTGCGCACTACAACCAGGTGAATCTTTTCTACCCAGAAACAAGTGGGCAGAGGCTGGCAGAGGCTGGCAGAGGCTGGCAGAGGCTGGCAGAGCAGCGAGCCCCGGGTCCCGGTGGCAGCGAGTGCCCTGCGTACCTACGGTGGGTTTGTGCCTGTGTGTCCACTGCTCTGGGTCTGATGAGCAGTGTCTCTCCCTCACGCTCTCCTGTGTGGAGGTTTAAGCAAAAAGTAAGTAGCCATCATGAACCAGTGTGTGAATCAAAATAAGAGCCCTAAGATATACATCGCAGTCAGATGCACTCATTCCATCTTAATGCCTTTTCTTGCTTGGCAGAAGGGTCCCGCTGAAGACAAGACATATTACTCCTTGAAAACTGTTCCTTGGATGCACTTTCATTTGAAGTTGAACTCACCAGAACTCCTACAGCACATAACTCTGTTGTTATCCATTCATTAACCTGTAGTAGTAACATGGCATCAGTGGAGAGTTGAAGCTGGGCGGAAGAGAAGAGCTGAATCACAATAGGTCAGGTGTGTGATAAATGTTTATGAAAATCAATCACTTGATTTGATTTCGCTCCTACCCTGCGCCCCCAAGCTGTACTTCAGGGCTGCAATGTTAAGTAATGGGGAGAAGCAACGCAATGACATCACATTTTCTCAAAACTTCAGGCTCTCCAATAGTCACACCGACGTAGCGAACTCAATGGGCAAACACATGAACCAAATAAAGGGATATGAGCACATTGCCACTGTGTGTATTTGTTTTCTGCCTCATGACAAAAATTATGTGTTGACTGTTAATGTGCTTTACTGTTAATGTACAGTCAATGTGTTATTTTATTGAAGAGTGGACCCCACAAAGAGTAGTCGGTACACTTGCAGAGACTAATGAGGATCTGTAAATACATTAAATAAAAACAAATTGCCTTTTGTTGATGCTGACTAAATTACATTTTAGTCCCACATACATGGTCAGTGACATAAGTTTAAAAGGGGCTTGAAAAACAATGATAGAGAATTTGCATTCCTATGCTGTGCCAGTCCCACACTACCAGTTCAGCCCTGGTTACCTTAGCTTACATCATCAAAGGTATAACACTCCCTACAACGGAAACATGGCAGCCAGAATGGACTGGAATGGAGAATGCTATCACAGTGTCTTGATGGTAAATAAATGTCTCTTGCGTTAGAACTCCAGCCTCTTCCTCCAACTCTTGGGCTATATAATCTGCAATTAATTCTACAGGAATGAAGAAGATAAGAGTAAGAATTTAATCAAATGGATTTCCGTGTATTAGAGAACACATTGTACACTACCAGTCAAAGGTTTGGGCCATATACTGTATAAGGAAGTGGACTAAGCAAGTGTGAAGTCACCCATAGCTTTCTCTCTCTCTCTCTCTCTCTCATCTGTTTATGGTCACTGTCTGTATTCGATCTTTTGTCTACTACCAACCCAACATGAATCAGATGTTATAATAACACCATATTAGCTCTGTAGCAGTGAGCCAGTGGCAGCTGTAGTAACGGCTGCCTACTGGTTATTTAGTAACCGCAGAACAAACACTGGTGTTTCCCTATAAAGTCATTTCTTGGAGGCTGATTTGGATGAGGGCTTGAGGAACAAGGAGTTTTCCCATCAAAATATTTATTTCCTGGAATCTTATGAGTTATGCTGTAGTAAAAATGTCAGAGATTTTATTGCACATGTAATAAGGATGCAGGTTACAAAAATGCCAAGTCATTCAAGCAACAGTTCTTGTCTATAAGAGTACAGCTTATTTGGACAGTGGCTAAAATATGGAGCCTTATGTGTTTGTTGAGAACTAACATATGCTGATTTATTCCCTAATGTGTTACTTAAAATAGCAATATTTAAAATAGCATTACTCTATCAAAGGTACTGAGCTTATACAATCCTCAATCCTCACTGATACAGTACTTTGAATGACAAATGAAATGTGCACTTGCATTTAAATATAGATCAGTCGTGACTGAAGTACTCAATTTGGTACTTGATACTCAAGTACAGTGGAGGAAATATTTGATTGTAGGTTTGCCCACTGACAAAGAAATTAACAGTCTATCATTTTAAAAGTTTATTTTAACATTAAGGGATAGAATATCAAAGAGAAAATCCAGAAAATCACATTATAGACAATATATTAATTGATTTGTATTTCATTGTGTGAAATAAGCATTTGAACCCACCTACCAGTCATTAAGAGTTCTGGCTCCCACAGTTAGACTCTTCTAATAAACTCGTCATCTGAACTAGACTCCTGTTTTGATTTGTCACCTGTCCACAGAATCAGTCAGTCAATCAGACTCCAAACTCTCCAACAGGGGAAAGACCAAAGAGCTGTCAAAGGATATCAGGGACAAGATTGTAGACCTGCAGGCTGGACTGGGCTACAAAACCATAAGCAAGAGGCTGGGTGTTAAGGAGACAACTGTTGGTGTAGTTGTTCAAAAATTTAAGAAATACAAAATGACCATCAGTCGACTTTGGTCTGGGGCTCCACACAAGCTCTCACCATGTGGGGGTTCATTGATCATGAGAACAGTGAGAAATCAGTCTAGAACTACATGGAAGGAGATCTCAAGACAGCTGGGACCACAGTCACTAAAAAAAACATTGGTAACTATTTATGCAGCAATGGATTTACATCCTGTAGTGCTCGCAAGGTCCCCCTGCTTAAGAAGGCACATGTGCACGCCCGCCTGAAGTTTGCCAGTGAACACCTGGATGATTTAGAGAGTGATTGGGAGAAAAGAAAACAAGAAAAACATCACCATCCCCACAATCAAGCATGGAGATGGAAACTATGCTATGCATATACTATGGGGGAGTTTTTCTGCCAAGGGCACTGGACAACTTCACCACATCAACAGGAGGATGGACGGAACCATGTACCGTTAAAATCCTGAGTGACAACCTCCTTCCCTCCTCCAGGAAACTGAAAATGGGTCGCAGATGGGTCTTCCAACACGACAATGATCCATAACATACAGCCAAGGCAACAAAAGAGTGGCTCAAGAAGAAGCACATTAAGGTCATGGAGTGGCCTTAACCTCCGGACCTGAACCCTATAGAAAACCTATGGAGGGAGCTGAAGCTCTGAGCACCGGCTGGGTAGCTCAGTCACCGGCTGGTTAGCTCAACGTAAGTCATTGACTTTCCCCCGGGGGGACCTGGGTTCAAAAACCCCTCCCGGCAATGAGCAAGCCAGTGTGGGTCCTTGGGCAAGACCCTTCACGGTACTGCCCCCGGGCGCCGAAAGATGGCTGCCCACCCATCCTGAAAAGGATGGGTCAAATGCAGAAGTCAAATTTCTCCCGTGTGTCACTGTGTGTCATTGTGTGTGAGACCAAATAAAGGCTTAATCTTAAAGTTGCCAAGGGACAGCCACGAAACCTCAATGATTCAGAGTTGATCTGTAAAGAAGAGTAGACCAAAATTCCTTCTGATATGTGCGCAAACCTGGTCATCAACTACAAGAAACATTTGACCTTTGTGCTGCAAACAAGGGTTTTGCCACCAAGTACTAAGTAAGTTTTTTGTTAATGTTAAAATAAACCTACCATTAAAATTATAAACTGTGCATTTCTTTGTCAGTGGGCAAACCTACAAAATCAGCAAGGGATCAAATACTTATTTCCTCCACTGTAAAAGTCACACATGAAAAAAATCTACTACCTGGTTAAAAATGCACTTAAAGAGTAAAAAGTAAAACTATTTTGCACAGATCTAATAAAGCTTCAAATGTAGTGATTTTGATAGAGAATTGTGCTGTATTTTGTTCAACAGAAACAACTGAATAGATCTTATAGTTTTTTGTTTGCTCAAACTGTGAACATCTTATAAATAAACCTCAAACAATTACAAAAATTTTACTTTTTAGTCCAGTTAAAAAATGTAGTGGAGTAGAAAGTACAGATATATGTAGTCAAAGTAAAAAGCATTCATGTTCAAATGTACAAGTATAATACATGTACAAAAATGTAAAAGTACTGATACCTTTTTTTTTTTTAACTTAAATACAATAGTTTACTACTTTTACTTCATTACTTTGCAGCACTGATATAGACTTATTAGAATATCTTTTCTTAACCTGTGGGCTATTTTCCAGTAGGCCTATAGATTATCAGACAGGAGAGCAGCTGGGCGGTCCACGTGAGTCAGGGGTCATCAAAGTGACACAATGTTTAACTGGCTCCATCTCCACCTAGCAAACAGTACAGGGGACTTTTCTCCCAGTTTTTTTTTTTCTTCATTATTAACCACACCAAAGCTGTTTTTACTTAAAGCACAATTTAATCAGGCAGTTACTTTTTCATTATACCACAATGCATGACTTTTAGTGGCAAATTACTACAACATTGTAATTACGAAAGATTATTATGACAGAGACACTGTAAGATCTATAGTATATTGACACGACAAAACAAGTGACAATTATTTTCAAAGTGTAACATCAAGGCCTTACTTCCATGTGAAACTCACAAAGTCTAAGTAATCCAATTATAATGTTATTATAGTATATGACTAATGTGTAAAATGCAAAACTGCTTTAAGAGCAGATGCAATACCATAAGGATATTCTGGAAAATATGCATAGTATAATGTTTCAGAAAAACAGGAACTCCATCCATTTTCTTCTGCGGGGGCAACAGTCTAAGCAGGGACTCCCAGATTTCAGATCGATCCAATAAAGCCATCAGGATGACATCATCATCCTGTGGTTCCCAAACCGGATCCCCTCCGGCTCCTAAGTGCACCTAGAAATTCTGTCCATAAATACAATGAACAGAACCGGTGACAAAGGGCAGCCCTGGCGGAATCCAACATGCACCAGAAACAGGTCCGACTTACTACCGGCAAAGCGAACACAGCTCCTGCTCCGGTCATAGAGGGACCGAACGGCCCTTAGCAAAGAGCCCTGGACCCCATACTCCCAGAGCACTCTCCACAGGACCCCATGAGGGACACTGTCGAACGCCTTCTCCAGCTCCACAAAACACATGTGGACTGGTTGGGCAAAGTCCCATGCACCCTCAAGCACCTGATGGAGAGTATAGAGCTGGTCCAGTGTTCCGTGGCGGGAATGAAAACCACACTGCTCCTCTTGAATCCGAGGTTGTACCATTGGTTGGATTCTCCTCTACAATACCCTGGAATAGACCTTATGGGAGAGGCTGAGGAGTGTGATTCCCCTGTAGTTGGAACACACCCTCTGGTCCCCCATCTTAAACAGAGGGACCACCACTCTGGTCTACTAGTCCAGAGCTACTGTCCCTGACAGCCACGTGATGTTGCAGAGATGTGTCAGCCAAGACAGGCCCACAACATCCAGAGACTTAAGATATTCAGGACGGATCTCATCCACCCCTGGAACCTTGCCACTGAGGAGCTTTCCATCCACCTCAGTGACTTCAGCCAAGCTGATGGACGAGTCTGCCTCTGAGTCCCCACCCTCTGCTTCCTTCTCAGAAGACGTGAAAGTGGGATTGAGGAGATCCTCAAATTATTCCTTCCACTGTCCGACAACATCCCCGGTCGAGGTCAACAGCTACCCACCTGGACTGTAAACAGTGTTGGTGAAGCAATGTTTCCCCTCCAGAGGCGTCGGACAGTTTGCCAGAATTTCTTTGAGGCCATCCGATAGTCCTCCTCCATGGCCTCTCCGAACTCCTCCCAACCCTGAGTTTTTGCCTCTGTGACCCCCTGGGCTGCAGCATGCTTGGCCCGCCGGTACCACTTCTTACGACCACAGCTACGAGTGGTTGCATCGACAATAGAGGCAGCGAACAAAGACCACTCAGACTCCATGTCCCCAGCCTCCCCTGGAATCCGGGAGAAGCTCTCCCGGGGATGTGAGTTGAAGGTCCCCCTAGCGGAGGGCTCTGCCAGACGTTCCCAACAGCCATTCACTATAGCTTGGGCATGCCAGGTCTTTCTGTCTTCCTCCTCGGCTAGCGGACACAACTCACAACCAGGTGGTGATCGTTTGACAGCTCTGACCCTCTCTTCCCCCGAGTGTCCAAGATACACTGCCAAGACACTCGGGGCTAGGGTGTCCTGGTACCACGTGCACTGATGGCACCCTTGTGCTCGAACATGGTGTTCATTATGGACAAATCGTGGCTAGCACAGAAGTCCAATAACTGGACACCGCTCAGGTTCAGATCAGGGAGGCCGTTCCTCTCAATCACCCCTCTCCATGTGGGTGTTGAAGTCCCCCATTAAAACAACGGAGTCCCTGTTTGGTGTACTGTCCAGTACCCCTCCCAGGGACTCCAAGAAGGTCAGGCACTCATCACTGCTGTTTGGCCTGTAGGCCAACACAACAACGAAGGTGCATGAACACGACCCTCTTGTTCACCGGGGTGAACTCCAAAACACAGCAGTGAGCAGGCCCACACCTGCCCACTGCCGCTCACTGCGGGCAACGCCAGAGAAATGGAGAGTCCAGCCCCCTCAAGGAGTTGGGTTCCAGAGACCAAGCTGTGCATGTAGGTGAGGCCGACTATATCTAGTCGGTAACGCTCAACCTCCTGCACGAGCTCAGGCGCTCCCCTCCTCCTGCAAGTGGTGGGCCCATGGGAGGTGGGTCCTTTGGGCCGTGCCCAGACGGGCCCTGTGGGGGAAGCTCGCTGTCGAGCACTACCCCAGGCCTGGCTCCAGGGTGGGGTCTCGGTAACGCCAATCCGGGCAACGTAATTGGCCTTTCTCGTCATGGTGGCTTCTGAAATGGGAACATCCCTCCTCCTCAAATGCACTCCACAAGTAATTCATGATCAGCAGCAATGTACTGAACTTTCTGTTTAACAAATATGGTTTGATTAAAGCCTAAAGCAGCATAGTCACGTACACTCAGTATCACTGACCTTATCTGACCCTGGGACAGTTGTTTGCACATGGTAATTTCTCTATGTTCTTTGCTTGTGAACTAAAAATAACTGTACAACTGAAGCCCACACACAATGACCTGCTTTTTGATTCACACCACCCACTGCAGTACAAATTTCATTCGAGTTATTCAGACATTATGACACAGGGCCCAAGTGGTTGATATAAGCACAGAGGGAAAGGAGAAAGAAAAACAACATGTGCAGGAAGCCCTCTCTGTTTGTAGATATCCTAAATGGGCTTTCAATAAAACTAAGAGAGACAAGAAACAAGACAAAAGAGAATCAGAACCCAGAAGAAAGGGTGTAACTATTCCTTACCTGGCTGGTGTTTCTGAAAAATTACAGAGGATTTTCAGACAACATGAAATCCCAGTCTATTTCAAACCCACAAACACTTTAAGACCGAAACACCGACAGGACAAAACACCGACAAAGCAATGTGGTCTACTCCATTCAGTGTAGTGAAGACTGCAGTGATTGCTACACTGGAGAAACAAAACAGCCACTTCATAAGGGGATGTACCCGGGCCAGAGAGCCATAGTGGACCTCAGTTTGCCGTACATCTCCACCTAAAAGCCATGGTCCACTCCTTTGAGGACAGTGAGGTCTTGGCCAGAGAAAATAACTGGTTTGAGAGGGGAGTTAAAGAGGCTATTTTTGTCAAGAAAGAGAATCCTTCCTTGAACAGAAATGGAGGTCTCAGACATAATTTGTCTCCCATTTATAACTCTATTCTCAAACCTAATTCAAAACAAACAAAGAAAACAATAGGGCAGCCAGGTCAGGTCCAGAGGTGTGAAAACACCCATTATGGCCCTGAATGGCTCTGCTAACAAAACCCTACACTCCACTCCCACTGCATATTGAATAGGCTTACCTAACTAACAGAAATTGTAAAGAAATATAGTGGTACTGTGGTAGTCACAGAGTAATTTCATTGTAGTTAGTTCCTCCCTTCAGGCAGATATAGGCAGTGTCCACCAGCATCTGACCAGAACTGAAGAAGCAGCTTGGATGAGCTGTGAAACATATTTGACCAAATAAACTTTTGTCCAGTTGACAAATTGAATTTCTCCTTTTGCCATGGATTCTACCTGGACGACTGAGGGATTCTACACACATGTACAACTGAAGTGAATTAGGCCAGTAAACCTGTGTTTTCGACTTTTTTTTACAGCACGTCATTCATTTATTTTTACAGCTCCTCCAGTCACGTTTATGTCTTCCAGTTAAATGTGTCATCATAAGCTTAGTCAAGTGCTTCAAGGAAGTACTGTATTTCTTATCATTAGTAGGTCAAATTAGTTCTGAGAATGTTCAACAATGGCAATAATAATCCAATGTCTTTTGGCCAGATCCCTTCAGTTGAGCGCTAACTTTCCTGTGGTCTCTGTTAAATAGGATAGGTCTCTGTTATTATTATTATTATGGCCCACATTCAAGTTACGTTTAATTTAAGCTGCAAATGTTTAATTTGTCTGTAAACACTGGGGCTGTTGTGACAGGCCTCCTTTCATGTTTTGGAGACAGATCACAACAGAGGTGTGTTGTCATTAGTTGACAGATTAAGTTGCAGTTGCAGATTAAAATAAAAGGTGAAAGACTGCTGACCATTGTTTTTTTTGTTTTTTTTGTCTTTGATGTATTTTCACGTTTAACTGAATAACTGAATTGCCATCTCTATACAGTATTTTTTTTTTTAAATGGTGGACGGTGGTTGGTCTCTCTCACTCTGATCCAACTTGAGTCCTCTACCAGAGGCCTGGGAGCTTGAGAGTGACATATACCCGTAGATAAAGTACAAAACAATAAACACAATGACTAAAACATCACAGATACCCGTAGCAAAAGTACAGTAAACTTGTATATAATACAAATAGGTAAAAAACACAATGTATAGCCTTATAAAGCTCAAATGGTGTCATTTATGCAGCAGTGTCAGTGTCATTTAAGTGTTATTTAAGCAGCAGTGTCATTGGGGGAGGGAGGGCAGGGAGAGAGTTCAGCATCCTGACAGCTTGGTGGATGAAGCTGTCTTTCAGTCTGCTGGTCTTTGCCCTGAGGCTCCTCAGTCTCCTTCCTGATGGCAGCAGACTGAAGAGGCAGTTGGATGGGTGGGTGGGATCACCCAGAGGGCTTTGCAAGTGAGGCGGGGGCAGTAGATGTCCTGCAGGGAGGGGAGAGAGACATCCACGATTCTCTTAGCTGCTCTCACTACACATGGTGCAGGTGCCATACCACACAGTGATGCAGCTGGTGAGGATGCTCTCTATGGTGCCTCTGTAGAAGGTGCGCATGATGGGAGCAGGGGCTCTGGCTCTCTTCAGCTTGCGGAGGAAATAGAGTCGCTGTTGGCCTTTAATGGCCAGTGATGCAGTGTTCTACGACAATCTTCTTTGTCTTCTCCACATTCAGGGAGAGGTTGTTGTTACTGCACCACTTGACATCATTTCTGATGTGACCCAACACAGTTGTATCATCCGCAAACTTGATGAAGAGTTTAGAGCTGTGTGATGGTCTGCAGCTGTGAGTCAGCAGAGTGAAGAGGAGGGGGCTCAGCACAAATCCTTGGGGAGCCCCCGGGTTCAGTGTGATGGTGCTGAAGGTGTTGCTGCCGAACCGTACTGCCTGCGGTCTTCCTGTCAGGAAATCCAGCAGCCAGTTGCATATGTCTCAGACTGTGGTGGAGAAGCAGTCTTGCAGTACCTCTGAGGACCCCTCTGGCCACACCTGTACCTGCTTACGAAATGGTTTGGTGGTTTTGACCAGTGGCCTGTATGCTGGCATTAGCATGACAGTGATATGGTCAGAGGCGCCCAGGTGGGGGAGGGCTTTGTAGACTCCCCTCCAGGTAATGTAAACATTGTCTAATATGTTGTTTTCCCTTGTAGAAAAGTTTATGTGTTTCTGTAATTTAAGAAACACGGACTTTGTGGTTGTGTGGTTGAAGTCGCCTGCCAGAACGAGAAAAACATCTAGGTGGGCAGTATGCTGCTCACACATGTGCTGGTACAGTTCGTTAAAGATCCCATGACATGGTACTTCTTGATGCTTTTATATGGCTCCTTAATGGTTCCCTAATACTGTAAATGAATCCTTCTCCAAAATCAAGAATCAGTGCATGAGAAAGAGAGATAAGATGAGAAAGAGTCATACATCTCTCTCTGGAACAGTCAATTATGGGCGTTGTTGCTTGAATGCAAATGAGGAGGACAGAGATGGCCTATAGTAGCGGGTGGGGGCATGGCCAAACTCTCCACTCTCTCCTCTTCAGCTGTGCGTTCTGGCTGGCCCCGCTTCCGCGTTTTTGCGCGGAGGAGATGAGAAGCGTTCCATTGAAAAATAAACACATTTCCACAGAAAATAAAATTAAACCACTGCTGTTTCAGAGGTCCAGAGGGTCGGGTAAAGGACTTCCGAGCCTAGAAACACTCGCATGTGCCTCCAGGCAAATAAAAAAAACGCATTTCGCATTGCGTAGCTCCTCTGCAGTCCAAACTCTATGGGCGTGATATACAGAGACGCTGAGTAGAGACACAGACGGGGGTGGAGCTGCATTTTTCGAGCTGACGTCAATAAGGTGCCTTGTTCAAAATCGCCCGTTTGAGCTGTGCTTTTTTCTAACGCAGAAAAGGACCGCAAATGCTCAGTTTAGACATTTTGCAACTTTTAGCCATGGGGGGGGGGGGCTAAACAGGGTAGGGGAGCTCACATTAACGTTCAAAAACCTCAGAAAGTGAAAATTTCATGCCATGGGACCTTTAAGTGCCTTGCTCCTGTTGTTATTATTGGAGCAAGGAGGGATATAAACAGCAACAAGTAATATGGCTGTGAATTCCCTCGGCAGGTAGAACAGTCTGCACTTGATGATCATAGTCTCTAGCAGTGGTGAATAGTCGTGTAAATAATAAACGATTCGTATCGATGCATCGATCCTACAGCCGACGATTCAAATGCATCGATGCATCCACAAGAGAATCGAATCGATTTTTTCTGTAATAAAATGTATTCAAAACATCATTAATGCATAAAGTGAAAACTATGCACCATTGAATCGAATCGTATCGAATCGTATCGAATCGTGGGGAATTCTCAAGTATCGAAAATAATCTAATCGTTGGCTTAAGAAATCAATATCGTTTCGAAATGGCATGAAGTGTCTGATTTACACCCCTGGTGGTGAACTGTGTTTACAGACCACGACAGCGTCCCGACATCAGACATAGTTAATATAAACACAGAGTCCTCCACCTCGCGTCTTACCTCCTTCGGGGAGCGATCTGTCTGCCCGGTAGCATGCTAGCTGGTCGAATTGTATGGTGCCATCGGGGATGCTGTCGTCTAGCCATGTAGTCCAGTTTATTATTCAGCGAGTGTACATTAATCAGTATAATATTGGGGATCGCCGGCTTGTGCGGGTTAGCAGCTAGCCTGTTCCGGATGCCTCTACCCAGTTTCTGTTTCCTCTCACGCTGTTTGTGGCGCCTCCACTGTGGGCGAGATCTGGGAGCGGGGTCAGTGGTGGTGAGAGCTCCCGGAGCAGGCCGTTGTCTCTGAGTGTGTCTTTTATAGATCAAATTGGGGTCAGCCAGTCCCCCCTCAAAAACTAAAGCAGCACAAACGAAACTTTTTGCAGCACAAAACAGCACAAACGAAGCACAAATGATTGACACCATTTTGGGCAATTTTAGAGCATTTTTAAGCTTTCTGGGGGGCTGGCTGACCCCAATTTGACCTTTAAAAGAATTATTAATATCTCACAAACTAAAGCAGCACAAACGAAACTTTTTGCAGCACAAAACAGCACAAACAAAGCTCAAACCATTGACATAGTTTTTGTGTAGGTGTGCGTTTGATGGGGGGTCAACTTCACGCAGGTCTCTGACCTGGCGTCCTGGCTCCCCATGTGCTACTAGTTGTTTGGCTCTCAGCTTGGACTGTGGGTATCGAAGTGACCATTTCTCCCACATCCTATTCATGTAACCCCTCTGCCTAGGATTACTGGAGTAGTGGCATTCCAACAGAGCCTTGTTCTCACATCTCGCCCATTTCCGCCTTGTTCCAGTAGCCCATTTTTCATCAAGGTGCTCTGGTTCCCCGGCACCTGACGCAGACCATGTTTGGCCGGGTGACGTCTGAGCTGGCATCTCATAGGTTTTATTGTCTCTCATCATTGTATGCATTGTATGAGGTGGGCGAAGGGTCTTGCCCAAGCTGCTCTTTGCCCTTCGGGGTTTCTAGAGTGCATATTATGATAAATGGGGTAGAGATTGTGGAGTACATCAGCAACAACTAAAAGCTTATGTACTTTGTGAAACTAAAAATATTTGTAGGCATATTATCCATAAAAACATGGAACATGAGTAACTATCAGATCTCCATAAAAATGTGGCCTTCATCATTAGTGTGTTTGGTTTGAGTGAGTCTAATAATAATACAACTAAATAAGCACTCACTATTTTTACTTTCCTTAAAATGACCTTCGGGAAAAGCTCACTCAAGCAAAACAGGCCTAACTAGAAATTCTGATAAAATAAAGATGATAAAAAGAACTGGCAAATACAAGCATTTGCCTGAGAGCTTATTGTGACCTCTGAAGCTTTTTGGAATCTGTCTGAATACCTAAAAAAAGAAAAGAAGTCATCACTCAGAAGACATGGACCTAAGATATTACGTAGGTCTTATAATCTCCACCCAGAGGATCCAACCTGCAGACCCACTAGGATCCGAATGTGACGTAAGAAAGTAAGTAAGTATTTATTTATATAGCACTTTTCACAGACATATGTCACAAAGATGCTTTACAGAGCATTATTCATCCCATACCTGGACTTACCTCCATCTACGGGTCCCTAATAGTAAATAAACAGCAGCTATGCCAAAAGTCTGCTATTTCCTGGCAACAGTTGACATTGTTTTGACATTAAAGACCGACTAATGTTGAACAGACACAAGGCCTATGGCAACACCTTCACGGACAAACTACATCTAATATGCCCGTGTGTATGTAGGCCTATGTTAAGCATTAAACCTATGTTAATTTAAACTTAAACATCTGCTAATTTACCTATGTAATCAGAGTAGAGCAGAGACAGAACAAAGCTACTAGTCTTCGCTTTAAATACCTTGAAATGAGCTATATGACCTTTAATGTCCTTATAGTTAAATTAGAAGATGGGGGTGGGATTAAATAGGGTTTTTTTCTCCTTGTCACTCCATTTTAAGCAATTTTTGTTGTCGTTCTTGCTTCTGTTAAGACCACCACACTGATGTCAATATAGGTGTTATTATATTTCACTGTAAAAGAATGCAAACTGTTTACTTGGCTAAAATATATAAATACATAAAATAATAAATAAACAATAGACAATGAACTAGAAAAACAACTAATACAATGTGTAATTAAGTGGTTTATAAAGTAAGATTATAAAAAATGCTGAGGGACTGCGGGGGTGGAGTCCTCTTGGTAGAGCTTTGAAACCAGACTGTTTCTCTTGTTTGTGAAATAGAAGCATGGATATTAATTGCAAAACACAAAGTTTGAAATGGCCTTAAATAATTTTTTATTTCACTGACAATTCCGTACCTGTATTTTCTTCATTTATCATCATCATCATTTGCCATCTACTGGTTTAAAAAATAAATAAATAAAGTTACAAATGGTAGCTTTAAGTTCAGAATATTATTGTTCTGAGCTCGAATAACACACTCTTTTGTATCTTTGTGTGGCAAAGACAGACCTTGATCCAAGGTCAAATAATGTGTTACTTATACAATTTTAGCCTCTATGATAGTGGAAGCTGTAGAGATGTACAGCTTGATTGTAACAACAGAAGAACATGAAGCCAGTGTAGGGCTGGATTCTTAGAAGATCATCAATGTATCTAGGGCTTTGTGGAAAAGGGGACAAGCCTCCTAAGAAGTGAGATTTCCTCTAATTCAAATCTTTACAAGACCTGATTCATCCACACACTGTATATTTATGTAATATTATATTGAATTAGATTATAATTAATGGCAAGCCATAAAAATAGATGATGCATAGAAAGTATAGACATACAAATGCTGCTCTAACAATGGCCTAGGTGTCATTTTGCTTTTAAAGTCAAATTTAAAGGGCCCATATGACACCATTTTCTGATCTATGTTCAAATGTTGTTTCGTCATCACAAACATAGCTGGAGTTGTGTTTTCTTTCATTCACATATGTTTAACACACAAATCGTGCAGATTTAGACTGAGTTCATCTCTGTTCCACAATGTGATGTTATATGGTAGTACAAGAAGTGCTCCACTGTATTTTTAAATTTCATACACCTTCATCATCAGATTATTTAGATAATTTCAGCCTTGGAATTGCTTCCAGCTGTTAACTTGAAAACTACCGCTTCATAACATCACAAGGTTAAACAAAACATTTTGAGCTTTGGAGATACAGATGGAGATATATACAGGATTATGCAAACATGTGTTAATGAAACAAAACACAAATCCAAGTATGTTTTTGATTAGGTAACAACATTGTAGCATGGCTAAAAGCTCACTAGAGTCATTTTCACGTCATATAGAACCTCTAAATGCTTTTAAAATGAGGGAAAACATGCCCAGTGGAAATATCCTCTATTCAGGTAAAGCTGGAAAGATCATTGGTACCCAGTAGCATTAGTAGAAAATGTGTAAAGATGTATACATTTCTCTAAAGATAAAAGAGTGTAATAAAGTAAACTACTTAAAGGGAGCACAGAGTTATCTCATTGTCAGTAATGTGGTTAAGTTACATGAATGTGGATTTTTTTCTACCCTCTGTTGGTGTCTGTGTTACCAATTTGTATGTCTTTGTGTTTGTTGTGTTGTTGCTGTGTGTCAAACAGGCTCTGTGTGTGTGAAAATGAATTTCCCCTTGGGAACAATAAAGTCTAAAGTCTAAATCCAAAGTTACAGTTGTAGCTTGTAAAGGCTGGGGAAATACTTCATTTGAACAAAATATAAACTTTTCTGAGAATGCCTCATGAATTCTTACTCACTCGCATTGAAAAGCTACTCAGTGTCAGAAACTGCATACCACAGTGGGCACTGGTCATGACCTGTTTGCATATAGTTCAATTACATGTGCATTTTTTGACTGCAGGCAATACTAAAAAACAGTTTGTACCCAATGGCCCACAGTATTTGAAAAGACACAAAGCTCTATATTATTTGTTGTCATACATGCAAAATAATGTAGGCCTAAATAACTGTATTATATTATTATAGATTCAAGATTCAAAGCTTTTATTGTCATATGCACAGTAAAGAAACACGTTTCCCAGTATAATTTTAGGTAAATTTGAATATGGTGCAGGCTCCTTTCCTAAAGTTGATTTACATACTGTTTCCTAATTACATACTGTTTCCTAAAGAAACAGTATGTAATTTTTCTGGAGATGTCATGTTACCTGCCTCATTCCATGGAAATTCCAAGTTCTTCAGTGCATTGCTTTTGTGGATACATACTAATCATCACCTCTTCACACACACAGAGCTCATGTTTTCAGACAAAGCTTTAAAGAGGCTGATGTCTCCATGAGGCTTGGAATGAAACAGAAACTGCATGAGAAGATGTGATAACTGCTCCCTCTTGTGGCAAATGGGAGTATTACAAACATTAGTAAAGGCATAGAGTAGTCATAATTTGAAATAGAACTGGGTATGATTTACAACCCACTAGATGTTACTCCTAATCTGTGCCTAATTTTTATAGTTTATATTCTTGTTTTAAAGTGTGAAGTATCTTTGGTCCTAACCCTGTCCTAAATTGTATGTGATGTGAGCTCATGTTGTAATTTGACAAATGCATAGTGCAAATAGGAATAGTATAATTTTTATAATTTAAATTCCATCCTAAATGTTCATCCAGCTAAAAGATTTACCAACACCATCTTTGTTTGGTGTAAATTAATGCTTACAATAAAGGTTATGTGGTAGTGAAATGCTTGGTGCACTTCCTTAAACCTTTTTTTAAAAACAGGTTTTTAACCTGTTTTCCCAGCCACTCAGGTCCTCTCTGGGTGTGTCCTGGCGATCACAAATGTTCTGCTTCAGAGGGTCTCAAGGGGAAAGAGGAGCTTTATCTCAACACGGTCCAACTATGGCTACTGTTCAACTGTTAAGTGTTCAGACGGGTCATTTGCTCCCATCCGTGCTAAGTGCTGTACTAAATGCAAAAGATCTCACACAGTTGAATTAGTTTTCCTCATGACTTGACCTCAGTTCTGTGTGTATTAATACTTTCTCTTACAACATTAATAAAACAGTAAGTTGCCATTCATATTTGGTGCTTATTGTTCAAGGTCAGTAAAATATTAGTGTGTAAAGACTTCTCAAATCAATGCGACATAGAACAGTGTGCTTTAGCCCTCATTTATTTACATATTTTACAAGAGTCCTTGTGCTTTCTTACAAAAATATTAAAAATACTGTACAATTATTTGCAAGGTGTAAAATCTCTATTTACATCCACATGAAGACAGATACAATATTTTTGAAAATTTGACCCACTTAGTGTGAGCACTTTGAAATGTTGAGTAAATAAACAGGAGGAAAGGAAAAAAGAAATACTGGAACGTACACAAATGTAGTATTTACAATTACAAAATATAAAATAAGATTTGATAACATGCAATAATGTATTGCAAGGAATGACATGCATTTATGTGGTCCTCAGAAAAGGGTCTAAAACAGAAATAAGCAACAGAACAAAGCTGCAGTTGCAATACCAAGTGATGGTAATATCAGGAAAAAGAAACATGAGAAACTAGAGAAATACCAGGGGCACAAGAAAGAGCTGGAGAAGGCCTGGAAGGTGAAGGCATCAGTGGTGCCCGTGGTGATCGGAGCACTCGGGGCGGTAACCCCCAAACTGGAGGAGTGGTTACAGCAGATCCCAGAAAACCCCTAAGACATCTCAGTCCAGAAAAGTGCAGTAGTAGGAACGGCAAAAAAGATACTGCACAGAACTGTCAAGCTCCCAGGCCTCTGGTAGAGGACCTGAGCTGGATGAGGGTGAGAGAGACCAACCACCGTGGAAGGGTAGGAATACATTTTAAAAAAATATATATTCAGGCTGTGGAGCAGTGGCTATGCATTTTGGTCACCAGCCAGTAACATTATTACACATGGCCTGGTTTTCAGCCAGATCCAAACCAGGCTGATCAAACTGGACAATACTAATTTAGACAGACTACAAAAAGGCTGCTTCATAGACACAATGATGACAAAATATAAAACAGAAAGATCAAACTTATCACCTACTATTCTGTTTTATCTTTCAAGTTATCAAACAGTATTAGGTATGTTTGTTCAAACAAATATGATCCTTTAATTTTCCTCTTGACTGGTTTACGCAAAAAATGCGTGAAAGGAAATCTTTCGAACAGAACAAACAGAACATCATTGCAAAAAAGTAAAACTACAAAGACACCACATGAACGCAGAGTGTTTGGTCCTCTCCGAAGTGCATTTGCTTCACACACCTCCAAACCTGAATTCACTGACCAGCTCTGACTCAGGGCAGGTTCAGCAGCAGACGATTTCATGCAACTGGCCACTCTCCGGCTCTCTCATTTAATCTGCAGGAGCTTCATTTTGCTTCCTGAAAAGTACATTATAACACATTATAATGACCTGATAGAAAAGCACTTGATGCACATTTGTAGTCTGTGCTTGGAGAAGATGTCACTCACCCAGCCCTTTGAGGAACTTGTTCACTCCACTGGGCGCTGGCTCTGGGTAGGACTCCAGGTGCTCTACCACCCGCATTTCAAAAAGACCTGAGGAAACAATGCCCGTGAGACATAATATAAAAAGTTAAAAGTGCACTATGCAACTTTTTGGTTGGGGGCTGTCACCTGCTTGTTTCTATGGATATGTCATTGCTCCGCCTGGAATGCTCCACAGTATGACATTAAACAGCTCTACTTTATTCAATTATAGGTGGTGTTATAACTTAAAGATACCTAGAAAACAGTCCACAAGTCTGACCTGTAACTTTGTCTGGTTTGGTTTAAAGGGATTCCCCTTCAGCAGTGTCGTGCATTAACACTGGCTTACCCCTGACAGTGTCCTCTGAGCTGAGTTCTGCCTCGGTTCTGGTGCTGACGAAAGTAGGTCTGGCAAGTTAGCCGGGACATTAAATAAAGCTTGTTTTTCTTCTCAAAACAATATCTGTCCAAAAAGTGATATATTTGCGTCACAAAACTTACACATGAAAAAGTGAGAAGTCTAAATCGCTTGGTGCTATTTTCTCTCGAGTCATATCACTGCGCACCTATTATTATTAGCCTCTTGCAAGTGGCGATGTTTACAAGTGAACAGGCTGAAACCCGGCTCACAGGACACTGTCAGGGGTAAGCCAGTGTTAATGCATGACACTGGTGAAGGGAATGCCATACAGATTCACATCAACCCGATGTAAACCCGAACTATCCCTTTAATACCATACTGTGAACATTCCAGACAATGCAATAGAATTTCCACGGAGAAAAGACTGGCCTTCCATAAGAAAAGTTACACAAAGCAACTTTAAGGCAAAGCTTGAAAAATATACACCTGAAAATAAGGTCTTAAAATTAGAAGCCAATGATATCTGGCAGTGGCACAATTTGGATATGTACTTTATGGTTTACCTTATCTAGTCTCAATTGATAAAAGTTCATAATCTAATCTCAAGGTGGTTTTGTATTGCTGTGCATATGACAACTGGAATGATTTTATTTGCACTACTTAAACTTATTTCTTTGTATTGTGCTCTAGCTCTGAACTTGTTTGTGTGCAATTTGTACTCAACAAATGATTAATCTTGCTTTGCCTTGATGTGTGTTCCAGCAACACCAACTCAGATGTATACTCTCTACATCTCCACTAAACCCAACTCCACACTTCCACCCTCCTCTCTGACAAACTGTCTAACAGAAATACAAACTTGGTTCACCTCAAACTTCCTCAAACTTAACGGCAATAAAACAGAACTTCTCCTCATCGGCACCAAATCCACCCTAAAGCAAAATAAACCCTTTCTCCATATCCATCGACGGCTCCTCTATCTCCCCCTCCCCTCAGGTAAAGAGTCTGGGTGTCATCCTCGACAGCATACTTTCCTTCACCTCCCATATCAACAACACCACCCGGTCTGCCTACTTCCACCTCAGAAACATCCGCCGCCTCCGTCCCTCACTCACCCCACACACCACCGCCATCCTCATCCATAGCCTGGTCACTTCCCGTATAGACTACTGTAACTCTCTCCTGTTCGGTCTCCCACAAAAATCACTCCATAAACTCCAACTGGTCCAAAACTCAGCAGCCCGCATTATCACACACACACCCTCCCATCACCACATCACACCTGTCCTGCAACAGCTCCACTGGCTCCCCATCACACACCGCATACACTACAAAATCATACTCCTCACCTACAAAGCCATCCACAACCTCGCCCCTCCATACCTGTCTAACCTCATCCACATCTCCACACCTGCCCGCTCCCTCCGCTCCTCCTCCTCCCTGCACCTCACTGTCCCTCCTGCCCGTCTCGTCACTAAGGGAAGCAGAGCCTTCAGCCGCTCTGCTCCCCAGCTCTGGAACTCCCTCCCCCATGCTCTCCGCGACACACACTCACTCTCACACTTCAAATCTCAACTCAAAACTCATCTGTTTAGAGAGGCCTTCTCACTCTGACCACTCTGACCATAACTGCACTGTCTGCATCTGTATCTGTTTTTAAAATGTATTTCTACACTGTTTTTATTTAGTTTTATCTTGTTTTTATGTACTGTATTATTTAATTAATGTATTTAATAGCTTGATGTACGGCGATCTTGAGAGCCTTGAAAGGCGCCTAACAAATAAAATGTATTATTATTATTATTATTATTAACTACATATATTGTATTTTGGTCATGCCCATTAGAAGCTCTATCCATGGGTTCGGAACGAAATTAGGACCATTGCCATTGTGATTAGCAATTAAAAACAATGTATTATATCTTTCGAACGCAAAATGAATTCATCGTCAGCACACAGCCTGTTTGTTACCTCTCCCGGCTCCTTTGCGCATCTCCTTGTCCTGGATGAAGCCTGCAAACATCTGTGTTTCCATGAAGAGCTGCAGGAGCTGCCTCACTCCTCTGGATGGGTGGGACTTCCTGAAATTCTCCCTCTGGAGCTCTTTGGTGCCGTTGGAGGACTCAACCATGTGCAGAGGGTAGTGCCCTACGATCTCCACAAAGAAGCGCACAAACGCCTCGGATAGCAGAGAGCTCAGGTCGACCTGGGTCTCTGAAAACATACAAAAACAATATCTTAGTGACCAGTATAATGTATGATAATGTCCTGTAATGCATTTTCTTGTTTTGAACAAAAAGGCATAACTAAAATTATGCTTTTTAAGCCATTCTTCTGCAGTTCCTATATATACAAATACAAATTAATATTGACTTGGATAACTTTAACTTTTCAAATCTATTAAATGGGCCATATTATGCTATTTTCTGATATTTTAATAATGTTGTTTCTTCATTAAAAAAAACATACTCAGAGTTGTGTTTTGTTTCATTCACACATGTTTAACACACAAACCCTGTATAGTTCTTCTCCCAGAAAACCCTCCACCTTGTGATCCTCTGTGTTTTTAACCTCCATACACTTTACTAGAATAATGTGGATAATTTCAGCCCAGGACTTGACAATCACTACTAAAAAAAGGTAGCTGTTAATTTGCAAATGGCCGCTTCATGACATCACAAGGTGGAACAGATCATTTTGTGCTTTGGAGATGTAAACAGACTAATAATGCAGGATTACTCCAGCATGTGTGAATGAAACAAAATACTGAATCAAAAAACATGGCTGAAAGCTCACAGAAGTAAATTTTGTACAATATAGGGCCTTTAATGATGCCTCATTTCTTAAAATTATCTTAATATGTATCTTAATATGATACACAATTTAAGTAACCATCTTCAAATTACAAAAAGTGATTTGAGTTGTAAGACTTTGATCTGGTAATGACAGGCTGCTTTGCACCAGAGTTGTTATCTGTATCATTTGGATGTATGTTAAAGTCACTCACTGAGGCTTCTCTGTAATTTTCAGATATTATATTTAGTGCAGACAAACCTCCATTAGTGTCCTGTTTCAGAATGGCTTCCCTCTCCTCCAGGACCTGCTGTAGAGCTGCCTGGAGTTTACTGGGCAGGATACAGTCTTCATCACCAATCTAAACACAATAGACAAAAACGATGTCAAAACAGTGAATGCAGTAATGAAAATCAACATGTATGACAGTATGCACTAAGGATCTATGGGAAGCAGTAGAACTTTTATCACAAATATATGTGCATTTAAAAGGTCTTTATCTCCAAAATGATAGGGAAAAGAACAGAAAATGATTGATCCAAATCTTTGTCATATTACATCAAATTAAAATTACCAGGATAATGTAAAATTGGGCACATTTACATAAAAAACAGATAATGATTTCTGGTGCGCATGTAAACAGCCATTGTAATCCAAAGTGTGGCAGTAAATCCCCATTCGAACTGGGTTATAGCATTGTTCACAAACATGATCAGAGTATCTGTATGAGTATGTGTCACATGGGAGCGTGGTGCATCTGCCGTTACAGTCAGACTATCCTTAAGCCAACACTGACATGTGTGGGCAAAGCTTTCCTCCTCCCCAGACCACACCTATCATTTCCCAGACAGGGATATGTGTACACACCTGAACCACAAATCTGTTGGAGCACAGATCCACTATCAGCACCTGCAACACATAAAGGAGACACTTAAGAGAACATGAACACTACCAGTAATAATGCATATTACAACTTATTTTACAAACAAAGGCTGTTTGCAAAGTTCTGCAAATACTATTTAACACAATAATAACATTTTTGAGGACTTTTTGCCATTATACAACATATATTTTGTTTTAATTGTCACACGCTGTGGCAAGTGTCCAAATTTTTCATCATCCTAAAACCCATGGATTGACATAAATAAATACAATCACATAATCAATAAAGATCAATAAAAACACATAAAGCCATACGGACATTTAACACAACAAAATCCATGACAACAGATTGCAATAACATAGTTTACAAAGCAAAGGCAGGCAATAAAGAGTCGCACATTGAAGACTGACCTCCTCAATGGGCAGGTCCAGCAGCTCTGGCAGATAGGGAGACAGCACTCCGATGAGGAAGGGAGTAGGAGAGCAGCTGATGTCCAACATACTGGCTGGTAACACGGGTACAAATGTGTGCTGCCAGGTGAACGGGTACAAGAGGGCAAGCACCGCATGACCACAGTGGGAGAGGACACTGCAACAAAACAAGACAAAGAACAACAAAGAATGTGAATTATACAACTACGGTAAAATAAACAGAACTGCCTAATATAATTAAACTCAACTACAAACTAGGGATGCAAATTATTGATTAATTCATTAATCTATAGTTGATTGACCTTATCGATCGACTTATGATTAATTGATAAGCGGCGTTTTTCACCTGAATTTTAGTGTTTCAATAGGGTCTTTAAGAATATAAGATATAGTATACATAACACTGAGTCAAAAATATATCATAGTATTATTATATTGTATATTCCTCAATTAATTATTCCTTAGTAAAAAGCAGACAAATGTATTGATGCTGAATAACAAAATACAGTAATCCCTCACTCCATTTTTTTTATTTTTTCCAATTTTTTTTTTATTTTTTTTAAATAGTGTAACAGTTTTTTATAGTGTAACATTGTGTTCTGCATCCTGATTGGCTAAGAGACTAGACCAGGACTAAACGTGGACTAAACCAGGTCTAGACCAGAACTAAACCAGGTCTAAACCAGGTCTAAACCTGGACTGGGCCTGGACTAAACCACCACGTGCCGCTGCTGGTTTCGTGCGGCTGGTTTGTGGCTAGGGCTGAGACTATGCATTCCGGACCCTCAGCACGATTGATACTCTTTTTTCACGGAGGAGTGTCGCTCCGGGAGAAGCGGTGTGTCCAGGTGTATCCGCAGGGACTGCGGATGGAAATTAGCTTTGTAGCTATACTCTGGTGCAGAACATCTCTGTCTTTGTACATAATGTCTCTGTACATTGTCCCTTCAAAGACTAAACTAAACTAGATGGTACTTTTTCTGCTAGATATGCGAGGGACTCGTATCGTGCGTGGCAAGTCGTATGTTTGGCACCAATGTACCTGGAGGATGTGGAGGATATTTACATATTCGGATTTCTGATAGCTGGACATCTGTTAATTGGCCTGGGATTGTCCATGATCTATCGCAAAATTTGTAAGCTGGCAGCAAGTAAAGAGTGCCCCAAGCTGTCTGCAGCAATTGAAGATGGGGGTCTGGCAAAACCCAAGCTCAATCTAAATTGTTCACCTGGGTCTCTAAAAATGTATTTCATCATGCTAAATTAATCCCTTTGCAAATTATGTCTCCCTGTGAAAATCTGTCTCCAACTGTGTTTTGACTTTGTCTCCCTGCAAGAACACTCCAAGGCCACAGATGTGGTTTTGTTATCATGAACTCTATACAAACAGTGGCACACACATTTTGGACTATTCACAACACTGACACGATTGTAAAATGTTCCCTGTCTTTTAGAAAGGTCTGATCTCTGCTCTCGGTTCAATCAATTTCATTGATTTCCAATCTGATCCCCCCACACCCCTTCCTTATGTTGCCAAAAAAAAAAAAGATCACTATATGTTATATCTCCAATTGTCTTTCTGTCATTACATGTTGTTAAATTGTCACTGATAGTATTGCATCTTTTCTACTCTGCATCTCCCAGTCGGCGGCGCGCGCATCCGCAGTGGCCCCTCCCCTAGCCACTCTATGACTGTCCTGCCTGGTTAGTGGGGAAACGAAATTTCAAATTCACTCTATGTACATGTACATGATTGTTTTCGACAATAAAGCAAACTATGACTATGACTATAATTGTTGACATCCCTACTACAAACTACCCACAAAGCAGTTATACACTGCGTTCCAAATTATTATGCAAATATAATTTTCTCTGAATTTGCCAAATTGTCAATATAAATGACAGTCATCATAATTTTCAAGTCATCAATCTTTAGAGCACAATTCTAATGTTATTGAACAAACTTCCCAATGATAACAGTATTTGTTTTCAAAAATAAAAACTTAAAATGCACTGTTCAAATTATTATACACAACAGAGTTTCAAACCATGTTATTGTAAAGAACTGAAAATGGTTTGTTTGTTTATTTTTCAATTAGAAGCATTAGCATATTACTGAAATCAAAAGCTATATCAAAACATCTTAACAGGTCAAGATACATTTTAACATAGGATACCTTATTTGATAGGAGCTTCACAATTCTTGCATCCATTGAACTTGTGAGTTTGTGGAGAGTTTCTGCTTGAATTTCTTTGCAGAATGTCAGAATAGCCTTCCAGAGCTGCTGTTTGGACGTGAACTGCCTCCTGCCCTCATAGATCTTTCACTTGAGGAGCTCCAAAGATTCTCATTAGAGCTGAGGTCAGTGGAGGATGGGGCCACACCATGAGTTTCTCTTCTTTTATGCCCATAGTAGCCAATGATGCAGAGGTATTCTTTGCAGCATGAGATGGAGCATTGTTATGCATGAAGATGATTTTGCTATGGAAAACACGGTTCTTTTTGTACCACAGAAGAAAGTGGTCAGTCAGAAACCGCACATACTTTACAGAGGTAATTTTCACACCTTCAGGGACCCTAAAGGGGTCGACCAGCTCTCTCCCCATGATTCCGACCCAAAACATGACTTCGCCACCTCCTTGCTGATGTCACAGCCTTATTGGGACATGGTGGCCGTCCACCAACCATCCACCACTCCATCCATCTGGACCATCCAGGGTTGCACGGCACTCATCAGTGAACAAGACTGTTTGAAAATGAGTCTTTAAGTACTGTATTTCTGGGCCCACTGGAACAGTTTCTGCTTGTGAGCTTTGTGGCCGAATAGAAGGTTTAGGCATAACTGCAAGTCAGCTCGATGTTCACGATACTCCAAAGGCACCAGCAGCTTCAAATACCTGTTTGCTGCTTTATAATGGAATTTTTGCAGCTGCTCTCTTAATCTGATGTATATGTCTGGCAGAAACCTTCTTCATTGTGCCTTTCACTAGCAAGGACCACGCCACGACAATGAAATATGATAAAGATATTTATTGACGGTGGGTAGATGTGATGGTTGAGGGGAGACTCAGAGTGGGGGCTCCGTCTCCAATCCAAAATGGTTACCCAGCTGATTCAGAACACAAATTACAAATCAGTAGCTGTGGTTGGATCGTCTCAAATTTCTACAGAGGATTTTCACTATTATCCAGTTCCAGACCCTTCTAGATTCAAACAGAACGTAGAAGGGACTGGCTGGTCAGGCAAGCAATATCAACGGTACAGTTAATAGCATCAACCACCACAAAGCCTTCTTACATGCCATGACATGACAATGACATATGGTAGAACTACATTATTGAGTGTAATTATGTAAAAGACATAGCAGATAATATTGTGTATGATATTGTGTATGATGTGTATGTATCATACACAATAACATTAGAACTTACAATACTTTGGTATGAGAAAGAGGTAAAACTGTACAGTCCAGAGGTTACCACACACTATAGTTCGATTTTGGCTGCGATTTGTTTCTTCCCAAGTTCGGGGAGGTGTGACCCAACTTTGTATCATTGTGTGCGATTTTGATGCCGCAGGGCTCCTCGTGTGTGGTGTCAGTGTGTCTCTGAACTGCTCTCTCAGATCATAACCACTAAAAATCAGCAACACCAATAAAACAGAGCATCGGGGCAGAGGAGTGACGGCCACAGAGGCACAAGATACAAACTCGGGATATCGTGAAAATAATGAGAAGACTTTATCACTCACCTCTCGTAAAGTGGTAAATTTAAAGTGCAGCATTTCATCCACATTATCCATAGAAATTCCTCCACAATCCACAAAACCGCACTATTAATACAGTTTGAGGAGTTCTTTGAAAGTAAAAAAGCAAGAACAGTTCATCACGTGCCTGTTTACATCCACAGTGCACGGATTGGGGTGAAGCTGCAGATTAGCGATAGTGACTCCAATTCCTGTGTACTTTATCACCAATCTTTTATGCTTTAAAAATCATGTATCTGAAGTGTTGCACCACATTTCACAAATAATAATAACAACAACTACAACAACACAGTTTTGACTTGTATCTAAACTAGAAGTGCACCGCTCTGATCTTTTGAACACTTAAGAGTCTTAATGCGAGTGGTTTTACTGTAGACAAGAAACAGCTGATGTGATCGAGCTCACAACTTTTAGGCTGTGGTCTGCAGTCATATCCCGCTGCAGTTTTTGTGGATATTTTAAGTCTCATAAGATTTTCATCATGTCTGTGGTGTGCCTTTTTTGCATGTTTGTGTCGCATGTTTAAAAAACGTTTAAGACTGAAAAATCCTGTAGTGTGTGGCGGTCTTTAAAATAGTCAAACCTGTTGTAGAAGTACCTGAGTTTATCTGCAATGAAGATGACCCTCCTCTCCAGCAGCAGAGAGGCAAAGACCTGGAGCAGTCGGCCCACACTCAGACACTGTAATAGGCTGTCAAAGTCCACATGCTCCAGTCTGGAGTCCACCGGCCGGGTCAGGGTCAGCACCTGGCAACACAAACAGGAGGTCAGAATATTCAGGTAACAACAGGAATTACTTAAATATGGTCCATGTACATTGATACATTGGTTACATTTTATATTGTATAAAGCTGCCTACATTTGTCAACCACAAATAAGGTTCCTTTTTTATGCATTTTTTAAAATACCCTTAGCAACAAAAAAAATCTGTCTTAAGATGAGACAACCATCTTGAAAGACATAAAATGATCAATCAAGTTAATAAATCTAGTAAAACTAGTAATACAAACTACTCAAACTAAATAAACCCACATTTAAAATAATAATAATTATTATTATTATAAACTGAAATCATTGTTGTACTAATCATTTGTATCATGATGATTGTGCAAAACCGCATCAGTTGCACTTCCTGTTGGTTGGTGCTGGTCTTACCTCGTTCCCTGTCCCAGGGAGGAAGCTCTTCACGCTGACAGTTCGTCCAGGAGCAGGAAATGGGGCCTCCATCACACTGCGCATGAAGGGGTAGACCAGCGCATTGGACAGCTCTCTGCGCCTCTCCACTTCCTCTAAAATCTGACAGTTACCACATGGTGAAAACACGTATTGATGACAGTTCAGATTTAAGATTTTGTTACACAAGAAAATAACACATTGCAACTAAAGTAAATTTATACAGGAAATGGGTTGGGCCCTTTACTTTCTATAAGGATTATAAGGAACTTCTATTTTCTCAAACACACCCAGTCATCGCATTGGATTATAGTTCTATTGAGTTTCATTCCACTCCTAATACAAATGAGTCTCCAGGGTTTCGACACCAAAAGTGTACTCCTAAAACTTATTACACACCTCTGACTACTTCAAAAGCATTTAAGAACATAAGACAAGTGAGTATCTAATAGTTTACCTTCGCAAATAGGTTGAAACAGCCCAGCTTGCTGACGATACAATGCACCTCAGGCAGCCTTTTGCCTTTACCACTAGGCTGAAATACACATGACAAAACAATGTATCAGAGATTGAACAGGCATTTGCTTAAATAAAACATTTTTAACATTGGCAAAAACGAACTAGCTCATCTGCAGCTAATAGAGCATACAAATAACTGAGTTTTATAACATTTAGTTACAAAATTATATGTCAAAGGAATATCATGTCAATAACATTTTAAATTACTTTTGATTGTATGATTTCCTTTCAAACTAAACTTGAGTCTAAATAGCCATTCTATGCCATTACCCGGCAGTATTTAGTATTTAGCATATTATAGTCTGACATATTGCAATGAAGTAAAACAGATGTAAATATTTTCAGAACATTCTTGTTGCTGTGAGTCATTGATTTTAGACTTTATAGCTTTATAGTGGTGATTCAGGGCTTCTCAGGAGGTGTTGAGTAAGTTGATGGCAGCATGCCCATATCGCACACACAGATGCTCATATTACCATGCTTTACGACAGCGAGAGAGTCAGTGACTAAGACTGACACATTTCTTACCAAAATCTTCCGGCAGTAACAAAACCAGCGGCTGCCGTCCTCTCCAGTCAGAACAAAAGAGAAGGTCTCACTGCACAACAAACAAAATAGCAGATTATTGCCATTATAATCTGTTACTACGGTTTAACGATTCTTTAACTGTGCATGATGTGTTTTTGGAAGGTCTTATTATCTATAGTTAGAGAAACAGGAAAATGATGGAAAATTAAAAACATGGAGAATTAAGTTTCAGTGAGATTATAATGAGACTCAATTTTATACAGCTTAGTGATACACACGCCATTTTAACAAAATTATCTGTGTGACAAACTAGTATCATACTTAGTATAAAATCTTATAATTTCTATCCAAACATATTTAAGTACTTCAGCCTATTAATGTATGGTCTACATCATTCTTCCATCTTCTAACTTTCAGTGATTTAGTTTTAGTTCAGCAAAAACTAAACTAAACTAAAATTCCACACACTTTAGCTAAACTGATACTGCAATAAAATGACACTCAACAGTTACAGCAAGTAGATTTACATAAGTAGGTCATATTTCCAGTTTATGTAACAAGATAAATGCTGCGAGTAATCTGCCAAGGCCAAAGTTCTTAAAAGTACTTGAATCCTTGTCTGTGTTTGTGGCAGTTGCAAACACGCGTATTCCACAAACTATTCCTAACAGACCCTATTAGTGTGACAGATGGAGAAACAGATGGGTAACTACAAAATAAAAATCAAAGATGAGACAAATACAACCAAATCTCGCAACAACCATCTCACAATCTCATACAACCAACTCTTGATGCCACCAGAGAAATACAAGTGAAAGTGTGGCTGTGAGAAACAAAGATACATACACATATATTATATTACGACTGCATGTGCAGTTGCCACAGCTGTGGCATGGAGAATGAGGTATTGAAACAGTTGTGTGTCAGAGCTGACCTTGGCATGTGTGCTGAGGGTTTCCAGTCCTGAGCGTCCGGGAAACAGAACCTAGGAATGACCTTGAGCTGGTCCTCTGCCTCCTTAGACAGCCTTGATGTCTTGTCAAACTACAAAAATAAAAAGAAATAAGTTGGATTAGAGATCCATAATATAATTAGATAATGTGTCAAAATGAAGCATAACTTATATTTAAGTCAGTTAATTTGTTGCTCTTTAAAAACAATTATCCAAAACAAGAGTTTTGGATAATGTTTAAAGTCTTCCTTGGGACTAGAACAAAGACTTTGGTTAATGGCTTTAAATTCCACACTGCCTTTAAATGATGGTCTTCTGTGAAACATGCACAAATGCTTAAAGGAAAAGTAACGTTTTTTTTTTTTTTTTTACAATTTGAGCCTTATTTCGGTAATAAAACAAGTTGTTTTACTCACCCATAGCACTTTGGTGTCATATGAAGTACTTCCAGAGATGTTTTAGATTTGCGGTTAGCCTAGCGCGACTTCTAGCCATAGCTCGGGGCATATAATATATTCCCCAAGCATGTAATATGCCCCGTGCGGGCTCCAAATAACACAAACTTTAGCACTTTTCAAATCATAGAAGCCCGATGTCTTAGTCTACGATTTCGTTTGAAGCAAAAGTGGCCTGTAATCCGAGATTTATCCATAGTTTACAGCTTTGCGTTTCATGTTTGTGTCCCGGGAGCTGAGAGCACAGTCCACACATGCGCACTGGCCTCCTCATCTACTCGAAACTATGGCTAAATCTCGGATTACAGGCCACTTTTGACCACACGAAATCGTAGGCTGACATCGGGCTTCTATGATTTGAAAAGTCCTAAAGTTTGTGTTATTTGGAGACCGCAAACAAGTGCCCCGAGAACTCACATGATGGAGATCGCAAATCTAAAACATCTCCGGAAGTGCTCCATATGACACCAAATTGCTATGGGTGAGTAAAACAACTTGTTTTATTACCGAAATAAGGTTCAGATTGTAAAAAAACGTTACTTTTCCTTTAAGTATCAGGTCACCAGTCATAATAGTGGAGAAATCTGACAAGGTTAAAACAACTCTCTACAGTCAGCCTACACAAATACACAAATAAAAGGAAAGGATAATTTTTTGATAAATGTCACTCCATTCTGTGGAAATCTACTAGTAGAATGGAAAAAACGAACAGACACCAGTGCTTTTCCAAAATGTGAATATTCCATCAAACCATTTGTCTATAACAGGAATCATCGGCTTTTAATTTTAAAACAAGATTAAAGTTTGTGATATGTTTTAATTGCTAGACAATTTCATAAAAGTTATGATCAAAGCATGTCATAGTCAATAACCAAAAGGGTGGAGTGCTCACCATCTTGGGGAACTGTTGTGTAATTTCAGGTGTGTAGGTGTTTCCCTGGGGACCCTTTCTGAGCGACACCACCACAAAGATCTGGAAGAGCTGCTGCTGCTGGTGCTGGAGGAGGTCTCGCTCCAGGGTGCGGTACCCAGGCCGGCGCTTCAGAGTGGACTGCCTGTAAACCAATCTCCTGGAGCCTTCTGAGGGCCAAACAATACACGTTAACAATGCAGAACAATCCAAAATGTATTATTGTGTCTATAGAGTGACTGCATTGTGTAGCAGGGGACAGAGAGTGGCCTGTTTTTCTCATCAGGTTTGAAAGCCAAGCTGCATTTTTCCATAACAGTTTGTTTGCTCAAGTAAATGTGATACGCTTTGTGCTGTTTCTATGTTTCCGCTCAGTCTTGCAGTTAGTGATGTGGCTTTGAGGGTATCTTTGTTTGTAAATATTTTGAGGGTTGAGGTTGAATGGACATTTTCAGCGCACAAAAATCTGTATACACAAAACATTTGTGAGCATTTTACATTTCCCTAGACTATATGGCCCTGTATGACACATAATATAAAGTATCTGTAACAAGTACTGGTGTGCAAGATGTATTCAAACCTGTAAATATTATGTCCATTGGGTGCAGTTTTATTGGGATATTTTGCCTGCTAAATCAATGCAGATGCCTTTTATAACTGGCTTTGAAGAGTTGACCTGAAGAAAAGATCACAGACTGAAATCCAATCTGTGTCATTTTCTGTGCATTCTCTAGAAAATATTGGATTCACAAATATTGGATTCATTACTACAGAAACATCTTGGGTAATCAAACTTCCCCACTCACTTTTATACCAACCCACTACAACTTCATATATAACTGATTATCAGAATAGTTATATTTCTAAAAATAACTTCTTTGCTCAAATCTTCCTGTATTGCAAGCTCGTGCTTTCCCACTTGTAAATGACTCACTCATCGAGAGGCATGTTTTAAGCCCAGCTAATGACAGTGCACTTAAAACATGATATAACAGCAGTCATACCTTTGGAGCCATCTTCAGGGTCACTTTCTGTGCCACTGGTCTCCTCTGTTAAAGAAAGGAGGAGGGATTAGCCCAGAAATGAACAAGACAGAGGGTCCAAAATAAAACACAGACAGTCTCCCTTTGTTTGATAATCTGTCTTCTCCCGTAGCAGCTGGCCCTGTGAGTGTCATCAGAGCCTGGGTGTTTACACCAGGGATTGGACTTAATCTGTAAATGTGCTACTGTGAGTCTCACCTCGGAGCGAGATGCTCTGGTTCTTCACCCGCTTTCTGCCTCTCCTCTCGTCAAATATGGTCTCGATCTTGTTGACATACTGCAGAGGAGATGACAAACATGTAATTTACAGTAATGTCAGATCTATTATAAAAAAGGATTAGAGGTACGACGTGATTAAAGTAGATCTAAGTAGATAATCACATCAATGCAATAGACATCCAACATTTTACAGTTTTTACAACTCCCCATGCTTTAGCTTATCTGAGGTTTCTTGCAAATAGCAGGTTGACGGTGACGTTCCTAGAAGCTCTGAGAGAACTCTGTTAGGCCCAACTGATTAAGATCACCAAGTGTACTTTAGGCTGTGCAATTAATTGAATCTCAGTTCAATCTGTCAATGATCAACTTGGTCAGGTCTATAGCCAATCTTGTCAGTGAGGGAATAAATGTTTACTATTCTTTGTGGTAAATGACACTGCAGTGAGAATAATTAAAGTTAAAAAAATGATAAATCTATGAGGAAAAAATCATCATCTTTTACCAACCAATCTGCTTGTTTTTCCACAACTTATAATAATAAATATTATCAAGTTCTCAAAAGGCAATTATTATGCAAGTCTTTGGTTCACTTTATGCAACATTGGTTTACAGTGCTTAACTCTATCACAAGAGCAAAAGGAAATGCTCTTTCACTTTAGAAACCTCCAAACCATACCGTAAGTAACTGTGGTCACAATGGTCGGTAACAGTCCCTTGTATCGGGTAGTAAATTTGAACAAGTGCATAGTCCATTTTTAATGTCATCAGCAAAGGCTAATATCTATTCAATATGAACCCATGTGGTCAGTGCCACATAGTATTACACAGATGTTCAACATTTTTCCTGAGAAATGAGTCGAGTCTTATCATCAGTTTCTTAAGGACCCAGAGAACAGCTCGTTAGCTCTTCAAATTACTTATGTTCCACTTTCAGTTTCACTCTAATTAAATGAACCCCCAGCATTCAAATAACTTCACATGTCCCACAACACTTCAGTTATTATTCAAGAGGCAAGTAACTAAAATAGAGCTAAGCAGCAATGTCACCCAACCTGCATGTCCTATTATGACGACTGACATGTGAACATAGAACACAGACAGAATTCAGATAAAATTACAGGTCTATATTCAAGCACAAATGTAGATGTGGACAAATGTTTTGTACACTTTAAAAAAATGTTTAGTGTAAACATCTTAGAGGGCTAAATTTATCAAATGAATATCTTAAGTTGACAAGACAAAGTATAGACATTACGTTGTGACAGAACTATAGTTAAATATCAAAGTACGTAATCAAAGTTAGTATCATTATATCTTCTTTTCTGGTATTACTGGCATCATCATCACAACAGTTTAAAAGCCTTTCTCCTAAACTAACATAAATCCGCCATCACAGCCCACATGCCATACCTCAGTAGTGGTCATTTTGGCCAAGTATCTGTCCAGAGAATGCATTTTATAAGTCTTGATCCTCACTAAAGTACGTAAACTACTGTACTACCACTATCTATTCCTCTCAGCCTTTTTCCTGCGCTGCAAGTTACCGCCTCCTGCCACTGTGTTTTCCACATACCACGTCATCTGTCACATTGTTGTTTGACCAGATACTCATGTAGACTAAAGGCTGGAGTTTTTGTGGATATTGTAAATGTAAATATACCTGAGGAGTGCGTAAGCCCTTCTGTGTGCTGAAGCGGCAAGCAGTTTTAGCACCTTCAGAGATGGTCAAAGCTTTGGATGTTGCTGGGGCAGACATTCGCCTATTCTGCAGTTTGGAATTGGCTTGTAGAGTTTGTGGTTTTGGAGGAAACTGGAAGACAGAAATCGAGTGTGAATTAATTTAGACTTCATATGAAAATATAGATGAAAGATGTTAAAGGGATATGCCACCCCCAGGTCAAACTTGGGCATCTCCCCACAGTCCAGAGACTAAAATAAGTGGTGGAAAGCGTTTTCCTGGTCACCCAGCCATTGTCCAGGTCTGTCAGCACTGACCGCCGTGGTATCTGCAGCTACTCCGCGTTAGACTGGAGTCTAACGGCGCCAGAGAAAGATTTCGGCCAAAAGGAATTAATTTGCTCGATGCGTTTCCCAATTACTTTCTGTGTAGTGCGCATTCATATCGAGTGCAAATAAATGTGCAAATCAACACGGAGAGCTTGCCTTGGTCATTTTGGGTGGGAACTATTTTTCAGTGCGGAAAAACATAGCCGAAGCACGCACCACGCTGCGTAACAGGGGAACTCCCTTCCTGGTGCGTAACAGGGATTCCCCTGGCTGCGTGCTTCGGCTGTCTTTTTCCGCACTGAAAAATAGTTCCCACCCAAAATGACCAAGGCAAGCTCTCCGTGTTGATTTGTACATTTATTTGCACTCGATATGAATGCGCACTACACAGAAAGTAATTGGGAAACGCATCGAGCAAATTAATTCCTTTTGGCCGAAATCTTTCTCTGGTGCTGTTAGACTCCAGTCTAACGTGGAGTAGCTGCAGATACCGCGGCGGTCAGTGCTGACAGACTCGGACAATGGCTGGGTGACCAGGAAAACGCTTTCCACCACTTATTTTAGTCTCTGGACTGTGGGGAGATGCCCAAGTTTGACCTGGGGGTGGCATATCCCTTTAAGATATACTTGTTTAGAGTCCTACATTAATGAGAAACTGTAATTTTATCATTTTTGACGCTACAAAAGAAAACACTGAGGAGTTTAATTTGTGCCATTTATATGACAACTTATACATATTTGGGTTTGATGGCCTCCGCATACAATAATTTAAGTCCACATACTTTGTTAAGGTCATTTTAATCTACATTGTCATTATATTTAGGTACACTTGAAACACTGAGCTTATACAAAGGTGTTGGTTTACCTTTGGCAATGGAGGCCTGCCGATGGGAAGACACATGGGAGACAGTTTGATTTTGATGTCGTCATAGGGGTCGCCTATCTCCATTTCACCTGGAGACACAAGGGTTAATATATTATTATGAAGCCAGGCCTAGACATAGTTTCCACCACATAAACACAGGAATGTAGCCATTTCAACTTGATATTTGTGTACTGTATACAGCAACATTTTTTTCACCACCAGAACAACACTTTAGACAATTGTATAAAGTATTTATTTATAGATACACTGAACAAACAAACTCAGTACTTGGCTAAGCCACTGGCACATTTTGACCAGTACATAGAGTGTGGAGGGAGTTTCTACACAGTGTGAAGTAATTTATGAACGCTGACCCAATGAACCCCTGCAGACCACAGGAGGTCAATAACACTAAAACTATAAAATGTTTGTTTGCCATCTTTGAGACATAGACACAAATAATCTTAAAACAACCAAGGAAATACATTCTAATACTAACAAATGAAATAATTTTACATATGCTGTAGATCTCTCTTGTGCAGTGGCTCACTATTTTGTACATCTAAATTAAGCATAACTAGAGACTCACAGACAATGTCCTCATAAATGTTGTCATCAGAGTAGGCGTGATATAGGTTGGAGTTCCTGGTTTCTCCTCCCTGTGTGCCCTGCTTGGCCGTGAGACGTTCCGCATCCTCGTACTCAAAAGACTTCCTGTGGTAGCGAAGGGAGGGGGGGGGCGTGAGAGCAGACCAAAGAGATCCCACTTTCTATTGTTTATGTCACCACAACTGATCTAATGTTGGTACCAAAACCAGGCCGACTCAGCATGTGGGACAGTTTCTTTCTCAATGGCATTATGACAGTACTCCACAGGAAATCATTAAAAGTATATTTACATGAAAAATATCAGTAGAGGTTTTAGCTTTTGTATTAGTCTGTTTCGCTAGTGTAAAGATATAGTGACTTATGATGTTTAGATTTATTTACTCAACAAAAAAAATCATTTGAAATCATTTGCTTTTTTTTTTTTTTTAATCTTGATAATGGAATAAGGGCAAACAGCAAACTGAATGAGACCAGTCATTTGGCAGTCCATAACATATAGAAATCTTGTACTCCGTTTAAGCAATTGTACTCTCCCTTTCACAGCCTGTATATGTATGCACGGCCATCAGGGCTCTACAAAACTAGGCCACATGCGGACAATAGACAACAATACTGCTAGGTCATGTGACATCATCCTTGAACCTCAGTCAGCAGGGACCTCCCCAAAACTACACTGAAACCTATTTTGACAAAGCCTGTTTACAATACAATCATCCAGGAGGAGTTTAATGAATGTGCTCACCTGTTTTTTTTGTGTCTAGAAATCCCATTGGTCCTTGAAACCGGACAGGGAGGAGGCGGGAAGTCAGGTGGGCGTAGCGTTCGGCTGCCTCTCTGATTGGCCAGTCTGCAGGGACTGGTCTGTGCACGCGCTCTGTTGCCCTCTTTGGGTCCATCATACTGGAATGTGCGCTGCGGTTTGGGAGGAGCCGGATTCTCACCTGTGGACCCCTTACCTTTCTCCCACATTAACCTGTCTCCTTCCAGTTTTTTCCAGAATCCTCGAGAAGTGTAAAAATTCCCTGCAGGCATTCCATCTTCTTCCTTATTTCCCGATGGAGGTAGAGGTTTGGAAACAATACCAATATTCAAAACACATGATATTTTTGTATTTGTGGTAAAAGTTTGTGTAGCTAAAGTTTCTGATTTAATGGCTTCTAATGCATTTTTGCTTTCTGGTTGGAGGATTATCAACTCTGTAGAGTATTTTCGACTGGGATCCAACCTCCTCCCAGCTGTGGTAGGCTTTAAATTCATTTCCCGAAAGTCCAATCCCACGCCTGTATTTGAAATGTTAGTCTTTGCATTGTAAACTCCATTGCCATTGTAGTCCCGAGACACAACTGGTGTATGTTGTTTCACGTCTTGATTCTGGTTCTGCTGGCTACGTCCTTCCCACTGCGAGATCTTCTCCCTGATGTTTAGACCCTGCTCCTGTAGAGGTGGACGTCCTGTCTGAAGCCCAATTTTGGCCCCCTTTTGAGGACAATGAATCTGCCCACCCTCTCGTGCGCTCTGTTTCTGCCTCAGAGCTAGCATGTTCGGGGGGGGGGGCAAGTCTCCAAGCACGCTCACTCCACCATTGCAGTGCAGAAAAGGCCAGTTATCTGTTCTTAATTAAAGCAGATGATATCACTGGTCTCTTCTGTACTTTTGCTAGCGCCATGTCATTTCCTCTTCTCTCTTCTCACGTAAACAGCCTAGGAAAAAAGACAGAACAGTTAAATGAGTCATCAATCACTCCACACTTACAAAACAAGTCCATGCAGCACTCCATGAGGTCAAAGGGATAATGATGAGGCAACACAAGAAACCTGCACATGTGGGAAGGAAACACAACTGTGGTTGGAGAGGGAGTGAAGATCACAAACTTTGAACAGACAAGGTCAAAACATCCAAAAATAAATCCAGAAAGAGAAGAACGAGAGGGCAGCAGCCAAATTGCAGCAGGACTTAAAAGCCTGTTCCAGTGTATGCCCCCAGGGAAATGGGTATTATGTGTCATCTCAACCACAGCGCTCCAAACTGCAAGTGGCATTGATCGTCTTTTGAGGTAATTTAGGCGAAGCATCATTTGACTTAAATTACTTTAAATTTAAGATTACAAAAAATAGATTGTCAACATAGCAGCAGTAGAGATATGGTATCCACAAGTTTGAGGTCTTTGAAGTTGCTGCCACTAATGTAATACATCTGACATTAAACACGGTTATCAAAGACTTTGTTTGAATCTTAAGCTCATACCCATCCATCTTCTGGAGAATTACAAAAAGACCATTGCAATCACTGATGGCTTGATGAAAGCATGAAATATAATTTACTCCACTGACGCTTAACTCAAACAACAAAAAGCAATTCACATATCCTCTGTGGACAAGTACCCTATTTGGCACAGTTGTAACTAAACACTAACCCTTTATATGGGCCAAGAATAGAATATCACAGAAGAGTTGAAATAAGTGTCTGGGGAGAGGGATGCTCCTGCTTTGGGATTAGAGGAAAGGTTGAGATTCTTATCAGTATAATGTGATCACATTTTAAATTGAAATCTGACATTTTACTTAATAAGGGAAGCTTAAGAATTCCTCAAAAAGGATAAAAACTTGCACAAGTTTTCCAGCTGTGGGATGAATTTACCGTCCTTCAATCTTCACCTCACTGCTCACTGCTCTGTTCCCGTCTACTTGGAAGCAAAGCTCTTGGACACGTTGCGCACTTGAATCACACAGAGACAGGCGCTTCATCCACGGCTCTGCTCTGGACCATCATAATTCTATAAGCTGCATTCCTGTCAGGCAGCAGAACAGAGTCAGAGGGTTCAGAATTAGGCATCCAGACTCTAAGTAACGCTTTTGTCTGTTTTGACCCAAATCCATTGGAAATGTGTGCTGGAATGCTGTGCCATCACAATATGGATCTCAAAATGACCCCATTGCCTTGTTTGTCTGGTGTTCGGTATGTGATACAGGAAGACTAGATTTCAGTTTCCTGAGCGCCAGGAAGAAAGAGAGGCGGTGTCCATAATTATAGTGAGAGGTTTTATACCCACACCACAGATTTGAGCTTAGGTGTTGATATACTGGGATGGTGATTGTTGAAAATACAACTTTAGGTTCTCCACAATATGCTAAATTGTATGCACTTCTGGGAGGACTAATTGGTAGAAAAAGGTAAGAACTGCATTTAATTATTTATTTATTACACATGATTTCCCCCCCCCCCTCTAATTTCTTTATTAGAGGCCACACTGAGCTTTAGCATTAGGGGTGCATCATTGGTTAGTATTCAGTCATTTTCTGTTCACTCCAACAATGTGAATTGCAAATTATTTTTTCCACCACTACGGACAAATTAGATACATTTTGAGTCATTATGCCATGCAGAGATTGCAAAATGATTATGTGTCATCTCAAAGAGTGGATGGATATTCCCTTTTTCAGACAAATGTTTTAACTCCTTCAGACTCCTTTTCTCCTCCATTTTTTCAGCTGTTTATCAAACCATAACAAACCTGAATATCATGAATATCACATTTAACAAGCAAAACAACAGTGCTGAAGCCCTACCAAGAGAAACTCTCTGACTCATTCGGAGAAACCAGACAGAACTATCATACAGCCTGCGTTACCCCGTCATCACCTGGCAGCTAAATTCAACTTAATAGCACCTTAAAAACAGCCTCAGACCGCCCTCGGTGTGCACCAAGACAAGACACAGCAAGTCCTGGGTGTAAAGCCATTGTGCAACTGTGCTTCACTATCAACAGTGACAGTTGAGTCTATAATAAAGAAAATACGTAGGCTTGTCAAACACGTGCATAAAAGAACTCACCTTAAAGTGACTGGTCCGTTAGCAGTTAGTCTGTGGTCCCGATGAGTAACGTTCCAGCTAACATGACATCTTCCACTCTTTGTTGCAAAAGGGTGTGGAAAGCACTGTTATAATCTCATGGGTTAGCTGAAAAATAGCATACAACACAAATCACCATTAGATCTTTGTTATACTGTATTCTTAAGTAGATGCGATGAAATATGCATCCCCCATGTTAACAGTTGCTCCTAGTTATTCATTAATCTGTAGTTTCAACTTTTGGCAACACATGCAGATCATTTGCAAATAGTGGCTGGCTGTAGAACCACTGACCTCATCTTTCAGTGACTTTATTGCATGTAACTGAAAAGGGATAGTCCAGTGTTTTGTAATATTCCCAGCACTGAGGTATAGTAATCAGACAGCTTGAAGCAATAGTGGACTTTGTTAGTCTAAATCTTTGATAAACATACTAGTGAAAGATAATTTAAGGTAATAGCTGAATGTATTTATAGGATAGTCATAACACAATGTTTCCCATTAATAGTCAGATATTTTCTATATCAAACTAAGCAATTAACTGGTATTAAAAATAACACATTTTGCTTGATGTATTAACTTAGATACATACAGGTAACTTTATGTTATGTTTAATCAGCCTGTTTTGGATTATTAGAGGCAATAAGTGACATATTTAGCCCAAAGATTTGTTTGTTCCTAAACAAAGATTGACTGAGCCACCACAGGGAAACACTGCATACCATATCCCACTGTACTTTCACATGAACATGCAAAAAGCCCATAGATGTTGTAATCAATAATTACATTTGCTTTTTTAAACCAAAGCCATATTTCTCAAATCATAAGAGATCTGCCCATGCCATGATGTCACTGTCTTTACTTCACAATAAGACAAGAAGTATGTGATGTTGGAAATGTGTCCTTAAAGGTGCACTATGTACTTTCTGGTAGAGGGTCTGCTTGTTGCTATGGAATGTTCCACAGTATGGCATTAAACTTAAATATCTCACTAGTACAGTATATCAAATAGATGACAACATCTTTAATTGAATAAACCAGAATAGACAAGTTTAAAACCATACTGTGGATATTTCAGGTAAACAACATCTCCATGGAGCCAAGCATATAGTGGCAGAGAAATGTTACATGGTGCAACTTTAACATTATAGGCTACATTAGGTCATTTACTACAAATATTCACAAGTGTTTCTTATCATAAGAAACACTTATGAAAAAGTGGAATAAGTGGTATAAATTAGTTAATTAGTAGTTACAGATAAAGGTCTTTGAAAGAGTAGAGATGACACTCCGTTCATTTTGTATATTCACGAGCAAAAAGAGCAGGCTTATGGGTGGATGGTGTGAAAGTAGTTATCTCAAAGTAAAATGCAAAGTAGAAAGTTCACACAGCAAAAACATATAGCCCATCCCTTCACTTACCAAGCGGCTAAAAGCAACTGAAAAGATTCATCTCCAGTGTGGTGTGATGAAAAGCGCCAACACGTGAAATCCACACTCCGCTTGAGTTCATAGAATTATGGGGTTTACCCACGTAGCTGTAGCTAAGTTAACTTATAAGAGTACTGACTTTAAATTTCACAAAACTGAAGTCCAAGTGAAACCTAAGTATGCGCGACGGAGAGACCGCTGAGAGGAAAATGAGAAAAGCACAGCGGTCCTCTACTCCTCCTCACCCCAGTTCAAAACATCAAGCTGCTAACGAGCAACCCACCGACTTCTGGTCTAATCTTTCAAAATAAAAAGTAAACCTTCATGTTCATAGAAATGTCTTCTTTGTGAACTCGCTTTTCTCAACCTTTATTTTTCATACTTATTTATAGCAGCAACTGATCAAACATACACACGTGATGCAAAATAAAATAAGACAAAATGTAGTTACCGTACCATATTGTGAAAGGATAAAACTTCTGGATAAACCAACCTCCGACGTAAGAAATCTTGGAGGACGTCATCGACACAACATAAACTTTCACAACTGTCAATGAGGAGAACAACAGCAGGTGAGAGTTAGTCAAGTTTCACGCTTTGAGAGTGTGACACACGCAACCCGACGTGTTCACACGCTCACACGTCACACATGGTATTTCTCACGCTGAAATTTAGTTACGCAATTCAAGCCCTTCTGTGCCCAGAAAATCGGTTAGTTAATGCAGGCACCACGCGTTTTCAGCGAAAAAAGTCACTTGCACGTATTTGTACATTTATTTTTGTGATTTGGAAATAAATATGCTTGACTTTGTATGTGTAGTCTGCTACCAGTCTTCCTCTTTGAACAATTTTCATATTAAAAAGGAAGATAGCCACTCTGTACAGAAGTTGTGTATTGACATTCTTATTTTAACTAGAACATAACAGTAATCTCACTCAAAAGATTACTTTCGAGGCTGTCTAAAAAAAAAAAAAAAACATAAAATAATAATAATTTCATTCTCTGCTCTAGGTATGCTCAACCTTAAAGGAAAAGTAACGTTATTTTACAATCTGAGCCTTCTTTCGGTAATAAAACAAGTCGTTTGACTCACCCATATCACGTTCGTGTCATTTGGAGCTGTTTGAAGAAAGTTATGTTGTGGCGTTTCTGTTAGCATTTGTTAGCATTTGTATTCGGGGCATTACTTTGCGGTCTCCAAATAACACAAACTTTAGCACTTTTCAAATCATAGAAGCCCGATGTCTTAATGGAAGATTTCGTTTGAAGCAAAAGTGGCCTGTAATCCGAGGTTTATCCATAGTTTTCAGCTTTGCGTTTCATGTTTGGGTCCCGGGAGCAGTCCGCGCATGCGCACTGGCGTCCTCAACTACTCGAAACTATGGCTAAATCTCGGATTACAGGCCACTTTTGCTTCAAACGAAATTTTTCATTAAGACATCGGGCTTCTATGATTTGAAAAGTGCTAAAGTTTGTGTTATTTGGACACCGCAAAGTAATGCCCCGAGCAAATGATACAGCACCATGTTAAGAATATGGGATCATTAGTAGAACAGAACGGCTCAACATAAGTTCTGCGATACTGCTCCAATTGACAGAAAAATGCTATGGGTGAGTAAAACTACTTGTTTTATTGCCGAAAGAAGGCTCAGATTGCAAAAAAACGTTAATTTGCCTTTAAAGGTCCCATGGCATGAAATTTTCACTTTCTGAGGTTTCTGAACGTTAATGTGAGCTCCCCCCCCCCCTAGTCTAAACTGAGCATTTGCGATCCTTTTCTGCGTTACAAAAAATTGGAGCTCAAACGGGCGATTTTGAACAAGGCACCTTATTGATGTCAGATCGAAAAAAGAAATGCAAATGCAGTTCCACCCCTGTCTGTCTGTACTCAGCGTCTCTGTAAATCATGCCCAGAGAGTTTGGACTGTGAATGCGCTAGGCAATGCGAAATGCATTTTTTTATTTGCCTGGAGGCACGTCCGAGTGTTTCTAGGCTCAGAAGTCCTTTATCTGAGCCTCTGGACCTTTGAACAGCAGTGGTTTAATTTTATCCTATGTGGAAATGTGTTTATTTTTCAATGGAACGCTTCAAATCTCTCCCCGGTGCAAAAACAAGGAAATGGATCAGCTGACAGCTCAGAGCCGAGAGCGGAGAGTTTGGCCACGCCCCCACCCTCTACTATAGGCCAGCTCTTTTCTCCTCATTTGCATTCAAGCAACAACGCCCAGAATAAAGTGTTTAAGAGAGATATTTATGACTCTTTCTCATCTTATCTCTGTTTCTCATGCACTGAGTGTTGATTTTGAAGAAGGATTCATTTACAGTATTAGGGAACCATTAAGGAGCCATATAAAAGCATCAAGAAGTACCATGTCATGGGATCTTTAATAAATTGTATAAAAAGGAAAATTATTTAAATTAATGCTATAAAGCAGTGTTTCCCAACGTTTTTTTGTCTTGTCTTTTCTTTATTAGTTTATTTGACAGGGACAATGTGCAAAAACATTAAAGATGCTTTACACCAGATTATAGCTGAAGCTAGTTTCCATCTGCAGTCCCTGAGCAGGTAAGAAATACAATATAAAACGTAAACAATATAATCAATACACACTCACACACTACAAATTACCAATTATTACACAATAAAATATTACAATAAAATCTCACTCAGATGATAACATACCAGTTATCATTCTTAATGCTGACACTGCTGATTCTCTAATAATAATTTCTTAACGTTAAATGAAAAGTTTTTCATGTCAGAGGAAAGTTTCAAACTTTGTGGCAATTTATTCCATTCTTTGATGGCTTTGAAAGAAAAAGCTGTCTGTGCAAAGGCCGAGCTCCGTTTAGGTACTCCGTTTAGGTAGTCATTGTGACTTGTGGACCTGGAGGTCCTGGTTGTTTGTTCAGAGCAGAGCTGTACAAATTTTTTCAATGGAGGAGGCGCTGTGTTATTTAAGATATTAAAGACTAATCGCACATTTGAATAGGTGATTAAATTGTCAAAGTTTAGCATTTTATGTTGTGCAAATATTGGACAATGATGATATCGCAGTGGCTTTTTGTCCAGTATCTTAACAGCCTGATTATATAAGGACTTTAAGGGTTTTGTTGTTGTCTCACATACTTGAAACCAACAAGTTATACAATAATTAATATGTGAGGTAATCATTGCATCCAGATAAACCTTTGCAGCATTATTGTTAAATTTGTTTCGAGTGTGTCTAAACACAGACAGACTATATTTTAAAGTATTAGAAACTTTTTTAACATGCTTTTTAAAACTAAAAATTGGATCCAGAACAACTCCTAAATATTTGAATTCCTCTACTGTTTTGAGTTGGCTCTTATTTATGTACCCCCTGAGCCTTTTTGTCATACCTCGAGTACCCCCTCACACATACGTCTTGATAATTCTCCAAACGTAGAACGTGACACAACAGATTATTAAATGAAAATCATCATATTTCATCTCCTTAATTTGAAATTTTAATTCTCAGGCATTTTCTCTCTTTCCTTTAACTCAAATTTGCTCAAAAATTTGCTCGACACTGCCGAGGACCCCCTGCAATGTGCTCGCGTACCCCTAGGGGTACTTGTACCCCTGGTTGGGAAACACTGCTATAAAATAGACCTATAGGGCAATGAAAAAATCCGAAGGGCGAAGAACGTGCTCTCGAAGCAAATATAATGGCATATCCAAGATGTCATACTCTTCGCCTAGTGATGGGCCAAACGAGTCAACCCAGCGACACGAGTGTGACGCCTGTGCCAAGCTGTATCATTTTTATTATCGATCCATGTCATCTACCCACAAACTTCCTCATAGTCATTGTATCGTCCTCATCGTTAGACTCGTGGCTAATATAAAGTTATCCTCCGCGTCCTCAGAAATATGTAAAACTTATTATTCATCCTCCATTGGGAAACAATTATGTTTCCTGATGTTTTCTTGCTGTGAATTAAATGAGAGAGAGAGACAGAGAGAGACAGACAGAGAGAGAGACAGAGAGAGAGAGAAACGTTTATGAGTTTCAGGGTAAACTTAATTTAACAAAAACAACTTAACACATAAATGATCACATTGCTTCCATGTATTTGTATTTTGTGATGAGTAAATATTATTATTAGGGCTGTCAGTTTAACATGTTAATTAGATTAATTAATTATACTGCAAATGAATGCGCTATAAAAATTAACGCAATTATGAGTGGCAATTAAGGATGGGCGATACCAGTTATTTTTGTTTCGATACGATACCAAGTAATACCAGGGTTAGAATCGCGATATCGATACCGATACTTTCATACATTTTTTAATACTACAGAAAAACACTAACCTGGCTCTAACTAGATACCTTGGCTTCACAAAGTTCCACCAGGGCGCTTAGCTCCACACATTCTAACACCAGATATCTGAAAAAAAATCTTTGATGAAATGAAAATGGCAATGCAGACATCAAATGTGACCATTAGACTTTTGTTCGTGCTGCTTGTATTGTATGTTGTATTTTTATGTATTTGCCTGCCGAGGGACTGCGGATGAAAACTAGATTTGTAGCTAAAATTCGGCATATTTACATTTGTTTTATACTTATGTTCATTAATGTGCATTGTCTCTATCAAATAAATAAATAAATAAAATTAAATAAATAAATCTATTGTAAGTTGGGCACTTGCAGCTTATGAAAAAAGACAACAAATGAAGTATCACTATTCTCACTCTCACATACACTACTCTTAGTCTTCTACATGCTTGATGGTTACCTGGGTACATTCTCCCTCTCTCAAACGCCTCGGCAACTGACCTCTGTCGTACTGCTGTTGCTGCTGTGCTGGAGGGAGCTGCCTGACTAGCCTCCTGTTGTCGTTTGGCCAGTAGCATTTCGTCATGCTGAGGTTTATGATTTATGATCAAGTGTTTATTTAAAATTTGTGGTATTGCCACAATATCGGATCATTTTTTGGCACACACTGCACTTCGCAACATTGTCGTCCACGGTGTGGAAGTAACTCCACACTGTGGAGCAGACATGGGGACTTGAGACTTAGTGACTTGGACTCGAGTCGACTCGAGTCGCTGTTTTTATGACTTGTGACTTGACTCGACAAAAAATGAAATACTTGAGACTTGACTCGGACTTGGAGGTCCAGGACTCGGGACTTGACTTGACTTGAGACACGATGACTTGAATGACTTGCGTGGTCACATAATGTTTTCGTGCTCATTCAACGGCACTGCCATGTCCTGGGACGCAACGCGTGCACCACGTGCACCACCACCGGCACGAGGCCGCGCGTACACCGGGGCTGCGAGCACGAAAACGATCCGCGGCGCCCGGACCGCGTACTCTCAGCCCCAGCCACAAACCAGCCGCACGAAATCAGCAAAGAGTGGCCCGTGGTGGTTTAATCCCGGTTTAGTCCAGGTCTAGACCTGGTCCAGTCCTGGTTTCGTCCCCTCAGATGTGAGAGTTGCGCTGTGTTTGCGCTTGTGGTGGAGGGCTGTGTGGCGTTAATGTGCTGTCTCTTGGCGTTGCTCAGATCATTTGTTGGCTTGGTTTTGTGGAATGCAGGAGATCACTTGACCGAGGGTCTACGTTCAAATAATAATAATAAACAAAACTCTCATCACTTTTTACTCTTAGTCAGTCTCTTACAAAGGTGTAGTCTAAATACACGAGCTCTCGAGGAGCGCGCCTGACCCATTACGCACGCGAAGAGTGGTGTGTGTGTGTGTGTGTGTGTGTGTGTGGGTGTGTGTGGGTGTGGGTGTGGGTGGGTGTGGGTGTGGGTGTGTGGGTGTGTGTGGGTGGGTGTGGGGGTGGGGGTGGGGGTGGGGGTGTGTGTGGGACAGAGTGAGTTAGGGAGTGTAACAAAGTTTAATACAAGTTTGTTTTAGCTGTTACTGGTTTCAGCTCGATGCTGAAACAATGTTGAAAACATGTGAAACAGTTTGGTTTTCGATGTACAGATCACTTTTGCCAATAAATAACCAATAATTACATTATCACTGTTTTGTTTAAGTCTCTGATGTATTTTACTGAACATGAGTATTTACAATACAAATATTTGATAACAGGTTGGGCACATTAGCCAGTGATGATTACTTACACTTTCTTATATATTGCCTTTCACTTTATTATGATCAGATTCTGCAGCTAAAATTATAACAATACGCCAAAGGTGACTTGACTTGGACTTGACTTGACCTATTACAGGACTTGACTTGACTTGACTTGACATAGCCTGTGACTTGACTTGACTTGACTTGCCCAAGAAAAAAATACTTGGGACTTACTTGGGACTTGAAGGTGAAGACTTGAGACTTACTTGAGACTTGCACATGTGTGACTTGGTCCCATGTCTGCTGTGGAGTTCGCTTGCGGTCTCCCACGGCTCCCACGGCTCCCACAGCCCCGCGCCGCTTTGACTGAAATCTCAGGCAAAGCGGCGCGGGGCTGTGGGAGCCATGGGTCCCACAGCCAGTATGTCTATCGCGGGATGACGTACTACCCCACGTCATCGCGGGATGACGTGGGGTAGTACGTCATCGCGAGATGACGTACTACCCCACGTTTGGTGAGAACGCGGAAGGAAAAGTAGTGCCTGACAAGTGGCAATGGTTGAATAATGAACAAAACACATATGAATTTGAACTAAATAACTGAAAGTTAAGTCAGTAAGAAAACATGACTTGGTATCGATATTTTAATACCAGGATCGATGCATATTCAATACCCCATCAGGATCGATAAATCGATACTTTGGTATCGATCCGCCCATCACTAGTGGCAATTCAATGCGTGTGCATTTTAAATTTGGCGGTGAGCAAATCGCTGCCAGGGCCTTTGAACGGCAAGTTTATTTATAAAAAGAATGAAGACGGGACTATCAACAAGAATGCGGTGATTTGTAGCTTTTGTCAAAAATAATTTTCCGATCACCGAAGCTGCTCCAGCCTGACGGATCATTTGAACGATAAACACGTCCGGACAAGTTCCATCATTACTGGTGATAGTGTGCACTTCACTAAACCACCAAACCACCAAACCGCACTCGCAGAATTTGAGAAAAGAATGAGCAAAGTGACCACATGAAAACTGACAAACTCAATTGCAAAGTGGGTTCGTTCGCTCGCTTGATCACTCACTTACTCTAAATCTCTATCTCTCCCTCTGTAACACACTCTTAAAATGTGATTAATTAGATTAATTAATTACAAATCCTGTAATTAATTAGATTAATGTTTTATCGCCTGACAGCACTAATTATTATAAATGATACAGTAGATACAGTAGATGCAGCTTGACTACCGGCTCTATCCATATTCATCACCTACTCCAGATTGTACAATTCTGTTGATTACCAAGTGCTGTGTCTGCACAACACTGACATCTGCTGGTTGTTCAGTGGAGGGTGTATTCACATTCAAATTCATTCAAATTCAGTGATATATATATATATATATATATATATATATATATATATATATATATATATATATATACATACACACATACATATCCAATTTAATTATATTTAATATAATTTTTTGTATACATCTTTTTGAGACAATTCTACCTCCATAGAACACCACGCTGCTCTGATACAAATGGTATTGGAAAACATGAATCACAGTTTACATTCATGACGGTGGGCCAGGGCCTTAAATAAAAGCTTTGTCACATTCCTGCTATTGTTTTTTCAGAGATGTGTTGATATTGACATATTGACATATGAATGTGTGCCATATAAAAATGTTCATGCTAGAACCCATCCAGCTCAACTGTTCATAGTCCTCACCTCAAAGCACAGGATAGACCACTAAGACCAGTGCACTTAAACTTCATATACAAATACTTAAAATACAAACAAAACAATGAAACATTTATGGATTTTCAGTTTTGATATTTATTATTTCCTCACTTCACCTATTCATTGTTTTCTGCTGTGATATTTTTAATTATTTAAACCACAAACACTAAGCTGTAAATAGTACCGCCAAGGACACACTCCGCCAAGGTACAGCCCAAAGACCTTATGTCTAAGGCTGCAGACACTGGGCAGCCTGGCCTCTGAAGTCCTGTACTCCCAAGGCTGAATAATTATGTTGTGGTCAACCTCTGAAGTGTAACAGGCACAACCAAAGTCAATAAGTTTAACTTTGAAAGACCAAGCATTTTGGCTCACCACCATGATGTTACCTGGCTTTAAGTCAGCGTGAACAATCCCAGCTTCATTGAGTGCCTCAAAAGCCACCAGGAGCTGCTGTGTGAGTGGACAGAACTCATTGTTAGTCTGTGTCCACACTGTGCCATGAAGTGAAACAGGCTCCTGCCTAAAATGTTTACCTCAGTAAGGCCAATATGATGCCAATCAAACAAACATGGGCAGTCTTGAAGTGTGAAATGTGCAATACAGATAAGTTCAGCTGTGCTTAAGATACGGTACTTGTTTTTCCACTTTGACCAGACGTCCCATCATGCTCTGGTCCTCGGCGGTATCTGCTTCAGGCTTAGGCCCTTTACCAACAATCTGGTCAACTCTGCCATTCAGAAAAAATATTGCATGATTTTAGAGTAAGCCAGACAATGAGGATTCCTAAACAGGGCTACGATGGGGCAACACTCTAGAGTGACTTTTAAAAATGGACATAACAAAATCAGTGATGATATGTCAGAAGCTACTGATGGACACATGACGGATGGATCACTGGAACAGAGCTGGGAGCATTTCTTGGGCAGTCATTTTGGATACGAATGAAGCATGCATATGACGAGGAGCAGTAATCACTCAAGTAATGTATGAAGAAGAGTCTAGGGCCAAAATGCAACAATGGGCATGCTTTAGTCATGCTTCATCTCCATTGCATCCTGAGACTAGGAGAGCTCTCGGTCTGTTTGAGAGCAGACCTAGCACTGTCTGACCCCTGTTGAATGACGCCACAGGACATGGCTCACTAACTGTCATAGAGGCACATTTTAGCAGCTACTGTGTTGTCAGGGGTGGTAAGAAGTAAGAAAAAAAGAAAAACACAGATAGATAGATAGATAGATAGATAGATAGATAGATTAAAAATATAAATTAGAAAATAAATCACAATTTTAGAGTTTTGTCTCAAACAGCTAAATGTCTATAAATAGCCCACTTGTTGTTAACAAGAAGATCAATTGAAAAGCATAACAAAAGCTGCTTTGTTGTCATAATTTATTTAATCATACAAACTGTTGTAAAATTTCATAAATTAAAGAAGGGCAAGATGTTTTATGAAATTTACAGGGAACGTTATTTTCCAAATCATACAACATGGGTCACATGATAAGTTAAGAAACATTAAGAAATGTTTTTAAATGTTAAGGCTTTAGTTTGCTCTTAGGCCTGTTCACTCGCCCTTGATGCCATCCTTGATGAGGTTGAGCTCGTAGCACAGAGTCTCATAACGGTAGGCCATACGGATCTGAGCCACGTTGGTCTTACGGATGTCATTTCCCTCTGGACCCTCTTTCAGGTAATCCATACCCAAGAAGTGTGTCTTTTCCTATGAGATAAAAAAGAATGTTGTTTATTTATTTATCTATGGGCTATGTAGGTTTTATTTTGCTATTAGGATATATTTTGGTTTTGGCAGATTAATAATATAAGACTTGTGTTCTTACCTCATTAGACAAGCTACTCTGCAGAACACTGTTCCTGGCAATCTCACACATGTCACAGGTGCTAAGTTTAAAGACTTGAGCTGCAATGGCATACTCCTCCATCAGGGGCTCCTGTGAACACAAAGCATTTAGGCTCATACTTGTACATTACACATCTGCAATATCGAGCACAGCTGATCAAACAATGTAGTTCAATAGGCCAGATGTCTTATTGAGTGTTGAATAGATCTTGTGTACACTGTGATCAAACACTGGCTTCCTGTGGCATAGACCTTTGTGTAGTGGAACTGCATGGGGTCATCAGTGGACAGAGACACCATCAGACCCTTCTGGTGGAACTCAAGCAGAGGGTTCTTGGCATACTCCAGGAACAGGCTGTTGTTGCTCAGAGGAGACATAGCAATGGGAATCTGAGTCAGGAAGTACAGGTACTGCAGCACTGGACTCTGGAGGTGGAGATACAGATTATTTACATCACATGATCAAGTCCATTATTATGTATGCACTAACATGCAAACTACCACAAACAAATAAATGAGCTGACCTTCTTGAGGTTGAGGCCATGGGAGATGTTGTCAGCTGTCATGAAGGAGGCAAGCAGATGGGTGATGGCTCCAGCCTCACCACAGTGAGGCCTGAACATGAATGTGTTCATACCCCGCTGTCTGAAGACCAAAGAAGAATGAGTGATTATTGTTCTTTATGACATGTGATGTCTGTTTTATGACATGTGATGTCTGTAGTGAACAGAGGCTTACTTGCGGAGCTGGTTGAGTACTGCGATGTTGGCATACATGTAGTAAATGTAATAGGTGTAGGAAGGGTTCTTGGTAATGTCCCACTCCTCGGGCTTGGGGCTCTTAGTAGAGAACATGTGTCCACTGTGTTTGGACTCATCATCCACACTGTCAAAGCCTGTCACCTGCACAGTAAAGTCCAGAGAGAAGACCAGGTTCAGTGTACGCTGCTTAATAAAGTGACAGTAGTTGAATATGTATCTGACTGTAGCATGAATAAGAAGCAGTACAAGCTGTGGCCCTCACATGCTTCAGGAAAATGCTGAGGTCAGGGTTGGAGTGGGGGTCAATAGTCGCCTGGAACACAGGCAGGAAAATGTTCTCCAGCATCTTTCCAAAGTGGGGCACAAAGTTTCTGCCTCTGAAGATGTCACTGAACAAGAGACAGAACATTTTATACTGACAATGGAAAATTATCACATTTTGGTAGTAAAATATCAAGCCTTACTAGATCCTAGGGACCTGGATCATCCACTTAAGCTGTGGTGAGTAGACTCTGTTGCTGACAAACCAGCTGGAGAGCTTATTCCACTCATTGGCGTTGCAGCCATAGATGGACAGGCGGGGCTCAGCATACTGATACTTCGCATCCTCCAGGTCACTAGCCACTTCCTGGTTTCACAAGATCAAATGAAGTTGTGTTTGTGTTTTAGTGTTTTAGGGCAAATGTTAATAGAAATGTATGTTTATATAAAGGCTATCAGGGGTGGATCTAGCCATTTTGAGGCCCTAGGCAAATTATAGACATTGGGCCCTCAAAAGTCATTCTTCAAACACACGCGCACACAAAACAAGGGTCGCTCCTACTTGTCCAATGTACAGCAACCCGTGGGGGGGTATGTGTGCTGGGACAAATATTATATAGACATTAATTCAGTATTCTGGTGCTGTTTTAGTATGTTTTTTCATGTATATCTTAGTTATAGTATATATAGTTTTTACATCAGTGACAAATTATGATTTCAATTTTTTTGTGCGTGTACTGTGTCAGGAGTGACAGTTGGGACCCCTCTCAACGGGCAGGTTTGGCGGGGCTCCTAGGCGAATGCCTATGTTTGCCTAATGATAAGTCCACCTCTGAAGGCTATATTGCTTTGGCTTCACGGTAAGGCTTTTTCAGTTCGATTTTCTAGACAGATAAAAACATTGTCTTGGTTTTTGTCCCACTTACCTTGATAATGGTGGCAAAGTACTCTCCTCCAATGTGGTTCTCTGTTTTCAGATAAAGGTCACGCAGCTCACTGGCTCCCACAGGGTTGTACTTGGCATTGAATTTGTCAAAGCGCTGGAAGGTTTGTCTGCCCTTCAAGCAAACAAGAATAACATGAATATAAAAAAGCAAAGCCCTTGTGGGTTTGTACTATGTGAGTGAACATACAGCATGCACATCCAGGGAGTCCACGGTCAGATCATAAGGGTGCAGGTTGAGGGTCTCAAACAGCTCCTTCATGGTGACCTCACGACCTTTGAGGTTGTGGACAACCCGGTCTGCATCCACACGGTAAGACCTTTTAATGAAGCGCAGCAGGTGCTTCTGGTTCATGCATGCAGCTGCATGGATGTGAGTATCAACCTGGGTTTAAGACAGAGGCAGGGATGTTATGTAGTGCTCTCTCTGATCAGAAGAGGGTGCTATTACAACACTTTCCCTGCTACCCAGTGGCTGAGAGCAGATACAGTATCTATCTCTATATGAAGTGATTTCTTTTCTCAATTCAACACCATACAAATATTTACTTTTAAAAAACACTTACATACAAATATATATTTAGCTGTTTTTGAAAACTAGGACTTCCACGACTCTTGGTTATTAGGGGGATCCCTAAACTGTTGATGGTCACAGTGTCAAGTCACACCTTTCTGACATTGTAGAAGTCTCTGTGGGGGTTGATCTTCAGCTCCTTCATCTCCTCCATCTCATTCAGCATCTCATGCACATTGAACTTAGACATGAGGAACTTAAGACGACGATGTGTGTAAGTCTTACTGTAACCCAAAACACATTTTAATATTTCAATATACTTATACAATAGTAAAATATAATTGTATTTAAGTACTGACGTTGGGCCCTGTGCGATGAGAGCAATGAGGAAGTTCATGTCGTCGATGAAGGTGTCATAGTCAGGGCAGGGCAGGTCTTTGGGCTGGTGTTTGTCTGCAGCAGAAGCGTCGTTGTACACGTAGATCACACCATCCTTCATGCGGGCCACATAGCCCAGGTTTGGAGGAAGGTTCTTGGTGTCAAAGGGATCCTCTCCATTCTTCGTAGGAGCAGTGAACACTGGATTTAAAGCAATTAAAAACTTTAAGTACCTAATTTATCATTACCTATGCATTATATTGCTTTTTAATAATATATCTTTTCTCCTTTCTACCCAAAATGCTGAAAAAGATGGTATGCCTCATTATCTCTGGACAACAATAATCTTCAAAGTCTTCCTTATTAGTTATACATCAGTTATACTTTACATATTGATCCCTGTTCTGTGTGTGCTCACCTGGCTGCAGCTGGTCCTCAGGTCTGAAGGTCTCTCCCTCGATCTCGCGTATGTACGTGGAGGCAGTGCGAGGGTAACGCTGATAGGCCAACCTCATGTACTTCTCTCTGATGGTCAGCGCACGGTACAGACCTTTACAGGACAGCTCAAAGTCATCCATGGTCACCTGAGAAATAAACCGAGAGCTTCATAACACTTTTGTAACATTTCGTTATTCTTGTGCCTTGTGAAGCATCTGTAATGTCAATACCTAAATAAGGATCAGTGCTTCTCACAACAACACATTGCTGAAAGTTTAGAACTTTTTAGCTACTTATGCTCAACTTCAACTTTGACCTGTTAGGTTAAAGAGAGGTCACTGCCACAGACATATTTAGGCAGAAAAAGTGGAGCAGACACATGAGTAGGCCTGAGCAGCAGAGTCAAGTTGTACATTTACATTTTTGTGTATGATGATTAATTAGTTAATTTTTAAATACCCCAGCAGCATAGTCTCCAATGACAGCTACTCTCTGGAAATCTGGTACTTCCAGGTATGTGGGGGTGTCCACCTGCACTGACACTACAGAGGGAGGGCCTCCATTCTTGACTGCAGTGGAAGGCAAGGACATGGTGCAGATACGGTGGTGCCTCTTGCTGTGGATGAACAGAAAACAATTGGTCTCTATAAGTCAACAAGGACCTAAGAAAATGAACTAATAATTTAATTTGACTACGGATCTATAGATCATTCACCGCTTCTCCACATCATCGTTAGTGTGCAGATGCTGTGCCAGCTCCTGATTGAGGATTGGACACTCTGCCACGTCGAACATGGAGACCTCATCACGAATGTTCTCATCTTTGACTTCAGCTGCAAAGACCTTCTCGGCAAAGGCCCGCATCTTGTCATCCGTCTCTGGAACGTCAATACAATCACAGATTTATTCATGTGTACATTTCAGTCATTCTGGATTTGTTTTCTCATGCTACATTTATTGTCATTTCCTCATTAAATCCTAGAATTAGGACTTAATGAGGCATACCAAATTAGCCACATAGCCCAAATTAGGCTTATTACAAAAAGGTCAGTTTCTTTGTAAAAGTGATAGCCAATACAAAAGATTGTTATGTTTTTTTTAATGTTACAATTACATAGCCCTATATATTAGAAGAATGTATTTCTTCATGTCAAAGTGGCTATCATTCTTTGCAAACAAACTCCATTACAGTCTATTACACACTTTAATGTTCTGGGCTACTTGTCATATTGCAGCCAAATGGTGAACATAGAAAGTGTTATAGATCTAGTTGATTCCCTATAGAGCATGCATTTAATACAGTTCTTTTACTTTTGTGTTTCTATTTTAGGTTGTTTCGGATAGATATCTATCATGCATCTTCATGAGCACACACAGACAGTCTGGTGGTGAACAGAATGATCAGACTGCTGTACAAGTTCATATTTGACACGTTTACAACCACAGTCGCGTTTTCTACATGCCTAGGACACAGCATTGCTCTGGGTGTTTTTACACTCTGTACTTACTCTCTGAATATGATAATTTCCAAGAGTAGAAGCATCACCCAGTATGAGAGGAGAAGAAAGTGTCAGAAATATGTGAGTTAGAAATGCTCGCTTCTGTGTCAGACATAAGGAACATATGTTCTTTAAATAGGTCACTTAATGAGATGAAAAACGTTTTCATAAATAAAACATACAGTCAGTTGTGAAATCAATTCTTATATACTATGATTTGCATTAAATTTAAATGTATATTATATATTATACAAATAATAATCAAAACGTATAATGAGGGGTTACACATGCTTATGATGTGGATCTGAGCCCCCATGCAGTGTGAGACTATGAGAGTTACAGATCGAAGTATTTAATAAAACATAGTTCTGAATTCAAAATTATTCATGCTGCAGGAAAAGGGACATATAATCAAAGATAAAGTTCATCTTTGGGATCATTTATGAGTTTACTGATGTAGACCATTAATGTAACTATTCACTTTCAGTTTGTTCATGTACAGTATTTTACAGATGTGATAGGCTGGAGAACAGTCCTGCGAGTGAACATTACATTAAAAGAAATAGTTTCAATGTTGCTTTTTCCTCAAACTCACATAAAGTGGATCCTGAGTTACAAAACTCATTGATCTGCAAGATTTGGCTGCAGTTGAAGAAAGGATTCACAAGATGTGCCGATACAAGTAACATACAAGTAACCCATGCTCCGATGAAGTCTGTCTAATAATAATTCTATACTTACTTCCTCCCTCTGCAGGTTACCATAATGTCCCAGTAAAGTCCCAGTGAGGTGGGATAGTACGGATTAAAGGGAGAGACAGAACATATGTGAATACGGAGGTGAAAAGCTGAAAGAAGACATGACTCCCTATGCAGGATTTTTATCTCAAGTCATCAGGTATGTGTGTATTCACAGCTCTCTCTACAAACCTTACTCAACACAAGAACAAAAGCTTCAACATGAGGACATTTAGCTGTGAAAGATCTTTTGTTTAGTTTTATCTTTTTATGACTGTCCATAATCACATATGAAACACACACTAAAACCTACAAATGACATTCACGATCTCTCCATCATAATATCCACATCAGATGCACGCTCTACCCTCTGCCCTTTCTAATAACTTTATTAGATTTTACTGTAATGCAACTCCTCAGCTTCATTACAGCAGCAGCTGCTCGGATCACTGAGCTTCTTCCTTACACTCTTGACATCATTATGTAGTTTGCACTATCCCTTTTGGAGGTAGCTCTATCTTTAGCAACCATGACAACACAGAGCTTGCAAAGCCTGCAACAAAACTATGTGTTCACTATACTATTCACTCAATTTCAGTGTTAAAAGTTTGTCATGAACTATGACTGCACAGAATCTTATCACATTATAGCCTACTTGAAGTCTTCAACCACCGAGTGCAACATTATGTAATAGTTACGGCATGTGAACTATGACCTATGCAAAAGGGTTGAGTTGACATCCTTCGCTTTCTATGATGTACAGCATTTACAGTGAAACATATATAGTGCATACACACACAACCAAAAAGTACTCATTCAGGACAGTTTACAAAATGGTTTCCAGGTTTTAAACGTGACCTGGGCTGGAATGTTAAGCATCTCTCACATTCAGCACATCATTAAAGCTGTCATGACAAAACTCAGAGCCACCAACACTGGTGTTGTTGCTTTATTTATGACCATGACAACTGTGATACATAGTTACTATTGTGCTCCAGTTATGGAAATCCATCTAAAGTTTTAGAAAATATTATTAATGCATTATTAATATTAGCTATAGCTATAGCAGTAGTAATTTCACATTTTCCCCAATGTTGTTATCTTGTGGAATAGTGCTCCTCACATGTGGAAGCCTGGGCTCATACTCACCCGGCATTGCGAGTCTGGGCATGATGGCGGTTTTCTAGAGAACGTTCCCTGAGGACTGCAGAAGGGTGGTCAGCCGCTGGACCCCTGTAGTAAGGAAGTGTGGAGCCCAGTCTGGGGGCTGTGCAATATTAAGCTCAGAGCACGGCTCACGTGTAACTGGAGGCTGGCTGTGCCCATGAGAAACATGTTTAGATGTAACTGGGGAATCATATGCGAGCTGGCCTCTATTTTTAAGTCTGCAGTATGTACCCCTGATCTGGTGCCCCAGGCCCACCAGTGTGTGAGGGGGCCTGGCTTATATAACCTGATGACTGGATGTGCTGCTGGGTACATGTCACAGCGGCACACATGTCAAGTTCAGCAGGTCTATGACCCAACACTATTCAAAATGCATCAGAACACACAGTGGATGATTGAATCTCATTGATTATGCAGCTATACTGGTTGTGAACAAATCCATTGTAGAAATAATTTCTCATTGCTATCATAATGTTAGCAATTAATATGGTTTAATATGGTGAATAGGGCTGGGAAACACATGGTCCTTGATTTGCAACATGGCTCACAGTAAGATATTATCACAATATGGTGATACATGTGATAATTGATGTACTGCAGATGATACTCTATATTGCTGTTTTTAAGGAACTAAATACATAGTAATAATATAAATACAATTCAAGTAATATGAAATATGTCTATTTCAATGATCAAAATTTGTGAATATGTCAAGGGTACTGCATAAACAAGATTCCTTACACTAAATAAGCATCACAATTATAGTGTGGTCACCAAAAATTATTTAAAAATTCATACACTTGGCGATATATATAAACAGCAGCCCACTATAACAAATTGTATCATCAAATTTAGTATCACGATATATTGATATTTTGCACACCCCTAATGGTGAATGGGTTTTAGATTTGACAACAGCAACAAGAATATAACAATTTTATGTAATGGCTCTGCTGAATAATGCTAAGATATTTTTTCTACTATTGTTTCCTGTCAACAGTCAAAACTGTATTGTAATATAGTATAACAGTATGTCTAACTATGTTGTTGCTAGTTGTGGTAATGTTTGGTTAACATTACCACTGGGGAGAAATTACAGAGCTGCCATATTTCTGATTCCTTTTGTCATTCATGCCATGCTCTCATGTAACACAGATTTATTGTTTAGGACTCCAACAGTCTTCAAGTTGTTCCAAAAATAGACCAAACATGCTCACTGCAGACACATTTGCAAATGGGTCTTGGGGTTTATCAATGATCATAAATACATAAATTATATACACATAAAAGAGTCAAAAAATACACAGATGCATTTTTGTGATGTTACTTCAGACTCACTTAACTAGTCCACGCTGTGCACCCACTTATGACTTATGACACTTACGACGTATATGACACCCTATATTGCACTGGCTGAAGTATTTCTAGAAACAGTGGTCAACAAATTGAATGTGCACATGTCGCCTACACATACAATCAAAGTGAGAATCAAGTAACTTCATAATTAACTTATGTAGCTTACGTAGCAGTCTTATGACAGTCTGTGTTTGCTTCTGGTCACTTCGCTGCTTATTTTGAGGGAATTTGATCCTAAATGTCAACATTCCACTGGTTGAGAGACTAGTTAAAAGGATCAGGTTTGAAACAGGCAGTTTGTCACTGCAGCTAGGAGACCAAATAAGAATACCAGTGCTAGGAAGTGTTTATTATGATATAACAACAAGAAAAACTGTAATAAAATTATTTGTTTTATTAATATTAAAGCCCCACGTTACAACATTTCAGACAATAAAAAGGTTTATTTCATCAGAGATGTTTTTATTGCACCAAAATGCTTTGAAAAACATGCATCTTTACTTTGAGCAAACTCACTCTCTCTTCACAGACCCGACTCGTAACTTTGATAATTTGGCTGGCACACCATCTGTATGTCTCCCTGGAGATATTAAAGTTAAAGCCCGATTTGCTAATCCATTCCGTAAAGTTCCACCTTCTGGTAAAAATACTGATTAACAAGAGATATTGGCCTTTTCTTTAACGACACAGTGAATCTACATAGATGCTCTGGTCTGGTCTGAGATTAGATCAGACCACCAATCTCAAGACCATCACTGAACCATCTCCCTTTGTCACAGAGTCCTTGTAGTATTAAAGTGGTCATCTGTGGTTGGTAAGCGTGGTGTATGCACTGTTAGCGTTGATAACTGCCAAAGCCTCATATTACAGTGTTACATGGGTGTTCAGTGCTAAGATTAGGGGAGTTACGGGTTACTTAACACCCTCTTCTACAGCAGCCAAAATACAGACATAACCTACTCCAGTTCTGAGTCATGTATTAGGTCACAGAGGGATGGACACTGTGGAGGTTTGATGAAGAATAGTTTACATAAAGAGTATGTCTACGTGCTCTATTTAGACTCTAATCTCTTCCTGTGTGAATGATAAGAAACTGGGCTCCATCATACATAATACACACTTTTGGCTGTGCAGAGGGGCCAAACAACAGACTACAATCTAGTTTCATAACAGACAAATTGAAATGAATAAATAACAATATACAGCTCTGGATAAAAATAAGAGACCACTGCAAAATTATCATTTTTTTCTGATTTTACTATAACGTACTTAAAGGTATGTGTTTGGGCAAAAGGAACATTTTTGTTTGAGTCTATAAACTACTGACAACATTTCCCCCAAATTCCAAATACAAATATTATCGTTTAGAGCATTTATTTGCAGAAAATGACAAATGGTCAAAATAACAAAAAAGATACATGTTTTCAGACCTCAAACAATGCAAAGAAACAAGATCAAATTAATTTTAAAACAACATAATACTAATGTTTACACTTAAGAAGAGTTCAGAAATCAATATTTGGTGCAATAACCCTTATTTTTAATCACAGCGTTCATGCGTCTTGGCATGCTCTCCACAAGTCTTTCACATTGTTCTTGGGTGACTTTATTCCACTCCTGGTGCAAGAACTGAAGTAGCTCAGCTTTGTTTTTGTGTTGGAATTCAACAGACGCTGGAATGGAATGGCTGTAATACATGTAGAGATGCTGATTTCAAGGGAAAAAAAATGCAGTGGTCTCTTATTTCTTTTTCCAGAGCTGTAGCTCTTGCAGTAAAAAAACACTAAAGTACCCTCCAATACATGTGAGATTATGGGAGAGTGGGAAAGATACTACTGGCATAATACTGGCATTTTCAATTGTGGCTACTTTTCTATGAGAAGTTTATCATAACAAATGTGCTGTTCACATACAGCCCAAAATGAAGTCTTATATTTTTGTTTTCAAACTAAGGGTGGGATGTAGCAAAATGCTACTGTAGATAATGCCTTAAGGAATTTTAATTGCTTAATTGGTCTTCTCAAAGTTGGACATCCCCTCAAATCACATAGGTCCAGATCATTCCACAGTCAGAGGTTCTTTCACTAACAAACATCCACTCATACGCTCATTCACGAGACAAAGGCACTGAAGGACTTTGCCAGAGCACAGGTTTGTTCGCGATGGAAGTGAAGGTGTTTGTGAATGGACTTCCTCGAGTTGTCTGTGGCCTTACCAAAGACACCACTTGCCAGGATGTGGTCATTGCGTTGGCTCAAGCTCTAGGTAAGTAAATATAGTAAGTAAATAGAGCTTAATATAATTTCATAGACAAATTCAAATTTAATGTTGCGCTATGTAACTTTTCTGCTGTAGTGTCTGTCAATGTGTTGTCTCCTTGGAAATGTTATTGTTTTGATTAGCATGTGTAGTATGGCATTAAAACAAATATTATCTTCATGGAGACAAGCAGATAGCGTCACCATGCCAAGTCACAGGTCAGATCAGTGGAAAGGCAACACCGCTTGCAATAAAAATGCATGTTTTAAGGTGCTCTTGAGCAAATACACTACCAGTTTCTGTTTCCATGATTATTTACATTGTAGATTGTCATCAAAACTATGAATGAACACACATGCAATATAGCAAACAAAAAATAAACTCCAAACTTGCTTAGACTTTTTTCGTAATATTCCTAAAAGGTTAATTTGATCTTCTTTTTTGATGTTTGTTTTTAAATGGAAGAAAATAAGACCAAATAACTCCCGACTTGTTCTAGAAAAAAACAAACAAACAAACAAAAAAACACCTTTTGATTTGAGCCCAGGTTTGCACTTTCCTTTCCTTGACCCTGACATGGTACCAAAACCATTTCAGAGGAAAATCAACACGCTCAGTGGAAGAAGTTCAAGGGTTTGCAGCACTGTTAACAAAGCAAAACGTGGATACTTTGAGGATCTGAATATAACTTTTTTCTTTACTACATAATTGCATCTATATCTTGCTTCATATTTTTGATTCTTCTGTAGATAAAATGTAGAAAGTAGTAAATGTTGAACGAGTTGGTGTGTCCAAACTTTTGACTGGTAGTGTAAATGTTAGAATGAAACGCATATAGTGATCTTGCACCAGTAAAGTTACACAATGTCACATTTTTACATGCATTTTTAAATATAGGTCACTTTATTCACATGGCTCCTTGGGCCAAGGATTAGCTGATGATATAAAGTATCCTATAGTGTGAATGAAACATGATATAACAATTTATTTGTACCTTCCTTAGTTAGAGTTAGGCTTACTTATACACTATACACATAAAGACTTATATTTAGAGCGATTCATGCACGTTTATGTTATCCGATATGGTCCTCCATTGCCAATATTCAGATAAGTCAGACTTGTAAAATTCCCACCGGGAGGAGGCCCCCGGGGAAGACCCAGGACATGCTGGACCCTGAACACTATGTCTCTCAGCTGGCCTGGGAACGCCTTGGGTTTCCCCCGGAGGAGCTGGAGGAAGTGTCTGGGGTGTAGGAAGTCTGCCCCCGGTTACGCAGAAGAAAATGGATGGATGGAAAATTCAGATTTGTAAAATGTCACATATGTAGCCATCAATATTATGTTTTACAATGTCTTCTTTAAAGGTGCATTGGGTAACTTTTCCGGTACAGGGTCTGTCAAATGCTTTTCTCTGTGAAGATGTTATTGCTTTGTCTGGAATGCTTCACAGTATGGCTTTAAATCTTTCTATCTTCATGGAGACCAAACCAGACCATGTTACAGGTCAAATCTGTGGAAAGACAATCCCACTCAAAGTCAGAATGCTTGTTTTTGTATTTTTGCTATAAACCACCTGTAATTTAATAAATGTAATATAAAGCTATTTAATGTCATACTGTGGAACAATCCAGACAAAGCAATGAAATATCATCAAAACAAGCAGGTGACGGACCCCCAACCGAAAAAGTTACACCTTTAACACAATGAATTTCACGTTTATGTTTCCTTTTTGTCTAGGTCAGCCAGGACGCTACACACTACGGGAGAAGTACAAAGATTTTGAGCGGTGCATGATTCCGAGTGAGCACGTTCTGGAGACACTGGAGAGGTATGGAGAGCTGGCCCGAGATGTTCAGCTAACTCTGATTCTCAATGGACCTGCAGGCTGTGATCCAGTGTGCCAAGGCAAAATGGGAAAATACCAACCATACCAACCACTTAGAAGGAAAGACCCTGGCTCCAGACTCTGGCGGGGAAGCAGTTCTCTGAGTTTGCACCGACAAAGTTTACCCCCTCTGGATGAAAAGAAAGTAGAGGATGTGAAAAGACCTAAAAGAAAATCACTGACCATCATGGAGGAGGCTTGGGAGTGGCTGGAAAACCTGGGGAAAGGGAAGATGTACAGGACAGCAAGTGAAAAAGACATTTGTAAGAAATGTGATAAAAAGAACCGGACATCTTTAGAAGTTACTTTAGCATTTCGCAAAGATGGGACAGGCCGAAACAGCAAGGCTAAAGTCAAGAATGACAAAGTTAGTGCAGACTTGGACAGTCAAACAACTTGCTGCATAAGGAGTCAACCCGAAGAAACAGTGTGCAGGTACTCCGAAACCAAAATCCAAGATCTGACAACTATGGTGATAGAGGATGAGAAAATTAGACTCATTGAAAACATATTAAGTCAAAGAAGCAGTTTGGAAGATCTTAAAATACAGATCACAAATGTGGACAGGGAGATTCTTGAGTTAGAGGAACGGCAAAGACTGAGAAAAAATGAGGAGGATGCTCAGCAGAGCGTTGCAGAAGAAGAACTGGAGCAAATTCTGTTTTGGGAGAATGAACTCAAAGCAGAAACAGGCCATGAGAAAGATTTGCAAAAACAGTTCTTGGAAATCAAAGAGAGTGTGATGGAGTGCAAGGCAAAAATACAGGGGATAGATTTAGGTGGTGCTCAGCTAACTCCAAAAATAAGCTGTGCAAATGATCTAGAATCAGCAAAGGAGCTAAATAAAGATGGAAGTGTGTGTAGTCATGTAGCTCCAAACAGGAAGTCCCAGTGCGGAGAAGGCGGCGGTCCTCCTCACGCTCTGGTTGCTCCATCTCAGATAAAGGAGAGAAGGCTCACGGGGCCTACCGAGCTGAGGGAGTGGTGGACACGCTGGTCACAAGCTCAAAAGACTCAAAATAAAGTCATACACCGGTCAGAGCTCACCATCTATCTGCGTAGTACCAAAGTCTAAGTGGTGGGGCAGGTAAAGGACAAAGATTTTTAGTAAGACTGGTAATGTCCATGTGTTGTGTCTGCCAGAAATCATTATTTGGAGCGGAATATTTTTGATTTATTTAAAGGTCCTATATTAAACAAAATTGACTCTTGTGAGCTTTAAGCCATGTTATGTTACCTCATCAAAAACATACCTTAGCCTCACTTTCCAACATAGCTGTGACTACATCACCATGGGTGGAATAGAGTATTAGATGAATTACTGTGTATTGTTTTGAATTTTGAATACTGTTACTGAATTGTTTCACTTGTAAAGCACAACTAATGTAAAGCATTATTATTGAACAGAGCAGAATCTAATGTACATTTTAATAAATGCAATACTTTAATGAAATGTTGAGAGCATTTATTAAAGTTTTGAGATTTTACCCCTTTTGATTACTGTGGATTGGCTAGTGTTCTGCATTTTCATTTTGTGTGGTACATTCTCTGCAGTTTAACAATGGAAACAGAAGTGGTTCTATAAGAAAAGGTTCAACATTCTATGTGCCAATTGAATGTTCTCCTTCAAGAACAAATTTTTAAATTAGTTTTAAAAAATCCTAAGTACATAGATTTTCCATAAGCAAGCAGTTCTACATACCAAGTACTGAATAAACAAGTCAAAATGATTTTCATAAAATTTTAATTATTTCATTCAAGACCATTAACAAAAGTACATTTGAACCATTGTGTGGCTCAACAGAAACCCGGTGTCTAAAATCAAATCTGTAAATGAACGTGCAGAGGCACATAGGCTATAGCTCTCCAGCCTCATCTTCCACAACCTGAAAGAATTCTATTCAGCTTTTGATTTTATTGTTCATCTGTCCCCTTTGTTCCATTGAAACTTTGTTGCTTTGTTATCATCTTAAAGTTTCACTAAGAAAAAGCACACATTACATACAGTATATTTCAACCCACAGGTTCAGGATGCATATCGGTTTTATTTCTACTAGAAAAAAAGCCAACCAACGATTGTTCTCAATATTTTGTGGATGGCTGAAAACGTAAGATACATCTAATTTGTTTTCTATGTTTTTTTTTTTTTTGTTTTTGTTTTTTTTACTGTTTTGCTTTAGGCACCTTAAACTTATTTAATTCAATATTAGCAAATTGAATTTAACAAAAAGAGAAAAAGAAATATGTGCAAGAAAAAAGAAAAACAAGAAAATAAACTGTATAAAAGAACTGTAGATATAAGATGCCACAAGGAATTCTGCACCTGGGGAAATTGCTTCAAGTGGAGCATGTCGATACCAAAACGGCATCCAAGGCTCCTGATTGGTACAAGTAAACCCTATCTGAACTACTTAGACATCCACATACGTCACTCACACCATGCGTCCACTCCAGCTCTTAAGTAAAGCATTTTAAAAACTGCTCAAAAAAACGAGCAGAGAAGAGTCTTCAGTTTAAGCTCGCACATATGAGTCCTCCTTATGGAAGGAAATTTTGCTTTATGCGTCTTGTAGGAAAGCATACAGTTGTGGAAACCAGAGTTCCCATGGGTAAAGGCGCAAAACTAAATGTGAGAGGAAAAAACAAAGCAGAGACATGCTAACAGTCTCACTCAAGCAGACTACTGGACAAGAGCAGGTGCAGAATTCCAGACAAGCAGATTTGTCGACAGGACATGGACAGCCACACAATCACCACTCGATTTCCATCATACACTATATCATCTGGACACGTCACACACGCACAGAGATCTCACATACTGCAGAACTCCGGTTAGCTACGTCAAACATGGAAATGAGAGAGATTCCCTTTCAGATAATCAGTTACACATGCCAAATATGTTTGATTATGTGCATGGATCCAATCAAGATTTCCCTTAGCCCCTGGAGCACACCTGCCTCTCTGAGCGGGGCAGGGCAGGTTTGTATTGCTCAGTCAATCACACCGGGCTGACGGGTCTTCCTCTCCAAACTGAAGCCCTAAAAACAGCAAGAACACAGCTCAATATGGGGTCAGACAACAAAAAAGAAAACCAAACGGGCAACAAAAATAATGAAAGGAAATTATTATATTAAATATTTCATTCACAAAATATTGAGCTTACCTTTGAATTGTCTGGACCACGAGGTTGCCTGATGATGACCAAACGCGGGGCACTGGCATCGTCCAGGGTGATGCTTTTGAGCCTGTTCACCAGGCGGTCAGGGCGAGGGGCCACAACCTGTTTAGGCCCTTCACTGAAATGGACATACATTTTATGACATTACACAATATGAATCTACATTATAATGTGGTCTGTCAAAACTATATTCAAAATTAAAGCTGCACGAGAGATTTCTACTAAGCTTACCTAATTCTGCGGACATTGCAGGCACTACATTTTCCTGTGCGTTGATTGAGGACAACAGAGAACTCCACCTCATCCCCTGTCTGGAGCTCCAAGCCATCCTGAACCTCTTTAACATGAAAAAACAGTTTCTTGCTGTCGCCCACTTCATACGTGATGAAACCAAACTGAAAAAAGCAAAGAGGATAAGCTTTACTCAAACTGTATTTTAGGCCACATTTACAACTTTTATAATAAAGCAGTTTAAGTACCAGGTCTTTGACCGACTCCACGGTGGCTCTTCTCTGAGGGACAATGTTGCAGCCCATTTTCTGCCCAGTCTGTGGGATAGTGCAAACCTGGAACTTCACCAACTCTCCTTTCTGCAGACAGTCCGATTTGTTGGACATACCCATAATTCCAAATGGATAATTCTGGCCTTTATTTGCACCTAAAGTGTAAAATACAATTTCACAGTTAAAAAAATAAATCACATTTTAATAATTTAATATCAGCAACACTAACCTTCTTCAGTGATTTCAATAAGTCCCTGATAATCATTCTGGGAGGGGTCCACACTACGCAAAGGACGGATAACTTTCCCTACCATGACGGCTGTAGATATATCATCACCAAAACTGTTCACTAAAACAAAATAACGCTTGTTAAAAGATTATTGCTAATGGTATGAATGATTTTAATGGCTTAAGCAATCATTTCTGGTGTTTTTGTCAAAAATCAAAAAGATAAAAAGACTAGTGGTTTCCTTTACATCTTGTTTAATGCATTCATATTTTCTCCAACAATTACACTAGTCTTTACATGCACAAGAACAGAAATTGTGGACAATTTTACCTGGAGCCACCTTCGTAACCTTCTCAGCACTAACTTTATTTCCTTTTCCTTTAGACATAGTGTACTCCACTGTGTCACCCAGATCCAGGTTATCTACATCTCCACACATTTCACTACAAACAAGCAAATATGATCATCAGTATGTTAACATCACACCACAGCCTGCTAAATAATATGTGATGAACACAGATGTACCTATAATGAAAGAAGATCTCCTGGTCATGATTTGCAGTCTCAATAAAGCCAAAGTTGTCCTTCAGGGTGGCCACAAAACCATGCAGCCTTTTGGCATTGGAGCTATTTCGGTTCAAAACTCTGACAGACACTGCACTCTGCTGGCCAGTCCTCTTCACTTCACTGATGGAAAACTCCACCTAAAACAAACATCAGAAATTTAGCATGCTTAAAAAACTGATATGATACTGGTTTGGATGGCACCAGCTACTCTAAGAATTAAACAAATTTCTATATTTATTACAAATAAAAGTAGTACTCAGCCTTTCCTGCATTAGAATATAGAGGGACAGAGGAGCTCATTTTCCAAGACTCTTACAACTCCGCTCAGAGATACAGGACTACACTTATAACAAACTCCATACAACTGCACAAAAGCTCAGTATATAGCCGAGACATATTTGTATTACTATATTTATTTTTACTTGTACATATACATTTATATAACTATGCTACTTAATCTGAATTTATTATATTACCATTTATATTTTTGCCCTTTGTCATTATAATACATTGTGTGAGCTACTGCATCCAAATAATTTCCCTTGTGTCCAAGTCTTTTACCTTATCTCCAGCCTGTGGGGATGATGTTCCCTCCAGGTCCTTGGCATAGTATGGGATGGTCAGCTTCACTCCACAGTCTTCATATGCAATTACTCCCTCATCAGTTTCCTAACGGTTACAAAAATATAAAATACATCACATCCATGCAGTTATTTTCTTGCAAAGTTTAAAACAACCAACAGTTCCACTCTGGGTTCAAAAGGATGCGGGGAGAAGAAAATGCCATGTGGAGTTATTCATGATTCAGGCGTATTAGTGAGGCACTAGTGCATATATGCATTTCTCATGATTAGCATTAGCAAAGTCTACTGCAATGCCTCCTAGTGTTGTTTAGCAGGGATGCAGAATTAAAGTTCTACTGAAAAGATGGGTACTAATTATTGGTATGAAGTATAGTACAGTTTTACAGTGTAAACTTTCTGAGCCGTGAAAGGTTTGAAATAAACTTAAATAAACTGTCATCTATTTAACTTTAACAATACAAAAACGACAGCTCAATAGTCATTTTTGTTTTGGAGCTTGTAATTTGCTTTTAATTTTTTAATAGTCAGATACTGCTTACACAAAACTTTCAAAATCCATCAAAATCCAGTGAAGCTGATAATCGCCGTCTTGTGAGGTTCAATGGAGTGGGTCAGGAATATCTTAATGCTTTTGAAGACCCTGGTTTATCAAAATTGTGCAGCTCTACCAACCACTTAAAGACCAATGCATTGTTTGATACGACAGTCAACTGCTGATTAAAAAAAAATGTTGTTGTGCACACCAACCTTTTCAAGAGGTTTGACCTTGAAAAACATAATAAAAAAGAAAGTTAAAAACCTTTAAAAACCCTTCTTGCACCTCAACAGGTGATATCTAATGTGGCTAGTCTATTTTGTGGGATCATGCACACAACAAATCCTACCTTGTCTTTTTTCTAAAGAAATACAGGAGATAATCAGGATGAGGGTTGGGAAGGGAAAAAAAGAAAATTAGACCTAAACAAAGTTGAAGTAGATGGTTGAAAAGGCTGAAGGAAAAAAAATGCATCTTTGACTCAAGGAGGAAAAAATAAATGCATTGTTATGGTCAGATGAGAGCATACTTTTAGCTCTTTTCCCTTTGTGGGGCTGCTGTTCTTGGCTGGAGACACCACATCTCTCTCAATGACTCCAATGAATCGCTGCTCCGACTGAGTGTGGAAGGACACAGTGCCTTTAGGCAGCTTCTTGATGCGCACTGCATGGTTCCTCTGGGCTGACAGCATATCCTGAACACAACAATCAGCTTCAAGTCAATGTTGAACTTTAGGACATGCTCTGTGCCATCAGGATTTGACCTCCAAAAAAGTCATACATGATTAAGTTCAATTCATAGTAAGTAAGTATTAAACAGCAGTATACTAGCAGAGTGAGTTGGCCTATAATATATAATAGTCGTACTTACAGGCACAACAGTGAACTCGACTTCATCTGAGATGTGCAATGGAGCTTCCTCTAAAACCTCACTAAAGTGGAAGAACATTCTGGCATCCCGATCCACACATTTAATAAAACCAAAGCCATCTCGAATGGCTGCAATCACACCCTAAAACAATAATCCAAGAGGTGGTCAGGAGCTGTTCTGTTTGAATGTACAGATTCAGATGTACAGATTCAAAATCTGTACAGATGTACAGATTTTGTGGCACTCACCATCTCCCGAGTCTCCTTGGTGAAGTTGAAGGTGTCTGGCAGAATGTCGATGTTGGTGGCTCTCTCCAGCTTGTCTCTGCGGTCAGTGGAAATGTTGAACTGGATGTGGTCTCCCTCCAAAAGGGTTACTTTGGACTTTGTGTCTTTCTCTCCAAAGGGCAGCTCCTTGTCTGTGTACCCGATGCGTGCAGTGATACGGCCTGGGAGAGGGTCATTCTGTGGGAGGATATTTAGCTTTTAACCAGGATACATCAATACTACAGTATACAACAATGCTTGTCAGTAGTATCCACTAAAAGGCATATCACCGAAACTGCCATGGTTTAAAACTAAATAAATTAACTTGTTATGGATTATAGTAGTTAATACAAAAAGTTAGTATTTCACTAAATGTTTTTTTTTTCTCTTTGAAATTACTGTCTATTTTAATTAACACTACACTTGTGCTAGTAGTCTGCCCTAGTGATTCAGCTGAAATGGATACTTGCCTGGTTTTTCGTTGGGACCTTGGGGATGACCTTGGTAACAGTGCCTTCAAATTGTTCAATGCTGATATCTTCAAAGATTACTGTGCCTTGAGGAAGCAGTCTCACATCTGTAGCCACCTCCTTTCCCTGGAAACAGATCAAGTCTAATTTTGAGTCTGCAGCCAGAAATGTCCAATAGAATTTTAAAGGGATAGTGCGTTTTTTTATGTTAATCTGTATGGGTTTCCTTCTAAAAGTTACGTCTGTTGACACCGGCTTACCATTACTGTTCACTTGTAAACTTTGGCGTAGACATCCGCTGAAGGTGAACAGGCTGATAGAGTTAACAGGAGCGTAGTGATACGAGTGGAGAGAGACAATATGCGAATGCGAAATATGCTGCTGGATGTTTCGTGGACAACTGTTTTGGATGCAAATATATCACCTAACAAATGTTTTGTTTTGAGAAGAAAAACAAGCTTTATTTCATGTTCCAGGGAAGTTACCAGACCTACTTACGTGGGCTGGATCCAGAACGTGAGCCGAACCGGGATCAGCTGAGAGTGTCAGAGGTAAGCCGGTGTCAACACAAGTAACTTTTAGAAGGAAACCCATACAGATTAACATTTTTAAAAAAAACGCGCTATCCCTTTAAGGGAGAAAAATACAAACATTTCGGTCTTTGATGGTAAATTCTACATCATCTCCAGCCTGCAGAGCCTCCAGGTCTCCTTTAAATTCACTGTAGTGAAAGAAAATTTCCTTCACCACATCAGCTCTTTCAATAAATCCAAAGGCCTCCTGAAATGACAAACAGCATGGCTCAGTGCTGGTTACATAAAGGCCAGGGGGAATCGCCAAACAGATTGTGGCACAAAGTTAAGAGACCACAGACATTATACATTATGCAAAGGCTATCTCACATATACAGTGGTGTTCAAAATAATAGCAGTCCAATGTGACTAACCAGGTTTTTAGTATCAGGGATGAAAGTGCCCAGTCATGAAAAAAGCAGAAAGTCACAGCCTTCCATTTTCTGCCACGTCTCTCCATTTTAAAGCACTGAAGATCATTTTAGCTGAACAGCCTTTACTATTTTGCACCTCTCTATAAGTTTTCCCCTCTCAATCAACTTTTTAATCAAAGTATGCCGTTCTTCTGAACAATGTCTTGAATTACCCATTTTCCTCAGGCTTTCAAAGGCAAAATGTTCAACAAGTGCTGGCATCATCCTTAAATTGGTCCCTAATTCAGATCCATTTTGTCACAAAATTGATGACCTTACTGATTGAATGCCACACTGCTATTTTTTTAACACACCCCTTTCAACTCATTGCCCAATTGCACAGCCTTAAGAGCTGCATATCATGAATGCTGGGTTTTGTTTGTTTTCTGAGGAACTACTGCACCTACTGGTAACTTGTTTTCCATGTAGCAATAAAAAATATACTAAAAACCTGGATTAATCTGGTTAGTCACATTGGAATGCTATTATTTTGAACACCACTGTATAACAGTGACACCACTCAAAAGATTTTTGACACACGGATAACCACCAAAACCACCATATGAGCAAACGGGTTGCCTGGAATGGAGCGCCTTTTACAGTTATTATATTGATTATGATAAATGAGAAAGTAGCACATTTGAACTGACTGTTGCAATATTTGACTGAAAGCAACTATTGTAAAAGTCCAACATGTTAGATACTTGCACTGACAACAGAGATCAGGAGTGCCATGACTCTGGCCATGCGAGAGGTAATCAAGCCAACTATCCCCTTGTGTCGGCAGGCTAACTGGTGACTTGATTTCTCATTCTCAGTTTCCCTTACCTTTGTTGCACACACCACACCTTGGCACCTCATTTGTTTCTTCTTTACAAGCTGAATGTTACGAGCGCTCACTGCACCAGTACTGTAATACAGAAGATTTTTAAACAAAAGTTACAGATGTAATGTATGGTTCTATGAATCCCTCTCTGGAAGTCAGTAGGGATGAAACAGAACAGACTTTGAAAGACAGGCTGAAAATGAGCAAGACTCACAGCTTGTTGGTCTCCATGTAAAAGCTGACTTTGTCACCCGAGTCCAGATGGATGTTGCCCTCCACATCATCAGGAGTGTAGGTCAGATAAAATACCTCCTGTGAAGACATAAAACAGTTGTGAATACGCGACAAGTAGTAAAAAAATAAAGAGTCTTGAATCCAAGGTTTGTCTACTCTCTTTACTAAACTGAAAGTCATACAGAACAAAAAACAAAGGAACAAAAGATGAATTCGTAGAACTTCCTACGTGCCTACGTGATCAAAGACCAAAGATCAAATAAGATCAAAGATCATCAAAGATCAATAATCAAATAACAAAACCAAAGATCAAAGTAAAACACATCAATGTAAATATTAACTCATATAAATATAAATTTTTAATCTAACAAAAAATGGCTCCAACAAACATAAAAATGGCTCTAGCAGCAGTGTTTTTGATTGAATGAATAGAATGCCTTTTATTGTCCCTATTCATATGTACAATTTACATCATACATACTCACAATGAGATTGAAAGCATCTCACTTCAGTGCAGACATTTAAGTACGATAAATACAACACAGAAGGATATTTACAACACAGTATGGGTAAAAGAACACAGTAATGGTAATAAAAAATGCAAAAAACAAATTAGTGCAAAAAAAGTCCTGTATTAAGATAAGATAAGATAAGATAAGACTTTATTGATCTCACACAGGAGAAATTTACTTGTCACAGTAGCTCCAGGTAGGGACAGTTTGAACAAGAAGACAAGTGCATGCAGGCAAAAAAAGGCATAAAGATAGGTGATAATAATAATTTAAAAAAATAAGTAATAAATCAAATAATAATAATAGTAGTGATAATAATAAAAAAACAGTGACCGGGAGAGTATTGAAAAAAATTGGAAAAACTATATTGCACGATAGGAGTATTGAAAAAAAAAATAAAATAAATAAATAAATAAATAAAAAAAAAAAAAAAAAAAAAATTACGCATTAGTTGCCAGGTTATTGCAAGTCTTGCTCATATATCAGACCCCCCCGGATTTCGCGGGCATTTTTTGTGAATTTGCGTGAGCTTTTCCAAAAAGTTGCGATGAAAGTTGCGGTGCTTTTAAAGGGATATGCCATGCCCAGGTCAAACTTGGGCATCTCCCCACAGTCCAGAGACTAAAATAAGTGATGGAAAGCGTTTTCCTGGTCACCCAGCCATTGTCCGAGTCTGTCAGCACTGACTGCCGCGCGCAGCTGCAGCTACTCCGCATTAGACTGGAGGCTAACGTCGCCAGAGAAAGATTTCGGCCAAAAGGAATTAATTTGCTCGATGCTTTTCCCAATTACTTTCTGTGTAGTGCGCATTCATATCGAGTGCAAATGAATGTACAAATCAACACGGAGAGCTTGACTTGGTCATTTTGGGTGGGAACTATTTTTCAGTGCGGAAAAACAGAGCCGAAGCACACACCACGCTGTGTAACAGGGGAACTCCCAACGTGGTGCGTAACAGGGATTCCCCTGTGTGCTTCGGCTGTGTTTTTCCGCACTGTAAAATAGTTCCCACCCCAAAATGACCAAGTCAAGCTCTCCGTGTTGATTTGCACATTTATTTGCACTCGATATGAATGCGCACTACACAGAAAGTAATTGAGAAAAGCATTGAGCAAATTAATTCCTTTTGGCCGAAATCTTTCTCTGGCGACGTTAGCCTCCAGTCTAACGCGGAGTAGCTGCAGCTGCGCGCGGCGGTCAGTGCTGACAGACCTGGACAATGGCTGGGTGACCAGGAAAACGCTTTCCACCACTTATTTTAGTCCCTGGACTGTGGGGAGATGCCCAAATTTGACCTGGGGGTGGCATATCCCTTTAAGGTTTTTGTTGCCATCTTGTTGCGGGAGGAAGTGAAAGTTGCGATAAATAGTTGTGATTTTCCCTTTTTGTAATTAAAATTGAGTAATATTTTGAATACTGAGTTATTACTGACAAAGAATAATACAAAGACACAGAGATCACAGATATGGTCCCAAAACAACCTTACCAACATAGAAAATAAATTACTACTAGGAGGGAAACCGTTTCGCCCGGTCTTTTGCTGTTATTTTTGTGGGCAAATGGCTGGCCGCAGACATGTTTCTTTGCCATTAGAAGCCGTGTCCCAATTCCCAGAGTGCGCAGCTCGGAGCGTGGCCCGAAGGGCATGTGCGTCACACATTTCGCCAGTACACCGGCGCGACGACTGCTGTCCCATTTCTTTTTTGTCCCATGCACAGACCGCAATCGTTAAGCTGTATCTTCCATTGCACATTTTGTGATGCACTGCACACTTTTGGACAGTGTGCTTTGTCGGACTAAACCAGGTGGATTAAAGCGCTGCGTGCGGGTCTATTTCCTGGTTTCGTTTCGAGTCACGGCTGAGGTGAGCAGCGAGGACTCCCCTCGGGACCGCACGCAGTCTGAGCGCATGAACGAACGAATCCTGGTTTATACCTGGCATGGTTTGAGCACGGTCTCGTGCTCGCGCCCCGCGCCAGGTCATGCTGCGCTATCACACACGTGTCCGCGCGCACACACACCGCCCTCCCCCTTCCCCCCACGCTTCACTATTAATACATTTTGTTGAAAATCTATGAAAGTTTGAGTGTTTAAACGAGAGAGAAATGTGAGAAAAGTTTAAATCCAGTCTGAGAAAAGCGTATAATGTGTGTGGCTGAGCGCGCATTATTTGAATTTTTGAACTTGAAATTTTCGTTTGTTGGGTCTTTCGTAAGGTGAGGTACCACTGTATACAATAGATATATCCAATAGAAATAATTCCAAAACATTACAAGTGTAAAAACATGCCAGCTAGTAAAAAATCTTTGTCCCATGCGCAGACCGCAGTCGTTAAGCTGTATCTTCCATTGCACATTTTGTGATGCACACTGCACACTTTTGGACATCTGTAAATAGGTATTTATTTATTATGTTGCACAGCTTTAAGATTTTAGATCTTAGACTTTAGTTTAACTTTAGATCTCTGTCTTAGATAGTTTTTGTTGTGTTTTGTCTTTATATTTTGTCTTTATATGTCTTTTTTGCACTACCTGGCCAGACAGAAACGAAATTTCGATTCACTGCATGTTGAACACATATGGCAGAATTGACAATAAAGCTAACTTTGATCTTTGACTTTTTATCTTTAAAGCGGTCCGCGGACTGCAGTCGGGGCTGAGCAAGTGTGCACCACCTTGACTGCAGTCTGAGCCCCCTTCGGGCTGCGCTCCGATCTGTACGCTCTGGGAACTGGGACACGGCCGCAGTTTCGTTTCATCACATGGAAGTAAGGCAGAAGGAAGTTGGTCGGCGTTCAATACGTCGCCAATTATTGGTCAAAATTAGTAAAAATTGCGGGAAAGTTGCGGTGATTGGTCAAAATTGCAACACCACCCTGAATTCACTGGGATTGGCTGAAGTTGCGTTGAAGTTGCAAATCGCAACATCGCGAATTCCTGGAGGGTCTGATATATAGCAGTAAGGGTGACACATTACCACCATTTATACACACACTAGAGAGTCTCTACATTGCAGAGGGAGATATTTCACACAGTTCAGCATATTGTACTGCATTAAATATTATCAACAAGCTACAGCATTCTGTTAAGTATTGCACCACAGGATATTACATTGTATTAGGTATTGCACAACAGGTGGATATGCTACAAAACCCAGTTCAAGATATTACACAGTATTAAATATTGCCCAGGTGGATATGCTACAAAAACTATTATTACACTGTAATAAATATTGTCCAGCAAGATATATTGCACTGTGTTAAGTAATTGCACAACGGGTGGATGGGGGAGAGTGAGGGACAGGAATATGGGGTGAGTCGGTGCATGCGAGTGTTCAAAGTGGTTATGCCCCTTGGGAAGAAGCTGTTTTTGAGTCTGTTAGTCCTTTCTTTGATGCACCTGTGACGCCTTCCTGAGGGCAGCAAGTCAAAGAACTGAGAGCCAGGGTGGAAGCTATCCTTGATGATGTTGTTGGCTCTGCTGAGGCAGCGGGAGGTGTAGATGTCCATCAGGGAGGGAAGAGGGCAGCCTATGATCTTCTGCGCCATCTTAACTACCCTCTGGAGCCGCTCCCTGTCTGCCTTGGTGCAGCTGCCGTACCACACAGTGATGCGGTAAGTCAGCAGGCTCTCAATGGACGCACGGTGGAAGGTCAGTAGCAGGCAGGGTCTAGTTCGTACTTCCTGAGCATCCTCAGGAATTGTAGACACTGCTGAGCCTTCTTAGTGTGTTTACTGTGATATTCCAGGAGATGTCATCGGAGATGAGAACACCAAGGGACCGGAAAGTGTTGACCCTCTCCACACACTCGCTGTTGATGTAGAGGGGGGCAAGATCTGTGCGGTGCCTCCTGAAGTCGACGATGATCTCTTTGGTTTTCTTGGCATTCAGAGCAAGATTGTTCTCTGTACACCAGGCAGCCAACTTCAGGACATCCTCTCTGTAGGCTGACTCATCACCCTTTGAGATGAGCCCAACCACTGTGGTGTCATCAGCAAACTTCACTATGAGGTTGCTGTCGTTGGTTGGACTGCAGTCGTGGGTGTAGAGACAGTACAGGAGGGGGCTCAGCACACAGCCTTGTGGGAAGCCGGTGCTGAGTGTGTGGATGGGGGAGAGGTGGGGGCCAAGTCTCTCAGTCTGGGGTCGGTTAGTCAGAAAGTCTTTAATCCAGGCACATGTGAGAGAAGGGAGGCCAGTTTTAATATTAGAATGTCCGCGATGATTGTGTTGAAGGCTGAGCTGTAATCCACAATGAGCAGCCGAGCGTAGCTCTGCTGTTGCTCCAAGTGGCTCAGCACAGAGTGGAGGGCTATGGCAATGGCATCATCTGTAGATCAGTTTGCCCGGTATGCGAACTGGTAGGGGTTGGAAAAGTCAGAGGAGGTGGTGGTGGTGGAGTGAGTGGGTGAGGGCAGGGCTGGGGCCACAGAGCTCTTGTTGTTCGAAGGGAGCAAAGAAGCAGTTTAGCTCCTCTGCTGTTTGGTGGCCTCAGTAGGAAGTGATTTCCTGGATGCCCTGCCACACCTTTCGTGTGCTGTGGCTGGACAGGTGGGATTCTATGCTGCTCCTGTGGTCCGTCTTGGCTTTTTTAATTCCTCTTTTCAGGTCAGCGCGGGCAGCCGTGTAAATGGCTCTGTCACCTGACCTGAAAGCAGAGTCGCAGGCTCTGAAGAGTGCATAGACTTCTTTTGTCATCCATGGTTTCCTGTTAGGGAAAACCCGAATGTCCTTATCCACCGTCACATTGTCAATACAGAACTTGATGTAGTCCAGTACTGACCCTGTGAATGTCTCCAGCTCCTGGTGTTCAAATATGTCCCAGTCTGTCCCATCAAAACAGTCCTGCAGTTTGGATAGTGCATCATCTGGCCAGATAACAGTTTTTGTGGTGGGCCTGGCACTGCGTCTGAGGAGGGGGTGTAAGCTGGTGGGAACAGGAGGGAAAGATGAGGGGTATGGCTCTGTATGCATATTTGATGTTGGAGTAAACTTGATCCAAAGTGTTCTCTCCTCTGGTTGAACACTTGACATGTTGGTAGAATTTTGGAAGTACAGTCTTTAAGTTAGCTTTATTAAAATCTCCTGCGATTATGTGAACACCGTCGGGGTGAGCCCGCTGGTGTTCATTGATGGTGTTCAGCAGACGCGAGAGCGCAATGTTTACATTGGCATCTGGTGGGATGTAAACAGCCGTAATGATCACTACTGTTAGCTCTCTCGGTAGAAAAAAGGGCCGGCATCTTGCACATGTACTCTACGTCCGGGGAGCAGTGTTTATCAATGATTGTTGCATTGTTACACCAGTTATTATGAACGTAGATACAGAGTCCTCCCCCCTTGCTCTTACTGGAGCTGTTGGTTTTGTCCCAGCGTAGCAGAGAGCGGCCTGTTAGCTGCATGCTAACGTCGGGTATCTCCGAGTGAAGCCAGGTTTCGGTAATTATCAAAACACAGCAGTCCCGAACATAGCGATCCCCAGCGAGTTGTAGGTCCAAGTAATCCGTCTTGTGTACCAGGGATCTGGAGTTGGTGAGATACAGGCTCGGTTGCTTGTGTGGTTGTTTTCTTAGCCTCTGAAAAACGCAGGCTCTGCAGCCTCGCTTTTGCTTCCTCTCTCTCCTCTGCCTGCGCCGCTTCCCGGACCCCAAAACCCGCTGATCGTGTTATGTCATCTGGGATGTTGTGTGCGCGATGATAGTCGCTCGAAACCGATAATTGGAGCTGGCATCCAATGTCTATGATTTCCTGGCGGGTGTAGTTTGCGTTCATAGGACCGATTGTACGTCTTTCTTATTTGTTCATGTACTAACACAACAAAAACGAGCACTGGAAGCGGGAGCCGTAAGCTGCTGAGTCCGTGCGCGCCGCCATCTTGACCGGAAGAACATATACAGTGGTACCTCACCTTACGAAATTAATTTGTTCCAGAAGTGGTTTCGTAACGTGAATTTTTCGCAAGTTGAGTAGCTATTTCAATGGAAAAGGCCTGATTCGTTCCAAGTTTTTTTTTTTTTTTTTTTTTAATAGTGTAACATTTTTTTGTAGTGTAACACTGTGTCCTGCGTAGAGACTGTAGACCCAGGACTAAACGTGGACTATACCAGGTCTTGACCAAGGTCTAAACCTTGACTGGACCAGGTCTAGACCTGGACTAAACCAGGACTGGACCAGGACTAAACCTGGACTAAACCAGGACTGGACCAGGACTAAACCTGGACTAAACCAGGTGGATTAAAGCGCCGCGTGTGGGTCTATTTCCTGGTTTCGTTTCGAGTCACGGCTGAGGCGAGCAGCGAGGACTCCCCTCGGGACCGCATGCAGTCTGAGCGCATGAACGAATGCATGCAAGAGCCGCGGCGGTCTAATCCTGGTTTAGACCTGGTTCAGACCTGGTTTAGACCTGGCACGGTTTGAGCACGGGTCTCGTGCTTGCGTCCCGCGCCGAGTCATGCTATCACACACATGTCCACACGCACACACACCGCCCTCCCCCTTCGCCCCACGCTTCACTATTAATACATTTTGTTGAAAATCTATGAAAAGAGTGTTTAAACGAGAGAGAAATGTGAGAAAAGTTTAAAGGCAAATTAACGTTTTTTTACAATCTGAGCCTTCTTTCGGCAATAAAACAAGTAGTTTTACTCACCCATAGCATTTTTCTGTCAATTGGAGCAGTATCGCAGAACTTATGTTGAGCCGTTCTGTTCTAGTAATGATCCCGTATCCGTTAACATGGTGCTGTATCATTTGCTTGGGGCATTACTTTGCGGTGTCCAAATAACACAAACTTTAGCACTTTTCAAATCATAGAAGCCCGATGTCTTAATGTAAGAAATCGTTTGAAGCAAAAGTGGCCTGTAATCCGAGATTTAGCCATAGTTTCGAGTAGATGAGGACGCCAGTGCGCATGCGCGGACTGCTCCCGGGACCCAAACATGAAACGCAAAGCTGAAAACTATGGATAAATCTCGGATTACAGGCCACTTTTGCTTCAAACGAAATCTTACATTAAGACATCGGGCTTCTATGATTTGAAAAGTGCTAAAGTTTGTGTTATTTGGAGACCGCAAAGTAATGCCCTGAATACAAATGCTAACGGATACGCTACAACATAACTTTCTTCAAACAGCTCCAAATGACACGAACGTGATATGGGTGAGTCAAACGACTTGTTTTATTACCGAAAGAAGGCTCAGATTGTAAAATAACGTTACTTTTCCTTTAAATCCAGTCTGAGAAAAGCGTATGTGTGTGGCTGAGCGTGCATTATTTGAATTTTTGAGATTTCACGTTTCGTAACTTGCATTTTCTTTCGTATCTAGAGACCAAAATTTAACGTGAAGGCGTTTCGCAACTTGAAATGTTCGTTTGTTGGGTCTTTCGTAAGGTGAGGTACCACTGTATCCAATAGATATATTCAATAGAAATAATTCCAAAACATTACAAGTGTAAAAAGATGCCAGCTAGTAAAAAATCTCAAATGGCAGTTAAAAGTGAAAGCAATCCAATATCTGCATATCGGCTTCAGAATAGAGCTAGACTTTTCACTTACTCCATTTCGTTCATAGCAAACACTGCCAGTGGGGACCTGGCCCGGAGCAGACTTCCCATCCAGGTAAGCAGGAATGGCAGAGACAACCTGGGAGCAATGAAGACAAAATTAGACTATTATTATTATTATGCATCACTAAAGAATTCATACCACGGCACAGCATCATCACAAATTATATCAACTCCATATGGGTCGATGGACCCTTGACAGAACATTTAGACTGTTGCACTACAACTATAACTAAGGGAGTATAGCTTTAAAATTACATTTACCAAGCGAGAATAATATCCACACAGGGCAGGCTCATTACAGGTTAGAGTATTACAGATAATTAACCATCATTAACAAACACCATTTAAAAGGAAATGAATGAGTAGCTAACTTTATAAAATAATGACAAACACATACTGTATGTTACATTGACAGACAAGGGACACAACCAAAAAGAAAATGGTATTCCTTAACTGGATGAATATAACCATGCAGCATAGTTAAGGCATAGGCGTGCAGGTCTGGCCCCACCTGGCCCGAGATCCGCTCCTCTGGCAGCACCTCTGGCTTTATCTTAAGCAGCTTGACTGCTATGGGCTTGCCAGTGCGCCTGTCAGAGGACACCTCAAACTCCACGTCATCTGTGCACACACAAACACAAGGGACAAGCATTCATTAGAAACATCTCCTGAATATTGAAGAAAAGTCAATCATCAGATCATCACTAATCTGTGCAATACTTATACCATACTATGTGCAATACGAAATCCACATGCAACACCTATACCACACCATATTATGTGCAATCTGTGAAATACTCTACTTACTAGGGGTGTGCAAAATAATCGTCATGACAATGCATTGCGATACCAACTTTCACAATATACTGCATCGATTCTGCATCGATGCCAAAAATCAATTATTATTAATTAATCATTAATTTATTGATTATTAATAAATAAAGTTTTTTTTGTTATAATTCCTATGCACTTTTTTCTTTGTGAAAGGGTATTGTTTGTTATGATGGTAGCTACCTCCAAAATGGCAAATGTTTGAACATAATTTTTTGTTTTAGAAAATGCACTTTTTTTGTTATTGGTTTGGTTTATTTCTTTTTGTTATTCAATAAATTCAGTTATGAATCGAGTTGCTCAGAGTTATGTATCAATTGAAGACACTACCCAGATACACAGCCACTGATATTCAAGTTATCCTCTTTTTTTTGGTACATTTTCACTGAAGTATGTTGAATATATTGCAATGCATCGCAATAATTCAAGTATTGTGATGCATCGTGATAGTATCACATCGTGGTATATGAATCGTGATTCGAATTGAATCGTGACTTCTTTGCCAATACCCACCCCTACTACTTACATCTTATTTGATCTTTGATTTAATCCTACCTGCACCTTTGTACAATGTACTTTGTATTTTTATTACATTTTATTTGATATTTTTATTATATTGTTTACTTCTTCTCCTGCACTTTTGCGACACTTTTTTACCATGTACTATTATTGCATGTTATTAGTACTTCTGACTATCTTAGCGAGTCAACGGTTCTTCTGATCCTAAGCAATTCATTGCATTGTTGACCCTGTGTCGATTCTGCATATGACAAATAAACAATCTTGAATCATCTTTGCACTATTTGCCTTATGACCTCCGTATATTACCAAGATCTTATTTTTACTTGTACAAACATATTTGTATAATTATGCCTTATATGACACCAGTTTCTTGCCATTTCTGACACTTATTTTGAATGCATTATTCCAATTTAGATGTTTGCTCTTTATTTATTATATTATATTGCGATGTGTGGGCTACAGTGTCCAAATAATTTGTGGATCAATAGTTTGTCCAAGTCCAAAAGAAGCAACAGGTCACCTCCGACTTTGAGCTCCTGTAGGTTGCCATTGTACTGGGAGCAGTGGAAGAAGAGTCTGGCCTGGCGCTCTGAACACTGGATGAAGCCGTAGGAGGTGAGGAGCTTCTCCACCACCCCCGTCTCCCTGATGCCCGGCCCGCTCCCGTTGGCATAGGCTGTATGGCCATTATTATGGAGCATGTTGGGATCAAAACTCATCTAGAGAAGACAAACAGAAGTATTACAACCACAACATCAAAAAGGTATTGCCAAGTACACAACAGAAGACTGAACATGCAAACATGGCATATAAAGTGGATGTGGATTGAGTACTGCACTACCTAATCTACATTACTGCACTCTGTTTAGTAGGTCCTGAGTCAACCAGTGCTCATCCAAATAAAGATGATAGACATAAGCAAACAAGGCTCTTTTCTGTTCTCTTTTCTAATTGTTAGTGTCAAATACAAAGTGAGAGTTATTTACATATTCAGGTTACATGCAGGGTAAAACACACAAGTATGATTAATTGCTAGTCAAAGAAAACACCTTTTTGACAAACCAAATCTTAGATCACTGCTTATCTGATCCACACCTCCTTTTACTCATTTTAACACCAAACCATGCGGCTTGCCACAGCAGTGTCCAGTGTGGCGATAATGCACGGTCCCTTACTGATCTCTGATAGAGGGGCGTCCGCTTGTGTTTTTTACTTCCTGGGTGTGGATGACATGATACAGAGGAGGAGCGAGGGATGGACACAGGAGCAGTAGACGAATGGGCAGGTCGGGGTTCAGACGAGCCCCGCTCCATTTTAGGCACAGAGGACATGACTTGGCCGGGCTGTGGGGAGGAGGGGACAGCTTTCAAACAGCAGGCTAAAAAGGAGGTCCGGTGGACTGCTTCCAAATACATCTGTAACTGCTTCATGTGGCCAGGGTTTGGCCAGTACGGTATGCATCAGTGTCACTTCCTCAAATTATTATTACACAAAAACCAAAGCCTACACTTTCATAACAACCTGTCACCCTCACATACACAGAGCCAGCATGATTCAAAAGGTCTGTACCGTTGCACAGCCAAAGTGAGGCACAAGAGCATCTTGAAAATGTCCCTTTAGGAACACTGCTTCAGAGCCTCAAAACACAAAACACTGACAAAGGCATTTGTAGTACAGCTGTGAAGAGACTTAAGGCACATCTAGGGTGGAACACCTTCTCTCCAGAGCGAGAACAACAATCACTGTGTAACCGAACCATGATTTGACCATTAACACGTTAGGTACAGAAAACCTAACAGTGGAAATTCAGAGGATGTACATGACAGGACATTTACAGTAGATGAACATCTGAGTTGAATGAATGTGGATAATGAGAAGGGTCCCAAAGAAGCCTCATTTTGCACCACTGGGGCGTTTAAAAGTGACAAACGGGACTGGTCTAATTGGTGGATGTGTTTTTTATTTAATGAAATTTCAGTCAGTGTGTTGGACATTTGTAAAATTAGCCTCAGGTGATACACTGCTGTACTGAGGCTAGTTTCGGGAGCCCCACAGGGATGAAAGGTTAGGCCATTCACAGCAGATGCAGGGCAGGTTGGTGGATGGGTGTGTGATGACGGGGTCGGGTTGGGACGTAGAAGAAGAGGTGGGAAGGCGGACTTACGGATCGGCCATACGGCGAAAGACTCAGTCCGACAGGGGAGGTGCTGCTCAGGTCAGCGCTAACGAACGCGGTGGGTGGCGACGCAGGCAAGGTAAACTCAACAAAGCCTTTCCAGGGGCTGCCCATATTGTCCCATACACTGGCCAGAGCACTCGCTGAACTGGATTACCCTTTGGATTTTGCTTGATAATTCTAAAGGATTTTGTACATATGCACCCAAAGACACCAGTGGACGTCTGCAAGGGCGAAGAGAGGAACAATCAAAACCGGTAAGGCACAGGCTGGGTACGTGGTGAGTGCATATGACCAGTGGGAACGACAGACAGGACAGCTGAAAATATGAGCTCTGAATGACTGACAAACCAAATCAAATACAAGAACAGTCTTAACCCTAGCACAGAGAGCAGGTGGAGCAAGTGTGGTGCGGAATTAGAAAAAGTAAAAAGAAACGAGAAACGCTGGATTTATACCGATTGCAAGTGTGGCGCGGTTTGTGTCCCACAAGGACTTAATCTGTAAAAAGTCCATTGTTCCCAGACACCGCAATGTTCTGGAGTAGTTTTCGGGTAATTACACGAGTGTCCTCGCGTGAACAGGTGAAACCAGGTTGCTTTGGTCAAATACACAGCGCAGTTGCTGTAGTTTGTATAAAAGGCAATCAGCAAATAGTCCGCTCAAAGTACATCAAACCCGCCCAGCGTTTGTGGTTATGAAAGTCTACTCTGATGCTGCCAGTTTGTCTGGAGCTTACAGCTGTTTTAAACTCATTCAGCTCAATACTGGCATCTTGACAGAGACCTGAACCGTGACAGCCTCATCATGACCATCTTTTTTCCATTTGAACAATATACAATTATATTAGGCTGAAGACTGTTCTGAGAGAATCTTTCTAGACTGCATATTATTCAAATATAATCTGTGAAGCATTTGTGGATCCTCCAATCACACCCCAATCCGCAGCAGCACTTTAACAGAAAACAACTTTTTGGATGAGGTGCACATACCCAGGCCATACACAACACTGCAACCGATGCAGAGCTGTGCATTGATCTGACTCTTGAGCATAAAGCAGCCTGTAGCAAGCCGCTTTAGAAATTCTGTTCCATTCATCCACATCGAGCCAATTATGAAAACAGCTGTTGCAAATAAACAAATGTGGTCAATACAATAAACAAAACCCTGCACTTTTTCTACCCAGATACGTCAAAGACCTCATCAGTTTCATCTAGAACAGTGCTGTGTGCAATATTGAGAAGGAGCACCATCACTGCACCTTACACACAATTGCAGTTGCCCTCATAATGCCATTCACTTAGACTTTTGAAATTTGCCAAGATTTTACCATTGTCCAAACTTTAAGATAAGAAAACCTTTATTTGTCCCACAATGGAGAAATTCCAGTTTCCAGGTCTAATATGGGTCGGATTTCAGGTCTACTGTAATGTCCAATGGATTTGTGCGCCATCAAGACTGCAGCCTAGCCACTGTACTGATTGTTCAAGTTGTGTACAGTTACATTGGATGATGAAAGACTTGCATCACAAAACCATTTTACAGAACTCAATACAGACCATTACACTTTCTTGTTAGTCAAGAAGGCCTATAGTACAGTGAACAGAAATATTGCAGCATGACTTCATTCATGTACTACAAAATAACCACTCCATTTTTAATTCTGCAAATGCATTGACAGAGGTCATTATGGGATTTCTGATTCATACAAGAAAACACAGCAAAAGAGTTTGCTGGAAACTTGGACCACTCCGAGTGCCTGAAAAATGGCTCTGCACATGATTGTTGCAGATAACCCTCCAAATACCCTCCTACTTCATTTTATCTAAAATGACCATAATCAAAACAATGTAAAACAGGACCCACCTTAAATGATTCTTGGTTCCTTTATTGTTGACCACTTGGAGGAGTTCTTGCAGATCTCACACACACAGTTGAACACACACACTTGTTACAGGTTTCTGGCACAAGTCGTCGATGGTTGCATAAAGCCAAAAAGGAGAAGACGAGCTCAAAAAGGCTAAGGCAGGTGCAATAACACTGCTTTGAAAAAGGGCTTTTATAAAATGAAAACAGTGGGAGAATTAGAGGAATAAACGAATAGGGAACTACGGGGAAACTAGCAGGTAGCAGCCCCCTCCACACTCCGGTGGCGAGTCGGAGATGTGGTGAGGATGAGGAGGGCTAGGAGCAGCGTTGGGACGTGTGCTTTGTCAAAGCTGTTGAGTAGGCACAAACTTCTGGTTTCAGATCAGATTTCTTGTGACAATACTATAGAACGGATGCTTCTTTTCTTCGTGTTTCGATTGGATGGGTTAACGTGCTTCTTTGGTCGTTTCAGGGTTTGGTTTCTTTGTCACTTTGAAGTGATCCTTGTTTTTTCCCCACACGCGTCTTTGACTTTTTTGCTTGTTGTTCTGGAGGTTATTCGTCTGTTTCTTTGTTTTGATCTGAACTTGAAGCAGTTGCGGATGGTACAAAAATTCTATTCCGTTTCACTTCATACTGTAAGGAAAGAAAAAAAAAAAAAAATCATATAAAACAAACTATCAGACAATCACTTTAGAATTTAAGTTTCAATCAGTTCAACTAGTACATAAGATTCTTTTTCTTTGCCCCATCCCAGTGTTTTAAAATAGCTTTCCTCAGAGGAGCCTGCACACACCCCACAATGGGAGGCAGCTGACTGAACGCACCAGGCAAAAGCTCTGGATCAACAAGTCACTTTAGGTGAGAGTTCAGTGATATTTATGGCCCCATTTCTGAACAGAGCAGCGCCGATTTGCCCTACTACAAAAAAATAGCCATTTGTTTTGTTTTATTCCCAAGATTTTATCAAGTTATTAGATTTATTAAAAAAATTAAATAAAATAAATCAGATCACCAGTAAATAAATATGGGAGATTGACCCACATACAGTTTAAAAACAAGTGGGTTGAGCCAGTTAGGACACATGATATCTATTCTGCCATGCCTATGTTGCAATGACTGCAGGCACATAACTTGTAAAGTATTCAGGAAGTGTAAGTCGAACAATGATAAAATGACATGCCCAAAGCAAGAAGAGACAATTTGAGGACTTTATTTATTTTCAATATGCAGAGAAGAATTTCTCCTGTGTGAGATCAATAATAAAGTCACTTCTTTAATGTCATTGCTCAGCTCCAAAACTGTAAGCTATGAACTAGTACATGGGTTAAAGGTTGCCCAATGCAGAACAACTTGTCAGAGGCAGCCACGAGGACATGGTCTTCTCAACCCCCTCTTTTAACTGTATGACGCAGGTTAAAAAAACAGTCCACCCACCCAACTGTCCACACAGATTGGTCATTTTGAAATTTTTAACATACTTTGGAACTTCTATGGTAACTATTTACCCGGAGACACATTTTTATGAAGCGGGCCCTGGCTCCCCCAAGAAACCGCAGCTGATCCGGACAAACAACAGCCCCCACTGTCTGAACAGCATGTGACTGTCAAGCAATCCGCTTCCACTGCCTCAGCTGAGCCAACAGTGGGCCCGGGGCCAAAAGCACGTAAAAACACGTAAAGACCTAGCAGACAATTCAACAATACACAGACAACACTGATTTAATCTGGCAGAGATATTCGTTCTACTTAAGATGGCCATCTCTACATCCAATCTTAGCTTCACGGATCAGCTTTAAGCTCAGGACTCAGTGCCAGGGATCGTTCTGGACGGAAAATTGTTCCGCGTGTCAGCTGTAAGAATTATATTATAGCGGGACATGTATGGTATTGATCCATTTGCATCGCCGTGCTGGATTACCAGATGCCCTTTGGGATCATTAGTATGAAATCGATATCAACTCCTAGCAATTATGTGTTGGTTAAAATAGTATCGTAAACTCTTACTCCATCACAGATGCTACTAAAATGGGGGAAGAGCACTCCTAATGTCGCCCTGTCAGTAGACGTTGCCCCTTGAAGAAATGTTTTGACCATACTAAAGATTTAAACAGTAAATGTATTTCTAAGATAACAATATCGTAATCAAATAAGGCTACAGATGTTGTGTTATCTCTTGGACGAAATGCCACTGCGTGTTTGCCTTGAACCAAGGTCAGTAAAGGCTCCGGATGCCCTCACAGACACGACGGCGGCTCAGCACGAGGACGGGACAACAAAGAACTGCGACACGCCGCCACACTTTCTATCCGCGGTTTCCCCACGGCTCAGTCCGCGAAAACCATAACAACAACACTGTTCAAACCACTTCTTTAGCATTATATCAACACACGTGCTTTGTCCATTTGTGAAAGAGGAGCCGTGAGCTAGGCTAGGCCGTACACCATGCTAACAAGAGGCTATGGACTACTAGCATGCCGCTGCCCGATGTGGAGATTTATGTGAAGGAAAGAAAAGCTGTCCCCACCCAGGCCTGAACTCTGCGTCTCACCAAACTCTAAACACCCATCACATTTAAAAGACAATTACATCAGGAAATTATGCAGTTCACCCACATGTTCTGATTCTATTAAAACTAAAAGGATAATGTACATTATTTTAAAAACTCACCCCAACAGCTTTCAGCACTGTCACCAGCGCCGCTAGAAGCAGCACGGCACATTACGTAGTGATTATGGAGGACGCTAGCGCGAGATTTGCCAACACTAACCCAACCAAAGAGTGTCAACAGCCAAGAGAGTTACTCTAAGTTATTGACTGTAGGCTTGTGATTTATTTATTTTTAGTAGTCTGAACATTTTAATCCACATTATTATGTGGATTAACCCGTGTTGCATTTGGAATAGAAAGTAAAAAAGAAAAAATCTAAAAACAAATGGAAAAGCGGAAGAAGGTGGATGGAATAGGCCAAACTAAACGACACTTTTATTACCAGCTTAATGAAAAGTCCAATTACGTTTTATTAATTAAAGTGATTAATGTGTTTGTTGCTAATACTTGTATAATATATATTTTAAACGGCTACAAAACATAACTAAACAAATACATTTTGAACGCTTTCAATTATACGATTCACGGTTCCAACAATACCACCACGAGATGGCGCTGAAATATAGAGATAGATAGCGGAAGTGACGTTTCGTCAAGCCCCTCACGGAAATGACAGCCACCACAACAAACAAGAGTTTAGTTTGAAATGTGAGCATTTATTGTACATTTTCTTCCACCATTTGACAATTTATATGGGTTTATAAAGGTGCGCCACAGGTAGACACCAACGAGAGACAGTTACCTACGTTATAAAGGCTACATCAGTCTGCCTTGGTTCTGCTCCTTAGGAACCGCTCAGTTATTTCGAGCTCGATAAAAGTTAGTTAGATAGGAGCTCTTATTTGCGGTAAATGGCCTGCACTTTGGAAAAGGTGTTGGGCAATGCTCGGACTCTTCTGGAAAGGCTGAAAGAGCACGACACTGCGGCCGAAAGCCTGATCGAGCAGTCAGGGGCCCTCAGCCACACCGTGCAGAGCATGAGAGAGGTGGGCAACGCTCCTCCTGAAAAGGTAGGCACCTTCGTATACAAATACCTTCTCTTTAACCACAGCCTACACAAATTATCTAAGCACTGACACTATTGGAATCACTCATCATTTACTGGTTTACTTGAACAGGGACAACACAAAACCATGCCATTTGTGCCACTGCTTTTATGCTATTCTAAAGACAGCTTTTTGACTTGTATATTAAGGTCCTTAATGTATGGAATTATGTCATTAAATAGAATTCTATTCAAATGAAGGTATACTGTATGGAGTTTGAATAAAATAAAATAAAATACAGTGGAGAACCTATGTTACTATATGACATCACAAGGTGCACCAGATTATTTTCTGTTTGAGAGAAGAACTCAGCCTAAATATGCCTGGTTTGTGTGTTAAATGTGTGAATGAAACGAAATGCAACTCAGACAAGTTTTTGATGAGTAAACAACATTCTAACATAGATGAGAAATTGCATAATTTGGGCCCTTTTATATCTAACCATTTGCTCTGCCATTTTGTAAATATTTAGGACACACTGATGATTTGTACATTAGTAGCAATACATTTCTTAATTTTAATGGTGCATTTTCAGCATATAGAAGATGCCTCAGTGATTCAAGAGCTCAGCAAATACAAGCCACATGCTCTTCTAACTCAGGAAAACACTCAAATCAAGGAACTCCAGCAAGAAAACAAAGGTATTGGTTTAGTGTTGGCAATATTTTGACCAATACTGTCATATACTTTTAATATATTAATAATTTACCTACATTTTCTAGAACTATGGCTGTCTCTAGAAGAACACCAGTATGCCCTAGAACTCATCATGGGTCGGTATCGCAAACAGATGCTGCAGCTTATGATGGCAAAGAAGGAACTGGACACAAAGCCTGTGCTTACAATGCATGAGGATTATGCTAAGGTATGGTAGCTCTCTCATACCTTCATTTAGACAACCATGCAATTTATGGGACAAATTTTGTGTTTTTGTGTTTTCAGGAGGTACAGGGTCAATTAGAGAGGATATGCGAGATGGGCCAGGTGATGAGGAAAGCAGTGCAAGTAGACGACCAGCATTACTGCTCTGTTAGAGAGAGGTTGGCACAATTAGAGGTAAGGCTGATGGTTTCTGTAATTCAATTTTTTTCTTCCTACTTGCTACTGTAATTATACCTTTATTAATACAAATAAGATATTTGAGAGTGTTTTAAGCTGCATTTTAAGTCTCCAGTTACATCTTCACAAAAAAAATCACACTAGTGCCCCTCTCCTTGGCAAGTGTTTCAAGCCTAGTAAAATGCACTGAATAGAGATTTTAATTTTAAATTTTAATTTTGCAAAGTGGAAAGATATGGTGAGAGCTACTACTACTCCAAATAATTTTCCTTATGGATCATTTAAAGTTTACCTAAATCTAATATGACACAGTAACTTACAGTATTTCTTTTCGTCCATTTTTAAGATTGAAAACAAGGAATTGCGTGACCTTCTGACCATCAGCAAGGCATCTGTATGTACACCAAAAGAAGATTCTATTGAACCAGCCCCAGCAACAATAATTATACCCACTACTGTAACGACAGCAGCCACAATGGCTACAGCTGCAACCGTCTTGACCCCAGCAGTGCCACAGGAAGAAAATTCAGAACCAGAATCTAATACAGATCAGTGAAAAACACCAACATTCACCATATATTCACCATATTTGTATTATTATGCGCATATCTTTGTAGCACCACAAACCACCACATTCTCACTGCAGTCTTTTTTCTATTTGGCCAAAATCGACTTTTTCTACCTCTTATGTGATCCAATTAAGCAACGCAAAGCATAAGCAAATGTAAATAGCCACAGCTGCCATGGTTTACTGTACTAACTTCTAGTCTTTCCAGTTAATGTAGCTTATACGCTCACTCAGTGTCAAGACTGTTTTTAAACACAATATAGCTGAAGACTTGCAGTAGACAATTTCTATGTTTATTGTCAGTTGTGAATTTATATATGCATTGTTGGTGCTTTTTTCCATCTATGCTTCCAGGTGCCAATTTTTTTCTAATAATGTATTTCTAAATAATGTATACCACTTTACAGCTTTACAGTTTATTTAAAGTTTTAGAAAGTGTGTTTTGAAAATCACCTGTGTGGTCAACCGATGTTCATTGTCATCTCAGGAAATCAGTGTTATAGTGGTGTGTTCAAAATTAATTCAAATAAAGTTGATATAAAAATGTTTGAGTGACATTAAATTATCTAATTATTTCTCTCATTGGGCTCTGCATATTCCCCGACATTGTTAGTATCCAAACGACATCCATGTTTTTTGTATACAGTAGTTGCAAATGTGTTGACATAGTAAAATTACTTTGCATCATATCATTTAACAACTGTCAAGTATTGCCTACTTGAAACCATTAATACAGCCACACCTAGGAAAAAAATCTGACAAATAGTGATGGTGAGCTGAAGCCCCATGAAGCATTGATACTTTCAGTCAACTGTGCCGGCACATGTGCAAACACCTCATAAGGATTCATTTACTCTATGGCGCCATCAAGAGGTCAATAAAATGCAGTACACTAGAGACACCACCTGTGGCAAGCACACGCATGCACAAAATGGTTTATAGTTTGTGAGCGCTGAGCAGACGTTGTGTAATTTTATAATTACTATATAAGCAAACCTTATTGGGAGTGATCAAGTCAAAGTACTCCAAACAGGGGAAAACTTTATTTTTTTCTCTGGTTCCATCTTTTAAACCAGGGATCATCAAACTAAGGCCCGCGGGCCGACTCTGGCCCATCACGCCCCTTTGACCGGCCCCCCAGCCCCTCTGCCTTCCACCACTTGAACTGGCGCTATGAGGCAAAAGTTGTCATGGCCTTTTTTTTTTTAATCACTTTTTGTAATGCATCTTGTCGGCGGCGCGCGCATGCGCAGCGGCCCCTCCCCTAGCCACTCTATCACTGTCCTGCCTGGTTAGTGGGGAAACAAAATTTCGAATTCACTCTGTGTACATGTACATGATTGTTTTCGACAATAAAGCAAACTATGACTATGACTATGTATTCTGTTGTTAAAAAATTATATTTATATGAAGTATTTATATTTATATTTAAATAATTACAATATGTATTTACCACTGAATTGGCCATCGATTAAAAAAAAAAAAAAGTTTATTTTATAGGCCTATTTATTTGACTTTTATTAAGTGCTGCACACAATTGTTATTAATACAACTGTTATCAATATTATTAGTGTTAATATCAACAGGCCTACCTAAAATTTGTAAATTTTCACTCTTCTTTGCCAGTGTCATACAGCAGATGTTTCTTTCCTTGACATTTCTTAACTTTGATGTTATTGGTATTAGAAAATAAATAATTGGAATCTGAGGTATTTAAATTTAAAACAAAGTGTGAAGTACTTACTACTTTTGCAAACCACTAGTAGCGATAAACAGATATGTGCCAGGAATTCTATGTTGATATAGTTTTGTGGATGGCTGTACCAGGCTAGTGATGAGGCCTGCTGGCCTACCCGGCCCCCCGTCACAGTCAGGAGAGATAATGTGTCCCCCAGAGAAAAAAGTTTGGTGACCCCTGTTTTAAACACTCGCAGATACTAACCAAACACCAAACCAAACACAAGATGTACGGGCCAACTCCATTGCGTTTCGCTGTGCCTTATATTTCAAATGACACGCGGTCCACACACCAAACCAGCAAACCACTTTCTGAATCAGTCACGTGGTACGGTGCTTCATGAAGGTTCAAACGTCAGCGCTTACGTCATCAAACCACGCTCCGAACCACACTTCGCCTGGATTTTTTATTTTTGAACACACACTTTGAAGGCTCGACACAGACCGTAGCATCACTAGTTTGCAGTACAAGGACCCTACATATAAACATTCAAATATACTATCTTAGCACCTTGGGATCAATTTACTGATGAATGATTTTATAAACATATTATGGATACATTTCTAGTATATACTATGTACAGTTGAATACATTTTAACTATTTATTTTTGCAATAAAGTTTTGTAACAAGCCTCGCTAGTAACACTTTGACCTATGTGCATTTCATTTTGTGCGTTTCATAATTAATGTTAATGATTTGCTGAGAACCTATGTGGACGTAAGCTATGTAATGATGAACTCAGAAAACCCTAAATATGAAGAGTTTATGATTGTTGGAAAAAACTCTTATTTACAAACCAATGAAACAGCATCATTTGTGAGTTCTGTTGTTTATGGGTGTGACATTGGTAAATCCAGAAATTACATTAAAGGATGTTACACCTCCAGATGGGTGCAGGAAGTTGTTTATTACATTGTTAAACCTAAAAGCTAAAGTTTACCCACATTACCTGCCCTCATGATAAACCATAAGGCTTATAGAAATTTGAGATTTCATCTTGAACCCAGCAATATCAAGTGTAAACTCTATACCTCCACTTTCTTGTAGCCAGTACTAAAGACTGTATATTTCTTCCTTTTTTTATTTTTTAATTTTTTTTTATAAAAATGGGGTCAAACTAAACCAGTTTAATGAGCATTAGGGCTGCAACAATTTACTTATTGGGATTAGTAGACAAAAAATGCATATGAAAACACCTTTTTATAACAAGATAGTGGTATTATTAAATCAAAATTTAATAATTCATCAATAATACTCATACATATTCTCTATTCAGAAGCCTTCAGTCACCACCATACAGTCAATGGTCTCTGCATTTAACTAATATTTGGTTAATAATGTATAATGTATTTAAAGTCTCAGTATACATTAGAAATAATGCTACAAATAGTTGCAGCCCTAAAGAACATAATTACTTCAAGGATGTTTTATCAACATGACGAACTTCTACTGTAAAAAAAAAAGGCCATGAGTACATCTCAACTACTACTGTTGTAGGAATAACTTTAGATTTTATTTTTGTACATTTTTCAATTTGTAAAAATAATAAACAACAATCATGAAAAAAGTTGAATATTTATTGAAATGCTGACTTAATGTAACTTTCTTATTTTCACAAAGGAGTATTAAATCCAGGCAGTTTGCCAAAATGGCATTCAGCAATGGTTTTATTGCAGGCACATTTCCAGAAACTTTTTTACTGACATAGTGGCTAACTCTGTGAAAAAAAGAAAATAGAACATTTGAAGCCTGTTGTTATTCCAAGAACAAGTTATTTGAAGAATCATATTCAGTCACAGGGTCTTTGTTATCCTTCAGAAATTCAGTTGTTTGTGTCTAGTGTTGACAGAAGGCTGGGATTTGAATTGTTCAGCCCTACGCCCACAGACTCATCCAGCTCAGTATGGAAAGAGGTTGCAGCCCTGATAAAAGTGCTCACTACAAGACCCCCACTAAACAAACAGTGCCACAACAAACCACACAAGCACAGGCATGAGAAATACTGAGGCAGGGGTCACTCCCCACTACCTACAGCAGACAGGGAAAACAAATTAATGTTATGGCACCAAAATGCATGAGCACTTAAGTGCTCCATTGAAGCATGTCAGGGCTCTCAAGTTTTGAGCGGGGTTGTGCGGGGGGAGTGAACAATTTTTCCCGAGGAGCGGCTGAAAACGCGCGGTGCCTGCATTATCAAACCGATTTTCTGGGCACAGAAGCACTGTGCGTGAGAAATACCATGTGTGGCGTGTGAACACGTCGAATTGCGTGTGTCACACTCTCAATGCGTGAGACTTGCGAGCCCTGTAGCTTTGTTGTTGAATTTAGCTAAAGTCAAACAATATTTATATCATGGAAAAGTTGCAATATTAAGGCCTTCAAGCAAAGCTATATTAAGTGTGGTATCCAAAATAAACTGTCTTGGAAAAAACACATTAAAAACAAGATCACTGTCATGCAGTATTAAGTCCAATTTTAAGTCAAACCCTGTACTTGTACTAAGTTTCCAACATGCAGGTCTGCCAGATTATTTTCTATTATAAAATGTTCATAAGGCACAAGCCCCTAAAAACTCCTTTAACTCAAACCATTCTGTTAGATGTCTTCCTTAAGTATTTTCGTAAGTACATTATTGCTAATGTATTCACTCCAATTCACTACAGAAACTCACGTGTAAACAAATAAGATATGGAATGGCTTGTAACCTTTTGCATACTCTGCAAAACTCTGATAAAAGCTATGCATGATATTTATACAGAAATTAATTTGGCATTTTAAGCTCATTAAATGCTGTTTGGCACACCCCAACACTCTGTCTCCCCCTAGAGGATACTCAGGGCTATCACCACTGGCTGTTATCAGGGTAGCTGGGCACAGCAGCAGGGTACTGGGGCAGAGTGGGGCCCTGTGCTGTTTAGGCCACAACAAAAGCCCGCTTCTCTCACTGGGGCACTCTTCCACATCCCTGTGGCCCATTCCTCCTGGGCACGCTGCATGCTCCCGCCCCCGCCACGGTACAGCCTGTTAACCTGACCATTCAGAGGAAATAAGGAATCAATTTAAATGAAATCATGGGCCTGTTGAAGGACATGTGCTATAGGGTCAAAATATGTGACACTATATTGGAAGACTTTATGAAACTTTTGTGATGGAGGGTATCTTCCACTTAATGGAATAAAACCTCTCTATTGTCATGGAAACAAGAACATTCATATCCTTTCCTAAAAGGTAATTTTTGTCAATAAAAACAACTGCAACTGAATAAATGTATGATAAATATGCTTAATAACATACAATGGACTAACCTGGGAAATCCCAGGCTGCTTTGCATGATCGTTCCAATCTAAAAGACAGCCTGGCAACTAGGCTAAGCGAGGGCTCCTGATATGGGGAGCCAATCAGAGAGCGGGGAGGAGTGGAAAGACGGTGCCGCGAACTACGCCACAAACGGAAGCTTGTAGTTTGAACTGACAACTGACATGATTGCCTATGGGCTACGTATACGCTAAATTATAGAAATTCGTTACGCCCAATAAACGGCCGTTGGCAATCGTAAACCACACATCCGCTACGAGATATTCAGTAGGTGGCTCCCAGACCATATATCACTTATGATATGGTCTGGTGTAAACCAGGCAAACAATTGACCATTCCAGGAGAAGCAATAAAGCATTTCCAGTTATGTGAATGAGCCTCCACTAGAAAAGTTTCATACTGCACTTTTCAGGGAATGTTTTAAACAGAAAATATGATTTTTATTTTATTTCATAAGAGCCACATCAGCGAGACAATAAGATGTTAAAATTATAGTATTATTGTAGCATATTGTGCACATGAGTTGTTCACTCACCTTGATAAGCACCAGTGCCATTAAAGCAGTTACCAGTGTGAAGAGCAGTGTGGTGATCAGCATTACAATAGCAGAGCCCACATTGTAGCTGAAAAAGATCACTGTTGCAATCCAGCCACTTTATTTCAAGTGGAATCAGATGAAATTAAGTTAACAGGTTAGTTAAAGTGAAACACAGCACCAAAACCAAGGTTATAATACAGCAGCTACCATAGCAGAATGCAGTTAAAAGACAAACCACTGCAAAAGAGCATGACAGTGCTCAGTTAATGTTCTTAATATTCCCTTGAATGAATGCAAGCAAAGCCTAGTCCAGTTTGTGGGCCATCATTATACGAAATTAAAATTCAGATTATTTATTTACATTAGCTTTACACAAGTGGATGCAAATTAGAGGATTATTCACATTAAAAACAAAAGGCAATATAACGTAACATAGTGACTTAGATTTGTCAAACTATGTACTGTGTTAAAAGTAATAGGGAATGGAATGGAGTACTCTCATTCAGCTACATTAAATGAAATCATTTTTGTTTCAAGTCTGACAGAGCAAATAGCTTAACTATTGCAAATAGCTATGTCCTAAAAACTCACCATGTTCCCCAGTTAGAGATGCCTAATGTCTGAATAAGAGCCAACACACACTGAAGGAAGAATATGAAAAAGAAGGCCATGAAGTTGAAAGAGCTATCTGCCCTGAAAATAAAACAGGAAATCATTTGCCTTTGAAGATACTTATAGAGGTTTTCTATATTTTGTTTAACAAGCATAAAAAGGACCTGTATTTTGGAAACATTGCATGACATTTGTGTTGCACATACTAACCTGAAGGCTTTGTACAGTGGTCTGAACCAACAAGTATAACTGCACGGGCTGAAAAGAAGGAGCCAAAGTAAAGAGAAGCCAACGTTCGTAGCACTTCCACCACCAATCCACCAAGCAAGACAAGAAATGACATTGATGCAAAGAGTGGCTGAATACACTGCAAAGGAGACAGTATATGAGTATACATGTTTGTGCCTTAGAAACCGTATCAAAATGATGAGGTGAAGGAATTTCCTCATCAATATTCTGGTAAAAGCATGGCTTGATTTTCATGAATTTGGGCAGGGGAGGAAAGTTATTCACTCTCACTCTCTAGGACAAAAGAGAAAACAGTTCAGTCATTTCAACTTATACTGTGCTAAGTTTTTGTGATAATGGATTTATCATTAAAAACAATAACAGACCTCCCTTTTAAAAAAAAAATTAAACGAAGTTATCTGAAACAAAGAAGAGATGGAAACTCACAATTAGACTAACACAAGAACAGTGAAACAAAGACTGGTGATTTTGTCCAGCAGCTTGAATCTCCAGCTGAACTGAACTTAATTCTTAACTCGCACTAATCGGTTATAGTTCACCTTGCGTTAACTGACATAAACATTACATAAACATTTATCATTATAAACGCAATGGCTGTAAAACGTATTTTTTTAAGGGGGGGATACATTTTTATTTCAACTTATCTAACTAAAGCTACTACTTAATACACATTGATTAAGTTATGTAGCGGATATAATGGCATAACTAAATTCATAATGTATTTAGTTTTAGCATTTAATACCAGCTAGGGCCGAGTTTTTAACCGTCGCGTAGATCAGTGTTTCCCAACCTTTTTTGTCTTGTGTACCCCCTGAGCCTTTTTGTCATACCTCAATACCCCCTCACTTTCGTTTTGATAATTCCCCTAAAGTAGAATGTGACACAACGAATTATTAAATGAAAATAATTTAATTTCATCTCCTTAATTTGAAAATTTAATTCTCAGGCATTTTCTCTCTTTTATTTAACTCAAATCTAATCAAATTACAATTAAAAAAAATTCAAAAAAATATCCCCCTGCGCCTAGCAGCGACACTGCTGAGTACCCCTGCAGTGTGCTTGTGTACCCCTGGTTGGGAAACACTGGTGTAGATAAATCTATAAATTTGTTTTTTATTTGCAAATTAACATGAAACAAGGATTGAGAGGAGTTTTCAGTTGATTCAAAGCGCATAAAAACACAGAAGTCCAGTTAAAAGATGAAGCGTTACCGTTTCTTTACATTTCCGGCTAATAGTGATGTTACGGTCTGTGTCGAGGCTTCCAACTGTGTGTCGAGTAATCAGCAAAAATCCAGGCGAAGTGTGGTTCGGCGCGTGGTTTATTGATGTAAGCAATGCCATTTGAACCTTCATGAAGCACTGTACCACCTGACTGATTCAGGAAGTGGTTTGCTGGTTTGGCGTGTGAACAGTATTCGAGTTGAGGGGGGATGGAGGGGTGGCATCTTCCCTGGGGGAAAAAATGGTCAAAATCATCCCTCTTTTAAAACGGCCATCCCTTCTTCCATCCCTTGTTGCATTTTATCAATCAGGCATGAAAATCCCTCACCTTTTGGTGAAATTCACCATTTTGAAGTCAAAATAGCCAGTGCCAAGAGCCAATCATAGGCCAAACTGCGCTCCCACTTCCATGTTGCAGTATAATTACCCATGATTGCGCTCCCGCCAATCATGACGATTAGCGCTGTTGTGTTTGCGCCTGTTTGTCAATCAGCTATGAGTGACCTTCATGAATATCTACGTGGCATTTCCAGAGAAGAAGAATCCTTAACTTGCTACGTTAATGCTACATAAGAAGAAACTCTCACCTCGGGACACGGGATACATTCAGGATATGTCCATTTCTCCGGATCTCCGGATTATTAAAATTCGTGGATATACGTGATACGTGCATACACATGGATACGCAAACTATCGGGAGTGACCGCGTTCTTATGGGTGAGTCATATTATCAGATTATTTCTGTGTCAAAGGGACATATTAGCTGACAGCAGGGGCCTTATGTCAGGTCTAAACCAGGACTAAACCAAGACTAAACCAGGACTAAACCGGGTCTAAACCAAGACTAAACAAGGACTAAACCAAGACTATACTGGGTCTAAACCAGGACTAAACCAGGTCTAAACCAGGTCTAAACCAGGACTAAGGTGTGTGTGTGTGTGTGTGTGTGTGTGTCTGTGTGTGTGCGTGCATGTGTGTGTGTGTGATAACATATATCCTGTGTATTATTGAATTATTGAATGATTATATGGACTTTTTGTTATAAAAGCATTTCCATTTTAACAAAGTACCTCCTAATTCTGCCCTGCCCTGAAACACCACAGTGATGTCAGTGATGGGGGAGGGCTTAGCTTAATGTCAGGCAAATTAGTTCCTTTCTGTTCCACAAGCAGATCTTTAACGGGGAATTTCTCAGATTGTTGCCTTCAGAATGTGCTGCTTTCACCAGGGGGGTTGTTTCTTTCCGATAAATAGTATTGTCTTGTGGAGGCTATGCAACTGAGAATGCAAGCTCTGAATCAGATGGGATTTAGGATTTGCCTTGTGTAGCAAGTCACACTAAAATGGACTAGAATGCGGGAAATTGCATCTAAGAAATACAAAATTTTCTGGGGGAGGACCCCCCACACCCCCCACTGGAAAATATGTCACATAAATGAAATATTTCACCATCTGCCCTGGTTTCATTATACAACTTGACTACTGCGTGTGAAACGCGTGTCATTTCAAATATAAAGCACAGCGAAACACAATGGAGTCGACCTGTATATCTTGTGTTTGGTTTGGTGTTTGGTTAGTATCTGCGAGTGTTTAAAAGATGGAACCAGCGGAAAAAAAATAAAGTTTTCCCTTGTTTAGGAGTACTTTGACTTGATCACTCCCAATAAGGTTTGCTTATATAGTAATTATAAAATTACACAATGTCTGCTCAGCGCTCACAAACTATAAACCATATTGTGCATGCGTGTGCTTGCCACAGGTGGTGTCTCTAGTGTAGTACATTTTATTGACCGCTTGATGGCGCCATAGAGTACATGAATCCTTATGAGGTGTTTGTACATGTGCCGGCACAGTTGACTGAAAGTATCGATGCTTCATGGGGCTTCATCTCACAGTCTCAAGTCTCACGCTTTGAGAGTGTGACACACGCAATTCGACGTTCACACGCCACGCATGGTATTTCTCACGCTCAAATTTAGTTACGCAATTCAAGCGCAATTACGCTCCTCGGAAATAACGCAGTCTCACGCACCACCCGGCTCAAAACTTGAGAGCCCTGCATCTCACCATCACTACTTAACCAGACTTCTGTGTTTTTATGCGCTTTACTTAGATATTTGAAATATCTATAACAGAAATTTACAGGTTATTGATTTGAACGTCAGTTATACATTAGCTGATGTTTACTATACGTCTTTTTTTGCTTTACTATTTTTGACCACAAGATGGTGCCATTAGATTTACCATTCCGGTTCCAATACCAATTTTACTTGCTAAATGAATTTACAACATTTATCTGTAACTCCATATTTTTAAAGACCTTTGGAAAATCTCGTAGAACCTCCTTGAAGTGGGCGATATCTTTCCGTTCTCCCGTTGCCTACAGCCTGTGAACGCCTCACGGTAGCGCTGACACTTGAAGCCTGACCCGAGCTAAAGCTTAGCATGTCTGAGAAAGAGCTGGGGAAGAAATGGGACCGCTGCCTGGCTGATGCGGCTGTCAAGCTCGGTAAATATGTACAGGTCTTCCGCTTATACATCCAGCTATATGTTCCATAATAAATACCTAAAATTTCCACGGATTTCATAGTTCTTCCCAGTTGTCATTGGCTGCATGAGGCTAGCTAGTCCACGTAAAGGACACACTTGAAATATTGTCATGTTTCCGCTACTACAGAATACACTGTTATTCCCATATAATCTGTGTGAATTGCTTTAATAAAGGTTTGATATGAGCAGTATTGTGTATACATTCATAGTAGCTCACAGTTTGAATGAAATGGCAGTCTGCCCTGTGGCCACCTCCTTACGCGTGAATCCAAAATGACAGGTTCAATAGTGCGGCTTCATTTTGTCCAGTTTGTTCATTCTGCTTTGTTGCAGGCACCGGTCTGGGATTGGGAATAGTCTTTTCTGTCATCTTCTTCAAACGTAAGTCAGGATCAAATTTATGTTCATCTCCTTTCATGGGCTGTGTGTTTTGCCCAACACCTGGCCAATATTTGGACAATTTCAAGCCTTATGAAATGGGGTAACCTAATTTATTTATAGGTGTAAATAGGCTCTCCACTACACATTATGTATCTATAATTAAATTCTGACCTCACCATGGCCTGACAAACTGCCAGTGTGCTTGTCTATTGAATATATTTTTTATTGTTCAGCCTCTCATGTTCTGAATGAGTAATGGATAGTTGCAGTGAAATAATTTAATTTACCTTATAAGGCAATAAGACTTTTATCAAAATTGTGACCTTGGCTTTATAAAATTGTTATTTACTCATTTGCCATTTTGCCCCCATCAAGTGCCTCCACTTCTCTGTATTTTATATTGACCTGTGGATATGAGAGTGGGATGTAGTAGACTTGGATTTGAGAGTGGAGGGGTCAGTGTTTGGGTCAAGGACAAAGCGCACTGTGTCATATAATCTGTCAAGTGTTTTCTACAACATTAAATTAATATATAATATATTTGTATTGTATTTGTAGGACATACATGGCCGATCTCTCTGGGCTCTGGTGCTGGACTGGGGATGGCCTACGCAAACTGTCAGAATGATCTAAGATCACATTACATGTTACGGAAAAGTTAAAAGGTTAGTGCCTATTTTTAGAGTCCTAAACAAAACTCTGATTATGTTTTGTTGTCCTTGTTAAAACTGACCACATTATTAGATCCTCTAATCACTCAATGCAGCAATTCTATGCATTTACTGTTGTCAAATCTGCTGTATTCGTAAACAAAAAAAAAAAAAAGAATATTAAGAAATTATAAAACATCATTATTAATCACATTTCAGTCATGTTGCCAAAATATTTTGTTGGTCCCAGATTATATAAACATGTAAGAATGTCAATCAGAATTACTTTTATATATCCTCAAGGATTTCAACCTATATTCTCATCATACTTATTGTGTTGTATTTTTCTTACAACTGATATTAAATGCGCTTCTTAAATGTGTTCTTTTCAAATTTTAAAGAAATATTATTCAAATTATTATTATTATTGATCTTGATGTTTTAAAGCCTAAATGCTTTGAGTTTGCTGACAGAATGTGGACACTTCCATGCTACAAAGACTTTATTTGAAATGTATGAATGTGTTCAATGGTCAACGGAAAAGGCCTAACTCCATCTGTTGTATGCTTTCTCACAGGAGGCGTAGCTGCATTGTTCATGGGCTATTTTTCTTCCATTTGTTTTGTCATCATTAATATTGCACTGTTGTCGGACAACTCCTTCATGTGTGTATCATTTATGTGGGTCTAATCACGTTTATTTAATAAAATGGGAGTGTTTTTTTCAAAAATAAAATGTAATGAATGAAACCTGATACTAAAAATGTATAATAAATGAATCCAAAAATTAAGGATGTAATGACTTCATGAAAATGTATTTATGAATGCTCGTGGGTGGGTGTGTGAAGTGTTGGAAATGTGGTGTTACTGTACCATAAGGAGGTGGGCTAGGAGCAGCAGAGGGGGTTAGGAGGTTGACAGATGACAGCCGTGCACTAGTGGACATTAGTCAGATCTGGGAGCGTTTGAGGACAGGAAGCTGTGGTTGTCAAGGCTAAAGATAATTTAAAATTTGATGGATTGTAATACATACATCTCCCCTCACTCCTATTTAGTTTGGTGGCATTCACTGAATAATTCTTAAATTCCCAAGTGAAGAGTTGAAAACAAAAGGTATTATAAACATGCAGACACACTGAATAATCATGTTTATATGATATATTCATATAATAACAGTACATGCTTGGTTGCACAATGTATTACCAGGGCCATCAATAATATTTTGCACACATTGTTCATTGATCATTACACACAGATGACTGAACAATTTTGTTAAAATACATTTAGCTGATAAGATAACTGCAATTTGTACTGCATATAACATTAAACAAAACCGTAGTTGTCCCTTTAAAGTGAAAATATTCTTATTAACTTAGCAGTTGAAGCTAAATTGCACTGGAGTAACTGAAATCAAAAGCTTAATTGGTTTCTGTGTGACTCTGGCTTGAGATGAAATGACAGACACGCTCAAGATAAAAAAAATAAAATAAAACTTATTAAATTTAGAATGTGTGAAGAATGTGTTCCCTAAAGCTTAGGTACCAATATCAAAAATGATAGCAAGTACTCAAGAGTTATTCGTTAAGTGATCAGACAGTGCTGTGAATCACTTGTTGAAAACACCATGACCAAACATGGCAGGAGACCACCCACGGCTGTTCCTATGATTAGACTGATCAACTTCTGGCTGTGATGGTGCATTAACAGCTCCAACACGTTCCAGGCTTACAGACTGGCTGAGGTGCGCTAGAGTGGCCGACACGGGGATTAACCACAGCGAGCGCACTACCTGTAGAGCTCTCACGGACAAAGCCATGCTCCGAAAGACACAAGACTCACAAATCCTTGCTTTTCATTTCGACTCCTTGAAAAAAATACAACAATTCCACCAAAAGGATTTACTCGTGCACTTGTACCATGTGAGGCAGGACTCAGAGAACTGCTCCACTCGTCTTCCCGCCGGCAGACTGCGTCTCTCCTCTCCGCATGTGCCCTCCTTCAGCTCCAGTTGAACGCTCCCAAACTCACACTCAGAAGCTGAATGGTTCACTCCGGCTCTGAGCTGTGAACGAGAGGGAGACTGGCACAAATGGAGACGTAAGGAAACTTGATTTGGGGATTTCCTTCACTTAGAAATGTTCTGGAGATATTTGGATACAAATTTGTTTTGGATTTTTTTTTATGTGATGCTTTTTTATTCTTCAATCACAACAGATCTTGTACAACAACTGGATTCTCACAAGATTTAGGCAATGCTTTTGTACCAATGGTTTGTTGCAATACTGGCTCTAATATGCATGTGCAAGGTTCAAAAACTTACCAAAATGTGTACAATACTTACAGCTCCAGCTCCTATTTAAGTGGAAAAAACAAAAATTGATGATTAAAAATGGCATGAAAAGGTTAAAAATATTCAACTTTGTATTCATTGAGAATTGATTTTTTTTCCTTCTTCTGAAAACAAGGCTAATTGCATCACTGCCATAAAAGTACCTGTCATTTAGATTAATTAAAAAGAAAACGGCATCTTTGACCTGAAGACCACCTGAAGATCATGACAGATTCTTATTTCTCAGCCTCCTCGGGGAACCTGAGCAGCACAGCCTCCTCAGCCAGTGCTTGGGACATCACTGGTAGTGGCCCATGGCTGTTGGCGTTCATGTTAACTGTTATTATTCTGATGACTGCTTTTGGAAATATGCTGCTCATCGCTTTAGTATTTGCCCACCGGTCTTTGCGCTGCACCTCCAACTGTTTCTTAGTATCTTTGTTCTTCTCTGACCTCATGGTGGCGCTAGTAGTGATGCCCCCAGCCATGTTAAATGTACTGTGTGGAGCGTGGGTCCTGTGGCCTGCTTTTTGCCCCATTTGGCTTTGTTTTGATGTCATGTGTTGTAGTGCATCCATTTTGAACTTATGTGTGATAAGTCTGGACAGATACATCTTCATCATCTCTCCACTGCGTTACAAGCAAAGGATGACCCCGCCACGGGCATTACTCTTAGTAGCAGCAGCTTGGGGGTTAGCAGCTTTAGCTTCTTTCCTTCCTATTGAACTAAAATGGCACAGTTTGGGTCACTGGAGTGGACCCTCACAAAGCAATTTGAGCTACTCTGATAACCTTTACCCAGAGTCCTACTTTCAGCTGTCACCAGGGGGACTTTCATTTCAGTGTCGCTTGAGAGTGACCCTCCCTTTTGCCCTGGTGGCTTCAGTACTAACCTTCTTTTTGCCCTCAAGTGCCATTTGCTTTACATACTGTCGGATACTTCTGGCAGCAAGAAGGCAGGCAAAGAGAGTCGCCGCCCTGAGCCACCCGCCTCACCCACACGCCTCTCTGGGGGAGCCCTCAAGACCACCTTCACCTGGGGCCATGGCTGGAAACCCAGACGGAGATGACTGTAGTCACCACGAGCCTTTGGTGGCACCACATGCACCGGTAAGAAATAGAAAGCAAACTTAAGTTATTCTTCTCTACAAAAACAGCTAAAATTCAATTCATATTAACAATTTACAAATATTAACTCTAAGCTTAATGAATTTTTTTACGATTAACTGAAAGTATTGCTGAATTCAACTTTTATTAAACATGGATTTCACTTTGTATCTTTTATTCACAGCTATAAAAAAAAAGACGGTAAACATGGATTAAATAATAAGAGCCCTAACAGTTTCAACAGGCTCATTTGGAGTTGCCAAATTACAAACCAGGACCAGAACATCCCTGAAAAAACATTAATTACTGTACCCGACAAATCTATTAATAAATGCTTTATTTCTTAGTTACTGAATACACAAGATGAGAAAATAATATTGATGAACAGTATTGTAAGACCTATTCAGAATCAGGTTAAAAAACACCTTGTTAAAAACACAAATTAAAAAGGGTCTTTGTTAAACACAATTTAGTATGTTTTACATTTTCAATGTAATTAGGTGTTTTCTAAAAGCCAGTCTCACAATCAAGGCCAAAGAGCGTTAATTAAAATGTGTCAATGAATTGAATCAATTTATATTCTACTATACTTTTTAGCTGCAGGTTAGGTATAAATGGAGTAGCTTTGATGAATGGTTTTTAACATTGTCTGCTCTGAATGACTCACCCTTTTGCATAACTCTTTTACCTGCAGTGACACAGATTCTTACGTGGACATTTTAAAAAATATGTCACAACGTAAGTTAATAAAATACTCCACAATGAGATACTCCAATGTACTGCTAATGATAAACTGAATGAAAATGTCTGTATAATCAGTGTAATATGAATTCTTTTAAAGGGCCTACAGCTCTGGAAAAAGAGACCGCTGCAAAATTATCAGTTTTTCTGATTTTACTACTAATAGGTATGTGTTTGGGCAAAAGGAACATTTTTGTTTAAGGCTATAAACTACTGACAACATTTCCCCAAATTCCAAATAAAAATATTATCGTTTAGAGCATTTATTTGCAGAAAATGACAAATGGTCAAAATAACAAAAAGGATACATGTTTTCAGACCTCAAACAATGTAAAGAAACAAGATCAAATTCATTTTAAAACAACATAATACTAATGTTTACACTTAAGAAAAGTTCAGAAATCAATATTTGGTGCAGTAACCCTTATTTTTAATCACAGCTTTCATGCGTCTTGGCATGCTCTCCACAAGTTTTTCACATTGTTCTTGGGTGACTTTATTCCTCTCCTGGTGCAAGAACTGAAGTAGCTCAGCTTTGTGTTTGTGTTGGAATTCAACAGACACTGGAATGGAATGGCTGTAATACATGTAGAGATGCTGATTTCAGAAAAAAATACAGTGGTCTCTTATTTTTTTCCAGAGCTGTATGTTGTAATGTTGTTTCTTCATCAAAACATCCCTGGAGTTTTGTTTCATTCACACGTTTAAGGCACAAAGTTCTTCCTCTACCTTGTAATGTCATGTGGTAATACAGAGCTCCACTGTGGTTTTAAACTCCATACACCTTCGCTAAAATCATTTGAATGATTTCAGTAGAGATTCCTAATCTCTATTGAACTGAAGGTAGACATGAGAATTTTCATCTTTGGCGATGTAAATGTAGACAGACTAATAACAAAGGATTACTCAAATGTGCGAATGAAACAAAATACAACTCCAGGTATGTTTTTCAGGAGGTAACAACATTATAACATGGCCTAAAGCTCACAAGAATCAATTTTGTATATAAAACCTTTAATAATCTTGGTGCAAAAAGCAATACACACACACACAAGTACAAATTAGAGACAAATACTAATAATTAATTGTGCATGTTGTGGGATTTTTAGTGTGAAAAAGTTTCCTTAGCACTTTGTCTATCAGCTTTACTTTTAGAATTGACACCTTACAGTAATGTGTTCAAGAACCAAAACAAAGTACCTAACAACAACCAGTGATATGTGTGATCCTCCATTTCCTATACTAACCACACTAACCTTGGCCCTCCCATTGGCCCTGCAGCACTCAGTCACCAGTGAGCGACGCCTGGCCCATCGTCAGGGTCGGCGGGCGCTCAAGGCCAGCCTCACGCTGGGGGTGCTCCTGGGGCTCTTCTTTAGCACGTGGCTCCCTTTCTTCATCACCAACATGGCCCAGGTCAGTGGAGGCTACAATGTAAAGTATAGTGACTGTCAGCATCATTCAGTCATGCTAATGGGAATTAGGGATGCACCAGTTCAATACTGGTATTGAATATCTGCACCAATACTGAAAAATAAAATGGACTGGATATTGGCTTCAAATATCGGTTCAGTCGATATCCTGGTTGGATATACTGTATAAATTATTGTAATAAGACAATTACTGGTCATAGTCTGCCCAGAAAGTCTCATAATGTTAGAATTTGTATTTATACAAAGTTGAGATAAATAACAGATACATAACACATTTGGATCAGTTCTTTATTTTTGTTTTAAGGAAATGTTTTCAGTCTCTGCTCTGGTATCTGCACTTACTTAAATCTATATTATTCAAATCTTTATCGGAACTGAAAAAGTTGGGTTGGTGCATCCCTAATGGAAATCAACATAGTATAGGCTACTGTGAACAATATTATTTTGCTAAAACAAATGATACAAGACAAGCAAATACAGTGGGTAGGGAACACAGAGATTGGCCCATTATGTTTATGTATTCCTCCCAAAAAATGTTAATTTACCCTACTCAAACTTTGCAGTGACATCACGCCGGGGGTGTTCAATGTGCATGCCCATTGGTGGAATGTTCAACAGTTACCCATTGGTGACCCAATGCAGACATTAGTAAAAACTGCATTTAAAAAAAAAAAAAAAAAAAAAAAAAAAAATCTGAAAATGTACCAAAAAAATAAAATAAAAAATAAAATATTGATTTAGGCAACATTTTCTGCAGCCTCTGATCAAAATAAGCGTTCATGGTCTTGTTAAGGTGTTTGATTTTGAACTAAAAGGTGAGAGTGTCCAACTGAAAAAACTGCTGGTTAGCTTGTGAGTGTAATGTTATTTGAGAGGGACTTGTTTAACAGCACAAATTAGCTCACCTTCTGGTTCAAAGTTAGTTCTTTCAGGTCAGATTGTGTTAAAATAAAGATCAGATTAAAATCCAATTTGAGTAACAAAGCTTCTAACAGAGCAGTACTTTCAGTTAGCTTCTCACCCCCAGGGAATGTTGACAACATCAGCTGCGAAGTATCAGTAGATTAAAAATACTTATGATAGAATTATAGTTTTTGATGGCTGTACAGATAAGACTTGTTGACTTTATTTGTTAATATGCCTTGTTTCTGTTCCTTTCAAAATCACAGCTGACATTTACAGCTTCTCCATTTACAGCCTATTTTAGTGTCAAAGAGCTCACAAAATAATCAGATGTTAATACCCCTAAAGGCTGCGAGTGACTGCTTTTGTCAAATCACCCGTATGAGTTGTTTTTGTCATTTTTCCCACAAAAGCGAAAATGCGTCTCTTGAAAAACTGTGAAAGACAAACACACTTGGATACCGGTCTATTTTGGTGCTGGCCAGTCTTGTCGTCACACCGATCCAACTAAGAAATAGTTTTGCATTTGAGTTTTTTGCATGGCTGACTCATCATTTGAAAACAACATGAAAAAGTGCCATGTAGGACCAGCTTTTGGGATACTTGGATCTGATTAGACAGCTGCGTTGATTACTCACAGCAAACAGAAAATTTAGAAGAGAGCAAATGAATGTCAGAAATCAGCTTAGTCTAATTGGTCATGTTAATTGCTTTTTTGGAGTATTCAGTGATGCTGTCGTTTTGATTATCCATCTGTGCCCACTCGCTCCTCCCTGCCGTAGACATGTAGAGCCTCACAGACTGTGGCGTGTCTGCTCTTTCCTTCCTTTTTCGCACTCAATTTGGTGTGTGAAGCGCAGCCCTCCCGCGCTCCTGTTCCCACCTCCTCGCCGTTTCATCTTCATAGTATTGAAAGTTCTCCTCTAACAGCTGGCTCCTCTTTCACTGTTCCCCCTCTACCTCCTGCTAATGTATACGCAGGATTCATGCAGAAACAATGTGATAATTAGCCAAGGTTTCTGTTTCAACCACATTGTTCATTATGCGTTTTTATATTGTTGATAGGTTCCAGGAGTGCACAGCTGAACCAGTGATACACAATGAAGGTTTCAATAAATCATGTAAAATCATTGTATCTGTATAAAAGGAGATATCATATACAGTCTTTGGTTAATAAACTTTTGCTGGTGAGGGTCTGCCATCTACTTATTTCCATGGAGATGTCAATGCTTTACCTGTAATATTCCACTGGCGATAAACAGTCTCCAGGGAAAAGCCGGTGACGCCACCAGGTCAATTAACAGGTTGAATTTGTGGAAAGTGGAATGTTTTTCAGGGTATTTATAAAAACACATGTAAATGATCACTGCAAGATGTCATGCTCAATGCCATATAGTGACATTCCATAGTATGGCAAAGCAATAACAGCGTAGCAAAACAATATCTCCATGGAGACAAGCAAACGGCATATCACACCACAAAAGTTGCAAGCAAGATTGCTTTTTTAGCACAAAATATGTATCAAGGGCTGGGACTTTAATAATTAAAAATACATTTTAGTCAAGTTATTATCAGTATATAAGCTGAATATTAAAATATTAAGCCATATATACTGTATAACAAAGGTTTAACAATAAATGGAAAAATTGTCATGACAGAAGTTACTTATTAGCTAAATGAAATTACTATTCAGCAGAGAACAGTTGTTTTATTTTTTATTTTTCAGTTTCTAAAACTAGTAAAGTTTTAGAAACTGAAAAATATGATTCATGAAAGACACTGATGAGTCACAGTGCAGGGGAAGCTTGTACAGCACACTCTAAAACAATTTCTTGTGTCCTAGTCTGGCTTTCTAAAAACCAAATTATATGTTGGAATTTGTGTGTGTGTGTGTGTGTGTGTGTGTATGTGTGTATGTGTGTATGTGTGTGTGTGTGTGTGTGTGTGTGCGCTTGTTTAGAAAATTTGAAATTATTACAACTTTCTTCACATGTGCTAGACATACAAAGGAATCAAATTTTAAGTTAAATTAATTTGGAATCTATAAAGAATGACGCTTATGTAGAATATGCTCTTTTGCTCAATGGCAATTGAACGCTGGGTAACACATTACAATAACTACACTTTTAATAGCCTTCTAATAATGGCCGTAAAGCTTGAACAAAAACTTGCTTAGTAACTTAATACCTACTACTCACTAATGCATAATAATCCAAACTCCTTAAAGATCCCATGACATGGTACTTCTTGATGCTTTTATATGGCACCTTAATGGTTCCCTAATACTGTAAATGAATCCTTCTCCAAAATCAAGTCTCAGTGCATGAGATATGACTCTGACTGTCTTCATGAGGCTAAATATGTCTCCGAAACGCTTTATTCTGGGCGTTGTTGCTTGAATGCAAATGAGGAGTACAGAGACAGGCCAGTGCAGCGGGTGGGGGTGTGGTCAAATGCGCCGCTGGTTCCTCGTTTAGCAGTGCGGTGTGCGCTGGCCCCACTTCCGTGTGTGTAAGCGCGGAGGAAGATATGAGACGAGTTGCATTAAAAAAACACATTTCCACAGAAAACAAAATTAAACCACTGCTGTTTCAGAGGTTTGGACGCTCGGATAAAGGACATCCGAGCCTGGAGACATTCTCACATGTCTCCAGGCAAATAAAAAAAAACATCTCGCATTTCGTAGCTCGTTTGCGGTCCAAGTTCTCTGGGCGTGATTTCTAGAGACGATGGGTAGACATCCAGACGGGGGGTGGAAACCTTTCCACGAATGTGACGTCAGAAAGTTCCCTTGTTCAGAATCGCCCGTTTGGGCTGTCTTTTTTGCAAACGTGGAAAAGGATCGCAAATGCTCAGTTTACACATTTCGCAACTTTTAGCCATGGGGGGGCTAGATAGGGTAGGGGAGGTCACATTAACGTTCAAAAACCTCAGAAAGTGAAAATTTCATGCCATGGGACCTTTAAATAAGTACCGCAGATCCTTCATCCCCATCACCATCAGACTGTATAACTCTACTATATAGTCCAAACGTGCAATATTTTTTCCATACTCTCCCAGTTACTGTTTTTTATTATTATTACTTATTTTATTATTACTTATTTTATTTTATTCTGGCCTGCATGCACTTTCTTTCTTGTTCAAACTGTCTGCCTGGAGCTGCTGTGGCAAGTAAATTTCTCTTATGAGAACTCAATAGTCTTATTTTATCTTAAGTAGTTATTAAGGCTGAGTAATTCTTGAAGGTGCACTATGTAAATTTCTGGCTGGCGGGTCTGTCACCATAGAAATGTTGTTGCTTATGACTATAATATTAAACTCATTTATTTCCATGGAGACAGGCACCAAGCTAATTTACAGGTCTGATTTGTGGAAAGGTGCGCCCACGTACAGTAGAATACATATTTTTCAAGTTATTGTTTTATTGTAAAAAAAAAAAAACTTCTATAATTAAACAATAAGCATGTTTAATGTCATACTGTGGTACATTTCAGGGAAAACACATTTTAGGAAAAACAATCTTCCTAGTCCATCTCCATGGACACAACCAGGAGCCGGACTCTTACCAGAAAAGTTACATGGTGCACCTTTGTACCAGTTGTAAATGTTTTTGTTTGTGTTTTTTTGTTACAGCTATACACAAAATAGACAAATACAGAGTTTCTTTCAATCTTTTTGTCTCACTGTAGGCTGTGTGTGAGTGCGTCCCGGTGGCCTTGTTTGACGCCATTACCTGGCTGGGCTACTGCAACAGCACTATGAACCCCATCATCTACCCTCTGTTCATGAGGGACTTTAAACGTGCCCTGGGGAAGCTTTTACCTTGCTGCTCGTCCCGTTCACCCCGGAGACCATCACCCGCGTTGTCTCTGTCTCTCCGAAACTCTGGAGAGCCCAACATGGTGAGCAGCCCCGCCTCTCCTCTGCCCTCTGACCCCATGCACCCTCCAGCCACTGCCACTGATGCCGTCAACCTGCTGGACGCACACGCTGGCATCGAGCTACCTCTGCTCCTGCCAAACCAAGTGGACACACTGGACTGAAGTGAGAGGGCAAAAGAAAAAATTAGAAGACTTTTTCTGATATAAAATTACAAACTGTGTAAGAGATTTTTTTCCCCCACAAATAATCTTACATAAACTTGTATGAAGAAAACTGTCAATATTTTGTGAAAAATGTATTGATTTAAAGGTGCAAACTCCTAGCATTTCTTAAATTACAGGTGTTTTATTGCTCAGACATGACTTGGCCATTCTTTCTGTTAGCAACGACACCTTCCCACGTATCAGACCCATAACTTGGCCTGGTGGCACCTTCTGTTTGTTTCCATGGAGATACGTTTAATGCTAATCTGTTAATCATTCTTGGCTTAAAAAAAACCAAACATCTCTAACATAAAAAGCTACATATTGTATATAAGTCAAATTTTATATTTTAATTTACAGCACTATGAATGGAAATATTTAAAAAACACACATAGACACAGATAGGAGTCACTTTCATACAAACAACTACACTAACAAAAAAAGTGTTAATGTTCAACAACGGACACTGACGCAACCTGTTTGTCGATTTGAGCCACCTGCTCTTTTGCCAAATCAAGCACAAACTGACTGTGTTCGGTAATAAGAGTAATAAGTGCAAATCTAACTGTAAAAAGGAGTGCAGTCATTCAAAAAATACAGAGGAAATAATTAATGAGGAAAATTTTTTTATCTTGAGGTCTGTAAAAGACAAAAACAGGTAAGTGGCCAAAAATGTTACATTTTATCATCACGTTGATGGGGGCATGTTTAATTTTGAATTTAAGATTAACTTTCTTATTATGCTTACAAATGACATACATAGAAATTACATAGATGTTTGAAATATTATTGTATTTTAGAAAATGTAATTGTGATTCTATTAAAAATAACCTGTAAATTCTGTTTGCACACCAACCATTGTAACATGATTTGCAGAATTATTTGAGTAAATAATAATCTCACATTTAAAATGATGCCAAATCCAAAAGCAGTCTTCTTGTTGGCCATTATGCTTTCCCTTACCAGTGTTTGTGCACAATGTAATAATAGTTCTTCACAGTATTTAGTGCAAAAAGGAACTCCTTGAATCTTTGAAATGCAATGAATGGATTTTAGAAGCCTTATGGCACATCTAACTGTGACAATATCCATGGTAACCAGGCCAACTGGTAAAATTAGACACTAAGAAGATGTGTATCTTATCATTTTCACAGCCCATAAGGATGCCATCAATAACTAATAAATTAAAACGCATTAACGAAAATGAAGCTGCCATATTTAAAATGCAGAGAAGAATTTCTCCAGTGTGAGATCAATAAAGTCACTTCATATTTCTTCAGCGTGTTCTTTGTGTTGAAAATGGAATGGGTTTTTTCCTCAAAGATTCTGAAGCAAACTGAAGAGTTTACAAGTAAGCAGCTGGTCCACTGACATGCTCTTTTTTTTTATTACAAGTTTGGCCTCTTCTGTTCGAGTGTGTGCTCTGTGATCCACTGTGTATCATCCCAGCTCCATGATATGTGCTCACTATCAGCCTCCTCTGAGCTGTGCCCATTAGAAACAGTGTCACTGGTAATAATTTCATCCTGAGAAGAAAGTGGAGCTGTGAGTTCACTGTTCTCTGGTTCACTTTCACTTAGTGTGTCCAGCAGGTCAGAAATATCAGGGATATCCCAGCCATCGGTGGCCTGCTCCTCTGTCTCCTGGATCTCCTCACTGGGGACTTGGTGCTCCTCTGAGATCTGGTCTGAGAAATTCACTGTCCCATTTTGAACTACCACAGACTGAGACAGGAGACTGACGGAAGCTCCAGGGACTTCATTTGTAGGCACTCCTACTGCTACCAAGATAGTGTCCATTTGGTGCATGTAGTCCAAGTGACCTTTGACCTAAAGACAAATATAACACACTTTTACAACAACATTTATCAATTTTCACAATATACCTATATAAAAGCTCACTGCAACAATCTGAATTAATTAATTTACTAAAAACAGAAACTCAGGTGATACATATCAATTGATTCTAATTTAGCTGAAAGACAAAGAACCACCCTTGAGCCACCCAGTGAAAAAATATGTTGAGATAACAAAACTCTTTTTTTGTGATCAACAGGCAATGCTGTGAAGTGTAACACAAACCAAATGGGGCCTTACTTTTAATGCCATATATTCTGTAGCATATGAAAAAAATACATTTCTCATCTTTAATTAAAAGTTTGACCTTCTATATGTGGCACTTAAGAACACATTTCAACATGAAAAAGCACACCGAGACTGATAAGATATACAACTGAATAAACTGAACAAAACAAAACTACTGATTTAATTTGATTCAGTATTTCATTTATATTTTGTGTTGCTTATTGTTACCTATCTTTATGAACACTGGTTCTTTTATTTCATGTTGGTGATGATACTTGCCACTTAAGGTCACTATACTGTGACACAAATATATTTATATGTGATATATTATTTGTATGGTATTATGACCAATTATATTATACAGAAACTGGTTTTGTGTAATTTATTGAATGTGACAGAATGTATTGTGAGATGTAAATTGTTGTTGAATTGTTATCAACGCCAGCACAGACTTACCACAGAGGAAAGATCTACATTGATAATGCGCCGGTCCTGGATATTGATTGGCTGTAACCCAGCAACAGACCGTTGGGCGGCTGAGCTTCTGTACAGGAACCCGAGAAGCCAATCTCCTCTAAAAAAATAATTTTTCAAAAAGGCATGTTTACAAAGACCCCCCCCCCAATTTCCGCCATTCTGGATAATAGTCATGAATGGAAGCAACAAAATAAACACTACAATACCTGCAGTATCCATTAACAATTTTCCCAGCGACTACCCTCGTCATTTTCTCCCAGGCCTTTTCAGAGCCTTCCACAGGGGCTCCCAGTAAGACCACATCCTCCACCACTCCTTCACTGCCTGACAATGACAAAAGCTTGCGTTCAATATAACAAGATTTATTTATTTATTTATTTTATATTTAAAAAAAAAAATATATATATAATTTTTTTTTTATTTATATTTATATATATATATTTATATATATATATTTATATATATAGCCAATGGCAGCCAATGGCAAGCCACTTGCGCAAGTGTCCATCAAATGTGGCATATACCAAGGAGACGCACTGTCCCCACTGCTGTTCTGCATAGGTCTGAACCCCCTCAGCCAAATCATTGAAAGCACTGGCTACGGATACCGACTCAGAAATGGGGCCACCATCAGTCACCTCCTCTACATGGATGACATCAAGCTGTACGCTCAGAGAGTGAGCAAGACATCGACTCACTGATCCACACCACCAGGATCTACAGCACAGACATTGGAATGTCATTCGGGCTTGAGAAATGTAGTAGGATGGTGACCAAGCAAGGGAAGGTAGTCCACACAGAGGGGGTCTCACTCCCAGAGGGAACAATAACAGACATTGAGGACAGTTACAAGTACCTTGGTATCCCACAAGCAAATGCAACCTTGAAGAGGCAACAAGGAAAGCGGCTACGGCCAAATACCTGCAACGAGTAAGGCAAGTCCTAAGAAGTCAGGTCAATGGCAAGAACAAGGCCCAGGCAATAAACAGCTATGCCCTGCCAGTGATCAAATACCCAGCAGGAATCATAAGCTGGCCAAAGGAGGAGATACAGACCACAGACGTTAAGACACGAAAGCTCCTGACCATGCATGAAGGGTTCCATCCCAAATCCAGCACCCTGAGACTGTACACGAGCCGGAAGGAAGGAGGCTGAGGACTCGTGAGTGTGGGAACCACTGTCCAGGATGAAACATCCAAAATCCATAAGTACATCAAGGACAAAGCCCCGACAGATGATGTGCTCAAGGAATGCCTCAGACAGTGGAGTGCAGAGGAAGAGGTGCTGGAGGGACCATCATGGCAGGACAAGCCCCTACATGGGGCGTACCACCGAAACATAACTGAAGTGGCTGATATCAAGAAATCCTACCAATGGCTGGAGAGGGCTGGTCTGAAGGACAGCACAGAGGCCCTCATCCTGGCTGCACAGGAGCAGGCCTTGAGCACCCGAGCAATAGAGGCCCAGATCTACCACACCAGACAAGACCCAAGGTGTAGGCTGTGCAAAGAGGCTCCTGAGACAGTCCAGCACATAACTGCAGGGTGTAAGATGCTGGTAGGGAAAGGATACATGGAGCGACACAACCAAGTGGCGTGCATAGTGTACAGAAACATCTGTGCAGAGTACGGGCTGGAGACCCCAAGGTCAAGGTGGGAAACACCTCCGAAGGTTGCGGAGAATGACTGAGCCAAGATCCTGTGGGACTTCCAGATACAGACTGACAGAATGGTGATGGCGAACCAACCAGACATAGTGGTGGTGGATAAGCAACAGAACAGAGCCGTGGTGGTGGACATTGCAATACCAAGCGATGGTAACATCAGGAAAAAGGAACACGAGAAACTAGAGAAATACCAGGGGCTCAAGGAAGAGCTGGAGAAGGCCTGGAAGGTGAAGGCATCAGTGGTGCCCGTGATGATCGGAGCACTCAGGGCTGTAACCCCCAAACTGGAGGAGTGGCTACAACAGATCCCAGGAAAAACATCAGACATCTCAGTCCAGAAAAGTGCAGTACTAGGAACAGCAAAGATACTGCGCAGCACTCTCAAGCTCCCAGGCCTCTGGTAGAGGACCCGAGCTGGATGAGAGTGAGACCAACCACCGTGGAAGGTGAGGAGCACATTTTTATATATATATATAAATATATATATATATATATTATATATATATATATATATATATATATATATATATATATTTTTTTTTATTTTTATTTTTTTTTTTTTGACTAAATCAAAATGCTAACTGAATCTGAACTCAGTGGCTAATAACAATATTGAACTTACGTGGCCAGAATAGATCCATAAATGCATGTTGAATCAAACTAAATTTAACAAATTAATTTTAAAATAATTTTAAATAAATTTCAAAACCAAAGAAAATTACAGTATAATTACGGTATAATCAAAGAGGTGTCAGGAAACAAAGAATCTACCTTGTTCATTCGCAAGCTCTTGTAGACAGAAGTAAATGACTCTGGCTCCGAGGCTGAACCCTATCAGACTGACAGGACGCTTCCCCTTTGAGGACACACAGCGTTACTTTGTCACGTTCATATTGGGTAGTAGTTGTTATTCTTTTCAGTGAAGCATTTTCTCAGACCTGCTGCCTGCTTCTAAGAACCTGCGCCAGGTGTTTTCCCACTTCAGCAGAGCGGCTCAGGCACACACACCACGGGTTGTCAATCACACTGGCTGCAGCTAAGAGAGATGCTGGCCAAGTGAGAGCCGTCACGATACCTGAACAAAGAAGGTGAATCAAGTCATTATAGCATTGTAGTATATACTATTACAGTTATTATTATAGTTAAAGGACTCATTTTATGCCATTTTATATCTTATTTATAATGTTGTTTCCTCATCAAAAAAAATACATGGAGTATTGTTTTTGTTAACACACAAAACTCTCTCAAACAGAAAACACACTGTTTAACTTTGTAATGTCGTGGTAATACAGGAAGTGCTCCACTGTGTATTTAAACTCTCTTCACCTTCATTTGGATTATTTCAGCCTTGGAATTGACAATCTGCTAAACAAAAGTTTAACGGTAGTTGTAAACTTGACATCACATCGTGTAACAGAGCATTTTGAGCTTTTGTATTTATTTATTTATTTATTATTTATTTCGAGCTTGCCATTCATTTGTAAACATAAAAAGGTACAGAAGTATACATCCTGCACAGTCAATTCAATTGATTCAGACATTGAAAAAAAGCAATAATAATAATAATAATAATAATAATAATAATTATTATTATTATTATTATAAATGCTCAAAATGGAGTGGGTAGAAGATAAACTTGTTTTTTAACCCACCCCATCTTCAGAAAACTACTACCACAACTACTACTGGTAGACAGACTAATAATAAAATATTACTCAAATATGTGTGAGTAAAACAAAACACAACTCCAGGTAAGAGCATTATATCATGGCTAAAGCCCCACAAGAGTCAATTTTGCATAATATAATTGTGTAGCATAAATAAACTTTTAGAACCGTTTTTGTTTTGACCAACCGTGATGGTAACATTAACATGATTCAAGAAAGATTAATTAATTAATAACTATTGTGTTCTTAGGTAAGACACTTCACACACACATTTCCTAGTATGAAAGTGGTGTATGTGAGTGTTGGTCAGAGGAAAATATAAAGTTTTACATGGACTTGCTCCTCCTCCGCTGCAGGATTTTATTAAAACAAAGACCGTCAGTGGGATGGGAACAAGGGCCTCAGCACAGGGGAACTGTGAGGTCCCGCACAGACGCACTACATTTGGACAAAGTGTGCTCTCAGTCAGAGGCACTAAGTTCTGGAACTCTCTCCCATCATCAATAAGAGAGACTCCAACACTGACCACTTTCAAATCACACTTGAAACAGTGGCTAAAGGAAAACCAGACTTGTGGACATTTTTAATGTTTTAATGTTTTAATGCTTGATGTTTTAATGTTGGTGTTATTGTCAGTTGTCACTGTTTTTATCGTTTTTGCTGTGGTGGCACCTGCCTTGGGACTACAGATGGAAATTAGCATTCTTGCTATAATCTGGCATATTTACACTGCAATGCTGCAGATGTTCATTAATATGCACTGTCCCCATTAAATAAAGAATTTAAAAAAATAAAAAATAAAAATAAAGGCGCTATATAAATCCAATGATTAATTAAAATAAGTCATCCGATTTCCTATATGATGTGTCAGAATGTATGTTTTGAGTCATCTGTGATGTATGTGTGTGTTTTGTGTGGTGTGTTTTTTGAACATTTTTAAGTTATAGTTATAGTTATAGTTATAATTTCAGATGGATGTTTCTACTGGTTATCATTTGGGACCATTCATACATTTGTTTATAAATTAAAATCACATACACAAAAACCCTCTCTCTTATTAAAGATCCCATGGCATGAAATTTTCACTTTCTGAGGTTTTTGAACGTTAATGTGAGCTCCTCTACCCTGTTTAGCCCCCCCCCATGGCTAAAAGTTGCGAAGTGTGTAAACTGAGCATTTGCGGTCATTTTCTGCGTTTGAAAAAAAGACAGTTCAAACGCGCGATTCTGAACAAGGAATCTATGTGACGTCACATTGAAGAAAAAATGCAAATGCAGTTCCACCGCCCGTCTGTGTTTTTACCCACACTCTCTGTAAATCACGCCCAGAGAGTTTGGACTGCGAACGAGCTACGCAATGCGAGATGCGTTTTTTTTATTTGCCTGGAGGCACATGAGAGTGTTTCCAGGCTCGGATGTCCTTTATCCGAACCTCTGAAACAGCAGTGGTTTAATTTTATTTTCTGTGGAAATGTGTTTATTTTTCAAAGGAACGCTTCTCATCTGTTCCTCCGCGCAAAAACGCAGAAGTGGGGCCAGCGCACATCACACCGCTAAAGAGGAAAGAGTGGAGAGTTTGGCCACGCCCCCACCCGCTACTCTGGCCTATCTCTGTCCTCCTCATTTGCATTCAAGCAACAACGCCCATAATGGAGTGTTTCAAAGAGATATTTATGACCCTTTCTCATCTTATCCCTCTTTCTCATGCACTGAGTCTTGATTTTGAAGAATGATTCATTTACAGTATGAGGGAACCATTAAGGCACCATATAAAAGCATCAAGAAGTACCTGTCATGGGATCTTTAAAGGAAAAAAAATGGCTATATAAAACCATTTCTGTGTGTGCATTTTTTCTGCTTGTTTATTCAGTTAACAATTGCCACTCAATTATCCTGAAGTGCTATTTGTAATTACAGATTTGCTGAGTGCCCTTCTCTTTTCTACCTGATAGAACCGTGTATTTGAGTGCTTCCTGTGCCACCATGCTGACCAGACCATCCAAAAGAGAGGTCATTGCTGAACCCAGATCTCTGAGGAAACGCGACTCCCACACCAGGCAGTACTGCTCCCCACAATCCCCCAGCCTGCACCAGGGGGCCTGGAACGAATCTGAAACACAATTGCCAATATATACAGCATATTTTAAAATGAACATCATGGAAAATGCAGTACTCTGATGAGGAGATTGCATTGCCATTGTGTTTGAAGGGTTGCGGTTGCAACAGGAACGATGTAGTCATGGCAATACAAGAGCTTGGTCTGCATAATGTGAACAGCACACTCAGGTTATTTAGATGTGAAGTGCTCAATATAATCTTTATCTCCAGTCAAGTGGGCAAATTCATATGACCCTATGTGCTTTTTTGGCTTATATCAAGGTAGCGAATAATGCAAGAATTCTTAGATCATGCAAGAATGTATTGCAAACATACAATAGCCCTGGGAAAGGGAAAATGGAACTCATGAATAGCATAAATAGCATAATTTTACATACCGATACCTAAACATATGTCTAAATTGTCTAAAGTGTAAACTAAGTAATAGTGTTTGTAAGGGCAAATACTATTATTATTGTTTTTGTTAAGTTTTATTTTAAATTAAATGTCCTTGCCAGTTTCAGTAGGTCACTTTACTCACTGTATTTCCCGCTGCAGAGCCACCCAGTGACAGCAATAGTGAGGTGCAGATGCTTTCCAGAACTCATTGGGCGGAATTCAAACTCCTCAATGGCTCCAACACATTTATTCATTTTATACCCTGAGGGAACATTAAAAAATGTTCTAATCATGTCACAAGATTTTCAATATGTCAAAATGTTTCTAAAATAGTTACAACAGTGCATTCAATTTTGTATTTTGTAAAAAAAACAAAACATGTCTGATTCTCATTGAAATTAAGTGAATTATTTTTATGTACAATTGTAGAAGCTTGTTTTTCTGAGGGCAGTGACATTAGAAGTCACAGTGTACTGACCTGTGAGTCCAGCTCCAGCTGCTCCAAACAGAGAGGCCATGATGGCGATGCCAGCGGCTGAGCCCAGGGCAGCGGCCCCTCCGGCCCCCAGCACTGCCCCTGCTCCTGCGGCCACTAAAGGAGCCGCCAGTCCACCTGTCACACCTGCCAAATTGTATTCAAATAGAGTTTACATTGCAAAATATAAAAAAAAAAAAAAACTGTACCAATCACAGTTCCTCCTCCGACTGTTGCTAGTCCAATTAGGAGGTAGCGCCGCAATTTACGACCCCTTTCTTTCCGCCTCCGCCGAGAAGACTCCTCTCTGAGGACACATTTATACATAAAACTACTTATTACAAATAATATAATTTATAAAATTAGCAAGAAATTTTCCAAAGAAAAACTACAATCCCATATCTGATTGAAACACTCACTCCGTCTCCTCCGCTGCCTCCCTCAGCTTCTCTCCCAGTGTTTCTTCAAATTCCTCGAGCTGCTGTGGAGACACTCGGAGCAAGCAGCTGACATGACGGATCAGAACTCGTGATCTGGCATCATACTGGCCTGGGAACAAACACTTATATGTAATAATCAAATATCAAATTCAGTGGCCAGAAACTAAAGGACACATACCATCTTTCACAGAAAAAGACACTAGGTCCTGTAAAACAACAGCACAATTTATTGCCCATTTAAATATATTTTACTTTCACTCAACTGATAAAAATGATCTATGTGATCAATTATAGAAGTACAGTAACAGACAAGACCTATTATTGTCATTCTATAGTACTAAGTAGCAGAACCATACCTGGATGATGGAGGTAGCCCCTGCAGCCAGCAGTGGCTCAGCCTGTAGGATGGAGAGGAAGGTGTCTGAGCCCTCGCAGCCCAGCCCAGATAGGAAAGCCCTCATCACAGGCAAGACTGAGTCGTCCAGGGCCAGCCACTGCAACAGGCCCTGCAGGTACTGGTCCCTGAAAGCACTGACACAACACACACATACATAATATTACAGCACACAACTATGATTAAGATTAAGATTAAGATTAAGATTAAGATTAAGTCTTTATTTGGTCTCACACACAATGACACACAGTGACACGAGATAAATTTGACTTCTGCATTTGACCCATCCTTTTCAGGAGCAGTGAGCAGCCATCTTTCAGCGCTCGGGGGGCAGTACCGTGAAGGGGGGATTTGAACCCACATCCCCTTGGGGAAAGTCAGTGACTTAGCAGTTGAGCTAACCAGCCGGTTCGGCATCTATGATCTATGTATTTCTATACTAGCAGTGTTTGTATAGCGCTTGAGGCCCGTGGTTGTGTTACCTGTGGTCCGGCTCTCCAAACAGCTGACCCAGGGATACAGCACACAGAGCAGCATAAGCAAAACGCCCAGGTTCTGAGAGCTGCCTGCTGACCACTTCTGCCATAGGGGGATCCTCCTGTGTGGCTCCCGTTCCCCCTGGGTCTGAAAGAGTAAAGTTTAGAATTACACAAAATTAATATTAATAAACATTGATGATATCTGTTTACTAACTAAATGCAAGAGATAAAATGCATTCAGTGGCTACATGCATGCAAAAATATCTGAACAGTAGCATCTGATGTGAGTAATCACTTACAAAGATCTTGCTCCTGATTCTCATAAAAATTTTTTAAAGAAGTTTTATGTACTTCTTGATGTACTGTATATAGTGTTGCTTTTTTCAATCTTACATATATATATTTCCAAATATAGCTGTAGGGATGATAAACTCAGAAATCATATACAATATCATATACAATACAAGTATATGTATACTGTGAATGTTGTCTGTGCTGTGTGATTGTTTTTTGTTTTGTTTTTGTCTTCATTTCTGTAGTTGCTATTTTTCTATTACTGTGTTGTGGACTCCCTGAGAAAAGGAGGTTACATCTCATGAGGCTTTCCTTCGAAGCAAATAAATAATCTGATTACTTTCTGATTGTTCACAAATAGATAAGACGCACAAAACACAAAAATTAATTAGAAAATTATAAAGATTGAAAATTTAGGTTATGTTTATATTTGTCTTCTCTAAAAATCCTTTGGTCATCTCATGTTTTCTTTTGTATGTAAAGATAAACACACAAAATCTGATGTAATTATTGGGTTATCTGATTATTTTAGTTTTAGCACTCTTTTCACAAAAAGGCTGCTATCACAGTCCATGATCAAACTTTTTTTTAAACTTTATTTAACCAAGAATATAGTAAATTCTTGTGTATGTTTGAGCTATGGCATGTTTTTAAAATGTCGTTCAATAGTTTAAATATAGGTTTAAACTTCTCATTAACTCAGCGTTAATGAAGCTGCCTAAATTAAACGAACAGAAAAAGATGTGCCCTACATACTGACTACAGCAGTGCAAAGGCTAATTTAAGCACAGTAATTAAGGTGTAACAACTTGGACAACAATTACTATCGAGCAGCTAGCGTGTAAACAAGCTGCTAGTAATCACAGCTGGTTAGTGCTAGTCAGTTGTTAGCAATCTTGTCACTCTTCCTAAATAACCACATTGTAATTATTCCGTCGGTTCAGATCACAATGCAAGATAATCACTTTTTTACTGACTATTTTTTGTTAAAAACGTGTAATACCTGCAGTAAAAGCGCTGTCCCCAAGTTTATTCTCCATGACAGTAGTGAGGTTTGAAGTCTGCCTTGTACTAAACTTTTGCCGCGTTCATGATCCCTGCGACCACTGCCACCTTTGATGTAAATAATCAAATTCAAAGCTTGACTTATAACTTATCAGAACGGCAAATCTAAAATAAAAAGTAGTGTAACGGTAATACTCTAAAATGTCTTGAGGAAAGAGCTTGGAAATATTTAAATTTAACGATAAATATAATAACAACCACCGTTCGTGAAGCGGTCTGGTAAAACTTTGCAGCGATGACGTAACCACGTACTCTGCGTCCTCCAGGGGGATGTTCATAAAAACAAATAAAAATAATAAATAAATAAATATAAATAAATCAATAAATAAATAAACAAATAAATAATCAATTAAAAAAAAGCCGGGGTGTTCATGTTTTGTTTTTGTTTTTTTCCCCTTAAACTGTAAAAATTAAAATAGCTCAAAATACGAGGGGTAGGCCTACTCTTGCTCCCTATGGAATCAAGCACTGGTGAGTAACATTGGTAAGTAGGTTTTCATTAAACGTTAAATAGGCAATATGGAGTGTCATCCCATTATTAAAGAAACATAACCACAAAACAACAACAAAAAGTTGTCAGTCGCATCTTGTTCAGAACTGTGAGTTATTCTGATCAACGAATTATCTAATGATTTGCATCAGTTTTTTTTTAATGCAGCCAGAAGGTGATCCTTTTTGCATTTCAAATAGGCAGATTGTTTGGAAGGGAAATGGGCAGCGTAGTAGACCCACTGAAAGAAGTTAGATTACAATCATATGATAAAGTCTAAATGAAATTATATCTGCTATAAGTTAGCCTAACTTATTACAAAGTAGGCCTATTATGAATTAAAACAACTTCTACACCAGGGCTCTCAAGGCTCACGCATTGAGAGTGTGACACACGCAATTCGACGTATTCACACGCGCACACGCCACACATGGCATTTCTCACGCTGATTTGTGTTATTTTTTTTATTTTTTATTTTTTTGTGCCCAGAAAATCGGTCTGTGTGGCTTAGTTTATGCAGGCTCCGCGCGTTTTCAGCGCCGCCCCCTCCCCCTGCTCCGGGGGAGCTCCGGGGGAGCAGGGGGAGGGGGGGACGGCGCGGGCACGTCCTGAGCCTCAGTCCCGGTGCCACGTCTCCTCTGAGACGCACCGACTCCGGTCCCCGTGTCTCCGTCTGTGCGTAACGTGTCCCCCCCGACGGCTTACGCGCGGAATACGCGCGGCCCAGAGCCGAACTGCCCGCGGTGAGCTGCGGTGAGACGCGGTGAGCCGCGGGCCCGGTGCATTATCCAGACTCTTACATGAATCCGTTATGAATCCCCCCCGGCCCCGCTCCCTCCTCCCCGCCCCTCTCAGCGCGCACTGACAAAGTGCTGTGATGATAAAACAAACTGAGAACCATCAGGTAATAACTTCATTTATATAACTCTCATTAGTTGCTTTGTAGTTTAAGTTTGCTCTTTAGACAAACAGGGCTCTCAGCACGCAATTCGACGTGTTCACACGCTCACACGGCATTTCTCACGCAATTGTTCACGCGCACCCCCCCCCCCCCCCCGTCCTCGGAAATTACAGTCACACGCACGACCCCGCTCAAAACTTGAGAGCCCTGTTCTACACAATATAATCCAGACCTGTAAATTTGTGTAATTCGACTTTAAATCCAGCAGGGGTAAGTGTAACTCTATTTTCGGTGTTATATCACGTTACACCAGAACTTAGATACAACACACAGACATGTCCTGTTTTGTTTTATTATAATTTCTATGAATACACTCACCTCACCTCTCTTAAAGGTCTCTATTATACAAAACTGACTATTGTGAGGTTTAAGGCAAGTTATAAACCCAATGCTGTTACCTCGTCAAAAACATACCTGGAGTTGTGTTTTGTTTAATTCACACGTTTGAGTAATCCTGCGTGATTGGGCAGTCTACATCTTCCACCTGATTTCACGACGCTGTAGTTTTCAAGTAAACATCTACCTTTTGGCTTTTGTTCTTTAGAAATTGACAATCCAAATTATTCTAGTGAAGGTGTATGGAGTTTACAAATGCAGTGGAGCAGGGTCTGTGTCTTAAACACGTGTGAATGGAATGAAACAAAACAAAACTCCTGTTTTTTTGATGAGAAAAACATTATAGATAATAAAATAGCATTATATGGGCCCTTTAACGCTTGATTATTATTATTTTGTTTCTCCTAGGACACAGCATCACACAAACTATCATCTGATCTAATGTTTATTAAAAAAAACTCAGTTATTATTATAAATTTATTTATTTATTTATTTATTTATTTATTTATTTTTCTGTAAAAAGTAACCAGGGTCCAATCTCATATTAAATGTACAGTGGTACCTCACCTTACGAAATTAATTCGTTCCAGAAGTGGTTTCGTAACGTGAAAAATTCGTAAGTTGAGTAGCTATTTCAATGGAAAAAGCCTGATTCGTTCCAAGGCCCCGATCCAAGTTTTTTTTTTTTATAGTGTAACTTTTTGTTATAGTGTAACATTGTGTTCTGCGTCCTGCGTCCTTTTCTCACATTTGTCTCTCGTTTAAACACTCAAATTTTCATAGATTTTCAACAAAATTATTAATAGTGAAGTGTGTGGGGGGAAGGAGGGGGGAGAAGAGTACGCTCTGACATGTGTCCTGGCGCGGAGCTGACAGCAGGTCCAGACCAAGGTCTAAACCAGGTCTAGACCAAGGTCTAGACCAAGGTCTAAACCAGGACTAAACCAGGACTAAACCAGGACTAAACCAGGACTAGCCCAGGTGGATTAAAGCGCCGCGCGTGGGTCTATTTCCTGGTTTTGTTTCGAGTCACAGCTGAGGTGAGCCGCTGCTCGCATGCAAGAGCCGCGGTCTAGACCTGCTCTCCAGGGCCCCTCCAGGCGCGGAGCCCCAGACATCCAGGGACCCAGGGGGACACTGCCAGCCCGCCTTAAGAGCTCCCTAAGGTGGGTGCGGCGATTGTCCCGGTCACCGGCCTGGAGGTCTTGAAGAGGCCGACCTCACGGTTCTGTCCATGCCGCTCTGTGAGCACCTTACGAGGGCAGGTCTAGAGCAGCGGCTCGCCTCAGCTGTGACTCGAAACGAAACCAGGAAATAGAGCCACGCGCGGCGGTTTAATCCACCTGGTCTAGTCCTGGTCTAGTCCTGGTTTAGTCCTGTTTTAGTCCTGGTTTAGTCCTGGTTTAGACCTTAGTCTAGACCTGCTGTCAGCTCCGCGCCGGAACCAGGAAATAGACCCACGCGCGGCGCTTTAATCCACCTGGGCTAGTCCTGGTTTAGTCCTGCGTACTCTTCTCCCCCCTCCTCCTTCCCCTTGTTGAAAATCTATGAAAATTTGAGTGTTTAAATGAGAGACAAATGTGAGAAAAGTTTAAATCCAGTCTGAGAAAAGCGTATAATGTGGACGCAGAACACATTGTTACACTATAAAAAAAGTTACACTATAAAAAAAAAAAAAAACTTGGATCGGGGCCTTGGAACGAATCAGGCTTTTTCCATTGAAATAGCTACTCAACTTACGAATTTTTCATGTTACGAAACCACTTCTGGAACGAATTAATTTCGTAAGGTGAGGTACCACTGTATATTCTTCTGATTTTACTTACCTCAAGAGGGTGCTAGCAGTCCTAATTTGAGCCCCAGCCCTATGATTGAGATTCACTGCTTTAATGCACCATGCACTTGAAAAATGTTCAGAATTGCAGAATGCAAGAGAAAATTTTGAATGAAATACTGTAATAATGTGAGAAAATATCATTGTTTCCTGACTATTCTTTTCTTTTCTTTTTTTTCTTTTTTTTCTAACTTTCTTTTGCACTAAACTGCCTGGAGCTAATGTGGCAAGTGAATTTCTGAATACGTTATGTTATGTTATGTTATGTTATGTTATGTTATGTTATCTTATCTTATTTTAGTCTAAATCTGGCAGTTAGGGAAGTTACAGCATCTTAAAACCCATGGCACAGCTGTCGTCACTGGAGTAGTGGTCATTGCATGTATGAGCTCACATGTTCTTGTCAAAAGCATTTGAAGATGCATAGCATACTCATACTGTGAAACTGAATTATTCCATTTTGAATGCATATTTTGCAGTGTGTTAGTGATGCCTAATCAAAAACACGCTCTTATTCTTTTCTTGCCAAAACATCTGCTGACTCCTCCTGAAGTATTTTGTTTTCGTTCCCATTTTTTCCACATCATCAGCACCAGTTCAGTCATCTGGCACTGGTTGCGGACCTCTCTCACGATTCGAATCTGCACTGACACGAGGGTTGGAGAGCTATACCGGAAGTGTGTGTAGTGTAGGATTATGGTTTCTGTGGGCCTCTGTCAGAAGAATAGCCGGGTCTTGTCACAGTGGAATCTCCAGGTCTGTGCTGGTGGATTTGTCTGAGTGAGGCTTCCTGTTTATGCAGCACTGTGGACAGACTCAAGTGCATCATAAACAAGTGACTATTTACAGCAGTGCTTCAGAGTAATTACTGGTGACAAACTAAGGAGCCCTTAAAGAATTTATCCAGGAATCTGCATTGGACTTACTTAGAATAGAAGTTCAGAAATAGCTAGGCCTGTCATGATTACTATGTCTTCTTCTCGCTCAGTATATGAAAACTGGAAATATATTTTTTGGGATCAATATTTATCATGTATACATTTTCTTTGCACTACTGGGAGATTTGTGGTTATTTTTTGGCTATGATAAGATTTGAGCTGTAGAAGGTTGACTTAATAACGTCTATGACTTATGACAGATGCAAACTAAGTACTAAGTGTTTGCATCTGCTGTCTATTTATTGCAGCTTGTGTCTTTTTTTAACAATATTGTACATTTAGAATAGTTTTTTGTGGTTTAAATCTGCTCTTGGCATTATGTCATTGGCATAAATTATTTTCAATATTATCATTTATCGTCTATATCTACTTCAGCAACATACCTTAAATGTGTGTTATCAAATGTGTGTTTGCATTGTCTTATATCAATTTATGAATACTATCTGTTAAATTAAATCAAAATTAATTAAGTACTGTGAAATGATGAGTATTACCTTCACCAGAATAACTATGAAGGAATACACAAATTCAATATTGTCTAATGCCGTAAACATACCAGCTATTGGTGTTTTTTAAGGTTTGTTTGAACATCCTGTGGAGCTGTTTGGTCTACTACTTTCTACTACTGTCAGTTACAATAAGTACCCTACATACTCTGGGCTGGGAATCACAGGGTCCTTCACAATTCTATATGATACACGATACATGACTCACAATACGATATTATCATGACATGCTATAAATCAATATATTGCACATGATACTCAAATATATTTTACCAATGTTTCCTAACTGTTCTAGCTGCCGTGGAGAGCAGACGTATTTTCTTCTTCCTCCTTATCTTGCTCTGTCTGATGTCTAATTTTTCTCGTCTCATCATTTTTCGTAATTTTTCTCCTGTTGGAACAGATTTTCGAAATCCTAAATCACAAATTGGAGCTGGTCCCACAACGCTATTAGAATATTTTTTTTACGGAGGAGCGCCAGTCTGGAGAGCCGGACAGTCCCAAGGGAACTCGCTGCTAAATACACAACGCGTTGTGCGTCTGGCACCTCTGTTACTGGAGGACACAAAACGATTACTATTGGAATTTTGATTGGCCTGGAGGATGTTTTTCTGACCCATCACTAATTGGAGCCGAGCGGATAAAAGAGCCCGAGCCGCCGGAGGTCATTTTACACGATAGTGGGGCTGTGGCGGACTAGGGAGGACGAGATCCGACGGGAACACAGATTGAACTGAAACGCCTAATTTGTGGAAATCTGTCTGGCACTGGATAACATCTCAGATAATGGATAAGAAAAGATAAGATAAGATGTAGAACTGTGTGGAACAGCGGATCAGTCTGCATTCATTCATCATACGTGCCAGCAGGAGGATTGCGAGTCGCACAGTCCTGCTTGGTGGCATGAAGTTGGGGTGACTGGCAGAAACCAGGGTTCTGGCAAATTGTCTGTTCGCCTGGGTTCTAAAAATGTATTGATTATGCTAAATTTCCCGGTGTAATTAATTTCTCCTGAAATTGTGATTCAACTGGACTTTGTTTTGACTCTGCTTCTGCACACACACGTCCAAGGTCACAGCTGGGGCCTTATCTTACACAGCACTCTCCAAAACAAGACATTTGGCTCACACTGACATTTTTATGTAAAACACTCTGCCCTGTCTATTTAGTAAGTCTGCCTCTGCGTCAGTTTCCAATCAATTATTGATTTCCAATCTGACCCCCCCCCACCCTTCCTTCTGTTGCCAAAGAAAAAGATCACCATATGTTTACCTCTCCAATTGTTTTTTCTGTCATTACATGTTGTAAAATTGTCTGCATCTTTTTTTACTCTGTTGTAACCAAGTTGGCGCCGCGAATGGGAGCCCTGGTGCTCGGAGTGTCTGTCTGCTCCAGGTATCGAAGCAAGTTCCTAATGTTGTGAACCTATTCACTCATATGGCAATAAAAAACCTTCCTGATTCCTGATTCCTGATTCTTTGTTAAACCTCTACTTGTGCAAAGGTAATATAAAATACATCTATTTTAATCATCAAAACAGTGAATATGTCAAGTGTATTCCATAAACAAGTTTCCTTCCACTAAAATAACAGAATTGTAGTGCGGTCTAAACACTAAAAGATGCCAAAAAATGCTCTTAGTGATATAAACAGCAGCCCACGATAAGGATACTGTATGTCTAAATTTATCAAAAGCACACTATATCCATATATTGACATTTTTGCACATCCCTACTACATACTTTGCAGAAAAAAAACACATTCAAATTCAAGACAGCGTTATTAATACATTTTTATTTTTTATATTTTGCTTTTTGTACATTGTCAAAACATAATCACACACTATATGCCAGAATTGTGTACATGAAACAAAAATAAAACAAAAAAACATCCAACATCCAAACATCCATACATACATTTTCTATACATTTACGCCAAATATACAGTATATTTATATATTCTTGCCACTATATTAAGAGGAGGTAAGAGAGGTGTAAATTGTCATTGGTCTTTTATGACCAGTGACAATTTACACCTTTGTTTATTTATAGACATATTGTATAGCTACCACAGACTTCCGAAGTTGGAAACAAGATGGCCCCCCAGGGACAAATTCATCTATGGCAATCAGAGCAGTACACGTGCACAAACAGGACGCTTCATAGCATCGTACTGCATATGACCTCATGTTCAGGTACAGAGAGACCATTGTACTTTATAGCACTTAAAGATTTTGTGGAAATAAGTAAATCCTGGCTTAATCATACCCCCAGGAAGGTTGAAGTAACAGCCTGGACCTGTGCTATCACTGGACATTATAAAAGAAATATACTCAATGGTTGCCTTTTTTCTATAACACAAAAGACATTTCTTCATTAAACGCTGGACAAAATAGTTAACATATAAACAAAAACAAATGTCATAATTCACCTTTTCATATCTTTATTGCAATTGAACAGTTCCCTGAGCTTTGTATTTGTTTTGTATTTGTTTTTACTACATAAAACTTGAAAATTAGAAGAAATAAAAGTATTTAATAGAAGAAGAAAAAAAAAAAACACATAGCTTCTACATTTTTGCCTCAAGTTAAGTACCACCTCAGGAAATACAATCTCCCCAGTGAGCCATGTTTCTAATGCTGTGACTGCTTATATACTGTAAGGACTATTACTTTTCATCAATTATGTTTTTCAATGTAAAAAGACCAGTTGATGTTGATTTGTGGGGGGATGATCAAAGATGAGATGAAGCTGTCTATAATGTCAAGCACCCATGAGGTAACTGCTTGAGAATCCAGAAACATATATTGCAAAACTGTCAGGCTTGAACTTTGCATCTTCAGGACAAAAAACATAAAAAAATATCTTATCACAGCGAATCTAAAACATAACATTATTAGAATGTATCTATCATAAACACCTAATATTTTTCATTTTGTTTTGGGCAAAATTTCTGTCCAGTTTCCAATACTGTATATCTTATATTTGCTTTGATTCATGTCAAATATTTTGTTTATTTTGGCAACATTTTACTTTAAAAGGTCCTATATTACACAAAATGGACTCTTGTGATCTTTAAATCATGCTATAATATTGTTACTTCATCAAAAATAAATTATACCCAGAGTTGTGTTTTGTTTCATTCACACATGTTTGACTAATCCTACATTAATAGTCTTGGTACATTTTCCCTGCAAAAATGCTCTAGTCCACTTCAAAAAACTACATGAAACTGTAGTATTTAAGTTTTAAGTAAGTAACCCCTCTCCCTCCCGTATCATATTCCAAACAAAAAGACACCTAATGTAAAAAACGTTCCTCTGTATTGTCATATGTGTATGTGACTATTGTTATTGATTGCATCTGTTTTTCTATTCTCCCTAGTGGAGACTAATAACCTTGAACCTTAACAGCTATCTTTTACCTTCTGTTTCCGTAGAGATTAGCAACTGCAGGTCTGAAATTATCCAAATGATACAAGTGAAGGCGTAAAGAGAAAAACACAGTGGAGGTCTTCTTGTATTATCAAATGACACCGCAGGGTTCAAGAGAGTGTTTTCAGTTTGAGAGAAGAACACAGCCTAAATGTGCATGGTTTGAGTGAATGAAACAAAACACAAATCCTGGTATGTTTTTGATGAGGAAACAACAACCAGAAAATAGTGTAATATGTGCCCTTTAATTGAATATTAGGAAAAACACTTGAATCACAGTATTAACAATATCCATATTTTTTCCTATTTGTTTTCTCTGTCTGACCTGTTTTATTTCAGCTGGCCTGCTGAAGCCTCCACGGACACCAGCTGTGTTCTCCATTCTTCCCACCCATTCTGATTACACACCCTTAGTAACCCTCCTATACATAAACACAACACAGATCAGCCTTATAAATGTATTGTGCTCAAAGGCTGTATAACTGAAGTCACTTTTGTGGTATGTCTGAACTTTTACAGGGGGGCAGGTACAAGAGCATCGCGGGGGAATGTGTCCAGACAGGTAGCGTCCGCGGGGAGAGAGAGAGAACTTGGCAGCCAATCAAAGCTATCACCACCTCGCGTCTTGTGTCTGCATGCCCCAGAAAAGGTGCCCCAATAAAAAGAATGTACACAAAGGCTTACACATATTGTTTTGAAAAGGTTCCACACCCTTAATAATTAAGTCTGAAGACAAGTCACGCCAAGGATTGCTGACAATGATAGTGAACAGCAGCATCATTACTTGCTTCTGATAGGTCAGAGAGTCTATCATGTTATCATTGATTTTGACCCCGATAGATAGTGAACTGATTTTATTGTGTGTGTGTGTGTGTGTGTGTGTGTGTATATATATATATATATATATATATATATATATATATATATATATATATATATATATATATATATATATTATTATTATTATTATTATTATTATTATTATTATTATTATTATTATTTTTATTTTTTACTGGAATCCCCCTTGAGGTGTTTTTAGGGGGTCCAAATAACACAAACAGACAGATAGACTTTTATTAATTTATTTTTATTTATTTTATTTATTATCCTTTATCCCTCCCTCATGCCCTCCTCCCAACTCCTGCAACAGTACTTGATTTATAAAGAATAAAGTATACAATGACTTTGTAGCACTTAAAGATTTTGTGAGAACTTTTTGTGAGAAAGTAAATCCGGATCCTTAATTTTACCCCCAGGAAGGTTGAGGTAATGGCCTGGACCTGGGCTAGGTATCACTGGACATTATAAAAGAAATATACTCTAGAAATATGCCCTTTTTTCTATAACTCAAAGGGCATTTCTTCATTAAATGCTGGACAAAATAGTTGAAATATAAACAAAAACAAACATCATAATCCACCCTTCCACATCTTTATTGCACTTGATTTATAAAGAATAAAGTATACAATGATAACAAATATAAACTGAAAAATTAAAAAAATTAAAAAAAACCTAAAGACATAACGAAGGAGTTTTGAGATTTGAAAACAAGGATCATTCAAATGAATTGAAAGATGTTAAAGTTCTTAAGGGTTTGGGCTATCTATTTCAATCTGAAGGGGCCTTATGTAAACTTATCTGACATACAGAGATATAGAGGGTGAAAATCCACATACAGAAGACCAGAAATATAATTTGAATTCCAAAATTTCAAATAAATTTTTTGGCAAAGAAAAATAAATAAATTAAATAACTAAATAACTTTTTTTGCTTATTTATTTAGTTAGTTATTTGCCTTTTTTTCTTTACTAAATAATTTCACTGTCTCATCCAATAACTCTACTATATATTTTTGAGAAAACAAAGGATGTTTAAAATATCCAGTGTCTAAACTTTTGACATGCCCCAGTACCCCAATAAAAAAAAAGTACACAAAGGCTTACATGTTGTTTCGAAATGGTTCCACGCCCTTAATTAAGATGGAGTTTGCAGACAATGCAAGCCAAGAATTGCTGACAATGATAGTGAGCAGCATCATTCCATCTGATTTTGTTCCATTTGTTTGGGCATGTTACCATTGATTTTGAGTTTCATACTGATCTAAACCTACCTGACCAGGCAGAATCACACCCTTTGACAAAATTAACAAAGGCGAGTGGATTTGGAGCCGTATCCTGTCTCCCTGATTTCAAAGAGCGTGACTGACAGGTGGATTAATTATTATTAACTTATTTGATATATAGCCTCTTTCAATTATTTTGTCAAGACAGTAAAGCAATGAATTGGGGCAAGTTGTTATTGCTTGGGGTTATATTGTCATATTAATAGCACTATAATTGTATCACGGAGCCAGCTTTAGCCTTCCTTTACAGAATGCGTTAACATAATTAGAGATTTATGAGTGCAAACATATAGGTATTCACAAATACATGGAAATCCTACCTCATTAGACCTAATCCATGTGTTTATTCGGAAGGGCTGCGTGCATTCATCCAGGTATTAGTCCCGCCAAAGATAGCAGACAAAATAAAAACCATTAATTCCACATTTCTAACATTTATTTATATACTTTATTTATATACAAACAACAAAAACAAACAGCAGAACAGAACAGGAAAAAGGAATCAAGCTAATACTCCAGCTAGGTTCTGACCAACATTTTGGTTTAAGGTCTTGTGATTACTCCATATTGCTTCTGACAGGTTGCTCCACTGTAAATGATAAAATAAAGTAAAAGATCAAATGTAGTATTACATATATGCAGTCTTAAAAACTACCTGTCAAAAGTTTGGACCCTCTCACTCAATGTTTTTTTGTTGTTTACTACTTCCTACATTTGATTGATGGATTCAGAAGACATTAAATATATGAAGTAAGATATACAGAATTATTTAGTAAAACTCTAAAATACAAAATATTTTTCAACAATGCAAAATATATATAGCTCTGGAAAAAAATAAGAGACCACTGCATTTTTTTCTGAAATCATCATCTCTACTTGTATTACAGCCATTCCATTCTAGCATCTGTTGAATTCCAACACAAACACAAAGCTGAGCTACTTCAGTTCTTGCACCAGGAGTGGAATAAAGTCACCCAAGAACAATGTGAAAGACTTGTGGAGAGCATGCCAAGACACATGAAAGCTGTGATTAAAAATAAGGGTTATTGCACCAAATATTGATTTCTGAACTCTTCTTAAAGGGATATGCCACCCCCAGGTCAAATTTGGGCATCTCCCCACAGTCCAGAGACTAAAATAAGTGGTGGAAAGCGTTTTCCTGGTCACCCAGCCATTGTCCGAGTCTGTCAGCACTGACCGCCGCGGTATCTGCAGCTACTCCGCGTTAGACTGGAGTCTAACAGCGCCAGAGAAAGATTTCGGCCAAAAGGAATTAATTTGCTCGATGCATTTCCCAATTACTTTCTGTGTAGTGCGCATTCATATCGAGTGCAAATAAATGTACAAATCAACACGGAGAGCTTGCCTTGGTCATTTTGGGTGGGAACTATTTTTCAGTGCGGAAAAACATAGCCGAAGCACGCACCAGGCTGTGTAACAGGGGAACTCCCTTCCCGGTGCGTAACAGGGATTCCCCTGGCAGCGTGCTGCGTGATTCGGCTATGTTTTTCCGCACTGAAAAATAGTTCCCACCCAAAATGACCAAGGCAAGCTCTCCGTGTTGATTTGTACATTTATTTGCACTCGATATGAATGCGCACTACACAGAAAATAATTGGGAAACGCATCGAGCAAATTAATTCCTTTTGGCCGAAATCTTTCTCTGGCGCCGTTAGACTCCAGTCTAACGCGGAGGAGCTGCAGATACCGCGGCGGTCAGTGCTGACAGACTCGGACAATGGCTGGGTGACCAGGAAAACGCTTTCCACCACTTATTTTAGTCTCTGGACTGTGGGGAGATGCCCAAATTTGACCTGGGGGTGGCATATCCCTTTAAGTGTAAACATTAGTATTATGTTGTTTTAAAATGAATTTGATCTTATTTCTTTTTATTGTTTGAGGTCTGAAAACATGTATCTTTTTGTTATTTTGACCATTTGTCATTTTCTGCAAATAAATGCTCTAAATGATAATATTTTATTTGGAATTTGGGGGAAATGTTGTCCCCAAATTCCCCTAGTAGTTTATAGACCCCCCAGTAGTTTACAGACTTAAACAAAAATGTTCCTTTTGCCCAAACACATACAGTACCTATAAGTAATAAAATCAGAAAAACTGATAATTTTGCAGTGGACTCTTATTTTTTTCCAGAGCTGTATATATATTATCAAATCATTTAAGGATTTGGTTATAAAATATATTTAGTAGTAGAGTTATTCAACTTTTTTTTTTGTTTGGTATATAATTCCATGTATCTTACTCTTCTGTAAGTAGTAAACATATATAAAAACACTGAATAAGTGAGTCCAAACTTGACTGGTAGTATATGCCTCTATAAGATCACAATACAACCACATATTTAAATGCATTTTTAAGCGCACAGTTTATCCAGATGCCATGTATTACACAGGTATCATTGCTAGGTGGAAGTACGGCTCACTTTTACTTCTCTCTCCAGGTATGTGAAACAGCCCATAGAGCTTTAATGACAGTGAGCTGACAAGGGCGGCCCTTCCCTTCCTGTCTGCTATAACACCATCACCTGTCCGCAACATCCTCTCCACTGCTCTTATCCTTTCCTCCCAACTTTACAATCCACTGCCTTCATTCACTATCGCCTCTTTACGTCCTGTATATTTACTTAAGGCTATACACACAACTCCAAGGAACTCTGGAGGTCACACGGTCCACTCCATCTTGGTTTTTTGCTATCGTCAGGTGTCAGGCGGTAACATTGTCTGTGGGTGATTGCAGGACGGGGACAGGCTGAGGAGGGGGGAGTGGGGCAGTTGTGTTTGAACTTGTCTGGTTGGAGTTGTGCCTGTCTGACTGTTCTGTTTTCCAATGAGTAATCCATTGTAAGGTAGGCCTAGTGCACACAAGCTGAGAGGATTGTGTGACAGACTTAAAGTGTGAGTGGTGGTAGTGGTTGGGAGAGTGGGGTATGTGAGCCTGGGGCAAATCGATGGTTGATGGCTGACTCCTGGTTAAAGTATCCTCCAGCTACTGAAGTGTACATTGATGGAGGGGTACATGACAGAAGTGCAGCGAGAAGAGATCAGTCAAATTGTCAAAACTGCAAAAAATCCCTTTCACTCCTTATATTTAGTCACATTTGAAAAGAAAGTTACATTTTGCCTGCAGTAAAGTAAAAAGGAGGGGAATTTTGCTCATTGAAATAAAATACTTGGAAACAGAGAAGATCTTAAGGGGCTGTAATAAAATACTCAAACACTGAAGATCTCAAGGGGGAGGGTGTGGGACAAAATGATACCACAATATTTGATAGAAATTTAAAAAATAAAATTAGAGCTAAATTCAAAGACACAAAAAGTAAAGAGAAAAGGCATGATTCAGGCATGTGGGACTTAGTGATTAGTGCGTTCCCATTTGCTTTATGTGCTAGTAGACTTTGTGGACATAATTTTGGACATTCAAAGATGACTTATAGTGCATTATTTTTCACTCTACGCTCAGTGGTGGTAAGCTATTGTAGTCACAGCTGCCCTGGGGCAGAGCCTGACAGAAGTGAGAAGTGTGTCATTTGGAATTCCCAGTAGTCTACCATTGAAGACCTGACCAGGCCTGGCTTTGCTTAGCTTCTGAGATCTGATGAGATCCTTAACAAAAATAACAAATAGAGATTTGTAATTGCCATCTAATGTCTGTCCCTACATTAGAAAAGGAAGATATTTCAACACCATATATGATACTACTTTTCACCTACTTTTCTGTTGACGTCACTGCATGAAATGGAAAAATAAGGCAACAAATAATTACATGAAGGAAATCCAACTTTCTGTAAAAAGGTCCCATGTATCCAAGAAGGGTGGTTCACTATATTTTGTGGAAAAATGTATCTCATCCCAAACCCAAACAACCTTCCAACCTACCACAACTGTAAACATACTGAGAACTTAAAGGGCCCTGTTGGTTAATGCACCTGTTCCTTGGCATGATTCTTGTGAGATTTAAGTCATGTTATAATGTTGTTACCTAATCAAAAACACACCTGGAGTTGTGTTTTCGTTCATTCACACATATTTGAGTAACCCTTTATTTAGTCTGTCTACACCTCCAAAGATTCGACCTTGTGATGACATGAAGCTGTAGTTTTTAAGTTAGCAGCTACCTTTTACCTTTAGTTCAGAAGAGACAATTGCAGGGCTGAAACTATCGAAATGGTTCTACTGAAGGTGTATGGACTTTAAAAACACAGTACAGGGTTTGTGTGTTAAATGCTAAATATAAGTGCTAAATATGCAGGATTTGCGTGTTAAACGTGTGAATGAAACAAAACAAATATCCAGGTATGTTTGTGATGAGGAAATAACATTATAAAATTAGAAAATAGTGTAATTTTCTAATCTATGTTACTTTAAAAATGACATGAGTAACCCAAACAGCCCCATCCTGCTTCCCACACAGACAGTTGTGGAGCCAGTGTTTAGGGACTTTGACACCTATGAGTCACTGCTTATGACCTTTATTTCCTCTGAATGATTCAACGGGGCTTTTCACAATTCAGCAAACAAGTGTCATATTTAGCCTTTCAATGCGCCACCCCATCCGTCCATAAAACTGAGGAGAGCACTTGAGGGCACTGAGCAGAGGCTGTCCATGGAATTTCCTGCAGATCTGGTGATGTGCCAAGTCTAAAAACCACATTGGAATAGTCATATTTCATGCACACATTGCCTGGAGCGGGTCCGAGAGCTGCACATTAAAAGCTTTTCTGTAAATCATTGAGATAAAGGTCTTTTAGCTTGTTTTCTATCTTCCCTCCATCTACCCAAACCCAATAACGCAATAGTAACTTGGTGTCCTTGTTTGTACAGATTTGTAGCCACTGTGCGCCTCCCGGACAGTAGGATCTTTGTTCATTTGAGCATAACATGTTCAGAATTTGGATCGATTGGACTTGGCAGAACTAGCAGTGCAGTGGTGACATTTTAGAGAGGCTCTGTGGGAGGAGGTGTGATGCTGCACACTGTTCTGGAGCAAAGCAGATGTAGGAATTAGAGGAAGATGGTGACATTTATTGGGATGTTTATATGATACAAACAAGAAGAAATCAAGACCCCATTCCAAATAATCAGTGGTGGAAGTAATACATTTTGTTGCTTAAGTAAAAGATACTATACAGATACTGGAGCAAGTAAAAGTACATGACGAAATCAAGTAAAAAATCAAGCAAAATATTAAAGTACCTGTTTAAAAAAAATTAAATAGGTACTTTAGTATTTTTCTTGATTTTTAATGTACTTAAATAGTAAAAAGTAAAAATATTTCACACATATTTTGAGATCTAATAACGCTTCAAATTTACTGATTTTGGTAATAATTTGTAGAAACAACTGAATCGGTCATTCTTTCTAGTTTTTATCTTTATATTTTTGTTTGATAAAAATAAAAAATATCCCCTTCAGCCTTTTCAGCAGGCCTCAAACAATCATTAAAAATACTTTTACTTTTCAATCTAGTACAAAATGTAATGGAGTAGAAAGTACAAATACCTGCTCTCAAATGTAGTGAAGTAAAAGAAAAAAAGTATCAATTTTAAAATCTGCTTAAGTAAAGTATTGATCCCTAAAATGTATAATTAAGTGCAGTTACTTTGTTACGTTCCACCACTACAAATAACTTTGTACTCTGAACTATATACATTCCAGGGTTAGGCTGTTCAAGTTTAAGTCAGGTTAGACCCCTCATTCAAGTCCATTTTGGTGTCTCCCTGAAGATGTTAGTTATTGCCTTGCCTTGAATGTTCCACAGTATGATATTAACTGTATCCATGGAGACAAGCTGGCAATGCTACCAGGCCAAGTTACAATTCAGTTCTGATACGAGGCAAGCCCACTCACAGTAAGAATGGATGTTTAAGGTATTCTTGAGCAATGAAAATATCTGCCAGACATATCACTTTAATGCCATACTGTGGGACATTCCAGGAACATCAATACCATGCTTGTATAAAAAAAGATTTCCAAATCAGTGTAGAAGAAACTTAAATTATTTTTTTAGTTACTAAATTAATATTTCATGGCAACAGCCCAGGTCCTTCAGCTTAGTCAGATGCTATTTTAATGGATGAAATATAATTTTGTTCAGGTAATCATAGCCAAAGAACAAGATACTGTTTATTTTCAACACAGATACACGTCAGTTTCTCAACAGTAAAATAAACACCTCTGATTTATTCTGCTTTGTGATTGGATGGAGTCTGCTGTTTTGTGTAACCTGTCATATTAGTTTATAGGGAATGCTGGAGCGTCTCCTTCTGTTCCAATCATTCTTGACTTTTACAACAGATTGCCAGTGTTTAGACAAGAGCCCGCTGGACTTGAGACTTTAGTAATCTGTCTGTGAAATATTCTTAAAGGTGCACTATGTAACTTTTGGTTGGGGGCCCATCACCTGCTTGTTTCTATGGATAGGTCACTGAATGTTCTAGAGTATGGCATTAAAGATCCCATGACATGGTACTTCTTGATGCTTTTATATGGTGCCTTAATGGTTCCCTAATACTGTAAATGAATCCTTCTTCAAAATCAAGACTCAGTGCATGAGAAAGAGAGATAAGCGCCAAATGCGCCGCTGGTTCCTTGTTTTAGCGGTGCGCTGTGCCTGGCCCCACTTCCGCGTGTGTAAGCGCGAAGGAGGAAAGGAGAGCCTTTTCAATGAAAAAAAACACATTTTCACAGAAAATAAAATTAAACCACTGCTGTTTCAGAGGTCCAGAGGGTCGGGTAAAGAACTTCCGAGTCTAGAAACACTCGCATGTGCCTCCAGGCAAATAAAAAAACGCATTTCGCATTGCGTAACTCCTCCGCAGTCCAAATTCTCTGGGCGTGATTTCCAGAGACAGGAGGTGGAGATCCAGACGGTGGTGGAACTGAATTTGCATTTCTTTTTTCGATCTGACGTCAATAAGGTGCCTTGTCCAGAATCGCCCATTTGAGCTGTGTTTTTTTCAAACGCAGAAAAGGATCGCAAATGCTCAGTTTAGACATTTCGCAACTTTTAGCCATTGGGGGGGCTAAACAGGGTAGGGGAGCTCACATTAATGTTCAAAAACCTCAGAAAGTGAAAATTTCATGCCATGGGACCTTTAAACAGCTCTATCTTACATTTATTCAATTACAGCTGGTTTTATAACTCAAACACCTAGAAAAACAGGTATTCTGACTGCGAGTGGGACTGCGTCTCTGCAGATTTCACCTGTAACTTGGCCTGGTTTTGTCTCCATGGTGGAGAAAATTGATGGACCCTCCACCAGAAGAGTTACACAATGCACCTTTAAACTTTACTTTCTGGACCTAAAATGTGTTTACAGGATACTGGCTGTGGAGCGGATGGCATCGCTGACGCAGAACTGTTAGGGGTGGTGATGGGTGTTCAGGAAGATACCGAGCTTTTGGCACTAACTCATGCACATCTCTTCTCACTGTCCTGTCCTGTCTGTATTTTTAGTGAAGATTTATTTACAGCTCATGACACACGGGTGCAGAAGATCCTTGTCGAGTTTCTGTGGTGCTGTAATTTGCTTGTCTATATTTTTTTGTCCACATTTGCTTTTGGCTCCAGTACCTGATGGATATATCTCCTGTGTTTTAATAAATGGTGTGCTTCACCCTCATGGGCTTTGATCTTGTTATCTATACATTTATCAGCTTATATTTCATGCAACCGCTATATGATGGTTGCTTAGAACAATATGGAGCTAGGGGCCTCCTCAAAAAGTGTCAAAATGTCATATCTTTTCTCCTAAGTTTGATTAGAAAACATGGAGAAGAGGGGGAACGAAACAATGTAGAAGTAGTTAAGTACTGTATTTGTGTAAAAAAAAAAGAAGGTTATTGTATGTGTATAGGTTATTGTACTTAAGTAAATTTTAAAGTGGCTACTTTTTACTTTAACTTGACCACATTTAAGAGAAGGTATCTGTACTTTCTACCCCACTACATTTTTGAACAGGACAAGTCTTTTTCATTATTGCTTGAGCCTTGATGAAAAGGTGCTGGGGTTTATGCGAATAAAAACAGGAAAAAACTACATTTCATTTTTTCTATTGAACAAATCTTTGTCAAAAACAGTTCATTTGAAGCTTTATTAGATCTCAAAATCTGCGGAAAATACTTTTACTTGTTAAGTACATGTTCTTTAATACTTTTACTCAAGTAGATTTTTTCATGTGATTATGTTTTTTTCTGTCTTTAGTTTTACTTAAGTGACAAAATTGCTGCTGGCATAGTGTAAGTACAGATACAGTGTGTACCCCTCTAAAAAACAGTTTGCGTGACTCCATTTAAATACTTCACCAAACCACAGAGACAGTGTTCTTTGTCGAAAACATGTTGAAACTTTCCAAGACACCTTTCTGTTTAATTGCTTTTCTGTTATGTTGAAATAACCACATTTTTGAAGGTGCATATCTTGCACACTTCACAGTCAAGCTTTTTTTTTTTTTTTTTTTTTTTTTACTGTACAGCAGTCACACAGAGATTCAAGACACTTATAATGTGTTTACCTCCTCAAAAACATACCTGGAGTTGTGTTTTGTTTCAATATTATAATATTAGGCTACATCTCCAAAGCTCAAAATGATCTGTTCCACATTGGGATGCCATGTAGTGGTAGTTTTCAGTTAACAGTTACCTGAGTTCAGAGTTCTGTAGAGATGGGCAATTCCAGAGATGAAATGGTCTCAATAAATCTAGTGAAGGTGTGTGGAGTGCAGTGGAGCGCTTCCTTTATTGCCACATGACATCAAAAGGTGGAACAGACTCAATCTGAGAGAAGAAATCAACCTAAACATGCAGTGTTTGTGTTTTAAACATGTGTGAATAAAACAAAACAAAACTCCAAATATATTTATGATGAGAAAACAACATTATAACATTGATCAGAACATAGTGTAATATAGACCCTTTAACATGTCTTCATCAGGGGAATGATTTATTATTATTTTTTCTTCTTCTTCTTCCAAAGGTTCTACTCTCCTTTTACTGTCCACATATATAACTGTTAAGTTGGCAATTCTGGCCCAAAAGAATTTTAAAAGTGCTCTGGGAATACATTTTCACTTTTCCTGCATGAATTTGCCCAAATACCATGGTTCACCATAAACCAACCTTTGTAAAAGTTGGAAAGTAGGAACAACTTGTGGTTTCCTCGTACCATTTTTTCACTGGCATTCCATACCCAAAATGTAGTGCATAATTGCATCTTTGTTAATGTAACCAGTGAGACTAAAATGCGGGTTTCAGGCAGTCTTTCTAAATTCCTTTTTTTGGTGTGCCTGTGAACGCATCATTTGATTACGGGGATTAGTTTAAAGGAAAAGTAACTTTTTTTTTTTTTTTACAATTTGAGCCTTATTTCGGTAATAAAACAAGTTGTTTTACTCACCCATATCACTTTGGTGTCACATGGAGCATTTCCGGAGATGTTTTAGATTAGCGTTAGGCTAACGCTAATGGCTTATAGCCATAGCTCGGGGCATTCCCCGAGCATGTAATATGCCCCGTACGGGCTCCAAATAACACAAACTTTAGCACTTTTCAAATCATAGAAGCTCGATGTCTTTAGTCTACGATTTCGTTTGAATCAAAAGTGGCCTGTAATCCGAGATTTATCCATAGTTTTCAGCTTTGCGTTCCATGTTTGGGTCCCGGGAGCTGAGAGCACACTCCGCGCATGCGCACTGGCGTCCTCATCTACTCGAAACTATGGCAATGGTTTCTGCGAGTGTCAAACTAACGCACTTTATCCCATTGACTATAGCACTTTATTGTATTTTAGGAGTTTGCATTTTTAAACTTAAGTTGAATAAATTAAATTGTATCTATTTTTACACTATCCCTGCCTTTTATGAATGATTTCTATTCTGTCAGATTTACCTGTTATACTATTAAAAATATAAGCGGGGGGCCTTAACCGCCCTCAGTTACAAATTGGCGTTGCTGGCAAACAAAGGCAAATAGTGATTTTTATTGTTGTAGTGGTAATTTGTATAGTGGAAGAGTGTTTTTTTTAATTCTAAGAGCACTTTTGATAATTGAGAGCGCAGTTGTCCGGCACGTGGTGCATCGTGGGATGTGGATGGTGACTCCTGAAGGTCTGTCCCACTGAACCATGGCAGAGGAGCTGGAACATCTACGGGCCAGAGTCCAAGAATTGGAAGCAGAGCGGCTACGTCTTCAGCGTGAGCGGGACAATGTCAAGCCCGGACCAAGTTCACATGGGTCACAAGTCGGCATTGGTACAACAGACCGCATCATCTACCTGCCAAGGGAGTGCAAATGTCCAATCTTCAGAGGAACACACGGTATTGGGATTGATGAATGGGTGGAAGAGGTCAAGACCAGCATGCGGGTCAGACACGCCGGCGGACAAGGCTGCTTTTGTATTTGACCACCTGGAAGGAGAAGCAAGGGACAAAATTAAGTACAGACCTGCGGCGGAGCGTGATGATCCAGATAAAGTTTTTGAGATTTTAAAGGAACTCTATGGATGTCAAAAACCATATGTACTATTACAGGAAGAGTTCTTTTCACGTCGAAAGCTTGCAGGAGTACTCTCATGCGCTGTTTTGTTTGATGGACAGAGTCGAAGCTAGTGCACCTTATCGGTTAACTAATATATCTGTGATGCTTCGTGACCAATTTGCCCAAAATGTTAATAATTCCGACTTGCCTCGAGGATTAAAAAGTCATTCGTAATAATCCAAATTGTACTATGTTAGATGCGTGAGCTGAGGCTATTAGGTGGGAACATGAAGGTGGGGTTTTAACCACTCCTAGTCATGTGTCTTCAGTTTGTGCTCTTCAGAGTGTCTCCTTGCCTCCTCCAGTTGACCCTCCCCCTAGGGCTGCTTCACAATTAGCCACTTTGTCATCCATGGTTCAAAAACAGCAGGAGCAGCTTGATCAAATCACCAAAGCCTTAGCAGTGTTGCAACTACCCTCAAACTCTCCAGGTTCGGCTCCAGTGATATGTTATCGTTGCCAACAGAGTGGCCACATTGCCCGATTCTGTCGTGTTCGTTCCCCGCGCCCCCACCTACGTAGCTCCCCCCAAGTCTTGCCTAGCTCACAGCTGACGGAAAACTAACTCCCCCTATGGTTAGGAGCCAGACTTTAGGAGGGAGTGGTTCAGGCTCATTGGGTCCTCAGGTTGATGAAGAGTTAAAGGAAAGTCTCATTGCCCCATGTCCTCAGGTGACTGTTGAATTAGCTGGAGTGTCAGTTCAGTGTATCCTGGACACGGGGTCTATGGTTTCGACTATTCCATAAAGTTTCTTCACCGCTAATTTCCAAGATAAGCTTAAGGCATGTCATTGGTTGGAGTTGCGGGCGGCTAATGGTCTATCCATTCCTTATCTTGGGTATCTGGAGCCTGATGTTGAGGTGGGTGGTAGGGTAATTCCCAGGAGAGGTGTTCTAGTTGTTAAAGACCCCCCCAGGACAGGTTGGTCCACCCCAAGTGCCAGGTATAATAGGCATGAATATTATAAAAGCCTACTATCAGCAATTGTTCCTCCAGCACGGCCCAGGATTGTTTGACCAGTCTGTTTTTGGGGCTCCCGCCTCCTGGTTACCCGCTCTCCAGTTGTGTCATCAAGCGCAATCGCAGGGGTGTCCCAAACAGACGAGTGTGGCAAAGCTCCGGGGTAAGAGAACTATTGCTGTTCCTCCAGGGTGTACGAAGTTCGTGCCTGCCACCTGTTCCTCGCTTATCGCATCCACTGGGTCAGCGCTGATTGAGCCACTAAATGCCAAGATGGTTTGCCCGATGGTCTGTTAGTGTCACCCTTGTTAGTGACTGTGATTAGAGGCACAGCCTATGTCCCCATTGTGAATGCGGGGGTAACTCCAGTTAATTTGAAGCCACGTTGTTTTTTAGGCATTCTGTCCCCTGTAGAGATAGTTAGTTTACCTTCGGGCCTCCAGGAAGTTCCCTGTGCACGGGACCAGATTGTCGCTGCAGTTCGGTCCCATACAGCAGAGTCCGGTTCCGTCCAGGAAAAGATTAAATCTTTGGACCTGTCTATGCTTGGTAAGGCAGAGCAGGAAAAAGTGAGAGAACTGTTGTTAAAATATGAATCTGTGTTCTCTGCGTTTGAGGGTGATCTGGGCTGTACAAGCTTAATGACACACAGCATACCTTTGTTAGATGAGGCCCCGGTGCGACAGCGGTATCGACGTATCCCTCCCTCTGAGTATGAAGCTGTGAAATCTCATATTAACCAGCTACTGGCATCCCAGGTAATCAGAGAGAGCAGTAGCCCTTGCGCGTCTCCTATAGTCCTGGTCAGGAAAAAGGACGGGACCCTGCGTCTGTGTCGATTATCGGCAGCTAAATAAAAGGACAAGAAAAGACTCTTTTCCTTTGCCACGGATTGAAGAGTCCTTGGACTCACCGTCAGGTGCTCATTGGTTCACTACAATGGACTTGGCTTCCGGTTACAATCAGGTCCCAGTCGCCGAAAGCGATAAGCCTAAAACGGCATTCTGTACCCCCTTTGGCCTCTTTGAATTTAACAGGATGCCATTTGGATTATGTAATGCTCCTGGGACATTTCAAAGGTTGATGGAGAGGATGTTTGGGGCCCAACATGGACAATCTCTTTTATTGTACTTGGATGACATTATTTTGTTTTCTGCCTGTGTAGATGAGCACCTCCACCGCTTGGAGACTGTGTTAAGCAGGCTGCACCAGGAAGGGCTTAAAGTGAAGCTAGAGAAATATGACTTTTTCAAAACTAAAGTGCAGTATCTGGGTCACCTTATCTCTGCTGAGAGCGTGTCCACGGATCCTGGCAAAATCTGTGCAGTGTCCAACTGGCCCCACCCCACTAATGTTGCAGAGCTGAGGTCTTTTCTGGGGTTTGCAAGTTATTACAGGAGGTTTGTGAAAGGTTTCTCTAAACTTGCCGCTCCTCTCCATCGGCTGGTCTCTGAGGTCACGGGATCCAAGGGTTGAAGAGGACGGGGGCTGCAGCTGGAAAGTGCCTGGACAGAGGAATGTGAGCAGAGCTTCCAGGAGCTAAAGAGTGCCCCCACACTTGCTTTTGCTGATTTTTCCTTACCTTTTATTTTAGAAGTAGACGCGAGCCACTCTGGACTCGGGGTGGTGTTGTCACAGGAGCAGGGTGGTCAAGTGAAACCTGTTGCCTACGCCAGTCGTAGTCTCCATGCTGCCGAAAAGAACTATAGCTCTATGAAGCTCGAAATGCTTGGTATGAAGTGGGCAATGGTTGAAAAATTCAAGGACTATCTCTGGGGAAATCAGTGTGTGGTAAGGACCGACAACAATCCGCTCAGCCATCTGGACACTGCAAAGCTGGGAGCAACCGAGCAGCGCTGGGTGGCAGTTGTCGGCCTTTGATTACACTGTCAGGTACCGTCTGGGATGAATTAATAAAAATGCTGATGCTCTGTCCAGGCAAAAGACCTACGGAGGTCAGGTGCAGTTGGAGCGCTTTCTTCCTGGTACTGCTCTGCCAGAGGCGCTGTAGAGGGATATTGTTGGGCCATCTGAAGCTGCTGTTCAGTCCATTAATGCTTTGCCAGCGTGCACCCCAGCTTACCTTCAAGTGCTCCAGCGAGGAGACCCTGTCAATGCTGCCTTCCTGGAGTTCTGGCAACAGCAGAGGGTACCAAGTCCAGCTGAAAAGGAGATGTTGAGCATTGGCGCTCGTGGACTAGTGAGGCAGTGGGATAGGATAGTTCAAAAGGATGGTCTCCTGTACCGCTGCTTCTGGAGGTCTGATGGAGGAGAGGAGGTGCTCCAGCTCCTTCTCCCAGAGAGCTTAAGACAGGAGGTGTTGCAGGAGCTTCACCAAAACCATGGGCACCAGGGGATTGAGCGGACGATGGAGGTGGTGAAGCAGAGGTGCTTTTGGCCAGGTATGGACAAAGATGTAAAGGACTGGTGTCAGCAGTGTGACCGCTGTGGGGTGGCAAAGAGTACCCAGCCACGAGTCCGGGCCCCCATGGGTCACTTGCTGGCTGCCAGGCCAAACCAGGTGCTGGCCGTAGACTTCACGCTTTTGGAGTCTGCCAGTGATGGAAGGGAGCTGGTGATGGTGATGACTGATGTATTTTCTAAGTTCATTCAAGCAGTTCCAACCAGGGATCAGAAGGCGTCCACTGTGGCAAAAGTTCTGGTCAGAGAGTGGTTCTATCATTTCGGAGTCCCGGGCCGCGTACATTCTGACCAGGGGAGGAATTTTGAGAGTGTTCTGGTGCAACAACTTTGTGAACTGTATGGGGTCCAGAAGAGTCGCACCACACCCTATCATCCCCAGGAAAATGGACAGTGAGCGCTTTAACCGAACTATGCATAACTTGCTCCGTTCTCTCCCTTTTTTCCCTTGGAAAAAAGCAACTGGCCCAAGCACCTTCCACAACTGTTTTTTCATTATAACGCCACCCCCCACCAGCCCACGGGTGAGTCACCACACTTTCTGATGTTCGGTCAACAGCCAAATCTACCCATCGATTTCCTGCTCGGCCATCTTTCAGAGCCTACCGCGGGTTCAGTGTGCAATTGGGTGGCTGAGCATCGGAGGCGGCTTGCCGTAGCAGGGGGTGTGGCTCGGGGCCGCATGCAGCTTGCTGCTCAGAAGAGGAAGGCAAGGAATGATGAAAAGACTCTGTGTGAACCTTTGAAAGTCGGACAACAGGTTTACCTGCGTGACGTTGGCCCAGGACGCAGAAAGATCCAGGGTGCATGGGGTCCCACAATATACCAGGTAGTGAGAGTGATGGATCCGGATAGTGTGGTATACTCAATCGCTCCAGTTGATCAGCTGCATCAGGTCCGCCAAGTGCATCGCACCTTGCTGAAGCACGCTCTGCCACCACCTGATCCGGACAGTTGGCTGCAGGGATTACCGGAGGAGGCGAGTGATGAGGATGACGTCGATTCTGGATCCTGGCTTGTTTTTAGAGAGTCTGTTAGCCATCCATCAACGCCTGTGAACTGTGAGCCACCTGGGGTAGAGAGTGTTCCCACTCCTGGAGTAGCAACACCAGCCCCTCAGAGTGGTGGGACAGGGCTACGCAGGACCATCCGAAAGACTGCTGGTAAACATTCGAATCCCTATCACCTTCCAGGGTCAGCCAGGGGTGGGGGCCGTGGGGCTTCTGCCTCTCCTCTGATTCAGGGTGCCAGTAGCATGGCTACAGCCATCTTTAGACCATGGTCTTAGTTTTAATCAATGGGACACCGATTCATTTGCCGGGGGAGGATGTAACCAGTGAGACTAAAATGCGGGTTTCAGGCAGTCTTTCTAAATTCCTTTTTTTGGTGTTCCTGTGAACGCACAGTTTGATTACGGGGATTAGTTTAAGGTGTGCTCACCGGGGCTGGTTCATTCATTCAGGGCTGTGGCTGAGATGGGTGCTACTGAGATGTAAGTGCTCTTTTGTTCATTTTCTTTTGTCTACAATGTTGTATGATGTGTAGCATAGTGGCAACATTATAGCTTGTGTTTTATATTTGCGTCAGGGTGCTGAAAGGAGTGTTTTGTGCTGTCCGCCTCCGTCTGGCTGTTCCCAGGGCCCTGCTAGTGCCATAGGGATATTAAAGCACTAAGGTAACTTGACTACATGCTTCCACATTAAGCAGCCTTGGAGTGAAGCTGCTCTTTGGTCAGTCTGCTTATTTTTGTTGTTGTTGTTCAACAGCAGACCATGGTCGGACAAGTGTGCTCTCAATTGTGCTCTCATTTTTTTTATATAAGTTTTGTGTTCAACTGTGCTCTTTGTAGATAAAAAATTAGAAGTGCTAGACAGTCCATTTGGGGTTACGCATGTGGAGTGAATTACTAACTGTGCTTGCTGTAATTGAGAATCTAACACACCTTAACCCAGTGAAATGTGTGTGTAAATCTAACCAACGCACCTTAACCCAGTGGTTTCTGCGAGTGTCAAGCTAACGCACTTTATCCCATTGACTATAGCACTTTATTGTATTTTAGGAGTTTGCATTTTTAAACTTAAGTTGAATAAATAAAATGGTATCTATTTTTACACTATCCCTGCCTTTTATGAATGATTTCTATTCTGTCAGATTTACCTGTTATACTACTAAAAATATAAGCGGGGGGCCTTAACCGCCCTCGGTTACATTAACTTGCCAAAAATTTCAATAACTCAGAGGCGATTTTGAGGCTTTGTTCAACTCTGAAAGTTTCCCAAAAATTCCTTACTTATTGTCCCACCCCAAAATCAGGACGCCATCACTTTTTCCACAACTTGAATGACATCTTGGTTCTTACAGTTTCTCCTCCCAGTTTGTTGCTTAACCCAAAGGGAAAATGTCAAACCTCCTCCTCTCTGGAAGTATTTTTCGCTCTCCTAGCATTTGCTCTTGTCCTCCCACCAGTATACTAGTATGACAGAGGTATGTGAGACAGAGAGAGAACAGGTCAGGTTCTGTAAAGGACCTACTGATTGAGATCCTAGACAATGTGCTGACACTAGTTGACATAAGGATGACACAGAGGTAAGATGAGTTTGCACTGGTTTGAACAGATTGTTGTCATAGGCTGTGGCTGAAATATTACAAAAAAGACAAAAGAAAACAATAAAGAAAAAAGAACTATTTAGTTTTGAACAGACTTTCTGTAACAACTCAACATGTCATGAAATAATGTTAGAGCAGTGTTCTTTGGATGTATTGCAATGGAAAAATAAACAGCAAAAGTTAATGTCGGTTATTATTTGTTCTTATGCATCATTTTTTTGTTGCTTAAAAGTGTATGCCAGAACATTTGAGTTAATGGTTACACTTCTTTGCATAATAGACGTTCCTTACTGTACAAATATGTACAGTAACAACTATGCACCGATCTAACTTTTTCAGTTCTGATACCGATTTCGATACTACATCTACCAATATCAATTAATACTGGTACTGAAAACAACATTTAAATAAGCAAAGTTGATCCAGATGTGTTGTATAACTGTTATTTATCTCTCAGATAACTACAGAACAACTTTGGCTGGCCGGATAAGCGGAAGAAAATGGATGGATGGAACTTTGTATAAATAAAAGTTCAACCACTGTGGCTGGGCTGACTACAACTAGTAATTAGTGTCATTACATCACTGTCCAAACCAGGATATCTGCTGCGACACCATATTGGTGTATTCTTAGGAACAAGGTTTTTTTGGTATTTTATGCCAGTGGTAATTTAGGAATACGATTATATAATGCCAAGCTAGATCTATAAAAGTATTAATCTTATGTAATCTTAACCTAACTTCATGTCTAAAGCTTAACGCCATAACAAGCGCGCTAAATGCAACATGCCAGATGAATGCATGGATGAAACACATACCACAATAAGCTGCTAACAATAAACAGCACAGTCTCTGATTTATAACAGATCCATGTTTATTACTCACTAAAAATCACAGGACTCCCATACGTAATGTCTCCCAGCATCCTCCAGTATTGATGACCACATCTGTAGGCAAAAGTGTGCTCGGAAACCACACTGAAATGAATGCAGTGAGGCTATTGTGCAGGAGTGGCAGTGTAAACAAATTGTGGTTTGCAGACACTTGAAGTCAGTGGTTAAAAATAAAGTTAGCAGGAGACTGTGGGGCGGGACTGTTTAAAAAGAGAACAAACGTGGAGACAAAACTATGGCGTGAAACTTATTTGTCAAAGATAATAGGTTAAATATGGTCTGGTAAACTGGATCAACACACAGACAGGGTGCAAGGGGCTTTTCTGTTCAGAGTTTGGATGTTCTTCCTGTGTCTGGGCGGTTTCCTTCTGGCACTTTGGTTTCCGCCATCAACCTAAAATGTGCACAATATGAAAAATATTACAGCAAGATCTGGACCTGAGTCTCTTCCACTGGGTCTCCCCATTAAAGGTCCTATATTACACAAAGTGACTCTCATGAGCTTTAAGCCATGTTATAATGTTGTTACCTCATCAAAAACATACCTGAATTTGTGTTTTGTTTCATTCACATGCTTCAGTAATCTTTTATTATTACTCTGTCTACATCCCCGAAGCTCAAAATGCTCTGCTCCACCTTGTGATGTCATGAAGGTAGGTTTCAGTTACCCAGCTTCCAGTAGTTAACAGCTACAGCCTTTTACCTTTTGTTCAATTCCAAGGCTTAAATCATCCAAATGATTCTTGTGAAGGTGTATGGAGTTTAAAAACACAGTGGTTCACTTCCTGTATTACCACATGACATCACAAGATGGAACAGCATTTTCTGTCTGAGAGAAGAACTCAGTCGAATTTGTGCTTTAAACATGTGTGAATGACACAAAAGACAATTTCAGCTATGTTTTTGATGAAACATAATATAAAACAGAAAATATGGGCACTTTAAAGAAATGATCAAATGAAGTGGACAGATTTTCCATTCCTTTACTTAAACCTCTGTATTTTTATTTTTATGAGTAATCATCCGAGTAATTTCCACTTATGATCAGCACCATCAGCTTTTTACATTGCCTCAAGTAGTTTGTGATAGTTACATTAAAGGCCACAAACCACTTGGACACACAGGAAGAAGAATAACAATACCCTGAAGTGACTAACTCATATTCCCAGATGTTGTATAGTTCCAGGGTGTGTGCAGACATGGAACAAGTCTATTTATTGTGGCTTTTTCAGCAGTGTTTGAAAATGATGCATCACACGAGCACTTTGAATCGTCCCACTTGAATTCCCACATCCTCTGTCCATTCACACTTTATTTTTTCTGCTCCAGTTCCTTCACTTTCTCAAACATCACCAACCACTTTATAAAGAAAGAACCGTGACTTTCCATGACTGTATCCAAGTTGGACTAAAAGAATTGGAAGCATTTCTGACCTTTTCAAGTTTAAAGTAGAATTTAAGAGGCACTCAGAATAGTTAAAATTCTTCCAAAATTGTAGATTATGCAATTTTGAAGATAAGTGTGCTTATGCAAGTGACTGAGCCAAAGTCATTAATAATTTAAGCACAAATGTCAGATCTGTCTGCAATCAATTAGGAATTTCTCAATACTGGTTTGAATAATGTCTGTAAATCTAAGTACCACTGTTTCTAATGAGTTGCCAGTTTATATTACAGATAATGCTGTACAGTAATTGCTAACAGACGTTTAGTTTGGGAGTTCGGGAGTTACAGGGAGGAGAGAGAGAAAGTTAAAGCCTATGAATTGGAAATGCCAAGTAGATATATGAGGTGAGATTGAGGGTCACGTATAACAGGGCTATGGAAATGGTGCAGCTGTACATCAGATATATATGTTAACATTTAACCAAGCGGGGAACAACTGTTAACTGTAACTATACACAGTTCACATGTCTTTGTGGTCAGATTACTGGGTATACAGTATTGTATTTGTTTGTCACTTTACAGATAAAACATATTTTTGATCCAGTGAAAGGTACACAGTTTAAACTATTTCAAATAAGCCATATCAATTCACATATACAACTCTTTTTAGATAACTTGCACTGCTCTAAAACTGACAAACACAATTCCATATATAAATAGAGTATATTCATAGCAAAACAAAGATTACATGATTAAGATCATGCTTTAAAACACCATAGCCTTCTCATGCTTGGCAGTTTTATTATCTCTGCGGTTTATTTTGAAATCTTTGACAGGAAGTCTTGTCCTTACTTTTGATCCCTGTCTTCCCTTGACACTTGAACCTGAGCGCCAGAGCGGTTTGGAGAGAGGAGCGCACGCACTTAGCGCACATGTTGTGTACTTTCAGTTCTTTTCCAGAGCGCGCCGGGAACACTTTACCATCACTTACCAGAATGTTTAACAAAGAAGATCATATTAAGTACTAGACTAAATAACTTTTTGCCGTTTTACCTGGGGAAATATGCGTTTGAATCACTGACAGAGGAAGTGCGCTCCTCGGAGCTCCAGTGGATTTGTACATGGATCAGTAAAGGGTTTTACATTAGAACTTACAGCCGGTGGAGGAGAGTTTAAACTTCGTGGTTTGGAGCAATGGAGAAAATCGTGTTATGGACATGGATGCTTTTGTGTCTGTTTCTGGCATCAGCGCGGACGCAGAAGGCATCACCTGAAGGAGGTAGGACTTTTACGCACTGTTCATTCACATCAGACCCAACAGGGGATAGTGGTTTTATCAAATTGCACGAATGGATTATGATTATGATTATTATTCACTGTGTCATTATCTTCATCAAGGAACATTTAAAGTGTATACAAACAGAAAAATCAAATGCAGAATCCCAACTGTAAACATGTTTTTTGAAAATGAAAGCACGGGTTTAGATGACTGACATGTAATCTTCAGATTAACAGATTTCATTGTGGTGTAGGGCTAGTCCCTGGATGGCACCCATCCAGGTAGGCTGTTAATCAAATGTTTCACCTCAAGGCACCACGGGAAAGGGCAGGGGCCCAGGACCACCCAGATGTCTGGCACGAGTACTTATTCAACTCTTAATATTGTATAATTGTATAATAATATTGTAAACTGTTGAAATGCACTTCCATTGACTACAGGATACAGGTGTAACGTACTCATGCCATCAGTTGTTATTAGGGATTATTAGTGACTGTTAAAGTGACTTGGAGGGTGGGGGTGAAGCAGCTTCTTGACTACAACCACTGAGATGCTGTCAATGTGATATCTCCACAAAGAGATGCCTGGTGAGCGTGAACCAACTTAAATTAGGCATTTTATATAAGCCCCCTCACTAACAGGTCTATTATGAAGATTTATAAAGACAACAATACACACAGGCGTAAGCATAGCTGGGGCAAATTAGACACTGACAAAATACTGTTATGGTACCCTGTCCCACATGCCATACGACTGCACACTGCAAAGCTGGTTAATGCAAGAGGACTTATTAGGCTATTTTCTGATCTATGTTATAATACTGTTTCCTCAAAAACAGACTCGGAGTTGTTTTGTTTTTTTCTCAAATGTTTAACAAACAAACCCTGTATATTTAGGCTGAGTTCTCTCAAACAGAAAACACTGTTCCACCTTGTGATGTCATGTGGTAATACAAGAAGTGCCCCACTGAGTTTATAAACTCCTTACATGTTCACTTGAATCATTTGGATCATTTTAGCCATGAGATTGCCAATTTCGTTAACTTGAAAACTACCGCTTCATGACTTCACAAGGTGGAACAGAGAATTTTGAGCTTTGGAGATGTAGCCAGACTAATATTGCAGCATTATTTAAATGTGTGAATGAAACAAAACATAACTCAAGGTAAGTTTTGATGAGATAAAAGCATTATAACATGGCTTAAAGATCTCAAGAATCTATTTTGCGTAATATAGGACCTTTAAATATGTTTTCTATGTTGCTAGTGCCAAACTGTGAATTTCCTCTGGGATCAAAAAAGTATCTATCTATCTATGTATCTTATCTATGACAGATTTATGGCAGGTCTTTAATGCGCATATACCAATTCTCCATCATTAGTCAAACAAACCACAGACCACGGTATTTCAACACTGAGCTGAAAATAAAGGCATACATAAAGCCACAAGTGCCAAACATTAAAATGTGAGAACTGCTTTAGCATGTGGACGTGAATAGCAGCATGTGCATGTGTAAGTACATGTTTGATTTGTATGAAAGCTTCTCTGACCTTTTAAGCTTTCAACACCAAGTTTCATTGAGGCTTTAGTCAAGTAGCAAAAATGTACACCTTAAAAAGAAGCTGCCAATGAAAACAAAACATATCAATCATGGCATTATTTGATTTCATGTTTATGATGTCTTCCAAAGAATGACATCAACTTGCCCTAAATAGCTATAACTGCTATAAATAATCCATTTAGTTTTACAAGTTTATGTAAAAAAAACAACAACTTAAAGGTGCACTATGTAGCTTTTTGGTTGGGGGTCCATCACCTGCTCGTTTCTATGGATATGTCATTGCTCTGTCTGGAATGTTGCCATACTGTGAAACATTTCAGATGAAACTATAATGTCTCCATGTAGAAAAGCATTTGATTGACCTTCCAGCAGAAAAGGTGCACCTTTAAAGTGTTTTAATCTTAAGGTGTTATTACACTTAAAATTACGTATAAATTGTGATTTGGCCCTGTAGGTTTTAGGTTTCGTGAGGACATCTGCTGCAAAACCAGGATATTCCCTCTTTGGGATTTCTTCATTGGCCTGTATAGTGTATAGGACTGCAGCATTCCTGTTTGGCTCTCACACGGAACTCCCCACATACCCCCTCCTCACCAGCCTGCTCCTTTAACGCCTTTTATATTCCCCGTTCAGACCCACCTCCGGCCTCCACTCCCTTTTTAATACCTGCCAGCTACTGTTTTCATTGCTTTCTCCTCAGCTTTTAACTCAGTATAATGAGAAGCTGAGAAGTGGTGGGAAAGACCCCTTGACTTGACTCACTGCACAGGCTTTGAAGCTGTGGCCAATTTTCAACATATCTTGTATTTTCATCAATGTTTGGTTCCTGTTTAGCCTTTTCAAGCTTGCCTCCATTCTTGACAGTTAACAGTGTTCTCAGTAAAACAGTTCTCAATAAATATTTTAATGGTTATGCTCCATGAATGGAAAGCACATTTTGTGGCACCTTGTCAAGAGAAGCTTATGTGGAAAAAGTTGTGCAACAAATGTGAGAAAAGTTTCCGTATGCCTAAAGGTGGGGGAAATATTTGATTGATTTATTCTTAGAGGAGTTAGGCATCTTATTAAAACAGAACTACACATATTAGAGGTGCACTATGTAACTTTTTGGTTTAGGGTCCATCGCTTCCTTTCTGTGGATATGCCATTGCTCTGCCTGGAATGTTCCACAGCTCTGCTTTACATCTATTCAATTGCAGATGGTCTTATAACTTAAAAATATCCAGAAAAAAGTAACATCTTGATGGCGAAAAGCATTTGAAGGACCCTTCACCAGAAAATTTACACAACGCATCTTTAAACCCTGTTCTCATGGTTATGAAATCATGCTGAAACAAAATGTACATTCTCAATAGGGGTGGGTATTGGCAAAGAAGTCACGATTCAATTCGAATCACGATTCATAGGATGAAAAGTGGAGTGTGCGTGAGTGTCGGAGGTGGTCGGATGGGCTGATGGCGCAGATTGGCAGCCCCGCTTTCCGTCAGTCTGCCCCAGGGCAGCTGTGGCTACAGAAAGTAGCTTACCACCACCATTTGTGGAGTGAATGAACAATGAACTGTAAAGCGCTTTGGGTGTCATGAAAGGCAATTAATAAATGCAATTAATTATTATTATTATTATTATTATATGCCACGATGCGATACTATCACGATACTTGAATTATTGCGATGCATTGCAATATATTCGACATACTTCAGTGAAAATGTACCAGAAAAAAAGAGGATAACTTGAATATCAGTGGCTGTGTATCTGGGTAGTGTCTTCAATTGATACATAACTCTGAGCAACTCAATTCATAACTGAATTTATTGAATAACAAAAACAAATAAACCAAACCAATAACAAAAAAAGTGCATAGGATTTTTTCTAAAACAAAAAATTATGTTCAAACATTTGCCATTTTGGAGGTAGCTACCATCATAACAAACAATACCCTTTCACAAAGAAAAAAGTGCATAGGATTTATTAAAAAAAATTAACTCATAATTAATTAATAATAATCGATTTTTGGCATCAAGAATCGATGCAGTATATTGTGAAAGTTAGTATCGCGATGCATTGTCATGACGATGATTTTGCACACCCCTAATTCTCAAGCAGCCAATTACGTGTTTAAGTACAAAAAAACTATAACTTGAACTTAAAATAAACAAATATGAATAATAATATTGCAAATCTGTGAGGTTGGTATTCTAATCCCTGCCATCAAATTCTCCCTAAGTGAATGGGAATGTGGTAGCTTGTCAAAAAGTACTTTGATAGTCTCTCGCAGGATGGTTTTGTTTCATGCTTCAGTAGAATATTTTAACTAGAGATCCACCGATATGATTTTTTTCATGACTGATGCTGATACAGATCATTTTAGAGCTGCTATTTTGAGTCAGTTTGATTATTTTCACGCAACTTTATCATTTAATTCACTACAAACTCTGTCTCTAGTTTTGACTGCTTCCACATTACACAATTGCAATCTGAAGTACTGATTTTAAATATCTTTTCCAGTGCTAAACTGTTGTGAAGGTGATGTCCTCTTTCTCCTGGACTCTTCTGGAAGTGTCTCCTCTTATGAACACTCACGCCTGCTCTCGTTCCTCTCCGATCTGCTGCTGCCCTTTTCTCTGGGCGAGGACCAGGTCAGGGTGGGGCTCCTGCAAGTGGGCACCCAGCCAAAAGTGGAGTTTGACTTTAGCACTCACTACTCCCAGACCAGCCTGCAGGGGGCGCTGAGAAACACCCGGCCGCTCCGAGGAGATACTAACACAGTAGAAGCATTGAGGATAGCTGCAGAGACCGTGCTCCGACCAGGGACGCACGGAGGATCCAGGAAGGACCTCCCTAGGGTGCTGGTGTGGTTGACAGATGGGGTGAAGCCTGGAGATGTAAGAGGGCCCATGGCTGCACTGAAGGAGGAGGGTGTGGCGGTTCTGGTGGTCTCTACTGGACATGGGAACTATCAGGTGCTCAGGGATGTGGTGACGCCCCCTATTGACCCACACTTGTACTTTGTGGATATTGATGACCTCAGTATCATCACAGAGGATCTCCGGAATGCCATTATAGGTAAGTGACTATGCTTGTCATGATAACAAATTCGATAACAAGTTCGATATAAGTAAATATTTATATTTATAAGTAAATATAGATGATAAATGATAATACTGAAACTAATTTATACCACTGACACAAAAACCCTACAGTAGATTTAAATCACAAAAACTTTTCTAACACTTAAGTACTTAGTTTGCAATGATAAGGGTGACCAAATTTTCAAAATCAAAAACTGGGACACCCCTGGTTTGGAGTTGTTGTTAATACATAATAAAACTGTGAAACAAGTGCATAATTAGGGGAAATTGTTATTCACTCGGCCCATTCATGATTCATGGCTAACATCTGAGTCAATATAATCACATTTTCTTTGTGGTTGTTAAAAATGAGTTAAAAATAGGGACACCTAGAGACATGTCTTAAAAATTGGGATAAATCAATGGTTTTGGATAAATCTGCTGGAACAGGGGACAAAGGGCTCAAAACTGGGACTGTCCCGGGTAAATAGGGACATGTGGTCACCCTAGTAATAAGTCATACCTTCCCTGGCTCAAATCTTCTTTTATTACCAAAAAATAACCAAAAATGTCCCAATTCCCAGCAAAGAAACTGTACACATGATAAATATTTACCCCAAAAAGGTATTGTTTCATCTTTTATATATTCAAGGATGAGTACCAATCCAATTACCAATCCAAAAGAATGTATAAAACAGGTATTTCAAAGACACACACACACATACCTTGGACCTTTTACGTTTTAGAGGTACATGTACCAATGTACCATTCTACTCTCCTGGGAATGCCATGATATTTTCCCAGAGAGGCTGTCCAGGAAGTGGAAGGAGACTCCCTCTGTCATGTTGCAATGACCCATATGCACTGTATATGTTCTAAAAGCAATGGAGCAGAAAATACATATATATATATATATATATATAAAACCCAATATACACAGGTTAACTCTTGCATTATTACCTTGTATAACCCACTGACATCCAAAAGACCTGATGTCATGGACAAACGTTATTTATTACAGATGAGATGCCAGGTAAAACAGAGCTGTTGAGACTCAGATTGATTGATGCTTGGATCATTTTTGTCTTGTGACATTTATGTTTTTAGAACTTTACATTTCAAGTAAGAACAGGCCAACTTTTTCCATTCCATTATTGTCTTTATGTCAGTATTCTCAGATTGATCCAACACATGCACATTTTACAGTAGCATGCAGAATAAAAAACTATGTGGTGGAAAACATGACATGCTTGGGCCTACAGAAATATGTACAATCACGCAGACAAGTTAAACAGCAACAAAAATTTGTTGTTGAGCATAAAGGCATTCAAACCTAGTTCTATATTCACTGTATATCCACGTGCCTTGTAGAAGTTGGAGACTTGATGCTAAACAGGGACACTCTGTGTGTCATGAAAGCAGTAATGAGATAGGCCCGTCTATTAAGGGTTTAATGATTCAGTGATGTATGTAAGTGTATATATAGCCTCAAGATGGAAGGTGTGCACCCACCAGGGACAGCTCAGTCACAGCATGTACTGATGTAAGGCTTTATGAATGGCACGAAGAGGCTAAAGACATTATAAATGTAGGGGTTATGATCATGCAGAGGGCCTAGAAGTATAGTTATTTCAGTTACTCTGTAATGCAATAGTAGGTCTGCTCTGTGGGTGGCTCCAGGTATGAAACCAATAAGACTCTGTTAGCTAAGACTACCTATTATCAAAAATGTCTGTTATGCCAGCTGATGTGAAGTGAATTAACTTATGCATTTTATTTCTATTGGAGAGTTAATGAATCTTATCTTATCATAATCCTATAAAAATATCATGTAATAGTACCGTAGTTGTTGTTGTAAAGGTTTTCTGGGACAAACATGAATCCTGTCCTGTTGATTGTCTTGTATTTCAGTTATACAACAACAATGCACATGTAAATGTAATATTTTAATCAAAATGGTTTCTCTTCTCTTCTGTAGAAATTATCCGAGCTGAAAGAATGACAGCACGGGACATTTCCACCAATTCTGCTACTCTGCAGTGGCGCCCTGTGCTCACAGGCTTAAACGGCTTCTATGAGATTCGCTTTGGTCCAGCGCCCACTGGAGGGGCCGGGAGCAGTACTGGGGGTCCTGGGACCAGTCCTAGTGTTGGTGGTGGTCAGTACCAGAGGTTTACTCAGTCTGCAGACTCCAGCACAGCCAGGCTAACAGGACTCAAGCCTGACACGACATATGTGGCCACCCTGACCCCTGAGTCTAATGAGCAGGCTTTCAACACTCTGTCTGTCACCTTCACCACCAAACCAGGTGAGTTATGCAATGATCACCAACTTTTTTCTCTGTCCTTTCTACATAAAGACACTTAATCCAGTGTCCTGGTACATTTAAGACACAAGACATTCTGCTTTTATATTGCTGAGTGGTCTCATTAAATCTGCATTATTGCAAGATTTGCTCAACTTGACTTGCCATGCATTTAAATCTGTATTAAATGATGTTTATTAATATGTTATTATATTAACAATTGGCCACAACAGTGAATAAATGAACTTCATATTTCTAAATACAGACAAGTGCTTAGCAACTCGTCTACCACCTCGTAGGTCTGTGGCCAGATTTAGATTAGTGTGAACTTTGGTTTTGTTTATCTTAAGTTTAGACTTACAGGCAACATGTCTGCAGTTTAAAGTTAAGATGCCAACATGCAAACCTTATTTTTATCCAATCCAATTGGTTGGGTGTTCAGCTTAGTGCTGGGCATTTACGCAAACATTACACATTTAATATATATTTATTTATTTATTTATTTTAACAATCATGTAATATAATAAGTATTATCATTTATGCTGGTGTTTTATATACTGATGACTATACAAATTAGCATTTCTTTTTTTAAATTGTTAGTAAGTAATTATTTTTCCACAGAGGTGCTGAGCCCGACTGTGATATCCATTTCTGAGCTCTCGTCGAACAGTGTGAAGATACACTGGGGCCCTCTGCAACCTGACCGTGTGATCAGTTACTATATTGAATATTCCACTCTACCCAGTGGAAAGCTCAATGCTGTCACCGTCAGTGGGACCCAAAACTCCACTGTGCTACGGAACCTCCAGCCAGACTCCACCTACCTGATCACAGTGAGCGCCAGACACTCCTCTGGTATGGAGAGGGCCATGTCGGTCAAAGTGTGCACAGAGGAAGGTGAGATCGGATATCCAGGTTTAATCCCACATAAGTCTGCTTGTTCAGGTTTATTCCAGTCTGACCACCTCTGCACTCCCACGTTATTGTGCTTCTGCACGATAGATTTACATCTAATGTGTCTTTTGTTATCATTAGGAGTAGGCCTATGTTGAGCAGTAACAGAGCAGCAGAGCTCTGCTATGTACCTCAACACTATAGCAACAAAGAATGAGGAGAGAAATCAAAACACTGACAGTTATAATTGTCATAACAAGTTATCACTCTGAAGTATCACAAGAAAAGGTCTTCTTTGATCTACAATAGAGTGCACAGTACAGTGGTAACCAAAACCATATGAACAAGTGCATTATACAAGATCAGATTTAGAAATAAATTACATGAATACAGTAGAAATGCCGTGTGTAGATTTTTTATTTATACAATAAGCTGTCATGTCATCAGTCTCACTTATCTTAAACCACGAACTAAAAGTTAAACGTGAGCTCAAGACAGCCCACTGCTGCTTGTGTCACCACTGTGCTTTTAAGAAGGCAAAACAGCACTTCACTAAACAATAACTTAAACAGTGAAAAAAATTTTATGGAAAAATCCTTGTGATCCCCAGTGACACCAGCGTTATCGGACCTGCAGCTGACCACAGTGGGCAGTGACTCGGTGCAGGTGGACTGGAGAGGGGCTGGTTCTGGACTTAGAGGGTACTGGCTCACCTGGGAGGATCAGCAGAACTCAGTATCAGCTCAGCGCTCTGCCATGTACCTGCCCCCTGAGTCTCTGTCTACACGCCTGTCCCACCTCCCCCCACTGGCCCGAGTCTGTGTATCTCCCATCTATCGTACTGCCCGGGGGGACGGGCTCTGCTGCACTGCACAATTTCACTCAGGTTAGCCATGGCAGAGACATGTCAACAGGTGTTTAACTATTTACATTCTAGACATGCAAAGACATACATGGGTGCAGTCATAGGAATCAACACACAAAATAAACATCTTGGATTTTAGTTGAACTTTAAATTAACTGATAACTTTTCCATATTAATATTGGGCATTTGACATTCAAATACAGGCTTAATGTATGTGGGAAAGTGGAAGTTTGTTGAAAATGTGATCAGCATGATTAATGGAAAACCAGTCTGCTTCGGTTTCAGAAGATACATTTTTTTCCCATTAACTTTTTGAAAAATGTGGTAACTAATATTCATAATACATAACACGGTTGTTTTAAGTTCAAAGAGCACATTTAAAAAGCAAGATTTGGTGAAAGATCTTTTGGTCTTTAGTTACCACATAGCTATTATCATATGATCATGATCATGATGATTATGAAATTTTATTTATCTTATATCTTAGCCTTTTTTGCTTCTATGGACGAGGAGTCTACATTTCAACCAACCATTTCAACAGATAAAGCACTTACATTACACTCAATTCAACCGTGTGAGCACCTGGACTAAACTCTGCTTTTCTCCTCTGTAGATGCATTGTCCTATGGCTATCAGTCGTAGCAGCCTTGAGTCTGTGCATACTTCTGCCCAAACATGGATGGACGGAGGGTGAAGAAGAATGTTGACTTTCCTCTGTAATTCTCTCTCATGCCTTGCCCTGTTTGTGGACATCACCCAGAAACGTGTGGCCAGTTTATAAGCAGCGCGTACACAAAGGCCATAGACACTGAAGGGATAGGCCTGGAATAATATGGCCACGTGTTGACTGCTCTAAAAACTCATGACTGACTGGCTGTTTGCTTTTCCATTGCATCTGGTCTACACCTGTATTGCATTCATTGGAGGAAAAATGTTACTATGCACATTACTGGTGGTTTTGTTGGGAGTGTAGAATGTATCAAGAACCATATGTGTATTGCAACATATGTTTTTGCAAACTGTTCCCATTTTAATGAATTTCTACTGAAATAGTCACTCTGTTCACACAGTTTTATTTACATTGGATATTTGTATGTATGTTAAGGGGGGTTCAAAATAACAGGAGCTCTACAATTGCTAACAGACATATCACATTCTCTTTGAGATCCCAATAGGCTATGACAGACACATATGTCCACCAACATCTGTAATCATGGCTGTAAACTGATCAAGGCTTTTCATAATTCAACTATCTTCACAGGACAAAATACGCACATGATATATTGATGTATTTATCCTTGCTCAAACCATTTCATCTTTTATAAGCTCTGCTGCCCTCTTCTGACAGAACACCCCCAGGCTTACTACTGCTGATTTGTCATTGTTGAACATAACATTAAGATGTGTATGCACTATATCACCATTAAAGTTTAATATAAGCTTACATGACAGTTCTTTATTATTTTTCAATAAAAGAACTCTGATGTTTAGATGTGGTGTGGTCTGCTATTATTGCTACTCTAATTTGGAGCTTATTAATTGGCCAAACATAAGAGATGCCTATAATTATTGTGACTTTAATTATTGTGCATTTTAGAAGAACTCTACTTTGGACACCTCTGGCATAGATAATCACATGCAGTAGCCTATTCTCTGTATGTAGGTAGGCTTCTGTCTTCTCTCAAATAATCCTTTCTGAATGAAGGCCTACCTGGTAGTACATACATACATACCACTACTTCACAGATAAATCTGGCCAGTGGTTGGATATTATATATATATTAATGGATACATTAGTGGACACAATTGGTCATTACTTTGCAGCAGCTTGTGTGCGCATACAGCATGAGTCCAGTAGGGGGGCGCAGTGCACAGTCCTGTTTCCCATTAGCCCGTGAAGCAGCGCAGTGGGCACCCACAAGCACTATCCAAGCCTTGACATTGCGAAGATGGAGGCTGCTGTTATGGTCTAGAGCAGGATAACGAAAAGATATTTGCAAGTTTCCAAGCTCTGTTATGACAACATTTCCAACGTGTCCAGGTAAAATGTAGCTCCTGATTTTAGAGCAAACGTATAAATGTTAGGACCCGGCAAAGTTAATAGCTAGCCCGTATGACAGGAGATTTGCTAATGTCAACCTGCAGGCTAGCCAACGTTAGCTGTGCTAATAGGCTAGCAACTCTACCACGTAGATAAAAACAGCATTTATCTATGATCACGAGGCCCCATGTATTTTTGACACCCGCCTGACAGCTACATGTAAAAGATGTGGTGCTATATATGCCATGGATTAGCCGATGAAACACGGTCATCTTGCATGTTGTCCTATAAACACAGGCTAGAATAAGATAGCTTTCCATTTCCCTGAACCGTTTCCTGGTTTTGCTTCGTCGGGTTGTCATTAGATTTCGGTTTTAGTAGCGTTTGTTATTGTTTTTATGCGTCACGTCAATGGATGTATCGTTTTCCTCACAAACTAATCACTATGCTGTGTGATATTGTAGAATGTTATTCAGTATGATTACTGTTCAAGTTACTGCAGTACAGGATAAACACGACCCTGTCAGTTTGTGTGGGGATCATTCCCAAATACCGTATTACAAATATCCATACTTATTAACACACCCTCCTAACTACGCAGCGTATCACTGTTACACATACAATCCACTCAAAGAGGCATTTCACGCAAACTATGTTTGAACACGCTAACACACCCAAGTATATTATCCATATGTTACCAACTTTATAGCAACCTTTTTAACAATATGATACCACCACAAAGCGAAATGTCTGAAATGGTTGTATTTAGTTGTTCTAACGTGCTGATGTGATGTGTACAGGTGGAGGCAGGAGGCGTGTGTAGAGTACACCTGATATCAGCAGCATGTACTCGGAGTGGCGCTCCCTTCAGCTGGTGGTGCAAAGTGACCAGAGCAACCTCAGCGTTCTGCACACCTATCCCCCCACTGTGGGCACAGAGGTGGCCAATGCTGTGGTCAAGCCCCTAGGCACGGCTGTAAGCCCCGTAGCCACTGACAACATCCTCAAGACTGACAAGGAGGTAAGAAAGAGCCTTACTTTAACATGAATGTTAAGCTCTGCTGTAGGTCAGTGCTGCCAAGCCTGAAAGGACACATAGTGCACTATTCTCTGAGCTATGTTATAATGTTGTTTCCTCATCACAAACATAACTGGAGTTACGTTTTGTTTCATTCACACATGTTTAACACACAGACCCTGCGAGTTTTTCCTCTATTCCACCTTGTGATGTCATGTGGTAATAAAGGAAGTGCAGTGTTTTTAAGCTCCATACACCTTGATTAGAATCACTGGGATAATTTCAAATCTAAAATTGATAATCTCTAAAACTAAACTAAGCTAAAGGTAAAAGGAGTTGTTAACTTGAAAACTACTGCTTCATGACATCACAAGGTGGAAGAAAGCATTCTGAGCTTTGGAAATGTAGACTGACTAATAAAGGGTTTCACAAACGTGTGACTGAAACAAAACACAAATTCAGGTATGTTTTTCAGGAGGTAACAACATAATGACATGACTTGCAGCAGGAGTTAATTTTTTAAATACAGGACCTTTAAGAAGAGTGCTCCTAGTTTTGAGACTATTGTTATGTTGCCCTTCATGCCAACAGACAGCATTGATATTTTGTTGGTTTCAGAATGTAAACCAACAAAATATGAATGAAACTTTTGTTAGAAGGTTATCCACAAGGCTCACAGTAGGTCAGTGATTTCAATTGACAATATGGGTGTGGAGTGATGTGAAATTAAGCTTTTGGTGATGTTGTGCAAGTGTGTGAGATACAACATTGCTTTGGCCAGGACTTTGTGGCAGGCGCTGAAAGATATGCAAATAGATATAAAATGTTGTATTACTTATAAATTATAGCCACCATTAAAATCAAATTAATAAAAGGTGATGGTTATAGAAAATTGTGATATTGTGATTTTTTTTTTATTTTTTTTTTTTTATTTTTTTTAATGTTTAATTGTTGGTCTAAAAGTGGAATCAAATGCAAATGAAAAAACACATCTTTAGAACTGGGCTTTAAAATCTTGTCTAAGTGTGTAATTGGATATATGCCAGAGTCCACAGAAATTTGTCAATAACACTGGAACACATAATCTTAGGCACATCATAATTATGTTGGTAGTTATTAATGTGAGTGCATAAGGAAGGGAGCAGTGTGCATTATTTTTTAATTAGGTTGTATGCGGAAGTCATCAGACGATCATTATAGAAACAAAGATGGACTATATAACCAAGGAAACTGATTAATATCTTTTTCGCATTTCTAGTATTAGCAGTTAATGGCTAAAGGCTAATACAGAGAGAGTCCAACAATACCAATGTTCATGCTTATTAACACACCTAACCATGCAGCATATCACTATTTCACATACAATCTACTCAAAAAGGCACTTCTCATTATGTTTAACGCTAATAACAGCCCCATGTGTATTATTCTTATGTTAAAGGGATATGCCACCCCCAGGCCAAACTTGGGCATCTCCCCACAGTCCAGAGACTAAAATAAGTAGTGGAAAGCGTTTTTCTGGTGATCCAGCCATTGTCCAGGTCTGTCAGCACTGACCGCCGCGGTATCTGCTGCTCCTCCGCGTTAGACTGGAGGCTAACGTCGCCAGAGAAAGATTTCAGCCAAAAGGAATTGATTTGCTCGATGCTTTTCCCAATTACTTTCTGTGTAGTGCGCATTCATATCGAGTGCAAATAAATGTGCAAATCAACACGGAGAGCTTGACTTGGTCATTTTGGGTGGGAACTATTTTTCAGTGCGGAAAAAGACAGCCGAAGCACGCACCACGCTGACAGGGGAATCCCTGTTACGCACCAGGAAGGCAGTTCCCCTGTTACGCAGCGTGGTGCGTGCTTCGGCTGTCCGAAATCTTTCTCTGGCGACGTTCTAACGCGGAGTAGCTGCAGATACCGCGGCGGTCAGTGCTGACAGACCTGGACAATGGCTGGGTCACCAGAAAAACGCTTTCCACCACTTATTTTAGTCTCTGGACTGTGGGGAGATGCCCAAGTTTGACCTGGGGGTGGCATATCCCTTTAATAACCTTACAGCAGCTCCTCTAACAATATGAAACTACCGCAAACTGAAATGTGAAAGCATTAGAGAAGCATTATATTGCATGTTCTATGTTATTTGAGGCTCAGAATCTGACAGGAGACACTATGTAATAATTAAGATTAAGCTTGGGCTTTTAGCCTTTATTGGTCTCACACACAATGACACACAGTGACACACGGGAGAAATTTGACTTCTGCATTTGACCCATCCTTTTTTCAGGAGCAGTGAGCAGCCATCTTTTTTGGCGCCCGGGGGGCAGTACCGTGAAGGGTCTTGCCCAAGGACCCACACTGGTTAGCTCAGTGCCCGGGGGGGGGGGTTGAACCTACAACCTCCAGGGGGAAAGTCCATGACTTACCAGTTGAGCTAACCAGCCGACATGTGACCATGTGCAATATTGTGCAATATATTGTGCATGTGCAATGACCATGTGCAATATTAGATAAGCATTTAGAAGAAGTCTTTCCAACAGCCCTTGCCAGCTACATGTTTTAACAAAGCTTTACAAAGAGAAGGAAAAAAATGAATAAATCATGTCTTATCAGTTCCAAAGGGCGTGATTGACAGGTGGATCAACCAGTCAGAAAAATACATGTTTGGGCGTTCGTCTGTTGGGGTCAAAAACAAACATGGAGGCTCACATGTAAAAAAGGGAAAAAAAAACAACAATGATTGTGAAACAGCATGTATTTTTACAGAATAAATAATTGAAGCGCCAAACTATTACTTATCTCAGGTAAAAGAAGTTGTATATTTTGTTGTGAATAAAATGAGAATTTTGTAGTGCATTTGAAAGACATTTGAAAGTGCTACAAATTCAACTGTGGTTGAATGGCTGTGGTGGCGGTTCCTGGTGGTGGTAGAGAAGGAGAAATGAACCTTTCCTGAATAGCTTTAGAATGATCTTGACGTGTATCAGAACAAGTATAAAACCACATAGACTAGTGCATCACGTGGACCACTATGGAACCTACCTAGATGACTGAGGGGTTACACAGATATAAGACCACATGGTACAAAAGTGCTATGATTAAATGCTGAAAATGACATTCATGACATTTTTAACATTGTGGTATCGGAAATGATATTGAGTATTGAGTCTATTCCTTAGTATTGATTATCCAGTTTAAAATTTTAGTATAGTGACAGCTCTACTTGGGGGAACAGCATTCAGATTATTGTCAGAAAAGTAAATGTGTTTAAGCTAAAAGATTTAAAACCGAGTTCCAAAATCATGTTGAACAGTGGGAAAACATTGTGTTTCAGGTGAAATGGACCATGGAGGTACTCTGTTACGGCCTCACCCTGCCTTTAGAGGGCGAAACGGTCAAACTGTGCGTGGATGTGTACACAGACTGGATGATGGCCCTGGTCTCTCCCAGAGACTCCATGCCTCAGCCTGTGATCAAAGAGCCCAATATGTATGTCCAGCTCATTCTCAAACATCTCTACAATATCTTTGTACCAAGGTATGGCCCTCTTAAGAGTGTTTCGTTTGAAATTCTACACCATAGCTATGGCTCTTGACTTTGTTTTTGTAACCTTTCACCTACTCTCCTCCTGTAGACCTGAGCAGCACAGTCTAAACCACATCAGACTGTGCCAGCAGGTCCTAACTGCAGTCCAAAAACTGGCCCGTGAGTCTGTTTCCATGGTGAGGGAAACATGGGAGGTGCTGCTTCTCTTTCTACTGCGCATCAATGACACATTACTTGCACCACCCACTATTGGAGGTAAATGGCAATGTATTTTGGATTAACTTTATTAGATACATTTAAAAATATTTGGTTTGTTAGTCAAGAAACATGTTGAACTGCTGAAGTATAGAGACCTCATTGAATTTTGCTCATCCATATTAAAAGGGTTGAAAATGCAAATTACTGGATTATACATTTCTTGTTTTATTTGACTTGTTTTGGTTCTTATTGCTTTATTTGTTTATGTGGTGTTGGATTTGCATTGCTCTTGTTAATTAATTTATATATTATTTGCATGTAGGTGCTAACTGTTCTAGCTAAAAGTATAATATATCCCCTCTAATGTTTTCTTTAGTTGGCGTGGCTGAAAAACTGGCAGAAAAGCTCATGGCAGTGCTGTTTGAGGTGTGGCTCTTGGCATGTGCCCGCTGCTTCCCCACACCGCCATATTGGAAGACGGCAAGAGAGATGCTCGCCAACTGGAGACATCACCCTCCTGTGGTGGAGCAGTGGAGCAGGGTGGCCTGTGCTCTTACCTCCAGGTTAGATCACAATACGGAGTACTGTTGAGGATAATTACTTTAAATATAATATACAGTGAAAAGTTTCGCTCCCATAAAGAAGAAACTGCATGGGAGTAGGTGCTAATAGGCAATTGCCTCAGCAATTTGGGCCATGCATGCTTCTATGTAATGTAAACAAAATGTAAAGAAAGCCCAAATAAACAAAACTAAAAAAATGAACAAACTCAAACTTTTAATGCCATACAAAATTTATTAAAGCCCCAGTGTGTAGGATTCGTGGCGCATAGGTGGATAGTCGCTATTGCACTTTCTGTTTTGGCTACGGCAGACCTCGAGGGACCTGCGCGCTGCGCGGTCCCGTTTTTTTTTTTTTTTTTCTCATGAAAACACACATTCCCGATCATGTACCATGACACTCTACACATCAAATGAAACCTTACAGTCTCCTCTTTTTGAATATGCAATTCATTTCCCTGCAAAACAATCAATTCCCGAGCACATGGGACTTTTATACGGAAAAGCACAAAACGAGGTTAGCTTACCTTAGAATGCTTTCCACAGGTCAAACTCTGTATTTCACCATAGACTTGCTCTCAATTTGTCCGTAAGGATCCAGCAAATAAAATCCAGTAAAACAATTTAGTCCAAAACACGTGTTAGATCCATTACGAGTCTGATCCGGCAGCATGCTTGTGTTGTTTACCCAAAACCACGAGCCTTGCCGAAGGCGAAGGCGGAGCCCAAATGTCCTTCTGCGGCTCTCGTATTCAAAATGGCTGCCTCTGCATGGGGAAGATCCCCCTTTTATGTGACTATATCTAAGTCCAAAAGAATACTTTGATTTCATGATGGAAGTGAAAAGGCTTGGAAAACAATGTATTTTTGAATGGGTATCTTCAATTTCAGTAATTAATGGGTAGATCTTACACACTGTCCCTTTAAATAAATAAAGAAAAAAATATAAAATAAAATAAAATATAAAATTAGCATTACATGTTTGTTTGCAGAAAAGCATAATACTTAATCTACTTTACTACTTAACCCTTTATATATTTATTTGCTTGATCAATACTGTATATCACTGACATGTAGCTGTCTTTTAAGATCATTATTTGTATGTCAACTCTAGGAGACACACTTCTTGGTCATACTGTGTGTACTACAAACATCTGTGCTGTGATCTAATTCATTTGATGCCCACATATAGGAAAGAAATAAATCTGTTTCTTTTGCGCAGATGTAGCTTGTGACTTTTATGTTTGAGAGGCTTGTTTAACAGCACAAGTCTCACCTGTTGTAGCTCCAATCAATCATATTCTGATCAGATTATGTTAAAATAAAGATCAGATTAGGTCTAATTTGAGTAACAGAGCTTCTAACAAAGCAGTGCTTTCAGTTAGCATCACACTCCCAGGGAATGTTAATGGCATCAGCTGCAAAGTATCACTAAAACAAAGATATGGTGAATGGTGTTATTGGGCTATATGGTGTTCTGAATGTGCATATAGATATTTTTATTTATTTTGTTAAGACTTTTGAGATTCACACACGGACCAACATTCCCACCGTTCAAAGTCCCGGATGAGGATGCTAACCTGATTCCATTAGAGATGGACGATGACTGTGTGGCCCAAACGTGGTACCGCTTCCTTCACATGCTCAGGTACAAATACCAGAATTTATTGTTCCCTCACCCTGTTTACCTTACATTGTTTACAGTGTTCAAGAAGAGAGAGACATGTTTGATGTTAGGAATTGAAAACTCTCTCCTCAACTGTTCCTCATACCACACTTCCTCATGTCATGTAACTACTTCCCAAAGGCTTTACGGAACTATCTCACCTGCAATTTCAAAAGTGCTTTTTCAAAATAAATGCAAAAATAAGCATACAATGAAAATGACTATGCTTGTACTGTGACAAAGCTTTAAAAACTGGCCAAAAAGGTCAGAGGCACTCTGTTCGTGAAGGTAAAAGCCCTTTATTGCTTGGGACAAGCAACGTGTTTCGACACAATTTTGGCCTTTTTGACTGCTTTGTAACAGGTGTTTTTATACTAAAAGCATGGTAATTTTCACTGTTTGAGCACTGTCCTTGTGGAGCACTTGTTTAGTATTTTCCACAAAGAGAGCCCTTTTCCTGTGTTTTTTAAATGCAAAAATTATTTATATTCATTTGGAAAAAAATGTGTTTTTTACATTGGGAAGTATCTGCACTTTATTACTACTACTACAATCTTTTGTTAATAATATAATATTGCTTTATATTCTTCAGCAACCCAGTGGATTTAAGTAACCCAGCCATTGTGAGCACTACTCCAAAGTTTCAAGAACAGTTCCTGAACTCCAGTGGGATTCCTCATGAAGTAGTACTACATCCATGTCTAAAACAGCTCCCTCAGATCTTCTTCAGGGCTATGAGGGGCGTCAGCTGCTTAGTGGATGCATTCTTGGGTAAGAAAGAGAATGGACAAAAGAGCACATTTGAACACTATCTTCAGTGAGTAAGAAATAAACTATGGTTATCTAATTTGAAATCCTTTACAAAAAGTAATTTAAGGTAACACTGAATAATAGTTGAAATACTTTAAAGGTCCTGTATTACACAAAGTGGATTTTTCTGAGCTTTTAGTAATGTTGGAACGTTGTTACCTCATCAAAAAATACCTAGAATTGTGTTCTGTTTCATTCACACATGTTTTAGTAATTCTTGTTTAATAGTCTGTCATAATGCCACCTTGTTCCACCTTGTAATGTCATGTAGTGGTGGTCTTCAAGTTATCAGATGGATTTCACCTTTAATTCAGTAGAGAATGGCTATTCCAGGTCTGAATAATCTGGTGTGAAATAATCTAAAATGGTGTTAAAAAACTGAAAAACTTTCTGTACTACCATATAAGATAAGATAAGGTAAGATAAACTTTATTGTCCCCAAGGAGAGCCCAAGACAAAAACACAGTTCCACTCACACATACAGTACAGACAGACAAACAGAAAACAGTCGCGGCTCATTGCCAGATACATTTTTCCATCTTTGATGTCCATTGTCCCTTTGTGCACTGCACAACCTTACAGTGTTCTACTTATTGCACCAGCTCTATTGCACAAGTAATTATTGCACAGATAATTATTGCACAAGCCCTATTACACAAACTGTTATTGCACAATAGTTATTGCACCATTCAATATAAAGTGACTAAGTGCTCATTTTTTGTGCAGATTTGTTCAACAGTGCAACAGAAGTGGGCACAAATGAGAGTTTATATCTGTTACTCTTAAAGTTATGCACTTGATAGCGTCTGCCTGATGGGAGCACTTCATATTCCCGATGCAACAGGTGAGAGGGGTTCCCAACAATCCGTCTGGCCTTAGCGAGCACAGAGTCTTGAAAAATGTCCCGCAGAGAAGGAAACTCTTTCCTGCCAATCACCATTATGGCCTTATTTACCAGTTTCTCAAGTTTGGTTTTACACTGGACAGTTAAGGAACCAAACCAGGCGACCATACTGTAGCGTATGAGACTCTCCAAAACAGCATAAAAAGAAGTCATGATTTTTGTGCTCACACCAAACAGCCTCAGTCTCCTTAAAAAGTGGAGCCTCTGGGACAGCTTGGAACAAAGAAAATCAACATATACATCCCATTTAAACATTGACATTACAAGGTGGAAGAAAGTGTTTTCTATTTGAGAGAACTTAGCCTAGATATGCAGGATTTGTTAAGCATGTGTCGTAGAAACAAAACACAAGTTTGGCAGTTTCAGACACAGAGAAGGCTTTCTCTGAGTCTGAAAGCTCTCTGTCAATTGCCTAAATAACTTCCCTTTCATTTCCAGAACTACCACCTCAGTAATGGTGAATAGATCCATGTCGTATGTATTTCTCTGTATTGTCCTGTAGGTGTCTCTGTTGCAAAGAAAGTCGTACGGGAAAGGGTGTTCACTTTCTCTCCATGGCTGCACTCCCATGGTATATACATATGAACTATTGTTTTATGAAGCGGGTTTTTGATGGATTGAGCGGTGGTAACATTAACCGTGGTGACATGTCCCAGATTCATTATTCACACTTTGCAACAAGATCAACAACTACTGTACTGTGGGCTTAGAGAAAATCAAATGAAAATGTGTCTCTGATTGTGTCTAACAATTGTCTTGCATGTTTGCCAATGAATGTTTGATCAACTCCTACATCTTAAATGACGAGTTATTGCTTTCCTTTTTGTTATATTTGAATTGGGAATATAACTTTCACTTTTAAGATTTGCCAATACATGCGGCATGAAAAGTATTTCTATTTGTTTGAGAGCAATCAAAGTTATGTAAACAGAGTGGAGAAAATGAAATGTTCTCAGCAAGTTATGCGTGTGTTTTCATTGACAGGTATATCACGACCCAGGGCTGACAGTGCCCCGCCCACCCCAGTCAACAGAATGAGCATGTCTCCGCCCCCTTCCATTACCAACACCACTCCCCCTCACAGTCGCAAGCAACGTCATGTAGTGGTCACCAAGACAACAAGCAAGAGCTCAACTGTAAGTCCTTATTTTCTATGTCTCAAAACAGCATACGACACAAGTTCAGTTTTTTTCTGCCATAATCTTGTACTGAGAACATTTAAACAAAAATATGGAACAGTAGATAAATACTTTACACATCGAATTGATTACGTTGGAAGTAATCAATAAAGAGTTGTATTGTATCTGTTATATTTTGTATCGTTTGTGAAGGCATTGAGGAGGAAAGCTTGAGAAGTGCTAAACTTAGGCTCCGTCCCATTTCTCTGTCTTACACTTCATCTTACCCCTACCCCTTGGTTTTGCGCGTTCATGTGAGGACAAGGGGTGTCCCGATTCTAATTTTGATCAAGGGCTAGGGCCACGACCGAGGGCTACATACCCTTTGAAACGGAGTAAGCTCTCGACCAGACTTGAAATGAAGGGGTACGCCTACAAACTCAGGCAGGTCTGGGGATCAGGATGGCAGTGTCACATCGACCAGCCAAGGAGTCTCAACAGTTTAGCATGGTTTACAATTATGACGCTTATGTTCTATGTTACTTTTAGTGAACTGTTGATGCGGTTTATTTGTAGTGATGTCTGTTTAGCCGGCGTTATCGTTTTCATTGAACTTTTTAAAAAACTTTTTTTGTCGAGCTGAGGTACCTGATAATCCTTGACATTTGTTTACGTTTGTTTGCGTCAATTGTTGTCGCCTCTGTAGACGCAGCAACCAGGTAGAGGCAAGGGATGATGACGCAAACAGTAATCGAGTGGTGTCCCATTTCTTAGGGGAACATTCGTACCCCGAGCCCTCTCAGCTCGCTATCAAGGGGCAAGACAAAGACGTAGATAAAGGGGTAGGGGAAGGGCAAGGGGTAAGACAGAGATGATTGTAGAGATGAGGCTGGGGAGAGTGGAGGGCAATGATGAGAAGTCGAGGAGCTGCTGGGGAAGGGGTGGGTCGGGGCACAAACTGAAATGGTTTAATTATGTATAAGTTTGTCAGCGTGGGCACTAATTGGAGAGGAGGTGCGGTGAGCAGCGGGGAAGTATGGTGATGAAGGCTGAGGAGCAGGTAAACTCTGAAGAGATGAGGTAGACAGAGGTGAAGTTAGGTCTTCCAGGCTGAATTTACATTTACATCATTTGTAGATAAGATTTCACTGATGCTACAGAGCAAAAGGTCTTACTCAGCGCAATAATATCTTACCATGTTTATGCAGGCAAGTGGGGCTCAACCAACCAAAGCATCCCAACAGCAACAGCAGCAGCAGCAGCAGCAGCAGCTGCCATCCTCCTCACCCACACTACTGTCCAGTCCAAACCAGACCAGCTGGGAGTCCCGGCCTCTACCTGCCCCGGCCCGACCAAAAGTCAACAGCATCCTCAACCTGTTTGGCCAGTGGCTGTTCGACGCTGCTCTGGTGCACTGTAAGCTCCACAGTGGGCTGAGCAGAGACCCTAGTATGACCGGTAAGCAGCTCACCATGGCTAAGTGCATTCCCTTTGTGCATGGGCAGGCGGGTGTTTTTGTCGCTGGTTATGGTACGTGTTTTTGTGGAGTTTTCTGTGTTTTTATATGTCTGTGTTTTTGGGATGTTTTTTTCTTTTTTCACCATTTTATCCTCAGAACAGGCCTTTCTGAGTTGATGGTTTGGATTGATGTGGCCAGACAGACAGATAATTGGCACATTATCAGTAATACTGTATTATACAAGACATACAGTACATTTGTTATGCCAATATCATAAATCAATATTTTCTTTTGACATTATACTGAAAATTGCATATTAGTTATTTTTAATAAACCTACTCATTTACTGTCGAAATAATAAAAACACAATCTTTAAACATTCAAGATAATGTGGAGCCAAATAAAAATAAGCTAGAACATGATGAATGACAGATAGGTGTTTTTTTTATTTTTTTATTTTACTGTTTTTAAAGATCCCATGACATGGTACTTCTTGATGCTTTTATATGGCTCCTTAATGGTTCCCTAATACTGTAAATGAATCCTTCAAAATCAAGACTCAGTGCATGAGAAAGAGAGATAAGATGAGAAAGAGTCATAAATATCTCTCTGGAACAGTCCATTATGGGCATTGTTGCTTGAATGCAAATGAGGAGGACAAAGATAGGCCAGAGTAGCAGGTGGGGGCGTGGCCAAACTCTCCACTCTTTCCTCTTCAGCTGTGCGCTGTGGCTGGCTCCCACTTCCGCGTTTTTGCGCAGAGGAAGAGATGAGAAGCGTTCCATTGAAAAATAAACACATTTCCACAGAAAATAAAATTAAACCACTGCTGTTTCAGAGGTCCAGAGGGTTGGGTAAAGGACTTCCGAGCCTAGAAACACTCGCACGTGCCTCCAGGCAAATAAAAAAACGCATTTCGCATTGTGTAGCTCCTCCGCAGTCCAAACTCTATGGCGTGATATACATAGACGCTGAGTAGAGACACAGATGGGGGGTGGAGCTGCATTTTTCGATCTGAGGTCAATTAGTTGCCTTGTTCAGAATCGCCCGTTTGAGCTGTGTTTTTTTTCTAACGCAGAAAAGGACCGCAAATGCTCAGTTTAGACATTTCGCAACTTTTAGCCATGGAGGGGGGGGGGCCTAAACAGGGTAGGGGAGCTCACATTAACGTTCAAAAACCTCAGAAAGTGAAAACTTCATGCCATGGGACCTTTAAAAGTATATTTCTACAGGTTTAAATAAGTCAGTAATTATAATAAATACACAGTGTCATTTTGGCATTGGATTTCATAGCAACATGCTGTATAGATATGATTTTTATGGAAAAAGCAAAACTATTTAAAGAGGGACGATGTTAACATGGCAAGTTATAAGGTGTCCATTTCTTTTTCTTATTGGTGTAGTGTCCTGCTTGTGTCTACCTTGTCTATTGTTAGAGCTTAAGTGATATGAAAGTCACTAGTGAGGGAAAACAAAAATAAAATCACAATTCATGCCTGATTTGAATTGGATCTGCTTTGATTTTGTGTCTCTCCACTATTTCTGTTATCTTGCAGCCTCTTTTATCCAAATTCTCCTTTCTTATAAATCTTGTAAGTAGGAATGGCAGCTTTATTTTTCCTCTCTTGATTTGCGTTTCTTGACAAATCTTCCTGCTTTTGTTTTGTTCAGTTGTACCATTGCCATTACTGCCATGTTTTAATTTTTTGCCATCATGCCCTATAAAATGTTCACCAGCGTTCTCTCTCTTCAAAGGTGATGGAATGGGTTTCACCAACTGACCACATTTTTCAACCATGACAACGTTCTCATGTTTTTTTGTATTTTGTATTTTTTTTTATTTATTTATTTATTTATTTATTTATTTGTTTTTTCATTTATTTATGTTAACATTTTATTTGGGTCATACTAATCCTTAATCTTGAAATTTGTGAGACCCCTATAAGTTCAGCATCAATGTCTTTATCTCCTGTCCACTTATTTAAGTTTATGATTTGGTGCCTCGATGCATGACGTGAATGTTTGTAGTATAAGTGACAGCCATATAATTGCTACAGCATGGGAGCTGACACAGGGATTTTGCTTTGTCCATGCAGCAAGAAGTGACTGACATGTTTTATTACCAATCCACCGCACTGCTAACGTTAACCCTACGGTGAAGTCGTTGTGTCAGAATTTCCCTTTATTGAATGCTTTTGAACTGTGAGAGTGTGTGTTTGCAGTTTGTCAAGTCTCCTTTTGTGGTAGTAATAAATGTTGCCTGTATGATTTGTAAATGTTATTTTGTGTGCCAAATCGCAGATGCCAGTTATCGGTTTGCCTATATTGAATACATGCATGTTAACAGTAGAACTCAGTACAACTTGGGGTGTTTTCATTCTCTGTCTCTGCCATTTTCTGCAGCAATAGCCACACAAGTAGGTCTGGAGCTGAGGAGGAAGGGCTCTCAAATGTCCACTGAATCCATGGTGTCCAACCCACTGTTTGATGCCAATGAGTTCCCAGAGAGCTATGAGGCTGGCCGTGCTGAAGCCTGTGGGACCCTCTGCCGTATTTTCTGTAGCAAGAAAACTGGAGAGGACATTTTACCGGTTTACCTCTCCAGGTAATAGATACATACATGCAAATCCATTGGATTGGATGGATGCGAATCCATTTTTGATCATATAGAACCTTTAAAAATATTCCATGTTAATTAGTTCAAGGTATAAAAATAGTATGTATATATATTTTTTTCAGATTCTATATGGTTCTGATTCAAGGACTCCAGATCTCTGACTTCATCTGTAGACCAGTACTAGCCTCAATTATTCTGAACTCCTCCTCTCTCTTTTGCTCTGACCTGAAGGGCATAAATGTGGTGGTGCCCTACTTCATAGCTGCTCTTGAAACTATTGTGCCAGACAGGTCAGCTTTGTTTTCTGTATTCAAGAAAATATTTTTGTTTTTACTTTGTACTGAACACTTCTATTAAAGTACTTTTCCATCTAGAGAGCTATCCAAGTTCAAGATGTATGTAAATCCTACTGATCTGAGGAGAGCCTCCATTAATATCCTACTCGCCATGTTGCCATTACCACACCACTTTGGGAACATAAAATCAGAGGTAAATGATACAAAGCATGCTATTGACATTTAATTTGATTATAGTAAATCTTGTGATTAGGGCTGAAACATGTTACTCCATCAGGATTTCCTCAAGAGGCATCACTGTTGCTTCGTCTTGGTATAATTCTGTAAACATCTCTTATTTAGGTTTTTAGTTTTTTTTAGATATTGATACAACTAGTCGGTTAATCAAAAACAATAGATGAATTATTTGGCTACATAATATTTTCTTGCCGGTCAAAAGTTTAAAGGTGGACTATGTAACTTTTCTGGAGGAGTGTCTGATATCGCCTTGTTTCCATGGAGATGTTATTGCTGTGCCTGAGATGTTCCACAATATGACATTAAACATATCTATTGCCATGGTAACAAGCAAGCGACGCAATCTGACAAAGTCAGATCTGTGAAGCAGCAACTTCACTAACAGTAAGAATATATGTGTTTCAAGGCATCTTTCTCAGCTGTAATTGAGTAAATGCAAGGTGGTTACATTTAATGCCATAGTGAGGAACATTCCAGGCAAAGCACTAACATTTCATGGTAGCAGAAAGTTACATAGTGGACATTTTAAATTGTTTGTATTCCTAAGAAATTGTTTTCCTAAAATCAGTCCAAACATGACCTTGTGTTGTGCTTCAGGTTCTCCTGGAGGGAAAGTTCAATGAGGAGGATGTGTGGCCTCATGACCAGCCAGTGTCTTTTCTATCCTTACGGCTCCGTCTAGTCAATGTCCTCATAGGGGCCCTGCAGACAGAGACTGACCCCACCAACACACAGCTCATCCTGGGTAAGTAACACCTGCAGCTCACTGTACATATGTCTGACAGACCTGTGTTTGTTTATTCGAATTTCATCCTTTTACAGGTGCAATGCTGAATATTGTCCAGGACTCCGCTTTACTGGAGTCTATTGGTCCACAGACTGAAACAGTATGTGTGATTTTAGATTTAGAACTTAATTATGAATAATTATTAATAATTATAATTATTATCATCATGAATAATTATGAGAAATATTTGAGCTTCAGTAATGGCACGTTGTATTTTTTAACCCAAATAGTGATGTAACAAATGTGTGTTGACAGGGGAGCATAGATGGCAGCCATGTGACTGTAAGAAGCCAGAGCCACAGCCGCACCAACAGTGGCATCAGTTTTAACAGTGGGGGCAGCACTGAGGCAACCAGCCCCGACACTGAGCGGCCAGCCCAAGCTTTACTCCGCGACTATGGTAAGAGACGTGCTACCAACACTATCATATTATACTGCTGGGTGACATGTTTTGCACAGTGCATCAGTTGCTTTATGGAAAATAACACTAAAAGGATGAATAACCGCTGTGCTTTTTGTAGCTAACGTGGTTAGAGTGATGTATCGAGTTAAGAAACACTGGATAAAATGTCTTTGTAGGTGATGACAGATTATTTTGCTGTGGTGATTTACTTTTACAAGATCTACTTCCTTCCTTTTCAACTCTTTGAATGCTATGCGAAATGTGTTTGCTAATGCATGTGATAAATTAGTCTGAATTTGCTGATTGGTTTGTGTCTTGTTTGAAGCCCTGAGAAGCTCTAATATGGCAGACTTGTTGCTTTTTGTCTTGCTTTGCTCTTTTCTCTGCGGTGTTTGGTATTTCGGGGTGTTATATGATCTAGCTCTTGCAGATACGGCAGCAGGCCTGCTGGTGCGCAGTATCCACCTTGTCACCCAGAGACTAAACTCCCAGTGGAAGCAAGACATGAGCATTTCACTTGCAGCTCTGGAACTGCTGGCCGGCCTCGCCAAGGTACAGGAAATCAGTATTCAAATGATCTGCTTTCACAACAATACAACATGCCTTATGATTTATTGATTAATTGAAGATTGTTGTTTACATGTTATTTATTCTCTTCACACATCGCATGAAAACAAGATTTTTCACTGTCCTTCCTGTTTTACTCAGGTGAAGGTGGGAGTTGACTCTGCAGACCGGAAGCGAGCCATCAGTTCCATATGCACATATATTGTCTATCAATGTAGCCGTCCTGCTCCTCTTCAGTCCAGAGACCTCCACTCCATGATTGTCGCTGCCTTCCAGTTCCTGTGTGTGTGGCTCACAGAACATCCAGACATGTTGGATGAGAAGGTGCACATCACACCATAGCCCCTTGGTCCATGGGGTGAAGATGGTCATTTCTAAGTCAACTGACAATATTTTCCTCTTGTAGGACTGTTTGATGGAAGTGTTGGATATTGTGGAGCTTGGCATCTCTGGCAGCAAATCCCGACAGGAAAATGAAGTTAGGCATAAAGGGGATAAGGAACACAACCCAGCCTCAATGAGAGTGAAAGATGCGGCTGAAGCCACATTATCCTGGTAAGACTGACCTTAAAGATGTGTCAAAAGTGGTATCTTATCTGCTCATCTGGTATCTGCTTTTTTGAAAATCATCTTGTCCATCCAGTATCATGCAGGTGTTGGGGGCCTTCCCCTCTCCCAGTGGGCCTGCCTCCACCTGCAGCCTGTTGAATGAAGAAACTCTTATTCGTTATGCCAGACTAAGTGCCACTGGAGCCAGCAACTTCCGCTACTTTGTCCTGGACAACTCTGTGATCCTGGCCACGCTGGAGCAACCTCTCGGGAATGAGCAGAGTCAGTAATTTGTAATCAATGTGTTTTATATACAGTGGCTTGCGAAACTATTTGGCTCCCTTGAACTTTGTGACCTTTTGCCACATTTCAGGCTTCAAACATAAAGATATAAAACTGTAATTTCTTGTGAAGAATCAACAACAAGTGGGACACAATCATGAAGTGGAACACACTTTATTGGATATTTTAAACTTTTTTAACAAATAAAAAACGAAAAATTGGGCGTGCAAAATCATTCAGCCCCTTTACTTTCAGTGCAGCAAACTCTGTCCAGAAGTTCAGTGAGGATCTCTGAATGATTCAGTGTTGACCTAAATGACTAACGATGATAAATGGAATCCACCTGTGTGTAATCAAGTCTCTGTATAAATGCACCTGCACTGTGATAGTCTCAGAGGTCTGTTTAAAGCGCAGAGAGCATCATGAAGAACAAGGAACACACCAGGCAGGTCCGAGATACTGTTGTGGAGAAGTTTAAAGCTGGATTTGGATACAAAAAGATTTCCCAAGCTTTAAACATCCCAAGGAGCACTGTGCAAGCAATAATATTGAAATGGAAGGAGTATCAGACCACTGCAAATCTACCAAGATCTGGCCGTCCCCCTAAACTTTCAGCTCATACAAGGAGAAGACTGATCAGAGATGCAGCCAAGAGGCCCATGATCACTCTGGATGAACTGCAGAGGTCTACAGCTGAGGTGGGAGAATCTGTCCATAGGACAACAATCAGTCGTATACTGCACAAATCTGGCCTTTATGGAAGAGTGGCAAGAAGGAAGCCATTTCTTAAAGATATCCATAAAAAGTGTCGTTTAAATTTTGCCACAAGCCACCTGGGAGACACACCAAACATGTGGAAGAAGGTGCTCTGGTCAGATGAGACCAAAATCGAACTTTTTGGCAACAATGCAAGACGTTATGTTTGGCGTAAAAGCAGCACAGCTCATCACCCTCAACACACCATCCCCACTGTCAAACATGGTGGTGGCAGCATCATGGTTTGGGCCTGCTTTTCTTCAGCAGGGACAGGGAAGATGGTTAAAATTGATGGGAAGATGGATGGAGCCAAATACAGGACCATTCTGGAAGAAAACCTGATGGAGTCCGCAAAAGACCTGAGACTGGGACGGAGATTTGTCTTCCAACAAGACAATGATCCAAAACATAAAGCAAAAGCTACAATGGAATGGTTCACCAAAAAACATATCAAGGTGTTAGAATGGCCAAGTCAAAGTCCAGACCTCAATCCAATTGAGAATCTGTGGAAAGAACTGAAAACTGCTGTTCACAAACGCTCTCCATCCAACCTCACTGAGCTCGAGCTGTTTTGCAAGGAGGAATGGGCAAAAATATCAGTTTCTCGATGTGCAAAACTGATAGACATACCCCAAGCGACTTGCAGCTGTAATCGCAGCAAAAGGTGGCCCTACAAAGTATTAACTCAATGGGGCTGAATGATTTTGCACACCCAATTTTTCATTTTTTATTTGTTAAAAAAGTTAAAAATATCCAATAAAGTGTGTTCCACTTCATGATTGTGTCCCACTTGTTGTTGATTCTTCACAAAAAATTACAGTTTTATATCTTTATGTTTGAAGCCTGAAATGTGGCAAAAGGTCACAAAGTTCAAGGGAGCCAAATAGTTTTGCAAGCCACTGTATGAAATGCTCTATAATATATTTCATTGTTTAATGCTTAATTTGTTTCTTGACAGATCCTAGCCCTTCAGTGACCGTGTTGATCCGAGGCACTGCTGGTCGACATGCCTGGACCATGCAGCTGTTCCATCAGCCTAGAGGGGCACGGGCCAATCAGAGGGTGAGATGATACTTCCTGCATTTAATTTGATAGCAAACAACAGCATTTACATATGTCCTGTCGTCTGCTGCTCATACTGATCACTTGTCAGAAAAATCACCTTCTCTGAAAATACAGATGACTTCAGTGAAGAACCACAGCAAACACTTATTTAAGTTTTACTTGCGCAAAGGGAGACAGATGACAGACAGAGTGGTCAGGCACCTTCTTCGCTGGGCTGTTCCTTCTTGCACCTTTTATTAATTCACAGATGGGTGTACACAAATATGCAAATTTCACATGATAAAACAACATGACATCTTTTCCCAGAAACTCAACTTTCCCAGAAACATTCCCAACCTTAACATTTGCAGCTGTGAATGTTACAGTGCAATGTTACAGTATAAAAGCTGTTACAATGTGGCTTCTTTCTCAGACTTTCCCAGGCAGAGTCTCAGACTACCTTGAGACTCACAGCTACAGTTTTACAGCTCACTCTCTTCCTGGATTGTCTGACTCTCTTTCCCATAATATTGAGACACAATTTTTAATTTGATCAAAATACATGAAGCAACACATTAATAACACATTAATAATTATTCTAACATCACTATAAGCCTAATAGACTGCCAGGGACCTAGTTTACCTCGCATCCGTCAGTCTGCCCCAGGGCAGCTGTGGCTACAATAGAAGCTTACGAACGAACAATGAACTGTAAAGCGCCTTGGGTGTCTTGAAATGTGCTATATATAAATGCAATGATTAATTAATGAATTAATAATTAATAAATGAATTTAATCTTGCCTTAGTCTTATTATTTTTATAATCTAAAAATAATGTGCTTTATTGCCCCACAACAGCTTTTTTTCTACACGTATATATGTATGTTTTGATATACATGAATACAAATATATGTTGAGTTATGCCCCATTATTATTTTTATCTGTCCTGTGACATGTTTCCAGCAGGCGTTTGTTCCAGAGGGTCGTCCAACCCCCAACAATGATGTGGGCATTAAGTACAATGTCAAACAGAGGCCATTCCCTGAAGAGGTGGATAAGATCCCCCTGGTCAAAGCCGATGTCAGTATTCCTGATTTGGATGATATCGTCAGTAAAGAGGTGAGCATTAATTTGGCCCATTTTCAATGTAAGTACATTAGGAATAATCTTTGTGTTATTAAACAAATATAGGTGTGTTGTTTGGGCTGGCGGGATGATGCAAAATATCTGCTGAACAGTTGCCCATACGTGAGTCATTGGAGTTGGGAAGGTTTTTTGGTGTAGAGGAATTGATCTGGTTAAAAACAAACAAACAATTTTGTCAATGTATTTAGTCCAACACAGCTGCATTTTTCTGAACTGAATCCTACCTGTAAATACATAAATAAAAGAACTTGAAGAATGTGTTTCTTTAAGACACTGTTCACCAGGGATTGCTGCTGTGTTGGGTTGCTCTTGATTTGGGTACATGTACTACACTCACCTGCAACAGAGGAAGTATTATATGTTCTGTTAGTATTTGATTATCTAATTGTTTACATTATGAAACAACAAATCAACTTACATGTAACTCAGTGTAGACAAGAAAATACTGTTTCAGAAGTCAGGAAATTTCAGGTATAGTGTATTTTGATTAGTGTTTTTGTTTTAAATATATGGGATGATGTTTACCTTTTAGGCTTGGGTGAAAATCCCTATACTTGATCTTCAGCAGGATTGTCTTAAGCCTGTTTGCATTCCTGACCACAGAGATATTCGTTCCATGTAAATTAAGATATTTTGAGTCTTAAACATGTGGCTGTTTTTTTTTTTTTACCTGTGAAAACAGGTAGAGGTTCTTGGAAAAAACAAGGACAAAACAAAATCCAGGCACACCACAATTTTATCTTATAATGTGGCAGCTGAGTGTATGTCTTAAGAAAATTATTTAAATAATAATTTCATAATAATTTCATTAATCTCCTGGTGTATTTGTGTATGGGAAATGTCTTTGTTCTTTTTGTATTCCTACTTTGAAGTTGATGTCATCAATATCTCTGCGGGTGTGATGCTAACTGAAGGCACTATTCTGTTAGAAGCTCTCTGTTACTCAAGTTAGACTTTAATCTGAGCTTTGTTTTAACACAGCCTGAGCCAAAAGAGCTGACTTTAAAAAATCTCTCACTCATGTGCTAGCATTAGCCTACAGTTTTTCAGTTAGTCACTCAACATTTTTGATGAAAATGAAATATCTAAAAAAAAAGGACCAAGAACGATCATAATGATCATAGGCTCCTGAAAATTAGTTGTTTAAATTCAATTTTGTATTTTTCTTGAGTTTTCAGACAATCTTAAAACTTTTGTGACGTTGTGCTAATGTATGGATTGTGTCTCTGTGGCAACTACTGAACATTCCACCATACATGACAGACATGTAGAACACCCCCAGTGTGACGCACTGCAAAGTAACAATTCAGCATTTCCACTTCTACCTTTAATAATCTTCCCTTTTGTCACTCAGCTTGAGGTTCAGCTCGACAAACTGCGTATCCTGATGACCAAGCAGATAGAATATGAACATGCCTTGGAGCGCCACAGTGAGGACGTGTGGAAATGCAAGCCTTTCCCGGACCCTCAGACAGACTGCAAACCCCCTCCGCCTGCGCAGGAATTCCAGACTGCACGCCTTTTTCTCTCCCATTTCGGCTTTCTGTCTCTGGAGGCGCTGAAGGTCACTTTAACCAAGGCTTTGTTATACACTTAAAGGTCCTATACTAGCATAGAATGCATATGAATGGACATAGCTAACGCGCTAGCCGCACTCCAAATAGGAAGTGCGCTAGGTGGCTCTTCCGGCTCCTACTGACCCTGACTCCAGTTGACTTGCATTGGGAGTTGCTCCTCTCTCTGTAACTGCTGGTGTGAGGCTCGTCATTTTAGTCTTAAAATGTTCGTATTGACCCGCTCTACATGATCCTGAATTTTTCATTTCGCTATTTTGTTCCTAAATTAAGATATGAACATAAATAACAGACCAATCAGATGCCTTCATTCCACAGGTTTGATTGAGAGCTAGAGGGTTTCGTTGCTAAGTAAACTCACTTTCCTCTTTCCGGTGAGAAGGGCAGGCACGTTTAACCACCTCAATCATGATTGGCTCTTGTGATTGCTATGATACTTGCTGTTGGATTTACAAATATGGAGCCTGCAAATACGTTCCTGTAACCGTTAGCATCGAGAGTTTCATTTGACTGGACCTGAACAATGTGGGTGACGTCACACTCGCTTAGTCCACTTCTTTTTACAGTCTGTATAATACACAAAATTGACTCTTGTGAGGATTAATATACGTTATAATGTTGCTACCTCATCAAAAACATACCTGGCATTGTGTTTTGTTTCATTTACACATGTCTGAGTAAATCTTTATCATTAGTCTGTCTACTTCTCCACTTTCTGATGTCATGAAGGGGTAGATTTCATGTTAACAGCTCCTTTTACCTTTTGATCAGTAGAGATTGGCATTTCCACAGCTGAAATGATCCAAATGATTCTAGTGAAGATGTATGGTGTTAAAAAACACAGTGGAGAACTTCCTGTATATCACAAGGTGGAACAGAGCATTTTTCATTTGAGAGAAGAACTCGTCCTAAATATGCAGGTTTGTGTGTTAAACGTGTGAATGAAACAAAACACAACTCCAGATATGTTTGTGAGGAAACAGCATTATAACAAAGTATTTTCTGATCTACTAGTATAAGGGCCCTTTAATCGATATCTTTGTCATTGCTAGTTGTCGCAAAACATATGTGGTTTCCATAGGAGCCAAACAACAGTCGTCTACCTCCTCACCTGATTGGCCTGGACTCCTCATTATCAGGGTTTTTCGAGGACATCAGTTACCTGGACCTGCTGCCGTGTCGGCCTTTTGACACTGTGTTTATTTTCTATGTGAGAGCTGGACAGAAAAGCAGCCATGAGGTAGGATGACACCGTGAAGACAACATAAGATTGGGTTTATCTTGGTAAAACAAATATACTAAACGCATTATCTTGATTTTTTTAAAAGATTCTTAAGAATGTGGAATCATCTACAAGTGTCCAGCCCCACTTTTTGGAGTTCTTACTGTCCTTGGGCTGGCCTGTGGACGTAGGACGCCATCCGGGGTGGACTGGACATTTGGACACTAGCTGGTCTCTCAACTCGTGTTTAGACGGCAATGATATGCAGCCCACAGGTAATTGGAAATGGTAGTGACTTGACCATTGCGCTAAAAATAAAACGTGTTAATAAATATGTGTTTTCACCAGAAGATTCTACCCCCCCTGAAGACACTGGAGGTTCAGTGTTCAACGGAGAGAAAAAAGTTCTCTACTATGCTGATGCCCTGACAGAAATTGCCTTTGTGGTCCCATCTTTTACTGAACATTCTGGTTAGTCTATTAAATCTAGGTTGATATTAAATAAGCCTAAGCTATTATTTGATAAAAACCTGATCCTTCTCTACACAGAGGAGTCATCTGTACACAGTGACTCCACAGTGGAAGCAGACATTAACTCCGATCTAATGCATGGTTTAGCGAAGCAACCCAATCTCACACTGGAGCTCTTCCCTAACCATTCCGAAAACCTTGAGTCTGTTAAAAAGGTAACATGTCACATAACACTCTTTATCAGTCTTTCTTATGTATATTCTGTCAGCTCAAGTACATACGTGTGGACTGTCTTTGCAGCTAAGCCCTCTGGTCAAAACAAAAAGGTCATCAACTGGAAAGTCATTCCCAGCTTTGGGACCTGAAACAAAGGTTTTTGTGGTGTGGGTGGAACGCTTTGATGATATTGGTAAACACATATGTAGTAATGATTGTGTATGGGCTTCCTTAAGGCCTTTGTATTTTAAGCTATTTGTTTTGTTTAGAAAACTTCCCGCTGACTGATCTTTTGGCCGAAACCAGTACGGGTTTGGAAGCCAGCATGAGCAACAGCACTTCCTGCAGGTATGAAACAAGTGTTTTATAAATAATACATGTAGAACAGTGCAAAAGCAAACCAGCTGCAAAACAAAACAGGAAGTAAAGCAACAAATGCAGAAAATATGATGCACGTTGTTAACTGCAAAATGAGAGGCTTTGTACATTTTTGCATTCCCCTTTTCCTGACTCAAAGCTTGACTGAATTCATAGCATTTGCTCACTATCAAACTAAAATTGTTTTTTATAACTATCGATAATTGGTTGGTAACATAGACTGTATATCTATACACAGATAAGAATATTGTTACTGAATAGCTCCCTCTGTGTGATGTTTGTCTGGTGCAGGTCAGGTTTATTAGAGAAGGACGTTCCGCTGATTTTCATCCACCCCCTCAAGACTGGGCTCTTCAGGATCAGGCTGCACGGGGCTGTGGGCAAATTTGGCATGGTCATTCCCCTGGTGGACGGCATGGTGGTCAGTCGCCGTGCTTTAGGTATGAGCATTTTGTTTCCTACTGTACTGATTTTAAAGGTCCCATGTAGGGATGCAAATTATCGGTTAATTCATTAACTGATAGTTGATTGACCTTATCGATCGATTAACGATTAACTGATAAGCGGCGTTTTTCACCTGAATTTTAGTGTTTCAATAGGGTATTTAAGAATATAAGCTATAGTATACATAACACTGAGTCAAAAATATATCATAGTATTATTATATTGTATATTCCTCAATTAATTATTCCTTAGTAAAAAGCAGACGAATGTATTGATGCTGAATAACAAAATACAGTAATCCCTTGCTCTATCCAATTTTTTTTTTAATAGTGTAACATTGTGTTCTGTCCTGATTGGCTAAGAGACTAGACCAGGACTGAACGTGGACTGGACCAGGTCTGGACCTGGACTGGACCTGGACTGGACCTGGACTGGACCTGGACTGGACCTGGACTGGACCGGGACTCGACCGGGTCTAGACCTGGACTAGACCAGGATTAAACCACCACGTGCCGCTGCTGGTTTCGCCGCGGCCCACGCCCCGAGCCGCAGGCCAGCCGCGCGGGGCTTGGGGCTCGGGGCTCGGGGCTCGGGGCGCAGCGAAACCAGCAGCAGCGGCACGCATTCCGGGTTCGATCTCGCCCCGCGCGTACACCCGGGGCTGCTGAGCAGTGCCGTTGGCGCCTGCGGTCGGCTGTGAGTCGAGCTTGGCGCAGCGCGGTTGCGCGTGTCCGCGGTTAGCGGTTAATTACAATTAATGCATTTTGATCGACCAACGTCTTAATCGACAATTAACCGTTAATCGATTAATTGTTGACATCCCTAGTCCCAATGGCATGAAATTTTCACTTTCTGAGGTTTTTGAATGTTAATGTGAGCTTCCCTACCCTGTTTAGCCCCCCTTCCCCCCATGGCTAAAAGTTAGAAAATGTGTAAACTGAGCAATTACGGTCCTTTTCCGTGTTTGAAAAAAAGACAGCCCAAACGGGTGATTCTGAACAAGGGAACTTTCTTTCACACCCGTGTGGATGTCCACCCCGTCTCTGGAAATCACGCCCAGAGAATTCTCCAGCCTCGGATGTCCTTTATCCGAGCCCCCGAACCCCTGAAAGAGTGGTTTAATTTGATTTTCTGTGGAAATTTGTTTATTTCATGGGACGCGTCTCGTATCTTCCGAAGCGCTTAAAACGCAGAAGTGGGTGACAGCACACACTGCACCACTAATCCAGGAAACAGTGCCGTATTTGGCCACTCCCCACTAAGGCACCATATAAAAGCATCAAGAAGTACCATGTCATGTGATCTTTAAGCCTTTGCAACATAATAATATAATAACAGTCATGTATTTTATTTATAACGGAGATTACATTTATGTCATGTATTATGTTGTAAGTTTTACTTGTGGAGTAGTAGTAATTAGAGTTACACACTTTAAAATTTAAGAAAGCAAAGCACATTGCCTCCACACTTTGAAAGACTCCCAAAACATGCACATCTAATGAAAAGAAAGAAGAAAGGTGTTCAAAAAAGGAGTATTTCATCTACATGATATTCTTTTGTCATTGCTTCACCATATAGCTAAGTACATTCATTACAGTGTCTCTTTACAAACTGAGAAATTAGATGGAGAAAAGACTAAACAAAAAAACAAACACATACACATTACAAATACACACAGGTTTATAATATCTTACCAATATGTTGTATGGCACACTTAATATTTACTGTGTTTCTGCAGGTTTTCTTGTTCGTCAGACAGTCATTAACGTGTGTCGGCGGAAGCGCTTGGAAAGTGACTTGTACAACCCTCCTCATGTGAGACGTAAGCAGAAGATTACAGAGATTGTCCAGCGTTACCGCAACAAGCAGCTAGAGCCTGAGTTCTACACCTCACTGTTCTATGAGGTTGGAGATGGACGGCCTCATCTATAACTCCACCCGCCTGCCCTGTCTTGACACTGGCAAACAAACGCACACAACACACAACTTCCCACACATCATTTTCCAAACGCACATCCCATCTCGCACACAAGAATCTTTATATTTATATTGTACTATTTTGTTATTTATATGAATACATATATCAACACTGTCTGCCTTTGACTACGAAAGCAAAATGTCAAAAATGCCAAGGTGGTGAAAAAGCTACATTTGTATGTTGCAGCCGAGGATTGAAGATTTGAATGGCTGAACTTTAACATTGACTATGCTTATTAGGTTTTTGCTCTAAAAGAGTTTGGCTTGTCTTCAACTGCAATAGTTCCATTGTTGGCCTTCGGAACAGTTTGCCCTTGTAATTCAAGTTTTAGTAACGTTCAAATCTAGGTCTAGTAAAGTGAGTCTATGGTTAAATACATTGTCAAACGTGTGGGTTTTTTCAGATTTACCAACAAATACCGGACAGTTTAATGCTATTACGGAACATTTCAGTCTCCAGCTAAAGTCTTCCTAGTATGAAAACATTAGGCCATAGTCGCAGCACTGAGCAACTTCTAGAATTGCTGCTTTATATTTGTGTTCTTTTATTATTGTATTGTCAGTATGGCTCCAACACTGTCTCTGTGCCTGTCTGAGTGTCACCGTCTCACCCCATCTACAGCACAGTACCATAGATTATGAAAGTAAATGTGGTAAAAGTACCACTGCAGCATAGGGCTCTGCCTGTATTTCACACTACATGTTGCAATGAGATGCTGTGACTTATGGCTCGTGTTTAGCATTTACAATTCAGTTTTTTTTTATTGTTATAATTGATTTGCTATGGAAATATTTTGCGTGTAATAACATAACAGCTGGTTCAATAAAAAAAGTTTCTGAAGATATCAAAATAAATTCATAGCATATTATAACTAAAACACTCAACCAATACTAACTGCATTATACTAAACTAAAGGGTTGTATTTTGGCCCCAGGGTAGGACTTATCTATGAGTTAGGTTCAGTTCAAACACTACAGCACATTTTGCCTTTTGTGCGACGCTTTAGTCACTGCTTCACTTACGTTTACTCACTGTACTCCTGATTCAAGCCCACTGTCTGCCTGTAACAATGTGAACGTATTTATCACAGCAATGGAACAGGGCACCTCTAGTTTCTTTGTTATATTGGAAAAGTCTTAATGCACTGAGCACATTTTATTTTCTATTCCCTTTGGTTACTTTACTTGTCTTTTTGTACTTAAACCCTGCTGAAGGAAGAGTTTTATCTTATGAACTATAAATGAAGAGGCATTGTCGAGTTTTTAACCTATCATGTCTAATTGTGTGACTCACTTTTTATGACTGTGCTTTATGCACATGCCTTTTTGGAAGGAACGTACATAAAATTTGCTTAAAGAACTACATACAATCAGTCATACATTGTATCTTGCGTTACTCCATTCATGTTTGATCATATTTAAGGATTTGCCATGTACATAAGTGGAGGATAATATGTAAATATATGATGATGTAAGGCATTTAACAGTTGTTGCATTCCTCCAAAATGGCAAGAAGCCTTGTATGTATGCTGTTATGTGTGCAGGAAGATCACCATGGTTTTGAATGTAACATGCATCGATTAAAACTATTATTGAAATTTTACACTGTCACTCTGTCAATTTCCTAACATGATCAACATACATTAGGCTTTGATCTGATATGAGATAATTAGCGTGTCTTACTAATTAAGTCAAAATAATTGTAACAATATTTAATGATAATATGTCCTTTGTGTGTGTGCAGGCTATTTAGTTTTGTGAATAGAATACATTTAAATCATCTAACTCACATGGAACAACCTTTTTTAAACATGTGGTAATTAAACTCCACAGTAAAATCATCCCAAAGTAAGATGATTCAAGGGCAATTTTGCAAAAACAACATTGTTGGACTCGTTCATTTAAAAGATGTAGCGCTTGTTGTTGCAGCCAGTAGGGGGCGACTCTCAAAGATGAAAAGACGATCGTGGACGGACGCTACTTTTTCCAGCTTCGTCGCGCATATAGTAAAAATAATTGATTCGGACTGAAATAGTTTGTGAAAAGATGAGTAAAATCTCTTAAAAATTCATACTAAATATACATACAGACTATTGTAACTTGGCGTTCATATGTTTAAGAAAGAGTAGAACAATGGCTGACAAAAAAACAAACAAACGGGATTGATTTGTTAGCTTAGCCATTTTTTTTCCTACATTTCAATTTGGCTAACAGTCCATGAAATACAACACCTTATTCATTTTACACTGAGAGTGGTTTTGGGTGTTTTACTTTTAAATAATGTCTTGTTTATGTCCCTCTCCAGTCCTCATGTGAGCGCACAGATCTGGTGACAGTGCCAGTGACATAATGCGCTCACACCAGAGGAGCACGCTGGCGGTCCTTGTGGGTCCTCCTGCTGATGGATGGGTCCCTCCTCCTCCTCCTCCTCCTGCCCCCTTCCCCGAGCTCAGTCTCACTCTCTCTCAGCTGGTGTGGAGAGCACGCAGCCTGGCTCCGCTTTACGCTTCTTCTTTCATACTTTTATTGAACTTTTGGAGTGGTGCATTGCGCATCGCCGGGCTCTTCGCGGAGAGTCTCGGAGAGGTCAAAAATGGACTGAACCTTGCGAAGTGTGGATATTTCTTTTCCGGTAGAACAAGTCTGAAGGTGCTCGTGTCTGAAGGTGCTCGTGGGAGACTGGAGTGAGTGACCATGGAAGAAGAACAGGACGGGCATCTGGAGAACGGTATCCACGCCGCTAAGGATTCGGACCGACAGCAGCGGCTCCGGCTCTGCGTTTTGAACGAAATAATCAACACCGAGAGGGATTACGTCCGGACATTGCTTTTCCTGCAATCGGTAAGTGTTCATATTGACATCGCGTTTCTCACGTTGCCTGAGTAATGAATCTGTCAACTCCTAACTAAACAGCTTAACAAAAAACACACAAAAAGTCACTACCAATTGGACTTACAATGAAGCATATGTCTGCAACTCTTGTTACATTTGGTACTAACTTTGTGGTACAAGATTATCTAATATGTCTATAGCCTATGCCTTTTGATGCAGTTTGTTTTTTTACCCACTTTATTGAAATTTACCTGACCATGACTATCACAAATCTACCTGTATGCAATCTAGTAAAGCCACCAAAGCTTGAGGCGTCAGTGTCCTCTGTCGATTGTATGGTAACAGTGAACCAAAACAGTCAATGAAGGCCACGGTTCAAGCTGCTTTTGCACATAAAAAGATATTCATGAGTATTTGACGCACCACGCCTCCTTGATGTAAAGGTACCACTGCTTAAGCTGAATCTATTTGTTTAAAACCTGACAAAACCAAAACAGCTACTACTTACTCTACTTATACTATACTATGTGCAATAAGAAATCCACGTGCAATACTTATTCTACACTATATTATGTGCAATCTGTGAAATACTCTACTTAAACCTTATTTAATCCTACCTGTACCTTTGTGTTTTATTAGGCTATATTTTATTACATATTTTTATTATATTGTTTACCTTTTCCCCTGCACTTTTTGCAACACTTTTTATACCATGTACTATTATTGCATGCTATTAGTACTTCTTGACTATCTTAGCGACTCAATGGTTCTTCTGATCCTAAGCATTTCACTGCATTGTTGACCTTGTGTTGATCCTGCATATGACAAATAAACAATCTTGAATCTTGAATCTTGAAATAACTGCATTTTCACTACCATTGCATGTTTTTTTTATTTACAGTATAGATCAGTGTCTTTAAAGGGCCCGTATTATGCTATTTTCCTGATCTATAATGTTTCCGCATCTAAAATATATCCAGTGTTTTGTTTGATGTGTTAACCATGTGTGAATGAAACAATCTGCATATTTAGCTTAGTTATTCTCTCAAAGAGAAAACACTGTGCTCCACTTTGTGATGTCACGTGGGAATACAGGAAGTGCTCCACTGTGTTTTTTAAACGCCACACACCTTCACTAGAATCATTTGGATGATTTCAGCCCTGGAGCTGAAGTTAAAAGATAGCTGTAATTGAACCTGAAAACTACCACTACATGACATCGGAAGGTGGATCAGAGCATTTTGAGTTCTGAAAATGTAAACAGGCCGATAATAAAGGGTTACTCAAACAAGTGTGAATGAAACAAAACACAACAAGTATGTTTTTAATGAGGTAATGGCATTCTAACGGGGCTTATAGCTCACACAACAGTCGATATTTGTGTAATATAGGACCTTTTAAGGGTTCTTAAATAATTTTGTATTGGGTAGTTGGATTGTGGTAGTAGATTTTCATTTATGCCTTAAGCTTGACCTTCCTTGTAGTGTCAGGCTTTCTTCAGTTGAGGCTAGATAAGTATTGTGACTGTTTGCATGGAAATCCCCATTTAACTTTTGAAAAGTTCAAAGGTTAAGGTCATCTGCAAAGCATCACTATTGATCTCTGAAAAACGCCTCACTCCTCTTTCTTGATTCCTTTCAGATGTAACTTTGGAATAACTCTGTATGTTCTGGTTTCAAAATTCATCAGATATGCTGGTGGTTCCCTCTTCCTTTAACTCTGTCACATGTTGTTACTTCCTCAACAAAAATGTGCTTGCTGTGATACAAGCTATTAACTACTAAAAAATAGATTTACATTTGTTAGCTCGCCTTCACACAGCGTTTCTCATTGCTCAACGTTGCTCTGCTGGCCTAACCATCTCACTACACCTGTTAAGATAACACATTTTGAAGTACATATATTGCTTAATTAAATATAGATGATAAACAATCATATTCACACCATGAATTACCCCCCAAAACAGCTTAAAATGTACAATATTGTTAAAAATATGAGCTGCAACACATAACAGAATGCAACTGTTAAATATGCAATATGTAACTTGGTTGAGGGTCCGTCACCTGCTTGCTACATTGCTCTGCCAGGAATGTTCCACAGTATGATTAAACCACATTTACTTGACTACATGTGGTTTAATAGCTCAAAAATACCAAGAAAAACAGGCATTCCTACTGTGAGCGAGGTCGCCTGTCCTCAGATCTGACCTGTAACTTGGTCTTGTTTGATCCCCATAAGATAGAAAGATTTAATACCATATTAAAGAGCCACAGAAGAGTCATAATTCAACTCTCTACAGCTCAAATCTCACTGTAGTACTGAAAAATAACCAACATTTCCCACTAGTACAATGAAAAAAAAAAACACAATAAATTATGGATCCATCTTTCATGTACTGAACGATAATTTGATATAGTATTTATCGTGACAGACATCTCACCAGGCAACAGAGGGCCCAGCTCCCTCCTCCTCTTTCCTCTCTTCTTCCCCAAAGCCCCTCTTCTGGCAGGATGATAAAGTCAGGCAGACCTCCAAAGAGTGATCACAGAAGTCTGGGTTCTATTTCCCTGTGGACATCTGAAAGCTGTCAGTGCCACCCGTCGCACTGCTCCTTATCAGCACCAGCATTGTCACTGTGAGAGAAGGCATACGGTGTAGAAAGAGAGATTAAATCCTTTTATTATATTCTAATAACATCACCTTGACTGACCTCCAACTTTGCAGACATTATTATAAATTCGTTGATATTTGAAGTACTATGTATATGTTAATACAGTGTTTCCCATAGATTCTGGGGAGACTATGATGGCACCAAAATTTAAATGTTAATACTTTCATTTTATAAAATTTTTTGGGAATAAATTATGTTTATTGCCTATATTTAATCTTTAAGGTACACTATGCAACTTTTCTGTGCAGGGTCCGCTAACTGCTTTGCCAGGAATGTTCCATGCTATGACTTTAAACATATATATCTAACATTTATTCATTACTGGTGTTTCAGTTGCACAAAAATACAATAATTCCTTCTGTGACTAGGGGTGACTCTCCACAGATCTGAATTGTAATGTAGCATAGTGCTGTAACCTCCCTCTTGATAGATAGGTTTGAAGTGTTATGCAGTGCATCTTTTAAAGCCGTCCTTTTTGCCCAGTATACTTACTTTCTCTTTGTTAAACCTGCGTAACCCAACCTGAAATCAGATTACTCACATGACATGTAACTGTGCATTTCGATAATCTGATAATCTGTTAACTCCAGAAATCAGATTTTGATCCGATTGTTGGTGTGTGTGTAAACATATCCATTGATGCCTACCTGGTGAGTCCGTATTTGTGTTTCTGCTCAATATAGTCTTTCATTTGGAACATTTTATTTATCAGAGTTATTTGGGCAGGGTTATCTGGGCTGGGCAAATCAATTATAACAATTCTACCACTTTAATAATTCATGTTTCAATCATTTTTGATCGGTAAAACTCCAAATTCATTCAGTTGTCTTTGGATGCAGTATTTTGGCTTCTTATGCTGCTGTCCTTTACGCCACCCATCAGCAGATTTGATCCCCACTGTGTGACATTACAGAGCATTTAATATGGCATTCTGCAGCTTTTACCCCTGTCATTTTGGTCTGGGTTAGAAACAGTATCTGATTTTGTTGTCTTGTTATCCTGTTATCTGTAGACACCTTATGGCACTGTCTCCTTTAGCTTCATTGTGCTTTATCTCTTCAGCTTTAATAAAAAATGGACATCGGCGCCACATCACCGGCTGCCACCTATCGCCTATTATTTATACAAACTGCCTCTTTTTTGTATCTCTCCCCAATCTTCACATCTTCAAAATTGACCCAGAATGACACACAAAAGCAGTCATGATTATCTGCCTCTAAGCCTTTTCGCATGTCATTCATCCCTTGGCAATTACCAGCGCCAACAAGCTCATCCAGTGTGCAAGACAGGAGCATGAAGGCATGATGGGAGAACAAGAGGTGAGAAGGGGGTTGGGCTTTTGAAAAGAGGGGATTAAAGGATCACTTAGGTCTGTGTTATCATCTCGGTATCTTTTTCTCTTTTGAATGAAGTGCTCAGAGGAGGAATGGAAGCTATATTCCAAATCACACTCTCTTATTGACATTCATGTTTGTTTTAGGGTTAAGGTGGTTGCTCTGTGTCACCGTTGGAGTAAGATCAACATACCCGGAAACATACCCAGAGTTGTGTTTTGTTTCATTCATGTTTTATCACACAATGCTGATGAGGTAACAACATGGCTTAAAGCTCACAAGAGTCAGTTTTGTGTAATATAGGAGCTTTTACAATATACATACATAAGGTTGGGCGCTATTGACAAAAATGATTAACTCACTATTTGTTAGCATTATCTTGAAGATATTTAGACAATATTTTAAGAATGCATCAGGAATGTGCTGAAATGTCATGGCTGAGGTTCAAATCCAGCACAAAACGTCAATGAGCGTCAAATCTAGCACAAAATTGCAGAAACATTTGACTTGATACCCCTGTTTGGGAAATAACACCAGACGTTTCTGTCTCTTTTAAAGATTATTCAAAGATCAAGATTATTTAATTTTTATTTAATTTAATCAATAATATACTAGCCGTGTTACTAACAATACTAACAAATAGACTTGATACCATAATGATAATTAAAAAAACACTCTATGTAGATAATAGAATGTGATTTTCAACAGCATAGTGCTTTCTTTTGTATTACAATGTGGCTTTATATATCTGTGTAACCCCTCAATCGTCTGAGTATGTTCAGGTGATGCTAGTCAATCAGTCAATCAGTCAATCAATCAATCAATCAATCAAACATTACTTATAAACTGCTTTTCATACAAAAAATGTAACACAATGCGCCTTACAGTGATTAAAAACAATCCCACATTTCCTTCCACCCACCCAACCAGCCCCACAGCTGCCCGACGCCACACAACCAAGCAACCCAAACGGTAACACGCACACACACGTGCTAAAATACTAAAATACATGCTACTACTACTACTACTACTACTACTACTACTACTACTGCTGATACTACCACCACCACCACTACAGCTCTCCCTAAAATCACTGCATTTCAAGTATGACTGCTATATACTGCTATGTTCTAATACTGCTAACAAGTAGTATAAATTCTACCTTACTTCCACTAATAATGATAATTACTACCACACTAGAGCTGCATACTATTGATAGTAATGGTACAATATACCTAAAATCTGTCAATCAATCAATCAAAACTTTATTTCTGTGGTCTGTGGTCTTCATTCGAAGGCTCATTTCTGTCCTGTGAATGACTTTTATAGATACTTACTCAAATGAGCATCTAGTTTTCAGTTGAGCATCTAGTTTTCAGTTTCCAGTTTCTAGTTTTAGTATTGATTAGTAGTTATTCTAATTTTGTACATCTCGCAAACAACAATTGAAATATTTTGAACATATGTTCCACTTTTTGACATGCAACTAATGTTCAATGATGAAAAGGTTTAATGTAAATGTATAAAAATGATACTTTGCTTCCATGACCTCTTTGCTAATGAGCTTACTTGGCTGAATCTAAATTGGAATCTGGAGCTTCCCTGGAAGAAACATAATAGTTTGCCATTTAGTCAGCTTTGACCATGGCGACCTATGTCCTAATGAATTCCACTCAATACTGAACAGTGGAATCATATAGCCATAAGCCAGTCCTGTTTGAGGAGAAAAGAGCACAAGGTGACCAGTGGGGTCTCAAAAGTGCCGGAGGATAATAGGAAACATCTGGAAAGGTTGCCCCCAGTGACCTTAGCTGCAGGCCACACACAATTGTCAGTTTGTGTGCTGCTTGGTTGGACGTTGCGTTGTGTTTTGGATCTGTGTGTACACTGTCTAGCCCTCACCTCTTTGGTCACTGTTTACTTTTATGTCTGCGTTTCACCTGCAACCACCAGTCAACTGAGTAAACAGGATGGTGCTTTTTTGTACCAGGAAAACCTACAGGAAGCCAACTTTGAGCTCCCCTTCCCTTCTCCACCTCTCCAGCCCAACCCCTCTACTTGTTCTCTTCATTTTTGTCTCACTCTTTTTTTTTTTCTTCTTCTTCTTCACCCTCCCCGAACGGTGGGAAAGACCAGCTTCATGTTTCTCTGCGCTGAGGGGGTATAAATAGCCCCAGATTGTAAAGAGTCATCCCAGCCACATCACCAGTGGTTTTGCCTCATTGCAAGACCAGCTTGGGATGGGAAAATAAACAATAATATCATTTATCGTGATAAAAATGGTAGATGGTAATTCATTGTGATAATCATCAACTAAGATAATCATCATAAATCACCAGAATGTGCAGAAAAAAGATACTTAATCCATGATGTTTTCTTCTTTTTGGATCATTTTCACTTTCTCTAACAAAGTACAATTCTGTAACAGCTGTTTAAATATGGAAACTATTGATAATATTCAAATGATCATTGTTCATATCCATAACATTTTAAAACTGTCAGCAACTTTCATAATTATCGTGAATCATTAGTCACACCAGATTTCCGTGCCTAACACCAGCTCATCTGTGAAGTCTTACAAACACAAGGGCACAGGGCTTCTATAGCTCAAGTAACGCCAAACAGCTCACAGAGCGCTAACAGCAGGTAGACTGTTACTGGTCAAGGTTTTATTATTACTGGCCTTTAAACTCTCACTTGGTGTTTTGTAAGACATGAGAGACCTGACACTGACACTCATCAAGCAGCTCGTAACTCCCCCAGTAATAAAACTAACCCCACAAGAGGCAATTTTGACATCTTGGTTAAAATTGCAGTCCTTTCATTGTGCTTTTTGTCGCGAAGTTGATTGATAGTGTCTTGGTCAACTAATTATTTTATTTGGATTATAAAAGATTCAAAGGGAAGGAGAAGGCATGAAGGGATTGAGCTGGAGTTTTGGGGGCACATTGAGTTGAACTGGAGTCTGTTTACTAGTAGATAGACTGATATATTGCGCAGATATTTGCACTTTTTAACCTATCTGCCTTAAATCCCCAGCACAGGCCGATATTTTGTTTTGGCCCACCTGTTGTTTAAAGAGTACACACAAAGCTTTATGTGAATGCTTTAGTGCAAATAGATAACTGCTCCAAATGTGACGATGTAGCCCTCTTAAAGGTTTGTGGTAAAAAAAAAATAAATAAAAAAAAAGATAAAAGGAGAGTTTGTTGTAAATTAAAATGATATAATTTGTCAAAAAATTACCAATTAATTTCATTCATTTCATTTATTTATTCATTTTGAGCAGGTCAACACAAGGAAATAAATACATTTAACAATACACAGTCAAATACATTTGTTTGTTTTTTTTGTTCGAAAAGGAGTGGGAAGAAGAAAACTTACTGAATCCCACCCCTGTCTTCTAAAACATAACTTAAATTACTGATTAGCTTCCTTATCAGTTCAGTTGAAAAACACAAAAACAAGACAAAGGCAAATTCCATACTTGTACAAAATAACAAAAAACTTTTGATCAGGGACAATAAATTGCATATAAGGTGTTTCTATCAGGAACATTTAAAGACTCCAACAAGTATTTTTTGTGCTTACCAGCAATGGTAAGCACAAAAAATACCAACAATGGAAGCACAACTACAATAACACACATACATAATACCAAAGATGGTAACACAACTACAATAACACACATACATAATACCAAAGATGGTAAGCAAACAGCAGATACCAAAGCACAAAACTGATACAGAAAAGTGCTATTTGACGATTCATTCAAACTCGTCTCTCTCTGTATACAGACCAGACCATGTCTTTATACAAGAACTTAAATTTGTCAATATTTTGGCAGAGCTTTTGCTGTAAATCCAGAGCATTCCACATTTTTACCCCACATACAGTCACACAGACACTTTTACAAGTGGTTGTAACAATAATCAATAATTCAATAATCAATAAGGATTTCCCTAAAGTCTAATTCAGTGTATGGCCAATCAATAATTGGCCATACATAACGGCCCAAAAATACTGGCACTATGTATCGGTTGCTCTGGATTCTAAACAATCAGTATTGACATTGGCCATATCAGTTGAACTTTTTTTTACTAGTACCTCTCTGAATTGTCTTGTACAGTTTGAGTAAAGTACATAGTTTCATACCCCATTTTACTAATGAATCCACTGAGCACGTCTTTAGTCCAGGGGTGTCCAAACTTTTTTCATCAAGGGCCACATATCTAAACGCAAATGAAGCAGAGGGTCGATTGAGGGCCATAGACTGGTGCTCAGTGCAGTCAGTAATTGAAATATATGCATGTATAACACGTTAGAATGAGCGTCAGTCCTTTATTCATGCTAAGATCCTCAAAATCACAGAATAAATATTAAATATTGTCTTATCGAGGTCGATTAAAAAAATCTTGCAGTTAAAGTTCTACTCAGGGTAATTTGGGCCAATTCACCTGGAAGCCTGAGGGCCAAGAAAAAATTGTCTGAGGGCCGCATTTGGCCCACGGGCCATAGTTTGGACATGCCTGCTTTAGTCGAACCAAGAATTTCTTTACTCAGCAGCAACAGCCCTATATTTTACACTGTGATCCTCTTTGATTATCTGGGGTGTCTAACATGCTTTACCTTGAGTTTAGTCTGTTCAGACCAAATGGAGAATCATGATTTAATGCTAGCTTCAGCAGAAACTCTAACCAGACGATATGGAAGCCTCAGTGGGACAAATTGATCCATACTGATGCATTGGCAGTCCTTGGCCATCACCGTGCATCACCATGCTCTCAAGGTGAAGCAAAGACTCGCCCGTAATCCCTCTGTTCTGTCTTTGTGGATGGAGGAGTTTCATTATCATATGACAATCCTGCAATCAGTTCCATGTAAAATATTATACTTTTACTCTGAGACTTCCTTAAATCATAGCTGGTGCTCCACAGGCTCCAGACACACCCATAATTGAGGTTTATCACTTAAGGCTAAAATCTGGGAGGGTTTGTCGAACATTGTAATTGCCAAAATGTCTCTAGCTATTTGGCTGCAAGGCACTCTTTTTTGCTTTTCAATATTTTATCTTTATCCAAATTGTTTATTTCAAGTTTGTCCTCACTAACTTTCTCCTTTTCAGCTCATCTCGTTAGCACTTTTTCACCTCCACCTACTTTCAAATGAAGTTTACACACCATCTTTTTGTGTATTCTGCTGCTCATTTCAGGTACCACTCTGCATTCCCACTCTCCTAAATTGCCCCCTTGCAGAGCCACTTATGCCCCGGTCACACTGCCAAGTTGCCTGAATTGTTACAAGCTGTTTGATAAAGGGCCCGGAAGCACCACTTTTCAACTTAATCTTTTGCCTTTTAGTCATGTGTGCTGATAAGCCATTTCTTTGGGGCATAAGACAGTGTTAGGAATTCTAAGAATTCACGTTAACAAGTCTAAACCACTAACACCCGGAGGCATGATGTCAAAAAGAGAAAAATGTGCTCACTATGTTCATTTCAGTGGTGTTGACGCCCAGTCTGACAGTCAGCTCAGAGCATGTGCTTATGTTGTGATATCATATACCATGTGGACACATATAATGGTAATGTAAAAAGAAAGTACTACTGATTTAATATTGAAAATGACACTATATTATGTAGCTAAAGAGTGTTTTTATTATCATACTGGTATTGCAATAGTATTATTGAGTAGTAGTAGTATTGAGTTTATTTTTTAGTATCAAAATAGAGTATGAAATTTGATTATTGTGACATTACACCAAAATAACCATTTATTAGAGATGAATAGTTTGTCACATATTATGTTTGCTTCATTAATATTAATTACTGTGTGGTGACCTCTTTATTGTCTCTTGAAATTCATATTTTGTATACAGTTACTTAAAGGGATAGTGTGGTTTTTTTTATGTTAATCTGTATGGGTTTCCTTCTAAAAGTTCCGTGTGTTGACACCGGCTTACCTCTGACAGTCTCAGCTGATCCCGGTTCGGCTCGCTTTCTGAAGCCCATGTAAGTAGGTCCGGTAACTTCCCTGGATCATGAAATAAGGCTTGTTTTTCTTCTCAAAACAAAACATTTGTCCGAAAGGTGATATATTTGCGTCCCAAACAGTTGTCCACGAAACCTCCAGCAGCGTAGATTGCGGTCGCGTATTGTGTCTCTCGATTTGTATCACTGCGCGCATATTAGCTGTATTAGCCTGTTCACTTGTAAACTTCCCCGTACGGCGGACCGCATCTGCCGTACACTTCCGCTAGAGGTTAACAGGCTAATACAGCTAATGTGCACGCAGTGATACGAATTGAGAGACACATCTACGCTGCTGGAGGTTTTGTGGACAACTGTTTGGGACACAAATATATCACCTTTCGGACAAATGTTTTGTTTTGAGAAGAAAAACCAGCTTTATTTCATGATCCAGGGAAGTTACCGGACCTACTTACGTGGGCTCCAGAAAGCGAGCCGAACTGGGATCAGCTGAGACTGTTAGAGGTAAGCCGGTGTCAACACACGTAACTTTTAGAAGGAAACCCATACAGATGAACATAAAAAAAAAAACAAAAAAAAAACGCACTATCCCTTTAACCGACATAGATACACTGGGTTAAGTTTTGACCCCAACTGTCCTGGTATGACCTTTGGCATTTTAGGGATTGGCATCATCAGCCTTATAGTGGGAACAACCTATGAGACAAGCCACCTCACTGGCTAGCGATTTCAAGGGAACGTACTGGTATATTGTGAAACACAGAACACCCCTGGGGCTGACCAGGGCCGTTACACTGCATAGAACAGAACAGAACATTGCAACATCCAAAAATTACAACTTTTATGTGACGAGCCAAATGCTGACATGTGCCTCCAGCAGGCTGATATCCAATACGCTCATACCGTGGCTTGATTTGAAAATATGAGATCACTAAGTAGTATTACTAGCCTGACCAGCCAGTCCCTTCTACATTCTGTTCAAATCCAGAAGGGAATGAGACTGAACAATTTGCAGGATATGGCTTGAGTTTTTGGTAAAGTTTTGTCAAAGCGTGTGGTTCTGGCTGATCAGGAAATAGTATTGCTGTAGTCAAATTAGTATAGTTGTGTGAGTTTTTAGATTTGGTGATCTGAGTTGAGTGATGCATAGCACAAGCTGAAAAACAATAAAAGGCAATGCTGAGATTTATTCTAAAATACAACTCATTCTTCCATTGTAATTGTATGATGTAATTTAGATGAGGGACGGTTGACCAACAAAAGAATAAAAAACAACAAGCGTATAAAAAGTAAATCTAATAAAAAATGATCTTGTAAAATGTTGACACATCTTAACTGTATCAAAGGCCAACACAAGTGTTTTAAGAAGAGATTTAAAAACGGGTACAGAATAGGCTTGTGTAATCGGCAACACACAATATGGACAACAGTGACCCTTCAAAACAGTTGTCTTCATATGCTGCCCATTCTTCTTAAGTGGTTTTAGGCTTGAGAGGCCACAGGTTGTAGACAGACTGAGGAGCTGTGGTCTACATCCCTCCAGAGCTTCCTCCTCGGCTTTAAACTGGGACTGAAGTTAAAATGTTTGTTAGCGTTGTCAAACACAACCAGATGTGCAGCTCCTGTCAGGGGTCAGAGGTACTTCTCAGCGTGATTGAGTAATCTAAGACAACTTGAAAACATGTCAGAGGAGTAGCTTAATTAATGGATTGTGCAAATTGAATATGTGAACTTCTTTAAAGGTATAAATCATCAATTGTAACTTGTTTTCAAACATTGTAATTTCAAGTCGTCATTTTGAGTCAAATGTCAGTTCTTCTTTAAAGCTGCCCTATTACACAAAATGGAAGTTTCAGAGCTTTTAACCATGTTATAGCGGTTTCCCCTCACCATTTACTCACCTTGACGTTGTATTTGGAGTGATTTGTTATTGCTTATTGCTTATTTTCAAGACAACTGCACAGCTCTTTGTTATGATGCTGTTTACAGTGACGTCAGCTCCCATTGGGCACCGCTGTTTTCTACCGCAGAAATCAGGAGACCTGTTTCATTTATTAAGTCATTTTAGATGAATATTGGGGCGGCAGTAGCTCAGTTGGTAGAGTGTTTGTCCATTGATCCAAAGGTTGGCGGTTCAAATCCCGCTCTTGACCTAAGAAACATCAGTGGTTGAGAAGTCAGATCCACTGACCCACAGGTTGGTGGTATGATTCCAGCTCCTTGGGCAAGACACTTAACCCACCTTGCCCCCAGTGTTATGTTATAAAGTGCTTTGGGTGCCTTGAAGGTGGAAAAGCTCTATTTAAAGATGTGGCCATTTAGAATATTCATATTATCACATAATGATCCACAGTTGTCAGATTATAACTACAGTATATTGCAAATATAAGCACAATCTTCTTTAAACTTGATCCTATGACTACATGTCTAAAAATCACTTAATATCCACTTTTTTTAAAAAAGTTCTATAAAATGCTGAGATTGTTTTTGGAGGCCTGAATGTGGCTCTGAACAGCTTAATGTCAGCCAGGAAGCTGTTCACATGACACACAGCAACAAAGAAGAAATACCACACACATTCACTTCGCCCTGCCAAGTGGGCCTCCATTGTTGCTTGTTGGGTGCTCTGTGTGTTCTCAGTTTCAAGGGGGTGACGGGGAGAAAGCTAACTCTCCAAGTACGGCTGATTTTCTTATCATGCTTGTTATTTAACACACTTAGATTGGCATGAAAACAGTTGAAGAATGTCCAGGCTGCTGTGGGCCTTCCCATGTAGACCTCTGTCTTTAGGTGCTGACATGTTTGGTGACTAATGAAGGGTAATAGAAGCTTGAGTCATACGTGTGAGGTACATTGTTCTCATTCACTGACAGGGAGTAGGTGTAGCAAGTGGTGTAATGATTTTAGATTTGAAGTCTTTGTAGGCCTGTCACAATAATTGCTTTATTGATTTATAGCTCAATATATGAAAGCTGAACAATACATTTTGGAGCTCAGTATTTATTGTGTGTACATTTTCTTTGCAAAAGTGGACAGATTTTTGCTATTTTAGTTGTAACATGATAAGATTTGAGCTGTAGAGGGCTGAGTAAGTTACTTTTATGGCTAATTATTTTGCTATTTATTTGTTACAGCTTAATGATATTGTCTTTTTTAAAAATGTTTACTTGGATTATTATTATAGCTTTATTTTGATTTTGGTGTAAAGTAGTTTCAGTGTGATCTTTTATCACAATATTTGTCTGTAGCAGTATATTGTGCTTCAAAATTAATATTGTGACAGGCCTAGGATTTTGCCTCTAGTTGTGATTTATGACATATTGTTGTGCTCTGGGTAAATGTGCTTCAGACAATCGACAAAAGGGTGCTTTTTACAATATACAAACTCTGCAGGAAATTACACTCAAGATGAAGGCAAGATTATTTTTGGTGTGCGCCTTTTTCTCATTAGAAGCCGCCACATCAGGAGCTGGAAAAGAATGTAGGTCAGTTGCATCATTATTTTGAGTCTACTATATTATCTGTTTCCCTCCTGCAGACCTCTTAGCTCCTGTAATCTGATTTGGCAGGTAAAATGTGCACAGCCCTGAAATATGAACAAAAGTTTTATTTATGTATTTGTCCAATTCTGATTTGACCCTTGTTACAGTTTTGTGTTATCAAACATGAACAGATGTGGGGGTCTTCAGGTTGCAGGTGGCTCATTCAGCAGCACTAATACCAGTGATCATGATAACCTAACAGCTGGTCTCAGCGGTCTCATATCTACGGATCAGTATGTCCACTAACAATACAACCGTACTATACTATATTTTGTGCGAAATTCATTTAAGCAGTATTACCACCTGTGAAATACTCTACTTACACCTTATTTATATACTCTACTTACACCTTATTTAATCCTACCTGTACCTTTGTATTTTATTATATTTTCTTACATATTTTTATTATATTGTTTACTTTTTTCCCTTGTATTTTTATTGCATGCTATTAGCACTTGACTTACCTTACACTTACACTTACCTTAGCGAGTCAGCGGGTTCTTCTGATCCTAAGCATTTCATTGCATTGTTGACCTTGTGTTGATCCTGCATATGACAAATAAACAATCTTGAATCTTGAACCTTCAACAATTAAGGAATCCAAAATATCTAGTTATAATACCATGGCTCCCCATTATCAGATCAATATCTACTTCACTTTTTATTTCAGAATGTCAGATGGGTTTGTCTTCAGTCCATGTGAGCCTCTCAAAGTGCCCTAGAGTTTAAAGATCTTGAAAGCGGAAGTGAATGAGAGGGAAACTGGCTTGGATTCAAAGAGGACTTTGTGTTGTGGTGATTGGCTTGGTCAGAAAGGGTTTCTCTGGGAAGCTGGAGGGAGGGACTGGTTGGAGGGGGCAAGATGTGAATTACGGCGTCAGAACCAGGGTCCCGCATTGTGACAACGCCACAGGCCATTCTCTGGCTGTGCAGCCTGGGCCACAAAAAGGGGATTTCTTCATTTATTTATTCAATTTCATGCCATGCCGACCCCTAAATGGCCCCTGCTCCCTCTCCAGAACAGCCCTGTGCTCTTGTGGCTGCCACCCCATCCTCTTCATAAAGGAGGGACACTTAATTGATGCTTTGTTTTGACTGGTTGTGGTCTCTACGATGAGATGCTCTTTATAAATGTTAAGATTCTAAGCTGTGGAAAAATCTTGAATCGGTGGAGGTGGGCTTGTAGTAGGTGTGGGAACGAAACCAGACTGAAAAGAGATTCTCAGGGTTCATTACAAACTGTGTTGGAAGAATTAGGACTTGGGACACAGTTTAGAGGCCAGTGTACTGAAACAGTACTGTAGTGGCAGTACACTGAACTGTGGGACTCAATAGTCAAATAATGCTTTGACTTTTTAATGTTTTTACTTTGTGTTCAAGAAGTGACTTTTGTATCTTTTGATATTTTGACAGGAAAGTGTTTAATAATGCTGCCAAGTGACTCAGAACTTTCACAACAAAGCGGTAGTGTGCTGTATTACATGTGAGGAAGTGAAGTTTTAGCAATAGTTTAAATGGACACGCTGACTGCATGAGACTTTCTGCCATGTTGAAACTTAACACATCTTGTGCTTGTCCCATTTCCACACTTACACTGTAGCTTCTGACATTACACTAGTTCCTTACTGTATTTGGATTGTTCCGTTTTGCTCAGGGAAGGAACATTTCAGGTTACCCATGGGTTACGAGTGAGGTGTTTGGGTAACTCTTGGGTAACACTTTTTTGTTGTATTTGGCTTGAACAGCGGTAGATGCAGACGGGGCAGATGCGAGGGCAGCGGGCTTCTTACTCACTGTCCACTGAAGCGGATACTGACCCAACTGCAACATATGGTCTGTCTGTAACCTCACACTTAACTGTCTAGAGCCCCTTTTCGCACTGGTAACCACACAGTTAGCAACCAGTCCCCTGGCCAAGTCAGCACCCTCTCACCACTGCTCCATGTGCTATGTAGAAGTTCAGTAGTTTAGCAATACACTGTGGGCTGATTGGGCATTCGTATTTTCTTATGGCACTTGAATTGGAAGGGGTTAGATGGATGAAGACCCAGGTCCCTTTTCAGTCATGACACTGATTAATTACAAATTACATTTTCACCACGAATATTTTGTTTCATGTAGACAAAATCTAAACCTCAGGCTGATTTTTCTAGTGTGGATTAAGATATTATGATCTGTTTATGGCTGTGTTGTCGTGGTAATGCTAACCACAGTGTCAAAGCTCTATTATTATTGTCCTATTTCAGAGGATTCACTCTTTCAGGTCTCTTGTCTAATACATTTCCACATTCACTTTCAACTATAATTGTAAAGCTCATTGAAGTGCGGATGAGTTTTGCATTTCCTTTGTTTAGTTTTACACCATTTGTGCTTTGTATGTAAATCATGGTCCCTAATGAAGCTTAAGCTCAGTCAGTCACTTCCTCTTTACAAAAGTCTTACTTCCTGTCCACAGCTGACATCCGCTGTTGGTCTACGATTTTTTGTTAAACCATGTTCTATTTCGCTTCAAAAACAACTCTACAGTGAAGAGCGTTTCTTCAATTCATTCACACAGTTGCTGCCTTGCTTCCTGCTTGTGCAGACGTTTCACACTCTTCAGAGCTTTGACCGTCACAACCGCATTTCCTTCATGTTTAATATTACAGTAAGTAGGCTGGGCACTACACCCCGCATAAATATGGTCAGTTTGCAAGTGGCACATGCTAATTTTTTTCAACTACTTACCCACATTTATTTTACTGGAAGTGCCAGCTAGGTAACCATACGTAGTCAATTCACACTTCTTAAAAAAAGTCACTGTAGGAAATGGTTTGAGATGCACAATATGAAAAGAGCAGCAGTAATCCAGTAGTAGGCACCATTAATTTATGTGCAAGGATCTTACGGTGTGGATTGATTTAATAACATGAATGGCAGGTTATTGCTGTCATAATCTTTATACCAAACCCTGTTCTGTAAATGTGTCATGCCCTTTTGAGAACTACAGATTTGCATGGAGCTATAGGAAGAATGAGACATATTGACATATAGATTTGTTGTTTGAGTTCAGGCTGTATGACATTTAGGTCTTTCACGATAACACATTTTGAACGGCAGTATATTTCTGAAGTAAATGCAGACAAAAATGATAATACTGAAACAAATCATAAAGCACACTTATCTAAAAAAAAAAAAAGAAAAAAAAGTATGAGCTGCAATCATAGACTGTATATATAAATGGACATAGCTAACGCCCTAGCCGCCACGTTCCAAATAGGAAGTTTGCATGATGGCTCTTCCAGCTCCTTTTGACCCTGGCTCCCATTGACGTACACTGGAATATTATGGCCTCTCTCTCGGTAACTGCTGTTGTGAGCCTCGTCATTTTGGTCTTAAAATGTTCTTATTAACCCGCTCTACATGATCCTGATGGTTTTTTTCCTGCTGTTTTTTTTTTTTTTTCCCGCTTAGTCCTCTTCTTTATACAGTCTATGGCTTTTTTGTGTAACTTTTCGTGGAAATGTTTTTGCTTCATCTGGAATGTTCCACAGTATGATATTAAACCTTTCTATATTCATGGAGACCAAACCAGACCAAATAACCAGTAAGCTCTGTGGAGAGGTAACTCAGAATGCCTGTTTTTCGAGGTGTTTTTGAGCTATAAAACCACCTGAAATTGAGTAAACGTAAAGTAGAGCTGTTTAATGTCATACTGTGGAACATTTCAGGCAGAGCAGTGACATATCCACATAAACAAGCAGGTGACGGACACCCAACGAAAAAGTTACATAGTGCACCTTTAAGTAGTGAGTTTGTATCTGTAATGAGTCCTGGAAGCTCGTAATTCAGCCTTTTACAGCTCACAGTGTAGTACTGAAAAATAACAAAAGTACAAAGATAAAGTATTCACTCATAAATATTGAACCCCAAAATATACTGTTCCATCTTTCATATATTGGGCGTCTATAATAGTAACTGATAGTATTTATCAGTTGTGTTTTTGCCCATTTTGTGGTCTTATTTGTTGTGGCCTTTTGCATAGTGATGATATTTATATATTGTGGTTGCAGATAAGACACTTCCCTTTTAGTCAGCCCGGTCCCGGATATTCTAAAACATTTGTACTGTACACACACAGATTAATCTAAAGGTCCTATGTTACACAAAATTTACTTTTGCAGAATTTACTTTAAGCCATGTTAGAATGTTGTTACCTTATCCAAATCACACCTGGAGTTGTGTTTTGTTTCGTTCACACTAGGGATGTCAACAATTAATCGATTAACCATTAATTGTCGATTAAGACGTTAGTCGAACAAAATGCATTAATTGTAATTAAAGGCTAATCGCGGACATGCGCACCCGCGTGGTCACGAAACAAGGCAACCGCGCACCGCACCGCGCTGCGCTCGACTCACAGCCAGCCGCAGGCACCAACGGCACTGCTCAGCAGCCCTGGGTGTACACGCGAGGCGAGATCGAACCGCGGCGCCCAAGAATGCGCCGCAATGTGCCGCTGCTGGTCCCGCGCTGCGCAAGCCCGGGCCCCGAGTCCCGCACGGCTGGCCTGCGGCCCGGGCCCCGAGCCACAAACCAGCCGCACGAAACCAGCAGCGGCACGCAGCGGCCCAATCCTGGTTCAGTCCAGGTCCAGACCCGGTCAAGTCCCGGTCCAGACCTGGTTTAGTTCTGGTCTAGACCTGGTCCAGACCTGGTCCAGACCTGGTTTAGTTCTGGTCTAGACCTGGTCCAGTCCACATTTAATAGCCAATCAGGACAGAACACAATGTTACACTATACATTTTTTTTACACTATATAAAAAAACAAAAACAAACAAACAAACAAACAGACAAAAATCTGCGAACCGCAATAGAGCGAGGGATTACTGGATTTTGTTATTCAGCATCAATACATTCGTCTGCTTTTTACTAAGGAATAATTAATTGAGGAATATACAATATAATAATACTATGATATATTTTTGACTCAGTGTTATGTATACTATAGCTTATATTCTTAAAGACCCTATTGAAACACTAAAATTCAGGTGAAAAACGCCGCTTATCAGTTAATCGTTAATCGATCGATAAGGTCAATCAACTATCAATTAATGAATTAATCGATAATTTGCATCCCTAGTTCACACACGTTTGAGTATTATTAGTCTGTCTGCATTGCCAAAGCTCAAAATGCTCTGTTCTGCCTTGTGATGTTATGCAGCGGTAGATTTAAAGTTAACAGCTACTTTTTACATTTTCTTCAGCAGAGATTGACAGTTCCAGGGCTGAAATTATCCAAATGATTCCAGTGAAGGTGTATGGAGTTTAAAAACACAATGGAGCGCTTCCTCTATTGCCACAGGACATCACAAGGTGGATCATAGTGTTTTGTTTGAGAGAAGAATATGCAGGGTTTGTGTGTCAACACGTGAATGAAACAAAGCACAGTTCTGGCTATGCTTTTGATGAAGAAACAACATTATAACATAGGTCAGAAAACGGCGTAATATGGCCCTTTAAACCAATTACAAGCCACATCACCAGCAGCTGAGCCCGTTACTCTGCGTGGGGATTCAAATGGATCTGGGTCCCATCTGACCCACGATTATTAACACATTAATTTATGTCATCTTTATTTTTGGTTATCTGGGATTATTATATTTTGCCTGCAACAGACAGCAAAGCAAGTCAGACTGAGTTTTATTTTAAGCAACATCTTTGATCTCTTTTCACTGTAGCATTTTGTTGACTTTATATTGTTTACCAGTAGATAAGAATTTACAAAGAAAAGGACTTGCTGGTGCAGTTTACTAGATCATTTTCAGTTATTGTTTTGGTTTAACCTGATTCGTGTGTGATGTCATCAATGTCTCATGCTGATTAACTATTTATGTGTACACGCAGCTAGAGTTGATTCGTATCTTTAACATCTGTCTCTGCATTTGTGTGTACAAGTGAAACAGTATATTATTTGTACGTCACTATCTTCGATATGATGAGACCACACCTGAAGTTCAGTCCCTACAGTTTGTTTGACAGATGTGAATTGAGAAAGGATTAAATCAGAAGTAATAGCGTTATCTTAAATAGTCTTAAACAAGGTGTAGTTTTTTTTTAAATGAAAGTTATGAAATAGCCCCAGTCTCAGTATAAATTGTATAATAAAAAGTAATTTGATCTTTATTCTTGTAATCAGTTTGTTAAAGTTTGACTGTAGGGTTTTACTGTGAGATCTCACATTGGGAGGTTTTCTCAAACCACTGAAGAAGACAAACTCTGTGATTTATGTGAGTTGAGGGAAATGCAATTTTGTTGTGTTGTCCTTTTTATGATGAGAAAATCCTTTGTTTGATGAAATATTCACCCAGAACCCTGATATGTTCTGGTGTTCTGGCTAATGTTTATAAGTTGTAAGTCTTGTAAAGCCTGAATGAAGCTGCAAACTAGTTTGTTTAACCCCATGTCTGGCAAATGTCCTACTATATTTTGCTGGGCATATTCTTTATTTGTATGCAAGACACTATAATAAAATACATTATAATACAATAAATTATTAATCATCATCAGGCTGTTCATAATTGGAAATGTATGTGTATTGCTGCCAACACATCACCCTGCTAACATGACGACTCTGGGAGATCCAAACAAATTACAATCTTGCATTTGAACGTTGTGCTGTCTTAAATCGAACATGCTATAATATGGTTTTAGTAATGTTTGTAGTTCAGAAAAGTGTCATCTCTTGGTAGCAGTAATACAGCAGCAATGTTGTGTCATTGTGTCTTTTGAAGGTGGTCAGAAAAGCGCCCATGTGTGTGCTTTGTTATGGAACAATGACGACAGCCAATACAGCCAATACACCAGGGTGAGGACGACCAGGTTCAGTCTGAAAGGATCTCTTTGTTGTCTGTCCCACTGCTCCCTGTTCTGCTGAGGCTTCCATCTCCACATCTGTGAGGCACATTTATGGAGAGACTGAAGCCTGTCAGGGATGTCAAAGGGAACAACTACAGTCTTCACTGGATGTTCACAAACACACTTTTTTCCATTTCATCCTCACCCTCTCAGCTTTGTTCTTGTTAAAAATGCATCCTAATCTGTTCATTTCCATTCATTAGCAAAATTAACTTATAGCTTATCTTCACCTTTAACCTCATATCTCATTAAACAAATACTATAAATGTAGTAATGACTGAGCAGTATTTGATATTATTCTTTGCAAGCCTGGCAAGCTTCTCGCTGCTCTACAGGAGACATCATTTGTTAACTTCTACATTCTGCCCTGGAGCTGGTTGATGGAAATGTGGCTAGCAACCTCTGACTCTATTCAGAGTTTTCACATTGAAGTTCAAAGTGCTAAATTACTTGATTGGTGTGTACAGTATAATATATCTGTCATGCATATGTATTATTTCAGCTTCAGTGATCGTGACGCAGTCTTTTGCACTACTGACTCATTCACTGTGGATACGATATGAGTGCCATATGGTTGACTTAATTATCCTTTGCCTGAAGCACAATCATGTCCACAAACCAGTCAAAAACACAGCTTCCCTTTAATACTGATCTTAATTAGCGAGGTGGCAGGCCCCTGTGGTGAAGACCTTTGCTTTCTATTCTGGTCCGACCCATGTACATGCAAATACAGGCTGACATAAAATAAGAGAACCCTCCCAAAAGAGCCAGTCCTTTGGGAAATGGTATGATTGCTAGCTGGCTTCTCAGTTGGCAGTGGCCTATCTTTAGAGTCAATGTGTGATTACAAATGCCAGTCTTTCATTATGGGCACATGTCGAGCATATGATGATGGGTGACAATACAGAGACTTCAGTTTACTGCAGAAATGAGAACTGATGAAATGTTCCACTTAGGTTACGTTCAGACTGCAGGGCTTAAAGCTCAATTTGTTTTTTTTTGTACATTTCCAATTAAATGCAACTTGTATGTGATCTCCAGTGTGAACTTTAAATGCCCCAAAAGTGTCCTGCATGTGCCTTGGAGGACACAACGACGTCACACGCAGCGAGTGTGCTCAGTCTTTACGGAAGTAGCCTAAACATGGACTCTAGCATTGAGCGCCTGGTGATTTTAAAGTTGCTGTCGTACCAGAACCAGAACATGTACAACTTATTTGTTTTAAGGAGGAGATTGAGAAGGAGAAAGTTTTTGGCCATTGCATATTGTGGGGCAGTGGCAGCAACGTCTGTAGAAAGGAACGTGTTGGTGCGGTGGGATTGCGAAGTGCTTTGCTGCTTCACTGACATGGACTTCATTCACAATTTTTGTATGACGAGAAGAACGTTTGTGTACATTTGTGAGCGCCTACTTGTACCACTGACTGCGTGCACATGGTAGGATTGGATCAGGATTGGGTTGGTTTTTTCACACTTGCTTGGCGGGTGGTCTGTCGTCCAATCCGAGTGCACATGCATGTCGCGCAATCAGATTCAGGTCAGCGACCTGGCACGCTCCGCAACGCTATGTGGCGCTGTAGTCCAACTACTTCTGGGTGATGGCTACTCCATAAAAACAAAACACAACACAGCTATCTGGCAGTATACTGCAATGGCTTTTCGAGGAGTTTGACAGAGCGGCAGTGGCGTACTTGTTGTGCATTCTGCAGTTAGGTTGTTCGTATGAACGACAAAACAGCGTTTTTGGTTTCTTTAATACGACACGAACTGTGTTGTCGGCGTTTGATATTACAAGCAATCGAGGACAACGAAAATTACGAGGACTGGGAGCTATACCGCACATGTTTTAATCATGTTCTGCCTTGTTGTTTTTTGTTGCGTGCATCTTTTGTGCCACAAATAAAGGCATTAAATTTGTAGCTATGGGTTTATCGTTCATTTATGTAAGGACTGGGGAAAATTACACAACCACACTTTCATGTTGTATGTCTTTGTAATGCTTAGCTTATATTCTGTTGTCTCTTCCACTCTCTGTTTTGTCCTGTCTGAGTGAAAAATTTCCACACTGATTTTAATATTTACGTTTTTAATATTTAAGTTATACAACAGTTATAAAAAAAAACACTCTCTTCTGATACTAAGTTACCGCATACTCTTATTCCTTTATCGGGCTTTGAGCAAACAACGCGTTTCGATTCTACGTTATGTCCATAGTCCCGAAATGGTGGAAGATGGGACTTGTTGGTTCCGTGAAGAACGCTGTCGTAATGCGGGCAAGTTGTACGGTCTTGACCGCTCTCCCGTTGTTCTTTCTTGCCGTGGCACACGCCGCCCTGGCGTTTTTCCACTTGATTTTGATTTGCTCCGGGGTCCGAGCAAACCCTGCCTCGGTCCTCGGTCGGCTTGGAGTTTCCCATGTGCACGCAGTCATTAAATAATTCCAGAAAAGACTAAATTTACCGCACACTCGCGCACGCACACACACACACACACACTTTATTGGGCTAAGAGCAAACAACGCGTTTCGATTTTACCTGGCGAAACGCGTTGTTCGCGCTAAGCCCAATAAAGGAATAAGTAAAGTCAAGCGAGTGTGCGGTAAACTCCTTTTCTGGAATTGCCCTGTGCGTTACGTTCATAGTCCAGATATGGTGGAAGATGGGGCTTGTTGGTGCCGTGAAGGACCGCTGTCCTGAGCCATCGTAATGAGCTCTCCCGGTGTTCTTCTTGGCTGTGGCGTGCGCTGCCCTGGGGTTTTTCCATTTGATTTTGATATGCTCAGGCGTCCGAACAAAACCTGCCTGCTCCATCTTCAACGCTATCTTCTGATAAAGACTAGCGTTTCTTGTGCGTCGTCTGTCCATAAAGTTTTAAATGTTTATCTCTCGCACCTGGTGCAGCATGAACCCAGTTTCTTAGTCTGTCCAGTAGTGCATGCTTGTTAATTTCTTCGCAGCCATGTTTTCTTCTGAAACAACAATTGGTACTTGGTACTGAGAGGCACCCCCTACAAGTGGGGGTTCTACATTGAATCATTCCCCCCCAGGAAGAAAAAAAAAACCCACAACCCCCCCCCCCCCCCCCAAGGAAAAAAAAAAAAAAACCACAACATTTACCACAAGCAGCCATGTTTAATTATCACTATAGAGTGGTAATTAATGATAATCATAACTTAAATAACATAAATAAAAAATAATAAAAAAACTCTACACATAAAAGTGGCAAAAATATATACAATCAGATATATAAACAGAACCATCGGCTGCTGGATTATGGAAAAAATCGATTACCTCAGTCAATATTGAAATCACGATTATTCAAACGATTTTTTTTCAAAATCCCCTACCTACACACACACACACACACACACACACACACACACTCACACACACACACACACACACACACACACACACACACACACACACACACACACACACACAGTGGGCTACTCTCACCTTAAACATTTATTCTTCTTCTGTCTTATTCTACAGATTGCACAGACACACACAAACAAAAAGTTATCACACACAACTATTCCTCACTTTCCTCACACAGATTTCTCCTCAGTATAATATAATATAATATAATATAATAAATATAACATAATATAACATATATAATTAATATAATTAATACAATATATTATAATATAATAGCGCTAAAATAGAATAGTGATATGACAAACACATTTCATGACATGACTTACCAAAAGTAAAGATGAGATACTGTCCAGCTAATCCGACAGAGCTCCGAGATGAAGTGTTGTCCGGGATAGTAATTACCACGGAGGGTGAACGATCGATTTAAAAGTGATTAAATGTTGCGTTATACTAACTTCGTTTACTATTGTCTTCTGTAGTTTCCGTGTTCCCGATGCGAGCGATTCTTGGTAGGAGCTAGTAGGAGTAGTATCATTGGTCAATTCCTCTTAGCAACTAGTGCCGTGACATTGATCAAATCGTGGTAGTGTGAGCTGGACTCGCGGCCGGTGTACTGTCAGATTGAGACGCTTTGTCAGTTACCGGCCGCAGAGAGGGAGGGGGTGAATCCTCTCTATTTTCTCTTTCTTTCTCTCTTCCTTTCCTCACGCCGCTGTAGGCTCCAGCAGGTCTCTGCGCTGCGCATTGGCCCACGTGGAAGGGAATGGATTGCACGGGCGCTTGCCGCCAGAGGGGGCGCTAATTTGCCAATTTCCTACACAGTGATATGATAGATTTTTTTTTTCAAGCGCTTGGCATGGCGCCCCTCACGAAGTTGCGCCCTGGGCAATTGCCCCACTCGCCCCCCCCAAGAACCGCCTCTGCCCCCTACCACTCTTACAACTTCCGGGTGAAATTCCTGAAATTCCTGGCGCCCATGCGCAGTATGCTAATCCGATCCGAAATCGTTCACATGACGACGCCAAGTGGTTTGCTATCGGCCTAGGCCAGGGGTTCCTGGGGGATGGGGCAAACCAATCCCAATCCAAACCAATCCCTGTGCACATGCAGCCGTTACGACCCCAATCACTTTGCAATCGGTTTGGAGTTTCCCATATGCACGCAGTCACACTCTCGCTTCTTGATGATGTGTAGGTCGGATGAATGCGAGCTGGCCGTTCAGACTGAAGTCGCATGTCAAAAGATCGGCTATGTATCGGTTTTAGGACCACATATCCAAGTGGCCTGGGTCGCATTTGAAAAAATCTGATCTGTGTCGTTCAGATTGTCATTAAAAGATCAGATACGGGTCGCATAGAGGCCAAAAAAATCGGATTTGGGTCACTTCAAGCTGCAGTCTGAAAGTAATCTTAGAATTTGAATTTATTTGTCATTTCAGTGTATACAAATTACACAGAAAAGAAGCACTGTACAAATAATAAACAGTACAAATAACAAATAGTTTAAAATATTGTTTGTCAAGTGTACTTAACGTGCTTGTATAGTGTAACTTTTCTGGTGAAGGGTCCGTCAACTGCTTGTTTCTATAGATATGCCGTTTCTCTGCTTAGAATGTTCCACAGTATGTCATTATACATTTCTACCTTGCATTTATTAAATTTTATGGTTTTATAGCTCAAAAATACCTAGAAAAACAGGCATTCTGGAATATCATTTTACTGTTATATTATAATATTATGTAATGATTAAACTTTAAGATTTAAATTTCTCCTTATAGCCAGCCCTGAAACAATCCAATCACCTCTGTCTATGTTGGTCCTTCTACCTTGATAGTATGCCACTGCAGCAAAACTATTACATAATACTGCAACTGTTGACAATATTCTTAGATTCCTTGCAGTCCTTATTTATTTCCCTATCATACCTACCCCTATTATTTCCAATTTAGGACAGAGATGTCAAGGAAAAAAACAAACAAACACAAACAAACAATCTAATGCTCCAATGTTAAAAATAGACATAAATAATTAAACAGACAGGAAATGAAAAGTAGACTCCATTAGTCCACTTCTTTATACAGTCCAAAACAGATCCAAAACTAAACTCAGATTTTACACTAGCCATAAGGAAAACATGCATCATCCTAGTAATATTGGTTATGTGGGTTAACTGAAGATAGATTCAGTCTTGTACCTTCTGCACTGAAACAGAGCAAAGCACCATGGTCTATGTAGTTCCAAAAACAATTAAAGCCGCAAGCGGCGTTGGTCGGGACCTCGCACCTGCGTTTGTTCGTCTTACTGAGACGTACACCCATACTGAATTTCATGTGTCTGGCAAAAATAGTAAGCCATATCGGACAATTTTTCCAGTTAGGGGCTCAGCTAGCGGTAGATTTCTGACAGTTCACTGGCCTGTCATATGGGGGCACTATGTCAGACTGCCAGTTATTTGGCATGAAAATCTTGGTAGTCCTCATCTACATTACCCTGTGAAGTTTTAGTCTGAGGAAGAACTCCAAATTCAATAAAAACCTCCCATTCATAACTCATAACAATAAATACCTAAGTTTATCGATCCGCCGTATCGTCATATTACCGTCTATAACAATGAATTTAAGAGAAAACACTTTGCAATTTGATATTTCAGTTATTGTTTCGTCCCTGTTACAGTTTCTATTTTGTGTTTTGGGGAATCACATCTGTCCTCCTTTTGCCTGTGCTTAAGCCTGTGTTGACATCTGGAGGCAAGGCAGACCCTAAGCAGAGACAGACTCGGGGCGCTACGATAGACACACAAATGGAGAAGGTGGAAAAAAACAAAGTGCTTGCAGATTCTCTTCCCCTTTTTTCACCTCGCCTTTTTGAATCAGGATTGTGATTGGCAGAGTCTGCACACACAGTATACGCACAACCAGACACACATACACATACAGATACATATACAGACATGCGCATACACACACGCACGCACGCACGCATGCACACACACACACACACACAGACACACACACTTACACAGACACACACACTTACACAGGCACACACACACACATACAGACACATATACAGACACACACATACAGACACACACACACACACGCACATACGTACAGACACACACACGCACATACGTACAGACACACACACACAAACACACACACACACATATAGACACAAACATACAGACACACACACACAGACAGGCATACATGCGCACACACGCACACACACACACACACAATATAACCCCTTACACTCACGAATACACACAGCCACACACACACAGACACTCACACATTTATAGACACACACACTTACACATGCACACACAGACGCACACATTCACACACACAGACGCACACATTCACACACACAGAAACATGCTGCACACACACACACACACACACACACACACACACACACAGGCTGAGCAGAGCGGAGCCTGACAGGAGCCTGTTACGCCTGTCTGCTGTGAACTGATGTGTGAGGACAGGGCCACAATGAGCTGCTTATTTTGGCTGATATTTCTTGGTTGAACGCTCAGGTGCTCCAAAATTTACTATGCGTACAATGAGATTTAAATGGCCCCATAAACCCTTGCAGCACCAGCACTGCAGACATTTACAGCATTTACACATTAACTTCTTCTTTTGCACAAAGAGATTTTGTTTACATTATTCTTATCTCAGTTTTATCATGCATGAATTTCCTTTCCCTCTACCCACTTCTTGCATTTTCACATTGTACTGTATGTCTGACAATACTGTGCACTTCATTTTTGGAATATGCATATGTTATGCTAATAAAAATGTTAATAAAAAATAAAGTTAATGTATAGCATGTTTTCTGATTACAATGAGACTGAGTTTGCAAGAAAATCTATATAAATTATTCAGCATAATTTGGGGAAACCATACCTCATTATGTGCTGTTTCTTTTATTTTGAGATTTATCAGATGAGTTAATGATATGAGTTATCAAAATCTATATATATATGGATACTCCTTTACTGCTCTTCAAATAAAGATGTGATCTTTATTTGTATTTGTATTTGAAAAAAACAATGATGTTTATGCGTGAAGAGTCCTTCAGTCGTCCAGGTGTCGTCCATGATGTTTAATTTAACATATTTCATCTGTTTCCCCCAGGCCTTTTTAGAAAGAATCAGACAAACACCAGATGATCAGCAGTGTCTTGCACCTGAACATGTCAAGGTATGTGCATTTTGTGAAAAAAATATCTATGAAGGATGCAGCAGACTTGAATTCTTCAGCAACAGCCATGTCTTCTTTCCTCATACCTTGTCACCCCAACCTTTTACAGGTTCTATTTTCAAATATTGAGGACATCCTGGAGTTGCACAAAGAAGTCTTATCAGCAGTAGAAGCCAGTCTGCAGCCTGAACCCCAACCACATCACGCACTGGGACACGTCTTTCTTCAGTTTGTAAGTTTATGACAACACGTAGGCGCCCTGACAACTTTATTCTGCTACACATAGTGATGTCTTATACTACAGAAAGTGACAGAGAATGTTATATTTCAACAAATATTAACGTGGAATCAGGGAAACACTATAGGTAGGAAAATACTATTGAATCAGTGGTTAAAATGCTTCTTTACATTGGATTCGGTACCACGCTCACTCAAAATCTGAAAATTATAATATTTTTTTAGTTTGGACAATCTAATGGGGGTAATCAGATTTCTTTCTGGTTACAGTCCCACAGGTCACTCAGTTAAGGTTCTGCAGTTTGCAAATATAATTGGATAATCATTTGCTTGTTTGAAAATTATTATTTGCATGTAGATATATAGAAATATCCAAATATCCAATATCCAAATCTCTCTGCACGATATTTTCACAATTTCCATCTCATGGTACAATGTTTATTGCATAGTTTGTTGAAACTAACAAAACTGAATATGCTACATTTCTGTCATAATCCAAATAATCAATAACATGCTTAATAACAGTTATGTAATCATTTAGATTGGACGGACACCCACACTATTAATTTAAGCAAAGAAACTTGTATATTGTGATGGCCCAAGTATTATTCTGAGACTTTTGACGATCCGATATCACAATAGTTCTGAATTTGGTACTACATCCCTAATATAGATGCAGATGCAGATGTAGATGTAGATGTAGATGTAGATGTAGATGTAGATGTAGATGTAGATGTAGATATGGATATACAGCTATGGAAAAAAATAAGAGACCACTGCAAAATTATCAGTTTTTCTGATTTTACTACTTATAGGTGTGTGTTTGGGCAAATGGAACATTTTTTTCTATAAACTACTGACAACATTTCCCCCAAATTCCAAATAAAATATTATTGTTTAGAGCATTTATTTGCAGAAAATGACAAATGGTCAAAATAACAAAAAAGATACATGTTTTCAGACCTCAAACAATGCAAAGAAGCAAGATCAAATTCATTTTAAAACAACATAATACAACATAATAATGTTTACATTAAAAAGAGTTCAGAAATCAATATTTGGTGCAGTAACCCTTATTTTTAATCACAGCTTTCATGCGTCTTGGCATGCTCTCCACAAGTCTTTCACATTGTTCTTGGGTGACTTTATTCCACTCCTGGTGCAAGAACTGAAGTAGCTCAGCTTTGTGTTTGTGTTGGAATTCAACAGAAACTGGAATGGAATGGCTGTAATACATGTAGAGATGCTGATTTCAGAAAAAAATGCAGTGGTCTCTTATTTTTTTCCAGAGCTGTATATATAGATATAAATGTAGATGTAGATGTGGATGTGGATGTGGATGTGGAGATGTCTAGCCTTGTTTTCATAAGGACGGACATGCACCTGCCCTATACTCGCACATTTGAACATTTTAAACATGTGGTCCATTTGCCAACAGATTTAGGGTTATGTTGTTTGTCTTTTGCACAATCCACAGTTCATTTGAACAGAAACCCCAAACCCACAAATGGTCCTCCTCACCATACTTTACTTTTGGATGATAAGGTAAAGACTGTAGGAGTTCCTGTATCTAGCACAGACACATATGCCTGTTTCATGGTCCCTGTAACCACAGATCCAGGAGAAGCGTGCAAATCCTGCTGTGAAAGCCCGTTCATTCTGTGTTTCTCACCCCTCCCATCTCCGGGACTACCCCTGAGCCACACAAACACTCCCCAAACCTCCCTCTCTAAACAGGCCTGCATCCTGTCAGGAAGAAAGAGGCTCTCTTTGCCCCCATCTCTCTTTATCAGGACATGCAAGTCACTGTCTACTCTGCCTCCTTCTGCAGAGTCCCTCCCCTCTGTTTGAACTCATATGGCCTGGGGTATTAACAAAGAGGGGTCTGTGTCTGGAGAGGAAGACGTGTTGTGTCGTTGGGCGAGGGGACAGTGCTTCTGCTGGTGGGACCTTACTCCAGTCTAACCCTCAAATCCACTTCCACTTTCAACGAGACACAACACTTCACACATCCATTTATTTGTACTGATACTTTGCAGCTGATGTTATCAACATTCCCTGGGGGTGTGATGCTAACTGTAAGCACTGCTCTATTTAAAGGTGCACTGTGTAACTCTTCTAGTGGAGGGTCCACCACCTGTATGTCTCTATGGAAATGCTATTGCTTTGTCTAGAATGTCCCACAGTATAAATTAAACAGATCTATTATGAGGGAGACAAGCAGGTTACAGCACTGCGCTACATTACAATTCATATCTGTGGAGAGTCGCACTTGCTAGAAACACCCATAATGAATAAATGCTAGATGGAAATGTTTAAAGTCCTACCATGCAACAGCTCACCTTTAAAGGTCCCATGGCATGAAATTTTCACTTTCTGAGGTTTTAGTTAAAAGTTGCGAAATGTCTAAACTGAGCATCTGCGATCCTTTTCTGCGTTAGAAAAAATCAGAGCTCAAACGGGCGATCTTATTGACGTCAGCTCGAAAAAAGAAATGCAAATGCAGTTCCACCCCCGTCTGTCTCTACTCAGCGTCTCTGTAAATCACGCCCAGAGAGTTTGGACTGCGGAGGAGCTACACAATGCGAAATGCATTTTTTTATTTGCCTGGAGGAACTTGCGAGTGTTTCTAGGCTCGGAAGTCCTTTATCTGAGCCTGTGGATATCTGAAAAAGCAGTGGTTTCATTTTATTTTCTGTGAAAATGTGTTTATTTTTCAATGGAATGCTTCTCATCTCTCCCTCCGCGCAAAAACACGGAAGTGGGTCAGAGCGCACAGGGCACAGCTGAAAAGGAAAGAGTGGAGAGTTTGGCCACGCTCCCACCCGCTACTATAGGCCATCTCTGTCCTCCTCATTTGCATTCAAGCAACAACGCCCATAATGGACTGTTCCAGAGTGACATTTATGACTCTTTCTCATCTTATCCCTCTTTCTCATGCACTGAGTGTTGATTTTGAAGAAGGATTCATTTACAGTATTGGGGAACCATTAAGGAGCCATATAAAAGCATCAAGAAGTACCATGTCATGGGACCTTTAAGGCTTGTTAGATTGTGTTCATAAAAATTAAAGTCTCATCAGAAAAAGGTGAAACTGAAACTGCAGCATGTGAAAAAAAAAATAGAATGCCTTTTATTGTCACTGTTCACATGTACAATTTAGATCATACATACTCACAATGAGATTGAAAGCATCTCACTTCAGTGCAGACATTTAAGTAGGATATTTACAACACAGTATAGAAAAAAAAGATTGCAAAAAGATTAAAATAAAATAGTGCAAAAAAAGAAAAATTAGTCCAAAAAAAGTCCTCTACGAGCTAGTACTACACATTGGTTATCCAGGTTATTGCAATCGCATTCACAATTCAACAGTTTTTCAAATTGTCACTCAGGCAAATGCACTGACTCCTGAAAATTTGCAGTTTTCATCTTATAACATTTTTTTGTCAGTGTGTGCATTGTGTCACCGTGGTTATTAACGAACATTCCTCCAATAGGGATGCATGCAGTGAGTACTGTGTGAGTAGAGAGTAGGCCACTGCAGAGACTTGCAGTGTTGACATTAGCCCAACACTATTAGTAAGGTGTTGATCTCTTTCTATCACAGCTGTTCTTTTCACCCACCTCTGACTTCTCTCTGTTCATGTTGTTGCAATGACCATATTTTCAGCATATCTGTTCATACTTGCACAATTAAAAGTCCCATATGAGCAAAATTGACTCTTGTGAGCTTTTAGCCGTGTTCGGGTAACCCTTTATTATTCGTTTGTCCACATCTCCAAATCTCCAAATGCCCTGCTCCACCTTGTGATGTCATGTAGTGGTAGTTTTAAACGTAATAGCTGCCTTTTGTTTAGTAGAGATGGACAATTCCAGGGCTAAAATCATCCAAATGATGTTAGTGAAGGTGTATGGAGTTTAAAAACACAGTTGATAACATGACATCACAAGGTGGAATTGAGCATTTTCAATCTGAGAGAAGAGCTCAGTCGAAATGTGGAGGATTTGTGTGTTAAAGATGTGTGAATGAAACAAAACACAACTATTTTGATGAGGAAAACAACATCGTAACACAGATCAGAAAATATAATAATATACCAAAATGACTATATGATCAGTCTGATGCACAGATTATGTTCGGATTGTTTCATCAGAGCTGCTCACGCTCACATTATGAACAGGGTCATGACAAATCAGAATGTCAGGAGGAGTGTCGGGGTGGAGAATCAATTTCACAACACACCCCCATCCCCGCGATCTGGTGGAAAGGCAAACAGGTCACAGCCAGTACATCCATCTCCAGACTATCCCTGTCACCATAACAAATTTTGAAGTTTGAAGATATAATGTTGAAGAAAATATAAATGATAATATTGGAAATAAATTTATGCCACTGACACAATAACCCTAAAACTGGATTAACCTTAAAAATATATTCTAAATGTACAATATGGTTAAAAAATATGAGCTACAATTGGGTAGTTTGCATCAGTAATGAGTCATAGAAGTTATTAATTGAACTTTTTAATTTTTACAGCTTAAATCTTATCATGTAGCCAAATAATAACAAAAAATTCCCAGTCGAACACAGAAAATGTACACAGTAAATACTGACACCCAAAAATATTGTTCCAGCATTCATATATTGAACAATAAGTCAATATAGTAAGTATAATGACTTTAGGCTTCACTCTTGGCTGGAGGAAGTGAAAGGAAGTGAGTCATTTTCATCTTAAAATGTTCGCATTAACCCTCTCTACATGATCCTGGGGTTTTTATTTCACTATATTTTGTCCGTTAATATTATTCCTTATATGGAGCTGGCTCCAAATTCACTTGTGAGCTCCGTTTGACTGGAGCCGAGCGCGAGGGATGACGTCACACTCCTTTAGTCCACTTCTTTATACAGTCTATGCTTTAGAAACATGAAAAGCATATGTTGACAAGTCTGTAATATCAATCAATGTGATTAATCATTGTTATGAGAAAAATAGTGCAGTTATCTTGTCCAAATTAAGCTTTATGTGTATTCTATAGGCAGCAGGTCAGCCCAAACAAAATATCCGCCATTGCTGGAGGTTTAAGGCTGATAGCTGTACACTAAAAAGAGCAAATACAGCTCTGGAAAAAAATAAGAGACCACTGCAAAATTATCAGTTTTTCTGATTTTACTACTTATAGGTTGCCTGGAAGAATCCATGACTCATCGCTGTACAAGCGGATGAGTCTGGTAACGCTTGATCCACAGAATGTGCTGCTGTTGCGCTTAGACAGACAGCTAAGTGAACCAATCAGAGATTGCGCCATCTTGATTCAAAACTGAGGAGGAACTTCCGCTGCCTAAGAGTGATATATTCTAAATGTACAATATGGTTAAAAAATATGAGCTACAATTGGGTAGTTTGCATCAGTAATGAGTCATAGAAGTTATTAATTGAACTTTTTAATTTTTACACCTTAAATCTTATCATGTAGCCAAATAATAACAAAAAATTCCCAGTCGAACACAGAAAATGTACACGGTAAATACTGACACCCAAAAATATTGTTCTAGCATTCATATATTGAACAATAAGTCAATATAGTAAGTGTAATGACTTTAGGCTTCACTCTTGGCTGGAGGAAGTGAAAGGAAGTGAGTCATTTTCATCTTAAAATGTTCGCATTAACCCTCTCTACATGATCCTGGGGTTTTTATTTCACTATATTTTGTCCGTTAATATTATTCCTTATATGGAGCTGGCTCCAAATTCACTTGTGAGCTTCGTTTGACTGGAGCCGAGCGCGAGGGATGACGTCACACTCCTTTAGTCCACTTCTTTATACAGTCTATGCTTTAGAAACATGAAAAGCATATGTTGACAAGTCTGTAATATCAATCAATGTGATTAATCATTGTTATGAGAAAAATAGTGCAGTTATCTTGTCCAAATTAAGCTTTATGTGTATTCTATAGGCAGCAGGTCAGCCCAAACAAAATATCCGCCATTGCTGGAGGTTTAAGGCTGATAGCTGTACACTAAAAAGAGCAAATACAGCTCTGGAAAAAAATAAGAGACCACTGCAAAATTATCAGTTTTTCTGATTTTACTACTTATAGGTTGCCTGGAAGAATCCATGACTCATCGCTGTACAAGCGGATGAGTCTGGTAACGCTTGATCCAGAATGCGCTGCTGTTGCGCGTAGACAGACAGCTAAGTGAACCAATCAGAGATTGCGCCATCTTGATTCAAAACTGAGGAGGAACTTCCGCTGCCTAAGAGTGACTTTGCGGGCAAAGGCGGGTGCACTGATGTCACCATCTTTGAACGAATCAGAATCGCGGAGTCCGTTTTTAACCGGAGGAGCGAGAGTGGAGGGAGGGTGTCCATATGGTATCGCGCTGTATAGCAAATACAGAGAGATATCATTTGGCTGGCCAGGTAAACTTATAGGTATGTGTTTTGGCAAAAGGAACATTTTTGTTTGAGTCTATAAACTACTGACAACATTTCCCCCAAATTCCAAATAAAAATATTATCGTTTAGAGCATTTATTTGCAGAAAATGACAAATGGTCAAAATAACAAAAAGATACATGTTTTCAGACCTCAAACAATGCAAAGAAACAAGATCAAATTCATTTTAAAACAACACAATACTAATGTTTACACTTAAGAAGAGTTCAGAAATCAATATTTGGTGCAATAACCCTTATTTTTAATCACAGCTTTCATGCGTCTTGGCATGCTCTCCACAAGTCTTTCACATTGTTCTTGGGTGACTTTATTCCACTCCTGGTGCAAGAACTGAAGTAGCTCAGCTTTGTGTTTGTGTTGGAATTCAACAGACGCTGGAATGGAATGGCTGTAATACATGTAGAGATGCTGATTTCAGAAAAAAATGCAGTGGTCTCTTATTTTTTTCCAAAGCTGTATATCAGCAAAACGATCTATCTTTATACCCAATCCCATTTCACTGCCCATCTTAGCCATTATTCATACATGTGTTTCCTTTCAGGTTTCCCACAAACACCAGCTTTGTTTGGCTTTCTCTGCGTTACACTTCTCTCTTTAAACCATGACCTTTGTCTCTCTCAGCGCAGACACCTCTCGTCCAATCACGTTGCCTCGCCTCCAGCCACGACCCTTGACCCCGCCTAGAGGTCAACACCATGACTGAGATTTGATTAACCTTCCCATTGTCCACCCAGACTGTGTCCCATCCAGTCAGTCTAAAGGGAAAATGAAAAGATTTATTCCTGTTCGATGTCAGATGTGAACATGGCTATGGGGCTGTAGATGCAGAAGTAAGCAGGATGTAGTTCTTAAAATTTAAATAGGTAAAATAAACTAGTTATAGCTCCAGAACTACAAGGATCCTTGCTACATTTAAACCAGGGAACCTTTAATGGGTGCCTAACTTAATATCATAGACTGCACTGGTCTACAAGCAAAATGCTTCCGGAACAAAAGTAGTGAATTTTTTCTTGGTTTAGGTCACAAATAAAGAAAAAGCAAGTCAGAAGTGCTGATTGGCTATAGTTTCCAAGATATAGTATTGGGTCAAAATAGGAAATTTATGCAAAATAAGGTAAAAACGGTGGTTTATTAGAAGGTACAGTGTATCTACAAGCAACCAGTTCTATCTGAAAGCCTGTCTGCACATTCCAATACATTCATTTTAATATGTCTAGAGTTTTAACATAAAATATTTTTTTGATTTCACATAAGAGAGATGCCTCGAAATTGTGTGCACTTGATGTCTTAAGATATTTCTTGTTTATTTCTGGATGGATAAAGTGCAAGTTAAATATTTTCAAAATATAACTATTATTTCTAAGCAAAAATGCCTAAATCTATTATATAAACAGATGTGGTTTTGATGTAAAACAATATCATTAAATATCTTAAAGGGATATGCCACCCCCAGGTCAAATTTGGGCATCTCCCCACAGTCCAGAGACTAAAATAAGTGGTGGAAAGCGTTTTCCTGCTCACCCAGCCATTGTCCGAGTCTGTCGCCACTGACCGCCGCGGTATCTGCAGCTCCTCCGCCTTAGACTGGAGTCTAACGTCGCCAGAGAAAGATTTCGGCCAAAAGGAATTAATTTGCTTGATGCGTTTCCCAATTACTTTCTGTGTAGTGCGCATTCATATCGAGTGCAAATAAATGTGCAAATCAACACTGAGAGCTTGCCTTGGTCATTTTGGGTGGGAACTATTTTCCAGTGCGGAAGAATACAGCCGAATCACGCAGCACGCTGCCACAGGAATCCCAGTTATGCACCGGGAAGGGAGTTCCCCTGTTGCACAACGTGGTGCGTGATTCGGCTGTATTCTTCCACACTGGAAAATAGTTCCCACCCAAAATGACCAAGGCAAGCTCTCCGTGTTGATTTGCACATTTATTTGCACTCGATATGAATGCGCACTACACAGAAAGTAATTGGGAAACGCATCGAGCAAATTAATTCCTTTTGGCCGAAATCTTTCTCTGGCGACGTTAGACTCCAGTCTAAGGTGGAGGAGCTGCAGATACCGCGGCGGTCAGTGGCGACAGACTCGGACAATGGCTGGGTGAGCAGGAAAACGCTTTCCACCACTTATTTTAGTCTCTGGACTGTGGGGAGATGCCCAAATTTGACCTGGGGGTGGCATATCCCTTTAAATACATTAGCTAACCAGCACAGTTCTCAATTGATTTTCAGTTCCTCTTATCAATATAAATGAGATTTAGCCACTTTTATCTCAGAAGCAGATCGAGTCCAAAAAATTGTACACCAGTGCTGTATAAAGAAGTGGACTAAGGGACTGTGGCAAGAGTCAAATGTGCCTTTAAAAACCTTTTTATGGACAACTAAAAAGCAAAAATTTATAAAGGAAAAAAAAGTAGCTCAGTCCTAGGTTCTGACATATTGCAATCCTGCTACTGCTGGAGCAATACTATCAATAGCAATGTAATCCATATTATTTAGCAAGAGGTATTAGTATTACATTAGATTTAGATTCATATGTACCGTAACATGATTGGGGTGATTCAATAGTACCTAGGTAAAAAGCGAAGTGATGTGGTATTGAAGGCGGAATGTGAGATGTGAATATTTTCCCTGTGTGCACGGCCTTAGCTCAGAGCAACAGTCATGTCCTTATGCACTTTCTGAAATAGTGTCATTATGCATTGACCCAGTGTGATTGGGGAGCGTGTGATGTTTTCTGATGTAGGCCAAGTAATAACATTCCAGTGATGATGAATTTAAATAAGAAGTCATGCCTATCAAAGGAACAACCGTAGTCTTATGCAGAGCTATTTTAGGCATAGGTGATGTGTTTACAGTTAAAGTGTTAAGTAGCTTTGACTGACTGGGTAATTGAAGGTGTTGCATGAAGCCAGTCATACTACTATAATTGTCTGTTTAATGGTGCGGTGTTTAAAAAAACTAAAAAAATTTGTAGATGTAAATAAACATGACCCCAAACTGAAACCACAGAAAATATGAACGTGCTTAAAGGGCCCATAGCTGTTTCTGATCTGTGTTATAATGTTGTTTCCTCGTCAGAAACATACCTGGTGTTGTGCTTTGTTTCATTCACACATGTTTAACACACAAATCCTGCATATTTAGGCTGTGCTGAAAACACTCTGTTCCTCCTTGTGATCATGTAGTCATGTGTGTCATGTGGTCATATAGGTAGTGCTCCATATGTTTGCTCAACTGGTAAGTCACTGACTTTCCCCCTGGGGGTTGTGGGTTCAAATCTTCCCTGGCAATGAGCAAACCAGTGTGCGTCCTTGAGCAAGACCCTTCACGGTACTGCCCCCCGGGCGCCGAAAGATGGCTGCTCACTGCTCCTGAAAAGGATGGGTCAAATGCAGAAGTCAAATTTCTCCCGTGTGTCACTGTGTGTCATTGTGTGTGAGACCAATAAAGGCTTAGTCTTAGTCTTGTTTTTAAACTCCATACGCCTTCACTAGAATCATTTGGATGATTTTCAGCCTGAAATTTCCATTTCTACTGAACAAAAGGTAAAAGATAGCTGTTATCTTAGCACAAGAACAGAGCATTTTGAGCTTTGGCCATGTAGACAGACGAATAATAAAGAATTACTCAAACATGTGTGAATGAAACAAAACACAACTCCAGGTATGTTTTTGATGAAACCACAATGAATATAAAGTAACAGTATTCTAACATGGCTTAAAGCTCACAAGAGTAAAATTTGCATAATATAGCATCTTTAACCATGACAGAATTGTACAAGCAAATGTACTTATGTCCCTGTTCACCATATGTAGGGCATTAACCATATCGGGGCTTCTACACCATATGCTGCCCCAGCTGTTCCTCCCAGCGGTGTTCTGGAGGGGTCCTCTGCCAGTGCTGCGTTGCTGCTGCTGTGTGTGTGTTTGTGTGCGTGTCTGTGTGCTCGTGCGTGCTGCTGCCCACTGATTACATTGTGTCACTAACTTTGGGTTACACATGTACATACAAACCACTTTGGGAGCTCTCACTGCACGAACAGATGAGGAAAGAGCAGACACAGTCTTCAAAATAAGGAGCCGTCAGTGCTGTTTTTGGGGCCCCTGCCACCACTGTTGGCCCCTCTTAACACACAGGCTCCATGTGTCGAAGGTGTGGGTAGGAGTGAAACCACATGTAATACTTAGCTGCACATCTGTTCTCTACAATATTGCCAAACATGGTTTCACTTAGTGGTAAAAGTACATGGTAATTACACGAAGACTACACATTTGTATGATAACAAATGCTTAATTTCAGTACCATGTTATGCAATGTGTATATAAATAGAAATGATAAATCTGAACTTTAAACTTTTGTTGTAAGCTTTATTAGCCCTGATTTGGTTTTGTCTCAGTATTTCACCTGTGCTAACCAATGTTTCTTGGCAACCTGTCAGAAGGAGTGTTTTCTTCCATATTATTAAAATGCCTAGATAAAGAGTGCAGTTTTGGTCTTAGTTTCGTCTGCGAAGTCTGTTATTTTTACACAGATTAATTCTCAATACTTGAAGCATATTAGAATTGTATATACAATAATATTCTCAGTCTTTTTACAGTAATAATGTCAGCTGTCATCCTGACTCTTGACCAAGAATCAGCTGCTCTATGGCTTTTACTGCCCACTGCTCCAGTTTTCACCAGTGACATTGAATAATGGGTCAAATGCAGAGGACAAATTTCCCTATGGTGATGTTGAATGAGAATGAGCATCAGCCTGTGAGCATAATTTAGATTATGGAAGAAACTGGAGTGTCTATAGGAAATCCACAACAGGGAGAACAGGCAAAGTCCAGAACAGAATTTAAACCCGAGAAAGACATCTACGCTACCCAAACACTTACAGCCGATTATTGCCTACTTAAAACTCCCTTATGCCAATGTCTTTCTCTTACATGTGTATTGTTTGAAGTTAATGTTACAACAATATCCAATGGCCTTCCTTAATATTTCTACTTCCTCATATTTTTTACTTCTGTGCCCACCTTTTACATGCAAACCTCCAGGTTGTGTTTCAGTTCAAGTTAAAAGCGGTGTATCCGGGCACCAGCAGTTTCACATTTCACTTACACGGCTGTTTCAAATGACAGTTTCAGTTTCTGGTCCTGGAGCTCCAGCCCTACTGAGCACATGGTTTCACATCCCAATTATCCACAGCACAGTTAGGAAGGCACAATAGCTTTGAATAAGCTTGGGGCTGGAGATTCAATTATGGTACACTGTGTTCTACATTGTCTTCACTATGCTGCATAAATAATGTATTTCAGATCATTCACAGGTCCAGGTGTCACTTTACTCATGTAGTTCACAAAAATGGCAGCTGCAAGGGTTGTTTTTAAAATGCCTGTGTTATGCTATTTTCTGATCTCTGTATCATGTTGTTTCCTCATCAAAAATGTACCTGGAGTTCTGTTTTGTTTCAATCACACATAGGCTGATTTTGTTGATGTAGGCAGACTAATAATAAAGGGTTACTCAAAAATGTGTGAATGAAACAAATCACAACTCGGGGTATGTTTTTTAAGAGGTAACAGCATTATCAGCTCACAAGAATCCATTTTGTGTAAGATAGGACCTTTTAACCTGGTTTTGTCTCACCGTGCAGAATAACAAAGCTTAGAAGTCTGCAGTTCGCTTTTTTGTTTATCTTTTTATGAATCCTCAAAATGGTTTGACAAATGAGGTCAGTAAATAACAGCCCAAAAGCTTTCAGAAGCTTTCAAGCATTCAAAAGCTTTCAGACAAGTAGCTTTTTTTTCTCATTAGTGCATAATAAACGTGTGGTAATGGTAATTGCTGTGGAAGTGTCATGTCTTTTCTTGCTATAGTACATTCCCATTAGACTGATGGAAGTGGAGACCTCTACTCAGCATCTTCTCCGTATTTCACTCGTCATTCGAAACATGGGCTGATGTCAGATCTTTTGTTTCTGCAGAGGGAGAGCTTCTCTGTCTACGGCGAGTACTGCAGTAACCATGAGAAAGCACTGAGGCTACTTATGGAGCTCAACAAGGTCCCCCACATCAGGACCTTTCTGCTGGTGAGATGCACAGACACACTCAGTCAAACTTTATTTATAGAGCCCTTTACAACACTCAAGGTGACCAAAGTGCTTTCCAATAAAACCAACACAAGAACATTCAAATCATTAAAAAACAAAATAAAACGAAGTGTCTCTGTATTACTGAGTCTTAAAAGCCAGTCTGAAAGGATATGTTTTGAGCCTGGATTTATTATTATTGTGACAAAAGAGATGTTGAACTTTTTAAATTCAGTTCTTGTACACACAAAACAATATTACATAAATAGGTCAACACATCTGCAAATTATCTCAGCTCTATGACCTCACCTGAAGACAAACTATTGATTCCAACTTTAAACAGCCACCCTGCCTTTTGCAAGATAATTTATTCACACCCTTGTTTCCTATTCATTCACAAATAAAATAACATTACAGGGGGTCCACGGGTTACGACGTTGATCCGTTCTTAAGACGCGTCGTAACCCAAATTTCGTCGTAAGTCGGATTTTGCCTTTGATCTTCCAACCAAAGCACCAATAACTTTTCCATCTCAATAATTAGACCACTACGCTGCTTGGTTATCACTGCCGCTTTCATAGGAGCAGATCAGAGCCCACATCAGGTACTTCCTCCCACATTGGGCACGCACATGAGGCGGTCTTCTCCGCCCTACAACCACAACAGAGCGTATTCTTCCACCGTGCGCCGCGCGCCGTTCGCGTTTGTTTACGTCGCTTACCACGCTAAACCGCGTAAGACGGAATGACGCGTAATAATATAGATATATTTTTTAATGGGGGCACGTTCGTAACCACGAAACGTCTTAAGTCGAGACCGTCGTAACCCGAGGACCCCCTGTATATATATTTACCTTTTTTTTACATTGGCCTACTTTTCTTTCCTCTCTTGAGTGTTATTTCGTCCTTTGCCATTACCCTCCCTTTCCTTCACCGGTCTCACCTCTGCTTCCATGTCAGCTCAAAGCTCCAGAGTCCATCAGCGCGCTTCCTGTCAGGACAGGATGTAGCCACCATCAAGGCCACTTTTGTGTTCACTTGTGTGCAGCTTCCGTCACCAGCTGTTTCCACCTTTTAAGCCCTGGACAATGAACTAGTAGCACCATGCGTTTGAAAAAAGTTGTGTGGATTGAGTGCGGCGATGCAGGGCCCAGCTGTGGAGTGCCGTTGGCAGACCTCTCAGGACTGGCTCTGACATCTAAAGGCCGGTGTTGCCCCATGGTTCACTGCCATGGTTTTATTCTTAGGCCAGAGGAATGGAAAAAACAGGATTGCACTGTTGCTGTGTTTCTGACCAGTCCTAGCAATAAACTGGTCTCACGAAGGACAATTATGCTTTCAATTTCAACATAAGTAATTTCATATTACTTTAAAGGGCCCATATTACGCTACTTTCTGGTCCATGTTATTTCTTCAATAAAAACACACCTAGAGCTGTTTTCCGCATATTTAGGAGTTCTTCTCTTAAACTGTGAACACCCTGTTCCACCTTGTGACGTCATATGCCAATAGAGGAAGTGCTCCATTGTGTTTTTACAATTCATACCGTCACTAGAATAATTTGGATAATTTCAGCCCTGGAATTAGAAATCTCTACTAATCGAAAGGGAAAAGGTAGCATTTAACTTCAAAACTACCACTTCATGATGCCAAAATGTGGAACAGAGAATTTGGAGATTTGGAGAAGTAGACAGACATACCAAAGGGTTATTCAAACATGTGTGAATGAAACAAAACACAACTCCAAGTATATTTTTGTTGAGGCAACAATATTCTAACATGACTTAAAGCTCAAGAGTCAGTTTGAGTAATATAGGACCTTTTAAATGTCGATTTTGAGGGTTTTTGACTTGATAATTACCCTGACATTCTGCTGATAGTAATTTATTCTGTCAATCTACAAAAGCAAAATATGCATCTCGTTCTATGTTGAAGTCATGTCAGCCTTCAACTCACATGTGTTTCATATAACAACCATGTGCTGAAGCTACTGAAACAAACTGTAAGTGAATGGCAAACCAAAGTCGAGAAGACCATCCACTCAAATCAATTAGTCAAAGAGGACCGTTTCAAATTCTTGTAATGCCACTGGCATATTCTCACTTGGTTTAATTTGGTACTTTTCATATTAATTAAGCCACTACATTATTGAAGTTTTAATTGCAGCAAACGAGCAAATTGAAACCAAAAAGAGGTCAAATGAAAAAGCGAAAGTGGATTGCAGCTGTAAGCTCTGACATAGATGTACAAGATAAGAATCCACTATGGGAAACAGAATGGCAGCAGATGAAATATTAATACATCACAAGATTTCAAAGTTTAGAGTCTTTTTGTCAACACCCCCCACCATCTCCTGGAGTTAAAAGGAATCGCTGTATGATTAGAGTGATCTCTTTCCCACTTGAGGACTCTGCAGTGGTTTATCTGCATGGCTGCGTTTGATCTTTCATCCTGCCTCATGAGCTCATTGCATCCTGACAGGCTGCGATCCCTCCAAACGAACAGCACAGTGGAGGGACCCCAAATGGAACTAGGCCCCCACTTCTGATAAAAGCGGTTGTAAAGGGGATGAGGGGGGCGGTTATGAAAGCCCTCTGAAGGGAATGGGGGTATAAGAGGATTCATAGTGATCTTTATGTTGAAAGGGTTCTTCTGGCATTGGGGACATGTGGTGTAGATTCACATTGTTTTGCTGTTTGCTGCTAAGTGACATTTATGTATTTCATTGTTTGGTAGAATTTTTAGAGCAGGCTATGCACATCTAGGCATGAATCATATATACGGTACCATGAAGCAAATCCAAAAATCCAAATATAGACTGGCTACCATCCAGACCCAGTAAAATTCAACTCTGAATGAACCCAGATGGAGTACTTGTATTCCAGTAACATTTTCCTGTAAAAAACATTTTCCTTACAACATTGCTTTAGCTGGAGCAGAATAAATGTCCATAATAATTGTTAAGCATACTGTATATTAAATTAATTGTTGTTCATTTTGCATGAGTTTATTTGATAAACTGCAAATATATGAAGCACATTTCAAGGCTTCTGTCAAAAAAGAGTTGGCTTTGTGGAGAGAGTTGATGCTGCTTCCTCTTCTGTCAAAGATTGCAACTAATTGATTATTGAAACAATCTGCAACCAATTTAATAATTTAATCATTATCTCGACAATGCACAGAGAAGAGCTTTATGCTGTTTGAAAACGTGTTTTCAAATAAAAATATATTTGGTCTGCAAGCGTACTGCAGCCACGGCAATTGCCAGTTGCATTTGTCACTGTGAACGAGATGAGGCATTTCTGTTTCTTTATCGTTTTTTAGTCATACCAGTAAAGAAAAGTATAGGAAACCACCTGATAGAAACTTTGCGTCACAAGAGTCTTTTAATATAAAAGATGTACATATAGGAATGTTTGATATTACTTATATCTTTTGCAGCACTGTATGCTACTCGGAGGAAAGAAAAGCACAGATATCCCCCTGGAGGGCTACCTCCTCACACCCATCCAGAGGATTTGCAAATATCCACTTCTCCTGAAGGTACTGCACAGCCTTGTCCCCTTTTCATTCATTCTGTATTTGTCTGACCTTTGGCACTTTGGCATACTACTTAAACCTTATGCTCAATCAATGGCGGCACGGTTGCTGAGTGGCTAGCACTCACGCTTCACAGCAAGAAGGTTCCGGGTTCGATCCCCGGGTCGCCCAGGCCTTTCTGTGTGTGTTCTGTGTGGAGTTTGCATGCATGGTCTGGGTTCGATCCCCAGGTCGCCTAGGCCTTTCTGTGTGGAGTTTGCATGTTCTCCCCGTGTCTGGGTGGGTTTTCTCCGGGCACTCCGGTTTCCTCCATCAACCCAATACCACAGTTTGCAACCTAAAAGTGCTGTCATTCCTCACCAGGAGCTCCTGAAACGAACCCCTAAAAAACATGCAGACTACCCTGCAGTGGAGGAGGCTCTGCAGGCCATGAAAGCTGTTTGCTCCAACATCAACGAGACCAAGAGGCAAATGGAGAAACTAGAAGCTCTGGAACAGCTGCAGTCCCACATAGAGGGCTGGGAGGTAAGAGGGAGCACCGTGAGATGTGGGGTCAAACAGGAGACAGTTGTCATGATGAGATTCATGTGCTACACAGGAAGATGGAGGTCAGCTGGAAAATAGAAAAACTTTATACTGTCTATGGACTCACAGTAGATTGAAAAGCTTGTGAAAGAGTATGTCCTGCAAGTACCCCAGATACAGTATATTGTGATTGATTAACTTTTTTGGGGTTTGACCATGTAGTCAGATAGATTAAATGACAGGTTTCAGTATGACAGAGTCAGACATGTCATAGATAGATAACTAGACATGACATATTGTATATAGTCTTATAAGTTTGCAGTTATCTCTACAAGCCCATGTTAATGAATAAAAAGCTATTTTTTCAGGTATCATTTCTAATAAACATAAAATGCCATGCTGTCTAAAAGTCCCACATTTAAAACATGAGAATATGAGTATATGTCTATTTTAAGTGTAATGTAATGTAAATAATGTCCTTCCTAATTTTAACAAAACAAGTCCAGCTAGTATCTTACCAGCCAAATGAGTGCTGAGAGCTCAGGGGCCATGGACAGGGCTTGGGAGCTGGAGTTGAGAGTCCAGCGCATTTTTCACGGCTCTCTCACCCACCACAACAGAGGCCTTGTCTTAGCCGGCACCAGTGGGACAATCCAACCTCTGAGGGTGCCAAGGGAGATGCCAACAGGCAAACTGCCCAATCAGAAGAGAGTTAGGAAGCAGGGTCCTAGCCTCACATGCATGAGGAGAGTTACATGAGGGGACCACTCGAGGGACTGAAGAAGAAATGGAAGATGGAAACAGAACTGCCCCACTGGGACATCCCGAAGCTGGGTTTGATCCATGTTACAATGATAAATCTATATAGTGCCCTTTTCTTTAGTTATTTTAGAACCTGCTTGTCTCCCTCATGATAGATTTAATTGAGGTTTAATCTATACTGTGGAACATTCTAGACAAAACAATAACATATCCATGGAGACAAGCAGGTGGCAGGTCCTTCACTAGAAATGTTACTCAGCGCACCTTTAAAGATCCACTCTGTTTTTTGTCTTTGGAATAACAGTTTTACAGCATAGTTATACACTTGACCCCAGAGTGACTTCTTTTTAACAGCATTAGTTTTGGGCTTCGTCTCTCCAGCCTAATCATCTCCAAGTCCTAATGGCCCCCAGTAGTGCCGAATCAGACCCAGGCACATTACCGCTCCTCTCACACTCGCCAAACCCCCATCCATGTTGTTTCTTGTTCACATTAAGAATTCAGGACATGCCCCACATCCATCTTTGAAGGGCTAAACACATGGAAGTGTACACAAAGGTGCAGGCATGCCTCCTGAATTCCCATGCACTCCACTCACCCAGCGCTGTGAGATGAGGTGGAATCAATACTGTGAAACCTGATCCCTGCCCCACTCCCAAACGCTGTGCACCTTTTGGAAAAGCTCGGAGAATTGTACAAACTCCACAGAGATGACCATCCATCATAAATTTATACTCATGGGAATCAATTATGGATGGTGGGGCGTGGGTGTGACCAGAAGAGGATTTTTGTAGGTCTTTGCTTCTGCGGGGGTGTCCACACATGGCCTCTGTTAGTTCCACATAATTTGTAAGAGAATGATCCTGTTAAAAATGAGATATGACATGTCATTAGCATTCATTTTACGGTTCATAATTAGACTTGGATTTTATTGATCCGGAAAGGAAATTATTTGGACACAGTAGCTCACATATCACAATAATATTATAATAACAAAGAGCAACAATATAAATGGTAATAATACATTCAAAAGAAGTAGCAAAAATAACAAGAGACTGGTGTTAAATAAGGAATAGATATATAAATGTATAAGTAAACAAAACAGAAGAGCGTATAGAAATAGAAATATAGTAATACAAATATATCTCTCAGCCGTGTACAACAGGTCTTAGGAGAAACAGTGCAAAGATGAAATAGTGTAATATAATAATTAAGTGTATTATATCTCACTGACTCTTTTGACTCCATAGGAAAAGATTTGTGCTCTTATTTGCTCATGCCAGAATACATTTTTGAACAATAGTGTATGATCATATAAATTGTAAGTACATGTCTAAAAATAGTTAGGCTATGCATTAATTGGCCTTGAAGTTCAACCTTCTGGTGAAAAGGTTAATTAGACAACACGCTGTGGTCATTAAGGAAAGAGGTTAGTACTGTGGTTATCCTTCACAAAATCACTGGAGACACACAAACACAATATTTATATATATAATTTTAGTGGAATCTTTAGGCCTTATCCTGTTGACATAGTGCATATATTAACATTAACACTGATTTTTAAAAAAAAAAGAAAAAAAAGATCTAAAACACATTTTCAGGAACCTGTGATTAATACAAGTGTTCATGGTCCTGTTTAGGTGTTGCTTTTCAACAAAAGGTGACAGTGACTACCTGACTCTAACTTTATGTGTTACAGCACAAATCAGATCATGGTTCGTTCTAGTCAGATTGTGTTAAAATGAAGCTCAGATTAAATTCTAACAAGCCCCAGACAGAGCAGAGCCTATAGTTAGCTTCACACCCCAGGGAATGTTAATGAGCTGCAAGTATGTTTTTACCGAACAACTTTAATTAACAACTTTGTGTAAAATAAACTGTTTAGGATCAGGTTTATCACATCCTGACAGGTTTACTGGAATATTGTGTCTGCTTCTCTCAGCACGAGCTGTAACCGTACAACTTTTTAAATGGCCTGATTTTTACATAGAGCCAAAACATTCTTGTGAGGCCTTCCTCCTTTTTACATTTCCTTCCTCTCCGCTTGTGTTTTCAGAACTTAGGTGGGTTCTTTGGGTGCATGTACTTGTGGGAAACATAAAAAGCCTCTTGTTTGTTTGTCAAACATGTTTCTCAGAGCCGAATATCTAGGCCAAGGTTATGGGTTTGAGGTAGGCCATAGGTGTGTTCATAGGTCACTGGGTGAGAAGCAAGAAGATCATCTCTTTTGCAAATGCTTGTGTGTCACTGGTAGCTTCACTCTAGAACTGCTAATACTGGGCTGTTAGACTATTATTATATTTTTAGTTTATTTTTTAATTAATGTATATGTAGATCATTATACATTGTGCTTTGTACTGAGCCAAATGTAAAATAAACAGGCTTAATAATGAAATGAGAGCACTGACTTCCTGTTTAAAAATGCAGAATTGATAAATCCTGCCTCTTTGCATTTCACCCAGTACAAACAGTCTGAACCCAACTCTAAATAAGCATATGACGACCAAATCATAACATAATTAAAAGCTCATAAAAGTTCATTTTTCATAATGTGTCCCCTTTTAACTAGACTAAAAACATGCACTTTAAAGGTGCATTGTGTATCTTCTGCTGGAGGGTCCATCAAATGCTTTTCTCCATTGAGATGTTTTTACTTTGTCTGGATAGCTTCACAGTATGGTATTAAACATTTCTATCTTCATGGAGACCAAATCAGACCAAGTTACAGGTCAGATCTGTGGAGAATCAACACTGCTCACAGCCAGAATGCCTGTTTTGCTTATTATTTTTGAACTATAAAACCACCTGTAATTGAATAAATATAAGTTAGAGCTGTTTAATGTCATACTGTGGAACATTCTAGGCAAAGCAATGATATATCCACAGAAACAAGCAGGTGACTGACCCCAAGCAAAAAATTCCATAGTGCAACTTTAAACAAAGCAGCTTCTGAAAAAAAAAATGGTTGCACAAAGGTCTGTGTAAGATCTCTTTTATTGAAACAAAACAAATTGGTCTGGCTATGTGGCCTATATTTATTATTATTTATTATTTATTGTTATTGTTATTTTATTTATCAAGTTTTTTCTCTTTTTACAGGGCACTAACTTGACGGATATCTGTACAGAGCTCCTACTTTATGGAAATTTACTGAAAATCTCTGCTGGAAACATTCAGGAACGTGTCTTCTTCCTGTTTGACAACCTTTTAGTTTACTGTAAGAGGAAGTCCAGGTGAGAAATTATGTTTTAAAAACATGCAAAACAGTTATTATTGACTTGCTCCTTGATGGAAGCCAGACCTGGAAAAAATCGTTTCAAATTCCTGTAAACTTGTTCCTCTGTTCTTACAAGTGTATGGGTGTGAAACTGTCACAAACAAGTCCTTTCTTAATGTGGCAATGGGGTTAACAGATGTTTTCCTTGTTGAGTGTAACCACATCTTGTCCCATTTACCCCAGGGTCTCTGGAAAGAAGTCCACCAAGAGGACCAAGTCTATCAACGGGCCCCTGTATGTGTTTAGGGGCCGGATCAACACGGAGGTGATGGAGGTGGAAAATGTGGAAGATGGAACAGGTCTGTATTTGCGTAGGGCGAAGTAGCTTTTGGACACTGCTCATTCAAATATTTAGACCGAGAGGGATCATAATCATACAGGTTCAGTTGGCGTTTTGCTTCTCTGCAGTTTAGATTTCAGTCAGTCTGTCTGGAGGTGCAGTCAGAAGCAGACAGTGTGTTTTTACTTTCAATATTACAGTGCCGTGAAAAAGTATTTGCCCCCTTCCTGATTTCTGTGTTTTTTGCATATTTATCACTCAAAACATTGTCAGATCATCAAACCAATTTTAATATCACACAGAAACAACCCAAGGAAAGACAAAATTCAGTTTTTGAATGATGATTCCATTTATTAGTGCACAAAAAAAATCTAAACCTATCTGGCCCTATGTGAAAAAGTAATTGCCCCCCCTTGTTAAATCACAAACTAACTGTGACTAACCACAGTTTTGAGAAAACTTAGTTCAGTTCTACATGCCACACCCACACCTGATTGTCACCACCTGTGTTGAATCAAGAAATCACTTAAATAGTTCCTGTCAAACAAAGTGAAGTTGGCTACAACATCTCAAGAACAAACACATCATGCCACGATCCAAAGAAATTCAAGAACAAATGAGAAAAAAAGTGATAGAAGTCTATAATTCAGGAAAAGGTTACAAAGCCATTCCCAAAGCTCTGGGGCTCCAGCGAACCACTGTCAGAGCCATTATTCAAAAATGGAGGAAACTGGGAACAGTTGCAACCCTTCCCAGGAGTGGGCGACCAACTAAGATTACTCCAAGAGTGCGACGACGGCTCATTCAGGAAGTCACAAAAGAACCTAGACGCACATCGAAAGAACTACAGGCCTCGTTGGCCTCAGTTAAGGTCAGTGTTCATGACTCCACCATTAGAAAAACACTGGCCAAAAATGGCATCCATGGAAGAGTTCCCAGGAGAAAACCACTGCTTTCACAAAAGAACACAAAGGCTCGTCTCACCTTTGCCAAAAAGCACCTTGATGACCCTCAAGACTTTTGGAGAAACATTTTGTGGACCGATGAGTCTAAAATTGAACTTTTTGGAAGGTCTGCAGCCCGTTTCATCTGGCGTAAAAATGGCACAGCATTTGATAAAAAGAACATGGTGCCCACAGTAAAGCATGGTGGTGGCAGTGTGATGGTCTGGGCCTGCTTTGCTGCCTCAGGACCAGGACAACTTGCTGTGATTGACGGAAAAATGAATTCTGCTGTTTACCAGAAGATCCTGAAGGAGAATGTCCGGCCATCAGTTCGTGCCCTCAAACTCAAGCGCTCTTGGATCATGCAACAGGACAATGATCCAAAACACACCAGCAAGTCCACCTCTGAATGGCTCAAAGAAAACAAAATTAAGGTTTTGGAGTGGCCAAGTCAAAGTCCGGATTTAAATCCGATTGAGATGCTGTGGTGTGACCTTAAACGGGCAGTTCATACAAGAAAACCCTCCAATATGGCAGAATTGAAACAATTCTGCATAGAAGAGTGGGCCAAAATCCCTCCCCAGCGGTGTGAAAGACTCATCACCAATTATCGCAAACGTTTGGTTACAGTTATTGCTGTCAAAGGAGGCTCAACTGGCTATTAGATTAAGGGGGCAATTACTTTTTCACATAGGGCCAGATAGGTTTAGATTTTTTTTGTGCACTAATAAATGGAATCATCATTCAAAAACTGAATTTTGTCTTTCCTTGGGTTGTTTCTGTGTGATATTAAAATTGGTTTGATGATCTGACAATGTTTTGAGTGATAAATATGCAAAAAACACAGAAATCAGGAAGGGGGCAAATACTTTTTCACGGCACTGTATATAAGATTCTTATACAACATTTAGTTAGTAAACATTAGGCCTGTCACGATAATTACTATATTGACTGGGGAGATTGTTATTTTAGTTGTAAGACAATAAGATTTGAGCTGTAGTCGGTTGAATAAGTAACTTCTATGGCTAATTATCAGTTAATTCTGCTATTTATGTGTTGCTTCTCAGGCCTTTAAATGATACCGTCTATTTAAATAAATGTTTTACTGGCATTATCCTACTTTATAGCTTTTGTGTCATTGGCACAAAGTAGTTTCTATAATAAAATAAAAATAACCTAAAATAAAAACATATTTTAAATTTTTCATCAATAATCCTGTTTTAGGACATAACATAATAGGATAGATTTGGACTACGCTTACTTTGAGAATGCTTCTGAGCCCCTTAAGGTTCAGCAAACATTAAACACAGTTCAGCAAACAGAAAGAGGGTCTTGACAATCTTCAGTTTTACAATGTTTTTTTTTTGTCATAAATACATAATAATAGAAGTTGAGAGGGGCACCTCAGGGTGGGAGGTGTAGACTTTAAAATGTAGGGGAAAAAAAGCCAAAAAAAAGACTGCAAATGATAATACTTTTGATCACACACACAAAAGAGAGGAGCATTTAACATTTGAAATATGTGCATGTGAAGCCAATAGCTAAGGCGTGATTAAACCCTGTATTGCTGAATGAGGTTGTAAAATATTTCATTTTCAAGTCTTTAACCCATGTGCTCTGATATGAATCAGGTACCTGTTGACAGTTTGGGTGGAGTCCTGCATTTACTGAATTTGAACAGGATGTAGCCTGAAAAACTCACTGCCACCTTTTTTGATGTCAACAATAGCACAGATACAGATTCTGATCTTAAGTGCACACAACACCCAAGCTAGGCGAAGGTTTTGCAAGCCACCATTTCCTTTGTGCTCTCGGTTCTGTTTCCTCTTTTCAGCTGCAGGATCACATGACTGGCCCTATGCACGTTTAGTCGTCACATTCACCACAAAGAAAAACATCTTTATAGCATTCAGTTACAACGGCAAACAAGTGGACTCCCAATGCGTGGCTCAAATGAGTAAAATAATAATCATGAAATAAAAAACGGAAGAGGGAATTACATAGAAAAATAAAGTTAGAAAAAGTAATGGGTTGTGTTAAAAGTACATTATGGAACTCTTTGGTCGAGGGTCTGTCACCTGCTTGTTTCTGTGGATATGTCACTGCTCTGGCTGGAATGTTCCACAGTATGACATTAAACAGCTCTGTCTTACATTTACTAAATTACAGGTGGTTTTACTGTTTAAAAATACCTAGAAAAACACGCATTCTGACTGTGGCTGAGGGTTGCCTCTCCACAGATCTGACCTGTAACTTGGTCTAGTTTGGTCTCCTGGAAGATGGAAAGGTTTATGCCACATACCACACTGAAACATTCCAGACAAAGCAATAAGATCTCCATGGAGAACCAACCAGAAAAGGTTTTTTAATAGAGGCCTGTAATAGCACTTTACACTTCTTCTCTCGCACTATGAGCCCAAAATATTGGATCTATTTATATGATCTTTGAGCATGAGACTAATGTGGGCCATTACCGACGGCCATTCATTATTCATGAGCTGTTCACCTGCTGCTAAATAGAAGATAAATTTGGACGGAGAGTGGAATTTGTTAAGCAATGGGAGGGTGGTCTTCCTGTTACAACAAATGCACAACTTCAATGATATGATAATACTTAAAATTGTAGAATATGCATTTTTGGCATGCATTGGCAAAAGCTTTCAAAACTGTTACGTATCTCTATGTATCTGATCCAGAGGTGGGACAAAGTCATTGCTGGGCAAGTCCCAAGTAAGTCTAAGTCTTTTGCACTCAAGTCCGAGTGAAGTCCCGAGTCAAGAGTATCCAAGTGCCGAGTCAAGTCCTAAGTCAAAGCTCACAAGTCTCAAGTCGAGTCCAAAGTCCTAGCATTTTAGTTTCGAGTCATTTTGAGTCCCCTTTACAAAGAAATAAAATTTCTACAAATCATATAATATAACAAATCACCTTCGGCATCATTTTGCAAACTGGCGCATGGATGCTTGTTTCCGCATCATTTGTTGTGCAATTTGCCTTGGATGCGGTTGAATGAAAGCAACGTAGATCTACTGTGATTGGATGTTGTGCAAGCCACGCGCACATGCTCTTTGCATACATTTTCGCAGATTGACAAGTACAACGAGTGCGGTCTTTACCAACATATTTTTAGAGTTTTTTTTTTCATTGGACGTAGCAAGTCATCACAAGTCAAAAGGCCTAAGTCCAAGTGAAGTCACGAGTTATTGATATTGAAGTCCAAGTCGAGTTGCAAGTGTTTGTACATTTTGCCGTGTCGAATCTAAAGTTATCAAATTCGTGACTCGAGTCTGACTCGAGTCGAAGTCACATAACTCGAGTCCACACCTCTGATCTGATCCAGATTGTGCTCACTGTAAGCCTACATCTGCATGGGAGTTAATGCAAAAACAAATATGTATGCAGAAAAGTAAAAGAAACAATATACTGTATCTATATAAAGACTGAACTTTTAATCTGCCTTTTTACATAGAAATAGACCAAATCTTGTAACTCTTTATTATTAGGCTGACAACTCCAAAGCTTAATGTTCTGCTCCACCTTGTGATGTCATGAAGCAGTAGTTAACAGCTACCTTTTTCCTTTTGTTCAGTAGAGATGGGCAATTCCAGGGCTGAAAAAATAAGATGTAGTATGTGTTAAACATGCGTGACTAATACAAAACAAAACTCCAGGTATGTTTCCGATGAGGAAACAACATTATAACATAATAATAGACCAGAAAATAGTGTAATATGGACCTTTTTAAACCATCAAGTAGGAAAGTGCATCCATATTTATTAGCATAGCAGTGTCCCCTATTTTAACCTGTATTTCTACAGCTATACAGCTATACTGCAACCAATACTGCTGCTAATGCTACTATTTCTACTACTGTTCATTCCTTGAGCATTATTATTGATGGTAACTGTCAATATCTCATCATTGGCTAATGCAATGGAAATAAAATGCTTTGTTTGTATGTGTTTGCAGCGGATTATCATAGCAACAACTACACAGTGACAAATGGATGGAAGATCCACAACACAGCTAAAAACAAGTGGTTCGTGTGCATGGCTAAAAATGCAGAAGACAAGCAGAAGTGGCTGGACGCCATCTTGAGGGAGCGGGAGCAGAGAGAGAGTGAGTAACGTGTCTGTAAACGTCACATTTTTGTGACTTGTAGCATCAAATCAGTGGAGACACTCTTTGTTAGATTACATGTTGCCTGTTTTATTTAAATTTAGGCTAGTATTTTTAGGCTTTGTTTTTGTGTGATAATTGGTGACAACTGCATCAAAAACATGCATGCAAAAAACCTGGCCTGTATTTCTGAAAAATTGGGACAGTGGTTGGTTTAAAGGTGGATTGCTCAACTTTTCTGGTGGAGATGTCATTGTTTTGCCTGTAATGTTCCATGGTATGACTTTAAACATTTCTATCTACCATTCATTCATTACATTTATTCATTCTATTGTTCAGAAATATAGTAATTCCTTCTGTGGATAGGCTTGACTCTCCACAGATCTGAATTCTAATGTAGCGTAGTGCTGTAAAATGCTTTTCTCCCGTACGATTGGTAGGGTGAATCCATACTGTGGAACATTCAAGACAAGGCAACAGCATTTCTATGTGGCAGACCCTCCACAAGAAATGTTACACAGTGTACCTTAAGAAAAAAAAAAAATCTGTCTTTACTGGATAAGACAGCTGAAGCGTTGAAAGGGTGGGTGAGAGTAGGTAGAGACATTCAGCAACTGTCAAGGCCAGGAAGTAAACCCACGACAAGGAGGTGGCTATAACCACATTATGTGCAACGCCTAAAACCGCTACATTAAATTGGTTGAAAATGAATCAGCATCAACAATGACACTTCTCTTTCACTTGTGTGGTGATGCTGGTTGGACACATCATTATCTATTGATACTTTGCAGTGATATAATACATGGGGTACTCTACATGTACTAGTAGTTGCCATGGTGACACAATGTACACATTAGCATACAGTGCAAAAAAGGTTAAAGATGGTGTGAAAACTTGTTTAACAGCACAAATCATCTCATCCGTTGTAGTTCCAAATAAGTCAGTTTTCTCTGGTCAGATTGTGTTAAAATAAAGTTCAGATTCAAGATTCAAGTCTAACCTGAGTAACAGTGCTTATAGTTGGCATCACACCACAGGGAATGTTGATGACATAAGCTGCAAAGTATCAATAGCTGCCCAATTATCTCTGTATGGACTAAATGAGGGAGAAGAAAATATGACATTATGGTATTTCCTGCTTTGGTGTAATTTTAGTTGGAACATCATATCCTGTGATTATGTCCACGCTCCCGTTTTAAACATGTTTCTCATGGACAAAAACAGCAGTTGCATGACATTTGCAGCTTGTCCCCTAACAAGATTTGGACCTTTCTGTTAGCTGAGATATTTGTTTAATTAAGTCCCTGGAGAGTTTTGAGTATAATCTCAAAATGATGCTGTGTAAATTGCATCACTGCAAGAATTTAAAGGTCCAGTATTACACAAAATGTACTCTTGTGAGCTTTAAGCCATGTTAGAATGGTGTTACCTCATCCAAAAAATACCTGGAGTGGTGTTTTGCATCATGATTAGACAGGAAGTTTCAGGGCTGAAAGGTGTATGGAGTTTAAAAACACAGCGGAGCACCTTTTGTCTTACCACATGAGTATTTTCAGTTTGAGAATAATTGAATATGCAGGGTTTGTGTGTTAAAAATGTGCAAATGAAAAAAAAACACAACTCCAGGTATGTTTGTGATGAAGAAATATTATAACAGATCAGGCCCTTTATTTATAAATAGATGGATACATAAAATGCTTTTAGTTGTCAAATCAAAGATGGTCATTTTTAGTGTTATTTTTGTGTGCTAATTGACAGCATTTTGATATTCTTCGGCCCCTCTCTTTGTTTTCTTGTACATTTTTTACATAAGGACCATTTGGAAATATGATCTTGTTGAATAACTGTGGTGTTATTCCACACATTGACTACAAAGGTTGTTGCACCTGTTCCACACTGACCATCTGTCTTTGTTAGGTTGTCCACATTGGGGAGTGCGTAGGTTTTAACAAGATTTAAGTCATCCGATAGTGTTGATGGACGTCTGACCAAAGGAGCTCATTAAAGAAAGAGCAAGGCAGTTTGTGTTACTGTGTAGTTACAGTTAGAATAAAACTATGAGGAGAATATATGTATGTGAGAGGACCAGAATGAATAATGTCTTGAACGGTCCCTCATATAAAACTAAGATTGCAAATGTAATATGATATACGAGGGAGGAAGCTATGTACATTTTTGGTTGCTGAATGACTGTATCATATTCTTGTTTTTAATCACATTCATTTTTTTATTATTATCATTTTTTTTTTTTTTGCTTTACTTTGCACTAAGAATGTCACAATATCAAATTCATCAAAATTACTTGGCTATTTATGATTATTTTTTGCACCGGGAGCAAACAACTGAGAAATGACAATTAATACTCTTAATTAATACAAAGTTTATGAATGAAATATTGACACATAAACAAGTACTTTACAGTTTCACATTTTTTAACTATAGATTGAACTGAAATTACTTGTATTGAAATTGACTTTCTTTCTTTCTTCTATTTTTTTGTTCCCATGATTATATTATATTGTAACCTAAATTATCACGATTATTGATTGACCAAATAATGTTGACATCCCTAATATGCTTAAACCAGTCTGTCAAGATGAAATGATAAGACAATAACACAAGTTGCTAATTGATAGTTGTCGATCAGAACTTAATTAACCATTGGTGAATGAGTGAGGGAATAGTAAATACGGAGGAGTGTCCAGGGCTTGTGGTGTTTAGTTTCAAGTCAGCGGACATCGACCTGAGGCTAACAGATGCCAAATCAGTCACACAGCCCAACTTCCTACTTTCCCCGCTTTGTGCTTTCAGTGCTTACATCTACTTCAATATGTCTACTTCACTTCTGTCTAGACAGGTTTTTGCAATTACGCTATGTACTTTTCACAAAACGCCTTTTCACAAACTATTATCTACTTTGGATGCTGAGATTGGTAAAGGTCATTTATATTAAGCCAAATTGACTTCTGTGAGCTTTAAGCCATGTTAGAATATTATTACCTCATACCTGGAGTTGTGTTTTGTTATGTTTGAGTACACCTTTATTATTTATTAGTCTGTCTACATCTCCAAACTCAAAACGCTCTCTTCCACCTTGAGAGCGTTTGAATGAAGTGGTAGTTTTCAAGTTAACGGCTGCCTTTGATCTTTTCTTCAGTAGAAATTGGCAATTCCAGGTCTATTCTAGTGAAGGTGTATGGAGTTTAAAAACGCAGTGGAGCACTTTCTGTATTACCACATGACGTCATAAGGTGGAGTGGTGTGCTTTCTGATTGAGAGAAGAACACAGCCCAAATATACAGGATTTGAGTGGTAAACGTGTGAATGAAACAAAGACAACTCCATGTATGTTTGTGATGAGGAAACAACGTTAAAATATAGATCAGAAAATAGCATAAAATGGGCCCTTTAAATGTATAGTCCCAATCGATCTTTGTGTTTTATCACACTCTTATCTCTCCCCAAAGAGTGAATTGTTTTCGTGCTATAGCTGGAGGAGGCTGCACTTCCACAGACTGGTGCAGAGAAACGCGTGGTCAGATATTGCGATAGGGCATAAGGAGCTCCTCTGGACAAACTCTGACAGCTGGAGCAGAAGCCGTGGGGCCCCATGGATGGACACAGCCCGTCTGTTTGTTCATTGTTTAAGTCCACTCCAGCTGCTGTGAGCTGTAATATAAGTCCCCTCCATCACAGGCTGCCAACACTCAACTCCAAAGACTCGATGGGAAAATTGGATTAGTCCTCTAACACTTAAACTGATGTGGAGAGTGCATTGTTGTGTAGGCCCACTTCCTCTCTGGTGATCTGATACACTTCCCTCATCTACATAACAAACAGATAGGTGGATTTATTTGACTTGTTTGGGGTCATTAATTTTACTGGTTTATCATTGGTGTAGCTATTTTCACAACTTTCATTTGAGGAGACATCCCAGAATTTCCTTGGTTAGAGGTTTTGATCCAGGTTCAGAAAAATGTCAAAACATGGCTTTATATTAAGTATCAAACATGTGTGAAAGGACTATAAAAGGATATCACTTTATACCCTTATTTGGAAGTTTGCAACATACATTTTTTTTATTTTAAACCTTTTTATCATCAAATTATAGACGCAGTATTTAAATTTTGCAATTTTTCAAAACGACAGTGATAATTTGCTAATCTCCGCACATCCACGAGTACTGTGTAATATGAGTTCATCTTGTGACATTTTACAGTTTATGTTACGCATATAATGTAACTTAATCAAGATAAAGAAAGTACATAGAAAAAAATAAATGCATAAAATAAAATGTAGATATCTCAGACAAGAAAGCACAAATTTATCTCTAAGTATGAATGCCATGTATAAATTTGTCATTCTAAGTGTAGTGTTGCCAAATGTTAAAAGTAGGGATGCAAATTATCGATTAATTAATTAATTCATAGTTGATTGACCTTATCGATCGATTAACGATGAACTGATAAGCGGCGTTTTTCACCTGAATTTTAGTGTTTCAATAGGGTCTTTAAGAATATAAGCTATAGTAACATAACACTGAGTCATAAATATATCATAGTATTATTATATTGTATATTACTCTATTAATTATTCATTAGTAAAAAGCAGACAAATGTATTGATGCTGAATAACAGAATACAGTGATCCCTCGCTCTATTGCGGGTTTTTTTTATAGTGTAACATTTTTTTTATGGTGTAACATTGTGTTCTGTCCTGATTGGCTAAGAGACTAGACCAGGACTAAACGTGGACTAAACCAGGTCTAAACCAGGACTCGACCAGGTCTAGACCTGGACTAAACCAGGATTAAACCACCACGTGCCGCTGCTGGTTTCGTGCGGCTGGTTTGTGGCTCGGGCTGAGACTACGGGCGCCGCGGGCCCGCGGGCTCTACTGTTCCACTGAGCTCTGTGGAGACACATTACAATGAACCCTCACATTTTCAGCCATACAATAAAGAATTAACTGCCCCCCAAACTTAAACCCACCCTTCTGGAGCTGATAACATCTTGGATTATTTTGGCAGGCCATTGCTTCAATCCTGGTCCATTTATATAACAATCAAAGCTTGTTTGTCTCCTCCAAGAGCACCATGACTGCCATAAAGGCCCTCTGTAGTTAATAGTGTAGTGAAATAACTTGAACTCATTCTTCTGTGTTGTTTGTGCAGGTCTGAAACTGGGAATGGAGAGAGATGCCTATGTAATGATCGCCGAAAAAGGGGAAAAACTGTATCACCGGATGATGACCAAGAGCCGGCACTTGATAAAAGATCGTCGGCGTAAACTAAGCATTGTGCCCAAGTGCTTTATGGGAAAGTGAGTTTTTCTTTTTTTCTTTTTTTTTCTTTCTTTTCCAGGAATGTGGCTGTGCCGTTTACATGGTTACAAATCACAGTTGCGTAACATTAGCCCTCAAAAGAGTTGTGTACACTGTTACAGGTCTTGGCAATATGCCTAAACTGTTATCCTACATCCTTTTGTCTAAAGTGAGGCCCATAGCATTCATGGGTTACACAAGTTGCATCCTTCACTCGGTTACATCAGAAAAGATAGTCCCTGCCCGGTCCCATGAACATGTCACTGCGGTGAATCCAAGATGAGGGGGTGTGTAAAATGGCTACCAACTATAGGAAGCTGAAGTTAATATAGTAAAGACTAACTGGTGCTTGACGATTCTGGTCAAGTTTGCTGGATCAGACATCTCCTTCCAAATACTGGTTTCATCCGATATTCTGGTTGTACTTATTCAGTGTAATAAGAAAATGTATATTTTTGAATTAGTATTTATTTTTATTTATACAAGGGGGTTCTGTTGTTACTTAAGGTATAAGTAACATCTATGTGACACATTTGGATCTGTTTTGTCTTATTTTATTTTTGTTTAAACAAAATAAATACTTTTTCAGCTAATAGTTAAAGCTATATTGGCATCAGTATTGGAACTGAAAAAGCTGCATGGGTGCATCCTTAGTAAAGATATTAATAATAATAATAATAATAATAATAATAATAATAATAATAACAATAATAATAATGGATCAGTTTTATATGGTCCTTTTTTGGATCTATTCTACTTCGTCTTGACTTTTAAATGTGTGTGGAGGTACACATGAAGTATAGTAGTATTAGATGTAGATAGATAAGGATGTCTTCTGTTTGCAAGGCAAGGTGCACTCATCTATGCATACTGTACACTGAAAAGGGATAATGCGCATTTGAAGTGCTCTCCAATCATGACTTCAGTTGTGAGGGAAAACGCTGACTAGAGATTTTAGATAATGGTCTGCTCTGAGAAGTCAATTATTCATTTCTGAGATTTGAAGTGCAAATGGATATTATGTAAAAAAAAAAGTCTTTACATACTGTATTACCGATTAGTATAACCTTTCGTGACTTACCACCTGTTCCTTCCTTTTCACACGTCACCTAATCTTTGTAAACCACATCCAATCTTCTATCCTTTACCGTGAGGAAGCATTGCTCTCCCATCGTCCTCTTTATCACCAGTCATTTCCTGCCTATTACCTGCATTAGCTGTGCATTTGTCTTTTTGATCCAATTAACGGCAGACATTTGAGTGCATATTGCATTACACCAATTCACCGCCTTTTAAGATAGCACTCCTCCTACACATATCACATGCACTGTTGCCGGTAGAATATAGCTAAAAGTATGCCTGTCCAAACTATGGCCCGGGGGTAATTTTGTGTTGGCCCTTAAAGGTGCACTGTGTAACATTTCTAGTGGAAATTGCTTGTCTCCATGGAAAAGAACGGTATAGATTAAATCTAACCTGTCTATATCAAGCAAGACAGCCAGGTTACAGCACTACGCTACAATACAATTCAGATCTGTGGAGAGTCGCCCCTTTTCACAGAAGGAATCATCGTATTTTGCAGTAGAAACACCCATAATGAATAAATTATGGAAGGAAATGCTTAAAGTCATACCAGGTAAAGCAACATCTCCATGGAGACAAGTTGGTAGAGGACCCTCCACCAGAAAAGTTGAGCAGTGCACTTTTAAGCCTCCTGTTGAATTTGTAGTAGTTTTTACTGCAAAATTGATCAAAAATTGAACTAATTATATATATTATAAACTCAATGCCAGCACACTGTATTGTGACAGACTTATAATTAATGTCCCAAACATAGACTGTATAAATAGGCATAGCTAATCTGCTAGCCGCCACGTCCCAAATATGAAATGAGCATATTGACCAATTGCCTACGGCCCTCCCCTTCGAATGCATGTGGCTGTGGTGAAAAAAGTTAAGACACCCCTGGTTTAGATATTCAAACAAACTTCTGTACAAAATATCCAAAAATACACAGCCCATTCATGAGAAATAAGCCCTCAAAAGCCATTTGTCTTCTTGTATGGCTCCAAGTGCTTTTTAATCTCCCGCCGCTCCTCCTTTTTGAAAAACACACACAGTAACATACTTAGCCGCACCCCCACTCTTTTCATTCAACATTTTCATAATTTTGTACAATGTGTTCCAGAATTAGCTGCCGTGTGCCCTCTTACATAACACAGGGCTTTCTCATCAACCGCTTACGTTTTTCTGAATTCATCTGTTGGTGCCCGTAGAGCTATTTCACTTATAATCAATTTTATTTATAATCAAGCTTTTGTTGCTTGGAATTTTACGCCCCATATTACCATCAATATCTATTCAGCTGCCGTCATTGTCAACATTGTCAAATTCACACAAAATTTGAATTATTTGAAGATGAAAAAAAACAAAACAACAAAAAACATATTAATCCCATATTGGTATCTGATATTTGTGCTGATACTGAAAAAATTGCTGGACCAGATATCAGCTTCTAAATATCAGTTGAGTCGATTGTCCTAATTAGGCATATACATTTATGTCATAAGACTGGTCGTCATTTGCCTGGTTTACACCAGACCATATCACAAGTGATATATGGTCTGGGAGCTACCTACTAAATATCTCGTTGCGGAGGTGTGGTTTACGATCGCCAACAGCCGTTCATTGGGTGTTACGAATGTCTATCATTTGGCGTATATGTAGCCCATAGCCAATCATGTCAGTTGTCAGTTCAAACTACAAGTTTCCGTTTGTCACGTAGTACGCGTCACCGTCTTTCCACCCCTCCCCGCTCTCTGATTGGCTCCCAAAATCAGGAGAGCTCGCTTAGCCTCGTTGCCAGGCTGTCTTTTAGATCGGAACGAACGAAAGCAGCCTGGGATTTCCCAGGTTAGGTCGTTATTGGCCTGAAAAGTGTCATAATATTAGAATTTAAATTTATACAAAATTCTTCAAAAATTAGTTGAACACATTTGGATCAGTTTAGTCTCAGCTGCTTTCAGTCTCTGCACTGGTTTTGGTTGATATCAGGAATCAGCAGATACTTAAAGCCATAATATTGAAATTGGTATTGGAACTGAAAAAGCTGGATTCCTTTTAATAACACTTCAAGATTATTCCCCCCTGGCACCATGAGATGCCACTTAAAATGTTCACTGTAGACGTGAACGACTGTAATCAAAAGTAATCACTGAAAATTATTTTAATTATAGCAGACTTTTTAATCCTACTAATATGAAAAAACATCTTCCAATCAAATCAGGTGCAAGTCACTACAGGGGGTCCTCGGGTTACGACGTTGATCCGTTCTTAAGACGCGTCGTAACCCGAATTTTGTCGTAAGTCGGATTTTGACTTTGATCTTCCAATCAAAGCACCTATAATAACCTTTCCATCTCAATAATTAGACCACTACGCTGCTTGGTTATCACTGCCGCTTTCATAGGAGCAGATCAGAGCCCACATCAGGTACTTCCGCCCACATTGGGCACGCACACGAGGCTGTCTTCTCCACCCTACAACCACAACAGAGCGTATTCTTCCGCCGTGCGCCGTTCGCGTTTGTTTATGTCGCTTACCACGCTACACCGCGTAAGACGGAATGACGCGTAATATTATTATTTTTTAAAATGGGGGCGCGTTCGTAACCACGAAACGTCGTAAGTCGAGACCGTCGTAACCCGAGGACCCCCTGTATAGGGATCAGATGGCTCAAGATTTCCCCTTTTTAGCAAAATCAACACATTACAAAATGACTCCCAATTAAATCACAGAATTCATCCTCAGACTGATCCTAGTTCATCTTTCAGTAATGGGAGCGATTTCACCCACCAGAGAAAAGGTCTTTGGAGCATGTAATTTTCTCCTGCAAACATTTGTTCAGCACTGTCAATGAACCAGCGTCACAGCCACTCACTAAAACTGGAGACTAAATGTACAGAAACAAGGGACTTTTCCTGCTCTCACTTTTTCCACGTTATTGCGGCCAGTGATGGGTGAATACAGAATACTGAATACCTGCATTAAAATGTATTTTGTAACGTATTCTGATACATGGTCCAATCAAAGTACATTTTTATGAATATGCGGGAAGAGTCCCTCAGTCGTCCAGGTAGAATCCATGATAAAAGGAGAAATTCAATTTGTCAACTGGACAAAGTTTGTTTGGTCGAAAACGTTTCGCCGCTCATCCGAGAGGCTTTGTCAGTTCTGAACTGACGAACTGTTCAGAACTGACGAAGCCTCTCGGATGAGCGGCGAAACGTTTTCGACCAAACAAACAAACTTTGTCCAGTTGACAAATTGAATTTCTCCTTTTATCATTTTTCTGAATACTTTCACAAAGAGCAATTCAATTATAGTGTAAGATTAAAGGTGTAACATTTCTAGTGGAGAGTACGTCACCTGATGTCTCCATGGAAATGTTGCTTGTATAGAATGTTCCACAGTATATAGCTCTGAAAAAAAATAAGAGACCACTGCATTTTTTTTTCTGAAATCAGCATCTCTACATGTATTACAGCCATTCCATTCCAGCGTCTGTTGAATTCCAACACAAACACAAAGCTGAGCTACTTCAGTTCTTTCAGTTCTTGCACCAGGAGTGGAATAAAGTCACCCAAGAGAAGACTTGTGGAGAGCATGCTAAGATGCATGAAAGCTGTGATTAAAAATAAGGGTTATTGCACCAAATATTGATTTCTGAACTCTTCTTAATTGTAAACATTAGTATTATGTTGTTTTTAGGGCTGTCATTTTAACGTGTTAATTAGATTAATTAATTTCACTGCAAATAACACGTTATAAAAATTAACACAATTAATTAATTATGAGCGGCAATTCAATACATGTGCATTTTAAATTTAGCGTGCGGCGAGCAAATTGCTGCCAGGGCCTTTTTAAAGGAAAGTTTATTTATAAAAAGAACGGAGATGGGACGATCAACAAGAACGCGGTGATTTGTAGCTTTTGTCAAAAAGAATTTTCCGATCACCGAAGCTGCTCCAACCTGACGGATCATTTGAACGCTAAACGCGTTCAGACAAGTTCTATCATTACCGGTGATAGTGCGCACTTCACCAAACCACGCTCGCAGAATTTGGGAAACAAATGAGCAAAGCGACCACTTGAAAACTGACAAACTCAATCGCAAAGTGGGTTTGTTCTATCGCTCGCTTGATCGCTCACTCACTCACAATATCTCCCTCCCTCTCTCTCTCCCTCTCTCTCAATCTCTGTCTCTCACTCTCTTAAAATGCGATTAATTAGATTAATTAATTACAAATCCTGCAATTAAGGGTTAGGGTAATTAATTACATTTTTTTAATCGCCTGACAGCACTAATTGTTTTAAAATGAATTTAATCTTGTTTCTTTGCATTGTTTGAGGTCTGAAAACTTTTTTGTTATTCTGCAAATAAATGCTCTAAACGATCATATTTTTTATGTCGAATTTGGGGGAAATTTTGTCAGTAGTTTATAAACTCAAACAAAAATGTTCCTTTTGCTCAAACACATACCTATAAGTAGTAAAATCAGAAAAACTGATGATTTTGCAGTGGTCTCTTATTTTTTTTCCAGAGTTGTAGATTAAAACTACCAATCAGGAGGGAGACAAGCAGGTTACAGCACTACGTTACATTACAATTCAGGTCTGTGGAGACTAGAGTCGCCCCTATTCACAGAAGTAATTATTGGATTTTTTTAGCAATAGAAACACCGATCATGAATGCTAGACTGAAAGTTTAAAGTCATACCACGGAACATTCCAGGGAAAGCAATAATATCTCCATGGAGACTACTGGAGAAGTTGCGGAATGTACTTTTTAAAAACAGCTTTATATTTGTTTCACCATTTGTTATGCATTTCCTATGACTAAATGGAAAAGGAAAAATCACACACACTCTCAACAGAACAGCAGTTTTGTCAATTTTTCCTCATTGATTATGTGCAAGTTGTGATCAAGTATCACCATGTATTCCTTTGATTTTAGGAAAGCAACTATATTCTGAATACCACCAAATTAAAAGTAACTCTAGCAGAATACAGATACTCATAATTAGTATTCAGAACATGTATATTCGGTACATGTTTTCAGTTACTTCAACACTGACTGACTGTGCTTGGACTTGGGGAACAGCTCTCGGACACGCTGTTGACATGTCACAACATTGCGTAAGGGCCTTGGGAAAAGATCTCGTGTGCTATGTTTAGATCATGTACCATCTGGGAGCGATCACTCTACTGGCATAAGACACAACATCTGACACTTAGCATTCTGTCTACTGTGAATGGCGAACTAGAAGACTGTCAAAATATAAACTTGTAGTAAGAAAATGAAGCAGGGATTTTGATGACGCTTCATGTAGGCCTGTCACGATAATTACTATATCGACTTAACGTTCAATATATAAAATCTGGAACAATGGAGCTCATTATTTTTGCAATAATCGAGAGATTTCTGTTATTTTTATTGTAATGTGATCAGATTTGAGCTTTAAATGGTTGAATAACTAACTTCTGTGGCTAATTATTTGAATTTTATTTTTGGATTGTAAACAACAGGCTTGCTACTCACTGCATTTTTTTGGAGATAGAATAAAATTTACATTACAGAATAATACTTGTGTCTGTAATATTACCAAAAGATCTTATGAATGTTCTGAAATAGATCAAGATCTTTCTAAACTATTCAGGAAAAATCCAACCTTGTCATAATGATGTGATTTTTTTCATTATAAGTGCTTCAAATGAGTCTCTTGTTTCAATACTATTTTCTTTCAGTAATTATTAATATTTGGTATCTTTTCTGAATCCCCTAAAAGGCCACATTAATTGATATATGCTATTTATTCATTTATTTATTTATGCTTACAAATATTGTACCAGAAAATGTTTATGTAATATGTCTGATTGAGCGTTTTGCTGTGTTTTCAGTGAGTTTGTTTCCTGGCTGATTGAAAACGGAGAGATCAGTAAAGCCGAGGAAGGGGTGAATCTGGGACAGGCCTTGCTGGAAAATGGCATCATCCACCACGGTGAGCAGTTGGTTAAACTTTTCTCTTTTGTTTATGTTCTCTCCAGGCATCTGCACTTTTTCTTCCTGTCTCCTCTGGTAACATTTATTCCCCTGATTCGCATTTTCTGGTAGAACTATTGATTTCTGTTAAAAGAAAAGCAACAAACAGTCCAATATTATCTACCGAAGATGCCTCTTTTCTCAGGGTGTGGCTTTTAAAGTTCACTTTTTGAATTATTTATGAGGGTGAACTGCACACATGGCCCCTAACACCTCTAAATAATGTATGGATACACATTCTCAGTGGGTTTCTGTTTTACACCTGAGCCCCTGTTGTTTTTGAAACAACAGAAACATAAACTGAGGCACCTGTGTGTGACTTTTGTATTGTGCTTTTGCTTTAGCAGTGATATGATTTGTAAGAAAGTCACTGGAAGAATCCAGCTTGCCGTTTCTCCCCAAAGTCAACAAAGAACATATTTTTTGGCCATAATAGGGTTGACTGTTTTTTATCTAGTTGATACACATTCACACACACATTCACACACACACCAAAATTATATTTTATTCATATAATACAAGTAGATAATTTCTAATTGGATGCCAGGGCCCCTCCGAAAGTTGTTTGGGAGATCCTGTTGTATTCTTTATATTCTAGAAGCTGTACTGTGCATTTGTAGCAGGCTCATAATTGGCTGAGGTATAGCAGTCTAGGCAGTGGATAAAGACAAAATCAAAAAGTTGACTGCGTCTGTTTTTCTGGCCTCTTAAAGAATACTATGTTGTGATATCATTCATTCCTGTATCACTTTACTCCTGATCATGACATACGAACATTGAGGTGAAGTGGTATAATAACATGTCAGTACAATAAAACCTGAGATTTTCCCAAGTCTTTTTCATAAATCACTTCCAAACCACCATCTTTGTCAAATTTGCTCCCACTCAGTCTTCATACTGCTTAAGGCCTTTGGAAAACCCCACGAAATCCACGATCAGACAGGCCCATAACCACAGAGAACCACAGAACATGTCATGCAGTCCTTCCCGAAGCAGTAGGCAGGCAACCACAAACCCCCTAAGGCAGCGTGTTCAGATGTGGTAAAGGTAAACTGACAAAATGGTAAACTGAAGCTGTCCATCCACCACTCAAGAGACCACTGCTTTGAGATGAGAGGGTCTTTCCATTAAACACATACATCAACTACTTACAGTATGTATCTGTCCACTTGCCTGAACCAAAGAGCTGTGTGTATAAATTATGGTTCACAAATTCTGAAGATTTCTGGACGTGACATGTAGCACAATGGCGGATTTGGTGGTGCATTCCTCCAGTTTTACGAGGGCATTTTAAGTCTAGACGGAGCATACTCTTGTTTGAGTCTGTGCCAGCTTGTTGTGGGAGAACCACTGTGCCTCTGTTTGGCTCTATTTATTATCCATGTGTTTACCTTCAGTCCAATTCATGACAGTTATATTACTTTGATTTCAAGCTTGCGAGACCTATATTTATTGTACTGGAATTGCTGTTCCAAGCCTTGGTTTTTAATTAAACTTTGCAGTGCTTTGGGTTTGGTTTTTCCTCTTTTTATCCCCAAACATAAAAACAACAATAGATAAAGCCCCTTTAGGAAACTGTAACCACTGCAAAACAATAAATGACAAGTGTGTTGTTTTGGGCTCGAGGGATTTTTAGCTTTTTGTTTTTTGCTGGCCATCTCTGAAAAGAACATTTTGCACTAAAGCATTTTATTTTTTTATTTTTCAGTTTCTGACAAACACCAGTTTAAGAATGAACAGGTGCTGTACCGGTTCAGATATGATGATGGCACTTACAAGGCTCGCAGTGAGATGGAGGACATCATGTCTAAGGTAAAAAAATAAAAATAATAATAATAATAATTGTATTTTTATATATATATATCTTTATATAATTATGCCTTTTTATTATTTAATATTAATTTTATTACCCTTTATATTGTTGTTCTTTCTTATTATAATATATTGTGACGTGTGAGCTATTGTGTCTAAATCATTTCCCATGTGGATCAATGAAGTTTGTCTAAGTGTAAGTATTGTAGGGTGTGGACAACACTGCTTCAAAACATGGGAGTTGAGGGTTTTTTTTCGGAAATAGTAAAAAAATCTGTAGTGTTAATCGGTTACAGGAGCGAATTTGGAGCCCAGGTCTATGTGTGATGGACAAAATAGCGAGAAACCCCCCCAAAAAACAGGAATATGTAGAGCGAGTTAATATGAACATTTTAACACCAAAATGGCTCACAGCAGCAGTTAAGATAGATAAGATAAGATAAGACTTTGTTGATCTCACACAGGAGAAATTTACTTGCCACAGTAGCTCCAGGTAGGGACAGTTTGAACAAGAAAGAAAAGTGCATGCAGGCAAGAATGGGATAAAATAAGTAATAATAAAATAAGCAATAATAATAAAACAGTAACTAGGAGAGTATTGAAAAAATATATTGCACGTTTGGACTATACAGTGGACTTATACAGTCTGATAAAATAAGTGATAATAATAAAAAACAGTAAAAAACAGTAACAGAGAGGGGCCACAATATTCCAGTGTAAGTCAATGGGAGCCAGGGTCAGTAGGAGCCGGAAGAGCCCGCATGTGAACTTCCTATCCATTTATATATACAGTCTACCCTATTTACTAATAATTATAAAATACAATGACATGCATAAATATTGCGATTAGATTTGCAATAGATGTTTATGTCAGATTCAAGGTTTTATTTGTCATTGTCATAAAAAAGAAACTGCATATTTTTGATGTATAATGCAATAGATCTCTGAAATGCGTGTGAACTGATTTAAGACTCCAATACCTCCCATACAATCTAAATAAGTCCTTGTGATTTGATCATTGCGCCACTTTAAGCCATACCACTAACATCACTTGGCTTATAAAAATAAAAATATATAATAATAGATAATATAGGGCGTTTAAGTATTTTCTAGGGCATATTTAAGTTATCAGACAATCAATCACTAAACATAATTCTTCACAGACTTTGTAATTAGCTTGTTACATCCTACCTACAGATTGCACTTTGAATGATATGGTTCAAAATATTGCATCTTACTGTAAAGATAATAATTTTACTCCACCCTGGTAGAAAGATAATCTTTTAAACTTTTCACCCTTGCTATCAGTATTGTTCCTCCGGCTCCTCCCGAACCTGCTTATGGCCTCTAAATCTCTTTCTTAAAAGCATAGCTGAGGGATAACTGCTTTTACAATCTGTGAAATGTTATGTCCCGGGGCAATGCTCATTCTTGTTTATCTAAGGTGTATGCGCTCTGACTCACTGGCGGCTCCACTCCTTCCCCTCTTCTCTCTCATTTCTTTTTTCTTGTTTTAGGGCGTTAGAATGTATTGCCGCCTGCACAGCCTCCACACGCCTGTCATCAAGTGAGTACCTGCCTTGTCCTTTCCCCGCTATGCTAATGAGGTCTGTATCCAGGTGCACCATACATATTCATCAAGGGATCACATTGAGCCCACGTCATGTACGGTTGAATTATACACACTAGGCTTGGAGAGCTTTTCTTTCCAGACACAGAGCCAAACATTAGCTGAGCCTGGTTCATTTGTCTTAGCTTCTCTTCATTCTATTCATAAATGCCACGTTTTTATCGCAGAGGTGGTTCTTCAGTGATTAGGAAGAAGGAGTCCTTACAGTGTGGGCTACAAGTGGGAACATGATGCAAACCTAATGGTACAGTAGGCAGAATTTATGTTTTTCTGCTTGTAAAGTATCCAGTCCGTAAAAAGACGGAGAGAAATTTTGCTGTGTAATCAAAGGAAAACTATTTCGCTATAATGTGGTTGCCTGGCAAATCCACAATGATATCTCTGTGTGTTTTTATACAGATTTAAATCCGTCTAGTCCAAACATGCTTGTGCATTCAGATTTGTCTTTTTTCAGTGACACATGTGAAATGAAGGAGCTCAATGGTCACCTATCATTTACAAATAAAATCAAATATCTCTCACCTCAGATTGAATGATTCGCTCATTCATTCTGCAGAAATCCGCAGTGTTTTTCAGTGCCATAGATAGCAATAGATGTTTAAGCTAGATTGAAGATTTTATTTGTCATTGTTACAGAAAAAATACTGCATAGTTTTGGTATAAAATGCAATGGATCTCTGAAATATGTATGAACTGATTTAAGACTCCATTACATCCCATACAATCACAATAAGTCCTTGCGATTTGATCATTGCCCCACTTTAAGCCATACCACTAACATCACTTGGCTTATAAAAATAGAAATATTATATAGACTTAATGATTCACTCATTCATTCTGCAGAAATCCGCAATGTTTTTCAGTCCCCTGAGATATTTTTTCTTTCCTTTATTTTTCCTTAATTCCTTTTTATTCCTTTGTTATAGACCACATGTGTCCCTCATTGGTTTATCCACCTCTCAGATTCATTGACCAGACTCATATCTTTGTAAAGTATTGAGGAAGTGTGTATTCTGGATCCCAGGCAAATAATCTGGTTCAGAACATCTCGTTTTTTTTAAATAAGATTACTGTCTTTGTTGTCTGTTGACATTGTCCCTTCAAATTAAAACTAAATTAATTAAGTCCTTACTGTTGCTTTATTAAGGCTCATAAAGGTGTAGTTATTATAAAGTGGTACAAAATATATTTAAAACATGTGTTTAAGGGTTACTTATATACTGAATTTACCGTGTGTTGCCAAGTCACTTTGCTTTATCTTGTAAAAAGAAAAGTTTAGTTATTCACGTACCTGTGCTCACAGCTTTTTGTAGGCTCTTTATACAACTTTCACAAAATCTCTTTATATGTTAATGTAAACTCAAGACAACTCGGACACATTTTAATTTGGCATATTCCACACAACCTCCTCCTCTACTTTTCTATCTCGCGTCTGTCTCTCAGATTGAAGTGTCCAGGACAGTCACTGGTGTAAACAAAGGACTTCTGGACCAGGAGCAAATCTTATTAACATACAAAAGCACTCACTGAGCCTGCACCAGCACATTATGTAACAGACCCTGGCTTTAATCCATCACTGAGCTGCCATTGTAGAGTTCTACCATTAATTATGTTTGAGTGATGGATCTGTGACATTTCTCAAACCATAACTAGCAAATGAAGCTTGTATTGATTTGATTTCACACACGGCTTTAAATGGGAATAAGAACAATGGATATAAATAGAAAGAGGTTATCTTGACTGTGGCTTCTACAGTGAACATTAATGTAATTTGTTTTATAGGGACCGAGATCACCATTTGAAAACTTTCAAGTCTGTTGTACCTGCAACTAAACTGGTGGACTGGTTACTCTCACAGGTAAGTGTATTGATATGAAAAATAATTTGCAAAATGGCTAGATACAGTGCCGTGAAAAAGTATTTGCCCCCTTCCTGATTTCTGTGTTTTTTGCATATTTATCACTCAAAACATTGTCAGATCATCAAACCAATTTTAATATCACACAGAAACAACCCAAGGAAAGACAAAATTCAGTTTTTGAATGATGATTCCATTTATTAGTGCACAAAAAAAATCTAAACCTATCTGGCCCTATGTGAAAAAGTAATTGCCCCCCCTTGTTAAATCACAAACTAACTGTGACTAACCACAGTTTTGAGAAAACTTAGTTCAGTTCTACATGCCACACCCACACCTGATTGTCACCACCTGTGTTGAATCAAGAAATCACTTAAATAGTTCCTGTCAAACAAAGTGAAGTTGGCTACAACATCTCAAGAACAAACACATCATGCCACGATCCAAAGAAATTCAAGAACAAATGAGAAAAAAAGTGATAGAAGTCTATAATTCAGGAAAAGGTTACAAAGCCATTCCCAAAGCTCTGGGGCTCCAGCGAACCACTGTCAGAGCCATTATTCAAAAATGGAGGAAACTGGGAACAGTTGCAACCCTTCCCAGGAGTGGTCGACCAACTAAGATTACTCCAAGAGTGCGACGACGGCTCATTCAGGAAGTCACAAAAGAACCTAGACGCACATCGAAAGAACTACAGGCCTCGTTGGCCTCAGTTAAGGTCAGTGTTCATGACTCCACCATTAGAAAAACACTGGCCAAAAATGGCATCCATGGAAGAGTTCCCAGGAGAAAACCACTGCTTTCACAAAAGAACACAAAGGCTCGTCTCACCTTTGCCAAAAAGCACCTTGATGACCCTCAAGACTTTTGGAGAAACATTTTGTGGACCGATGAGTCTAAAATTGAACTTTTTGGAAGGTCTGCAGCCCGTTTCATCTGGCGTAAAAATGGCACAGCATTTGATAAAAAGAACATGGTGCCCACAGTAAAGCATGGTGGTGGCAGTGTGATGGTCTGGGCCTGCTTTGCTGCCTCAGGACCAGGACAACTTGCTGTGATTGACGGAAAAATGAATTCTGCTGTTTACCAGAAGATCCTGAAGGAGAATGTCCGGCCATCAGTTCGTGCCCTCAAACTCAAGCGCTCTTGGATCATGCAACAGGACAATGATCCAAAACACACCAGCAAGTCCACCTCTGAATGGCTCAAAGAAAACAAAATTAAGGTTTTGGAGTGGCCAAGTCAAAGTCCGGATTTAAATCCGATTGAGATGCTGTGGTGTGACCTTAAACGGGCAGTTCATACAAGAAAACCCTCCAATATGGCAGAATTGAAACAATTCTGCATAGAAGAGTGGGCCAAAATCCCTCCCCAGCGGTGTGAAAGACTCATCACCAATTATCGCAAACGTTTGGTTACAGTTATTGCTGTCAAAGGAGGCTCAACTGGCTATTAGATTAAGGGGGCAATTACTTTTTCACATAGGGCCAGATAGGTTTAGATTTTTTTTGTGCACTAATAAATGGAATCATCATTCAAAAACTGAATTTTGTCTTTCCTTGGGTTGTTTCTGTGTGATATTAAAATTGGTTTGATGATCTGACAATGTTTTGAGTGATAAATATGCAAAAAACACAGAAATCAGGAAGGGGGCAAATACTTTTTCACGGCACTGTAGATGTTTTTTTACTTGTTTTTCCTGGGCAAATCTTAGGACCTGTCCATAGGGTTCAGAATAGTGAAAAATTAGGACTGTTGCCATGGCAATGAACAATTTATTTATTTATTTTTTTGAATAGTGAAGCTGAAACCCATGGATTGTTTCTTTAGGAGAAGCATTGCATGGTTCACAATGGCATCCCTGTACAAAAAGGTGTAGCTTTATGATGTTCCATTAATTGCTCTGTCTGGAATGTTTCACAGTATGGCATTAAACTTACTTATATCCATATAGACGAGCAGATGACACCATGAGGTACAGTTACAGGTCAGATCTGTGACCAGGCGACCCCACATAGTAAGAATGCATGTTTTTTAAGGTATTTTTTTGCAATTAAAACTGAATAAATGCAAGTTATATACATTTATTTCCATGCTGTGGACCACTCCAAGCAAAGCCATATTATCTCCATGGAAACAAGTTGTGGCAGAGCTCCATCAGAAAATGTCTACTGAAATCTAATACAATTTATAAGTCACATGATTTCTGTGATTCATCTAACTACACCACCAGTTTCTATTTGTAAACCATTCAGCAAAACAGCTCCAAAATTGATAATAAATTATAATCTCCCCATAGCCCTTTTTGCAGCCATCACCAGCTTCTTCTGTCAAATGTAATCCAAGTAGAAGGAGATTGAAGGCTCTAATTCTGTTTTCTAGACCAGGGCTGGGCTGCTGTGTCTCTAAAGGTGTAAACAGCATTGTGAGTGACCTCTTGTGTGCGTCATTGATTGTGTTTCCCAGGGAGACTGCTCGACCCGAGAGGACGCTGTAACGCTTGGAGTGGGGCTTTGCAATAATGGATTCATGCACCACGGTCAGTCAAATCCTATCTCACTAACTCTTTTTTACAATACAGTTTGGGTTATCCTGAGGGGCATACTGAAACATATTATTCTTGTCTGGTAGAGTTGAACGATTTTGAAAAAAAAAAAAAATCTAAATCGCAATTATTGGGTCATCATTAAAATCATTATTAATTGAAACCATTATTTATGTGTTGCTACTGCGCAGTGACATCATGCTGGGGCAAAAAGTTGTAAGACTGAAAAGAAAATATACAAAATGGATTTAAACAACACATTTTCAGGAGTCTATGAGCAATATGAGCGTTCACGGTCCTGTTTAAGTGTTTGATTTCACTGGTCTACAAATTTTTGGACTTGATCTGCTAAATCTCATTTACAGTATATTGATAAGATGAACTGAAAATCAATTGATAACTGTGCTGGTTAGCTAATGTATTCAAGATATGATATAATAATAATATATATATTATTTATATTGATATATGTTAAAATTCTAGACATTAAAATGAATGTATTGGAATGTGCAGACAGGCTTTCAGATAGAACTGGTTGCTTGTAGACACACTGTACCTTCTGATAAACTACTGTTTTTGCCTTATTTTGCATAAATTTCCTATTTTGACCCAATACTATATCTTGGAAACTATAGCCAATCAGCACTTCTGACTTTTTCTTTATTAATGACCTAAACCAAGAAAAATTTCACTACTTTTGTTGCGGAAGCATTTTGCTTGTAGACCAGTGTTTTCAACAGAAAGGTCAGAATGACTAACTAATGTCTAAGTCGTGATAAAAGGAGAAGTTCAATTTGTCAACTGGACAAAGTATGTTTGGTTGAAAACGTTTCGCCACTCATCCGAGAGGCTTCGTCAGCTCTAATAAGAATACTGGTAAGACACTTGCTTATATCTTGCAAGTGTCTTACCAGTATTTTTATTAGAGCTGACGAAGCCTCTCGGATGAGCGGCGAAACGTTTTCAACCAAACATACTTTGTCCAGTTGACAAATTGAACTTCTCCGTTTATCATGGATTCTACCTGGACGACTGAGGGACTTTTCACGCATCGTAATGTCTAAGTCAGCTTTTTCTAGTCAGATTTAGCTAAAATAAAGCTCAATTGTCAAAAGTTAACATTTATTTATTTGTGATAAAAGGAGAAATTCAATTTGTCAACTGGACAAAGTTTGTTTGGTCGAAAACGTTTTGCCGCTCATCCGAGAGGCTTCGTCAGCTCTGGATTTATTTATTTGTAACCTTTTGGGATTTATAAAATTCAGAGGATAATTTAATGGTGTTTTTGTGATTAATTAGAACAATTGTTAATAACATTAAAATTTTACAAACGACACAACTGTACAATCTATAAAAATGTGATAAAAGCATGAATCACTATGGTACCAAGCTTTACTAGCCATATATGAGCAAAAATGTCATACTAAATTTACCCAAGCGCACTACCCATTTTGTCCTTTTTGTCCCCGCCCTTAAAAAATAATATTAGCTTTACCACTTTCATTGCATCATAGTCTTAAAAGGGACCTGTAGCAATCTTAGCCACAGTAGCCTCTCTGACCACATATTTCCTGCCCATCCTGGACAATATAAACAGCATTAGCAGTGTACCCTAACCAGAGATGTTTGGCGTAACTACATGACTGTCTGGGTCACTCCACTCAGCTGTGACTGGGCAAGGCAAAAAAGAGGACAGATTTAGAGGAAAAGAAAAATATTTTTGTTGTACTGACTTAAGATGGCTGACCATAACACAAGAATTTAATGTTGGTTAAAAAGGGATTTCCTGAAGTTGTTTTTTGCAGTTTAGTGCTTTTCTCTTTCACCGACAGTTTTTTAGTAATAATTTAGAATCTCTACGTGTCCTAACACACACGTCCAAACCCAGAAGGCCTGTCCAGTGCCTTCTGTTGTGTTGTCACCTGTTTCTCCGGGTCATGGTCTCTGCCCACTCCCTCCGTCTGCACCTCTCACCTTTAGCTTTGGTCTCTCCTTATTCCTGATTCAGCACATCTGCTCTCTCTGTTATTTTATGTCATTGACTTCTGCTTGACCTGCAAAGGTATATTTCATATTTTAGGTGTTTTTTAGTCTCTTTTATTCAGTTAATTGAATTGGAATCAAGATCGAGATTCTGTCACTGTCTATTTGTCAATGATCAGCTTGGGTATTTTTAATCAGTAAAAGGTTTGGAGGAATAAACTGGCCTATTTTTTGTGTTAACTGACACTGATATAAAGCGCCTGTGTCTGCGTACACTGGTGTGTGAATGAGTGTGTGAATGGGTGAGTGGTTCCTTGTTGTAAAGCGCTTTGGGTGCCTTGAAGGTGGAAAAGCGCGATATAAAGATGTGACCATGTTCTAATGCAGTGTTGTTTTTTTCTTCATTTCTTCATCCATTCATGTTTGAGTCGTCCTTTATTATTAGTCTGTATCTTCAAAGCTTAAAATGCTCTGTTCCACCTTGTGATGTCATGTAGTGGTAGCTTTCAAGGTCACAGCTACCTTTTAGCTTTATTTCAGTAGAGATACTCCCTAGAATTGGAATTACAGCCCAGTTCATTCGTATATTGAATGTTTTCTATTTGAGAGAAGAACTCAGCCTAAATATTCACACTAAATAAGCGTAAATGAAACGAAACAAAAATCCAGATATGTTACGTACTATGATGTGTGCTTTCTGAGAAGTATTCAGAAAAAGCACAGTATTGCACACCTCTTATATCACAGGATATTGTCTAACGATTGACTACTTTGAAGTACTTGCCACATACTGTACATGCTGTAAACACGGCCCGCTCCTTTGATTTAGACATCTGATCTTATTGCACTGATATTACAAGTTTGTGTGAGTCATGGTATTTCTTTGAGTGATAAGTTAATATTGCGGCTTCCGGTCCAAGTTCTTGTTGTGGTAGAGTGTGCGTTGTTAGGGATCGGTGTGTGAGTGTGGAATGTGTAATCGATTTGTAAAGGCTTTTGTTTGGTGGACCAAGACAGATGCTCTCCAAATTTCACAACAGCTGGCACCTCTGCTTTAGGTCTTGGCAGAGATGGGACCAAGTTGTTGCTTAGCAAGTCTCAAATAAGTCTAAACTCTTTTGCCTCAAGTCCAAGTCAAATCCCAGGTCAGGTCCAAGTCCTATACTTAGATTTCAAGTCTTTTCAAGTCTTCAGACACAAATACATTTAAAAAGTTAGGCTAAATAAGCCATATATTTTATATTGTGAAATTATTAAACCATTGTACAACATGTGTAGTTAAAATGAATTTTGTAAGTCATATTATTCCCAGAAATTTAAATAAAAATAAATGTTGTTTTGTTTTTCTTTTCAAAATCAACCACAGGGTGTTTGTAAATGTTTTTCTTCATACAAATTGCAATCTAAAACAAATCTAAAATCCAAAACAATTGGGAATAAAGCAGAAGAAAATTGATCTACAAGAAGAATCAACCAGTAATTAATTAGATTAAATAAATTAAGAGCCCTAGCAGAGGTTCACAAATCCATCCATCATAACTTCATTTATCCTCGTCCCCCAACACAGAACAATACAGTGGTACCTCACCTTACGGAATTAATTTGTTCCAGAAGTGGTTTCGTAACGTGAATTCGTAAGTTGAGTAGCTATTTCATTGGAAAAAGCCTGATTCGTTCCAAGGCCCCGTTCCAAGTTTTTTTTTATAGTGTAACTTTTTTTATAGTGTAAGACTGTGTTCTGCGTCCTGATTGGCTAAGAGACTGTACACCCAGGACTAAACGTGTACTAAACCAGGTCTAAACAAGGTCTATACCTGGACTGGACCAGGACTAAACCTGGACTAAACCAGGAGCGAGCAGCAAGGAGGGGAGGGATGTGCCTCCCCTCGGGACCGCACGCAGTCCGAGCGCATGAACGAACGCAGGCAAGAGCCGCCGCGGTGGTTTAATCCTGGTTTAATCCTGGTTTAGATCTGGTTTACACCTGGTCTAGAGGAGGCACGGTTTGAGCACGGGTCTCGTGCTCGCAGCCCCGCGCCGGGTCATGCTGCGCTATCACACACGTGTCCGCGCGCAGTCTTCTCCCCCTCCCCCTTCCCCCCACACTTCACTATTAATACATTTTATTGAAAATCTATGAAAGTTTGAGTGTTTAAACGAGAGACAAATGTGAGAAAAGTTTAAATCCAGTCTGAGAAAAGCGTATAATGTGTGTGGCTGAGCGCGCATTATTTGAATTTTTGAGATTTCGAGTTTCGTAACTTGAATTTTCTTTCGTATCTAGAGACCAAAATTTAACGTGAAGGCGTTTCGTAACTTGGAATTTTCGTTTGTTGGGTCTTTCGTAAGGTGAGGTACCACTGTATGTCTTAAATCTGCAGATCTAGTTCCTTTTTTATCAAATAAAAAAATGCAATGCAAGACATTGCAGAGGTTACAAAACCAACAACCCAATAGATGTGGGGTCTTATTTTATGTAACAACTGCAAACCCTGTAGTTAGACCTCGACAAACATGTTCTGAAATGTCCCTCTGTCCGTTTGTGTCAGATGCCCTCCCTGTGTCAGATGCCCTCCCTGTGTCAGATGCCCTCCTTGTGTCAGATGCCCTCCTTGTGTGTTATGGCTAAATCATTGCTGTGATACTAAACGCCTTTGTTAAACCACTTCATTTGCAAAGTTAATATGAAACACACCCATTTTAATGGTGAGTATGTCAAATGTGTTGCAAAAACAAGTTTCCTTCCTCTGCAAAAGCAACAAAACTAGCGCTGTAACAAAATAATTTAGTCAAATATATCAAAAATACTCTTGGCGATATATCGGTACAGTAGTCCACTTTATTGATACTATATCATCGCATTAACAATATAGTATATCAATATTTTTCCACACCCCTACTTGGAGGCATTTTTTATATCTATGTGGAGACAAGCAGATGGGCCAAGTTACAAGCCAGCTCAGTGGAAAGGTGAACCCCTTGTAGTAAGAATACATGCTTACGAAGACACAGTATTTGAGCATTAAAAGCACCTGTTATGAAATCATGTTTTGGACTCCTCTTCTCTGCCTCTCAGCTGAGAGGGGCTCCATGTGTTGTGGAGGAGACCATCCAAACAGTGGAACTCCCAGTCTGAGGAAACACAACAGTGTGTGTGTGTTTCTCTGAGCCCCCAGAGAGAGAGTCTAGTCCCAGCCTGGGTTTTGCTACAATCCAGATGTGCTTTGGCTCCAGATGTCACAAAATAAGATAATTAACCATTAGCTTGTTTGTGTGAAGATGGCTCTGGTTTAAGTGGCATTTGTGGTTCAGTGGTTCATAAATCATCGCTCTCTTTCCTGAAGTTAAATAACGTTGAGATATTTGCATCAGTGTGTCTTTCTCTGAACAGTCTACTTTGTTTTAACTTTGTTTTTATATGTGAATGTTGAGCTTTGGTGATGATACAGCGAATATACTGGCTTGAATTAAAGCAAATTGTATATTGTACATTGTAAATTGTGTTATTTATTTATTTATACATCAAGTTTTTAAGTCAACACAATGTATAGAAAATGGTTTCATATCCCCCCAGTGATGGAAGAAGTCCTCAGTCTTGTTACTTAAATAAAAGTACATATAAAGTACATACTGGAGTAAAAAATAAATAAGTACTCAAGTAAAAGTAAAAATATGACCCAATTAACAGTATTATATATAGTACCTGTGCAAAAAAAGATAGATTTGTATAATAAACACCAGTCTCTTTCTATTTTTGCTACTTATTTTGAATTTATTATTACTATTTATATTGTTGCTGTTTGTTATTATAATATATTGTGCTGTGCGAGCTACGGTGTCCAAATAATTTCCCTTGTGGCTCAATAAAGTTTTTTTTAAGTCCAAGTCTAAAAAGGCAAAACTTGTCTTTCAGTTTTGGAAAAGAGTGAGTTCAAAGACGACTCCCAGTTTTTCCGCTTCTATGCCGATGAAGAGACCGAAGGAACCAGCACCAAAAGCAAGCAGATACAGCGCAATGACTTCAAACTCATCGAGAACATCCTGGTCAAGTCTCTGGTGGTAAGTCCTCTCCTCCAGTGCCATCTTTCTTCCTGATCCTTTAGGCTTCATGTAATTAAAATCTCATATGCAAAGATTTACATCCTAGTTTACTCAAGGGGCTTGCCACCTTTTGAATGTGCGGGGATCATTGTGCATTTTAATTAGATTTGTCTTATGAATATAATGAAGGGGGGTGATTTTGTTGCTTGGCACATTCAGGCTCCTCTCCATATCAGTGTGGAGTCTGATAGCATCAGTATCAGTGTATTTTCTCTTATCTCCAGGTTTACAGTGGAAAACAAGCTTAATATTTACAGATTTGAGAGCAGAACCAAACAAGCTCCCCATTGCCAAGATACTGTGTTTATTTTTTCATTCAAAGTACGTTTCTTGCAGCACCTGAGTAATATTTGTAGAAGTAACAGTATAAGTGAAAGATTTGGTTACCCTTCCCACCGTGAGTAAGTCTATAAGTGCGAAAAGCTTTATGTTCATTTTATATATTAAATTATTTGAACATTTGTGTTTCTTGCACCCCTTCTTCAGATATGATTTAGTTTTGTGTCCTCTGAAAATACCAGATTTTGTCTTTCCAGTTACATTAACAAATTATAAATCAGATGTTTTATCTCAACAGTTAGAAGAAGTGAACTTTATTGATCTCACACTGGGGAAATTCTTCTCTGCATTTTAACCCATCCTATATATATATACATATATTAGGAGCAGTGGGCAGCACACATATTAGGGCGCCCGGGGACCATCTCCATGATCTTCTTGCTTCGGCTTGGTCAGGACCTAAGCTGGAGTACCTATGGTGCATGTTTTGGGTTGGTGGTAGTTAAAGGGATATGCCACCCCCAGGTCAAATTGGGGCATCTCCCCACAGTCCAGAGACTAAAATAAGTGGTGGAAAGCGTTTTCCTGCTCACCCAGCCATTGTCCGAGTCTGTCGCCACTGACCGCCGCGGTATCTGCAGCTCCTCCGCCTTAGACTGGAGTCTAACGTAGCCAGAGAAAGATTTCGGCCAAAAGGAATTAATTTGCAATTACAATTAATTGCAATTACTCATACAATTACTTTCTGTGTAGTGCGCATTCATATCGAGTGCAAATAAATGTACAAATCAACACGGAGAGCTTGCCTTGGTCATTTTGGGTGGGAACTATTTTCCAGTGCGTAAGAATACAGCCGTATCACGCAGCACGCTGCCAGGGGAATCCCAGTTACGCACCGGGAAGGGAGTTCCCCTGTTGCACAACGTGGTGCGTGATTCGGCTGTATTCTTCCGCACTGGAAAATAGTTCCCACCCAAAATGACCAAGGCAAGCTCTCCGTGTTGATTTGCACATTTATTTGCACTCGATATGAATGCGCACTACACAGAAAGTAATTGGGAAACGCATCGAGCAAATTAATTCCTTTTGGCCGAAATCTTTCTCTGGCGACGTTAGACTCCAGTCTAAGGCGGAGGAGCACCAGATACAGCGGCGGTCAGTGGCGACAGACTCGGACAATGGCTGGGTGAGCAGGAAAACGCTTTCCACCACTTATTTTAGTCTCTGGACTGTGGGGAGATGCCCAAATTTGACCTGGGGGTGGCATATCCCTTTAAGTTTACTCTTCAAGTTACTCTTTCTTAACTAGTAAGATTCCCAAATACATTTTTCCTTTTACTTGAGTAATTTCTTGCTTGGACCACTACTTTGTACTTCTATTATTTTGAAATAATGTTAATCTTACTTGAGTACAATTTATGGATACTTTACCCACCTCAGACCATAAATAATAAATGAAAGTACATATGTATTACTGATACTTATTTCTTCCTCTCTTCCTGAGTTTTACAAAGGAACAACGCCAGTGCATGTAAATAATGTTTTTATGGGGCCGATTTGAGGCTAATTTGAACATTGCCCAGTTTACTGTCAAACCCTTTGGATATGAAAAAAATAACACTCAAAATTGCTGCCAGACGTGTGAACTTTTATTTGAATAAAAATGTGTAATTTGTCATTCTCTTTTGAATTATAACTACAGTGGTACCTCACCTTACGAAAGACCCAACAAACGAAAATTCCAAGTTACGAAACGCCTTCACGTTAAATTTTGGTCTCTAGATACGAAAGAAAATTCAAGTTACGAAACGCGAAATCTCAAAAACTTAAATAATGCGCGCTCAGCCACACACATTATACGCTTTTCTCAGACTGGATTTAAACTTTTCTCACATTTGTCTCTCGTTTAAACACTCAAACTTTCATAGATTTTCACCAAAATGTATTAATAGTGAAGTGTGGGGGGGAAGGGGGAGGGCGGAGAAGTGTGCGCGCGGACATGTGTGTGATAGCACAGCATGACCCGGCGCGGGGCTGCGAGCACGAGACCCGTGCTCAAACCGTGCCTCCTCTAAACCAGGTATAAACCAGGATTAAACCACCGCGGCTCTTGCATGCGTTCGTTCATGAGTTCGGACGGCGTGCAGGGAGGCACCTCTCCTCCCCTCCTCGCTGCTCGCCTCAGCCGTGACCCGCACGCGGCGCTTTAATCCACCTGATCTAGTCCTGGTTTAGTCCAGGTCTAGATCTGGTCCAGTCCTGGTTTAGTCCAGGTTTAGTCCTGGTCCAGTCCAGGTTTAGACCTTGGTCTAGACCTGGTTTATTCCACGTTTAGTCCTGGCTCTACAGTCTCTTAGCCAATCAGGACGCAGAACACAGTCTTACACTATAAAAAAAAGTTACACTATAAAAAAAAAAAACTTGGAACGGGGCCTTGGAACGAATCAGGCTTTTTCCATTGAAATAGCTACTCAAATTACAAAAAATTCACGTTACGAAACCACTTCTGGAACGAATTAATTTCGTAAGGTGAGGTACCACTGTACTTCAATTTCAGAACTCTAAAATTCTTCTTATTCCATTCTAAATAATCTAGTACTGCTCTTCTACAGACTGTTATCTTTAGATCACATAAGACTTTCTCTCCCTGATTAGCAGCTGATCTAATGCACGATTATAGATACTGTTGAAGCTGATGGTGTGGGAATTCTTTATTTACAGAAGCAATCTCCCCTGATACAATAATAAGAGAGATCTGCATCTTATCAGTGGCATGCAGCAGGAAGATGAGCGTGGCTGCTTCACTAATGGAAGCTGGCTAATGCGTTTGGTGATGACAGCATTAACCAAGCAGGCCCAATGGGGAATACAAAAAGAGTTGCACTAAAAAGCACCTGTCTGACATGAGATGAAATGGCAAATTACAAATTAGCAGCGTTAAGTCTTGTCTAAACTTAGCTGTGATCATATAGGACCACCCACATTGGGCATTCAGTGTGTGATTGAAAAAATGAAAATTCTTGGCTTGGCTTTAGCTGTTCATAAATTGCTTCATATTTGTAATAGTGATGGAGATATTTGTACTTTCAGCTATCAGCCTTAAATCTCCAGCATCTGATTGATCTGCTGCCTAAAAATACATACAAAGATTTATTTTAACACTTTAATAAGAAGCTAAAACTGCATAAAATTTGACTACACAATTCTCTTATGGGTTTGTGGTAAAAAAAAAAAAAAAAAGGACTGTGGGTGAGTTTGTAGTAATTTTAAATGGCACAATTTGAGAAAAATAATCAAAATCAGCCCTATGTAATGGCTCAAAAATATGGACACACCTTATTACCCAATCGGTACCCGCCATGAAAATACCCATATCAGTCGATCTCTAATTTGTAATGTAATGTTTTTGTCCCACTATGACATTGCACTCTTGTTACAAACCCCCTGTGTAAAACTGATGGTGATTGTGCTGTTTTCTTGTCCAGATTCACCCAGAGGAAGAAGACTATGGCTTTGAGATTGAGGAGAAAAACAAAGCCATTGTGGTGAAGTCTGTCATCAGGGGCTCCCACGCTGAGGTAATGTTCGCTCTGTCTTCCTCTGGCTTAGGCTCTGTGCTGGAAGGTAATGGCTGTGTCCTCTCAAGGCAACTGCTGTCACTCTTTCTTCTACAAGTGTCAGGAGACAGGCCTTTCACTTATTTCAGTGAGCAGTCATGTTCTCTTTTTTCTTGTCCTTGAACAGTAGAACATGTATAAACCATTATAGACCATTATAACCAGCATGACCAAATTAAATCAAACATTACACAAGACAATACTATACAAGGCATTATAAAATATAGTGTGTATTATATTACTTGAAACATAATCGTTGGTTACTTGAATTTTATTTCATCCCCACTGGCCTTCGGTTTAGAGTATATACGATTATCTGTAAATAATATGATGTACCTCTTTTTCAGAAGATATATCATGTGACTATAAATAGTTTAAAAGTACCACACCGGGCTGCTGTAGCCCTGATCCCCCTTTACCAGTTAGTGGTGATCCAGCCTTGTGCCAGCTCCCAGGCTCAGCCTCAGCTGTGTTCCCATGGGGCTCTGAAAAGGGCTCCAATCACCAACACAACACAGAGCTCTTGTACTGTATCGGTCTTACGCAAAGTCACATTTTACACCTATCCATGCTCTATTATTGCACATATATTAATCCACGTCTGATATAACCACTGCTCCTCCCAGTCATTTCTCTATCTCTCTCCTGGGCTTGTACCCAAAGAACCCGGTAAAGCACAGCCACCCTCCGGATCTGTGCCCAGGACACTGAGCTCACACAGGCGCACACAGAAGCAGCATTCTTTCTACAACGTGACTGGAGATGTGTGAGGTGACTGGTGGCATTCATGCTTGGGTCTGCCGTTTTACAGGGTTTCAAATGGAACAGTAGTATTGTAGTGTTATCAAACAGTGAATCATCTGAAAAAACAATAAAACTGTAAGATTAGTTTTTAGTTATGTAGATAAATTATTATGTCCTTACAATGCAAAGGGTCCTTTTTAATTGCCTTCTATGAAAAGTTTTCAAGCACCTTGTGTAAAGATTCACCAGCGATATATGATGAGAAAGTGCGTTATTTTCACCAATTACCATACCATGTGGAAGTAAAAATGTAAAATATATTATAAGAAAATAAAAAGAATATTCTTGTGAGTTGAGGCGTGTTATTTACTGCCTTTAGTCAAAACAAGAAGGCAGGCATCTAGATTCACCAGGGTAATTATTATGTATAAAATGAATGTCAGGCATTTTACTATATATTCTTGCCACTTAATATAGAAATAATAAACCATGACTGAGGTCCAGTCCATCATTTCAAGTACAAAATATACTTGAATCCATTATTTTTTTTTCAAATCCCTCAAACAAAGGCAGAAGCTAAGGTTTTTTATCATTACTAATTTGGCAATATCTAGTAATATTTTTTGACTTTGGTATGGTGTTTGAGTTTTATAGGTATATTTGCAATCCCTTTCTCTTGTACATTGTATCTAATTTAGTTGTAGTATGTTCAATGATCAGCTAATAAGGTCCCTGTGTGTCTGTCTGTGCAGATGGCCGGTCTACAGGTGGGCCGAAAGATCTACACCATCAACGAAGACCTGCTGTTCCTCAGGCCGTTCTCTGAGGTGGAAACTATGATCAACCAATCCTTCTGCATACGGAGGTCTCTCAGACTACTGGTCGCTACCAAAGCCAAGGAGTAAGGCGCTACAGGACAAAGATTAGGATTCAAAATATAACATGGTTCAATATACATGCAAATTCTCTTATAGGATTGTGAAGATTCCTGACCATCCAGACAGTCTCTCATTTCGGCTGTCTGGCTCTGCTCCTCCTCATGTGCATGCTGTCAGAAAAGGTTAGAAAACTTTTTTATTAAACTTTTAAAAAAAAAAGAGTTATTAAGGTCAGTTCCTACACAAAACTAACCACCTTTCAAAATCCATTGAACCATAAAAGGTGCATTGTGTAACTTTTCTTCATGGAGATTTTATTGCTTTGTCTGGAATGTTTCAAACTATAGCAATTAACCTTTCTATCTTCATGGAGACCAAACCAGGCCAAGTTATAGGTCAGATCTGTGGAGAGGCAAACTCACTTAGTTAGAATGCCCCTTTTTCTAGGTATTTGTAATTGTAATAAATGTAAAGTAGAGATGTTTAATCTCATACTGTGGAACATCCCAGACAGAGCAATGACATATCCATAGAAACAAGCAGGTGATGGATCCCAAAAAGTCGTAGTGCACGTTTAATTATCAATTGTTTTAAAAGATTGCTTGCATAAGATTCGCTTTACCTTGCTTAACAGTGAGTATGTCTGTCTTCTTATCATTCTCCACAATGTGACAAGGAGAAACTATTCAAAGTTGAGCGTTGACGTAACTCTAGACTTAATGCACCTGTTCTTTTCTGTTTTAAGCAAACTTCCATTAGTCTTATTGCCACCTGTCAAGACAGCACTGGTCAGAGTTCAAAGCACTACTCATGCTGTTGTAATAAAACTTTCATTCATTCATTCATTTCATTAGACTGAGGTTTGTGATAAATTAAACAAGGAATACAAATGTAAAAAGTTCAATACTAGATTTTGCTTTTTTTTTTTTCTTTATTCTTAAAATAAACTTCAATCCCCTGTGTTTCACTCATGTTGCCCAGCTTGGGTAACACTTTGGCTTAAAGTGGTGCCAGGCTTAGTATTTTTAGATTGGGATGGCAGATGATGAAGGCGTTGATTGAACTTTCAGTCTGACAGTAGTAGCTTGGGAGAGCATGCTTAGACATCAGATCTCTTTAATTATCTCAAGAGGAGTAATTATTGTTTTATTCACAACTTCAAATGCATGCACATTTATTAAAATATAATAATTTCATAATACATGATTTATGCAAAAGTTTACAGTCTTTCATAAACAGGAGGATTCTGTTTCTGTAGTCCACAGGCATTTATGATGATTGAAAGTGCTGTCTAAAGTTGTTGAAACTTGTCATTTGAATTCCTGGCGTTGACCTGTGACCCTGTTTTGACACACTGCAGGATGGGAGGCAGCAGGGGCAGGGCTACAACCAGGCCAGGTCATCCTCAAGGTCAACGGCAACAACGTGAACCTGAGTGATTGCCAGGAGGTCCTGGAGCACTTCAGTGCACAGCACACACACCAGAACCCTCTGCAAGTGGTAAAAATACACATACAAACATGTACACAAAATACAAATCAACTTTAATTTGTCTTTATGGTGTATCACAAAATCTGCATAAATGAACAGACTTTTGAGATACTTTTGAATGGCAATGCTCCCGTGAGGCTGGAAGGGAGAAAGATAAACCCTGGGCTTTTGGCCTTGGAAAATAAAAACATAATTATATGGTTTTGCATATAAGTATGAATTATTGTATCATATATCAGCAACAACGCTGCTCACTTGTACAACAAGATTTAGAACAAATTCATCATAAGTAAAATAAGCACTGGAAGACAACAGTGTTGCACATTATTATATCAATATTTTTTATATCAGATCTCATAAATTCCCAATCTATTTTGTGTAAGCTGTTATTCAGTGGTTGCACATTTTTACATGACATGGTTATTGGGTGAAAATCTTCTATTGAGTTTGGGAAGTGACTTGTGAAGCAGCTCTCAGGATTTGACATCCACTGACCCAGAAGTAAAAATATGGATCAAAGCATTTCACATCCATATTTGTTTTGACCACTTTCACTCAACCATTTCAAATTGTATTCGTGTCCTGGTCTGACCCCTTCAGCTCTTTGTAAAAACATAATTCTGATGGACTTAATCTATGCAAACTACCTCAGAGCCTGTGTTTGTGCTTTTATACTCCTTCCCTATCTCTATAGACTTTTCACTGTGGATGATGTGAGATGACTGACAGTTTAATTGTGTGTCATAGGGCCAATGGGTTTACAGAGCCTTTGAGGATGCAGAGGAACGACTACAACAGCGAGACCCAGAGCAGAAGGAGGGGGGAGTGAGGCGGAGATATTCTATAGAAAATGGCTCTGACCATGATGAGGAGAATGGCACCAATGGAACAGGTGACAATGTTAAATACTTTGCTTTTTGATTAACTGAATCATGATTTAATTGTGAAGACATAACAAAAGCCATTTGGCTCTATGTTTTTCAGACTACCAACTCAGCAGACTCTCCTTGACTGAAGGCCTTCCATTAGTCAGTTTAACTGTTGACAATGTCCATTTGGAGCATGGAGTGGTTTATGAGTACTTCAGCACGGCTGGCATAAAGTGCAATGTCCTGGAGAAGATAGTGGCTCCTAAAGGCTGCTTTAGCCTCACTGCAAAGGTAACAGGACGACATCTGTGTGATAATAACCTTAGTCGTGATCACATAAAAGGAAAAACTATTAAAGGCATGTGAATTGTATTTGTTTTATTGGCAACACTATGAATGAATATCTAACCTCTGTTCTCTGATTTGTAAATAACAAATTAAATCTGACTATCAAAATGTTTTCAACAGCTAAAACAGTGCTGTGTCATGATACTTGTTTATGTGAATATTACGTCAAGATTTAATAACAGGGCACTGATCTAGTAGCAAGGATTTAAATTTTGTTCCCCGAGGTCAGATTTTTTAATGTGCGAAGCTGCGGCTATGTGTCTCCTCTTTTATTGTGGTGATAATCTCTCCTGGTGTGTGCTTCATGTTTCTACAGATCCTTGAGGCGTTCTGTAATGACGACAGCCTCTTTGTGCATAACTGCAGTCAGCTCATCTCCCAGAGCGATCGGGTGGTTACCATGCCTCAGTTCGAGTTCAGACAGATTTGTGACACCAAGCTGGAAAGTATCCGGCGGCGAATCAGTAATTACCAGCAGGTATTTTAAACCCTCTTTTAAAAAAAAACGCACACAAAAAAAAACATTATGAACATGTTTTTTTCGGATAAAATATTGATTAACATTTGCTGGTGCTGTGAAGGAAGACCGTTTGCATACCCATTTCACAGGTTAAAGGTAAAGATAGGCAAATTTTTAATAATGCTGACATTTTAATATCATATGCTCACTTGTCTTATCAGCCTGAGCATCTAGAATCAAATCGTCTGTTAGAACAACAATACCCCTAGGGGTACGCAAGCACACTGCAGGGGGCACTCGGCAGTGTTTTTAATTTTTTTATTCTAATTTGAGTAAATTTGAGTTAAAGAAAGGAGAGAAAATGTCTGAGAATTAAATTTTCAAATTACGGAGATGAAATAAAATGATTTTCATTTAATAATCCGTTGTGTCACGTTCTACTTTTGGAGAATTATCAACACGTATGAGTCAGGGGGTACTCGAGGTATGACAAAAAGGCTCAGGGGGGTACACAAGACAAAAAAGGTTGGGAAACACTGTGTTAGAACATGACGTATACTTTATAATGAACATGAATGACGTGTTTCCCTTCTGTACATTCTCTCCTCAGTTTGCTCTGGAGCTGGGGAACAAGGTGTGGCCGTCCTTCAGACAGGCTGGAGTTCGCCCGCACAGTCTAGGCTGCATGGACTTTGTACCCACCAACTGTCACGTAAACCTCATGCAGGTGTCCTACCCAAAGAGCACCACGTCTGCAGGCAGAACTTTCAGCATCCGATTTGGACGCAAGAACTCCATCCTTGGGTTGGACCCTGAGCAAGGTAAACTGAAATGTATGGTATTAAACATGGGATTGTAGCTTATATTATAAGGCTGGGCTAGCTAACTAATAATGATTTTTTTTCCCCTTACATTGATCAATCCCAATTTTCGATTCCTTCTTATTTTTCGTTTTCAAAAACAACAGAAAGTCTCCAAAGTCTGAACTCTGCTCCATACCAAATTATTTAACATCAAAGAATTGAACGTCAATTAAAATGATCCTTTTGAGCATTAGAAACCACTGAATCTCAATTTTGATTGGTCAAATGGTCAATCCTAGTATCATTGGATTCCTTCGTCTTTGCTCTCTTTTACCTCATCTTACTCTATATACTCAAATGATTCTCTCGGACTTGATTTCTTCCAAGGGCGCTCTATTCTACAACAACATTGAAAACCCAAAAATCAACTCCATGAAGTGATATCTACTGTCCACATTAGGGGTGTGCTAAAATATCACAATATTGATATGTCATGATGCTAAATTTGGTGATACAACATAATTATCTGCTACTGTATCAATATATCGGCAAGAGTGTTTTTTGTTTTTGCTTTTTAGAGAAGGGAAACTTGTTTATGCAATACACTTGACATATTTTCTGTTTCAGTGGGTACAAATGGTTATTCCATATTGACTTTGCACAAGGAATTTAACAAATAAAATACTGTTGTTAAAATGTATTTGGTTCTTAAAAATAGTGATATATTGCAGAATATCATGTGCAGTTTATTGATTATTGCTTGTATCGTCACATTGTGATCGTGTCGTATTGTGACCCATGTATCTAGTATCGTATTGAATAGTGAGGGACCCTACGATTCCGAGCCGTTCTCCACATATTCTCATTCAAGTTCAGTTCTACCCAATGAAGTTTGGTTGATTTAAACACATTAGTTTCATACTGCATTATGATCTTGCTTCGCCCTCTTTGCCTTAGCCTGGTAGTAGTTTTGACAGATGACCCTCCCTGACCATCTAAATCCCACTACACAGACAGGAATGTGCACTACTAGTCACAAGCTCTCAACAAGGATCCCTATAGTGAAGTGGTAGGCCATTAAGACCCCATTAGCCCTGGGCCTTTCCCATGTTATTGACATGTAGCTGTGATTCAGTGATGTCAGCAGAGTTGGGGCCTTGAGACAATGTAGGAATGCTTGTCCCATATTTAGGGTCACAGCGGAGGTCAATGTGTTAAAAGGAGACGCTCAAAACACGGGAAGTGCTTATTTTTATATATGTTTTGTTGTGAATTAACGATACAGAACAAAGTAAACAACATTCGACCGCAATACACAACAGTACGGTAATCAAAAATATGAGTCCACACAGAATAACAATACAAGAATATAGAAATGTCAAGACAAATGTACAAATAACAAAGGCAGATTTGTGTGTGAGTGGATTCGCCTTATTCTGCCCTGCCCATGTTTGTCTCTAAATGATCCTAAACTGCTCTTCTTTGTGGTGGCACTTTTGGTTAAACAGGAATCCCATTCATTTCAGAGGAGAATTTGGAAAAAGTTTTGCAGGTAAATATGACAAAGTTGGTTCATTTGTGTAAAATTAAAGGTCCCATGACATGGTACTTCTTGATGCTTTTATATGGCTCCTTAATGGTTCCCGAATACTGTAAATGAATCCTTCTTCAAAATCAACACTCACTGCATGAGATATGACTCTGACAGTCTTCATGAGGCTAGATATGTGCCTAAAATGCTTTATTGTGGGTGTTGCTGCTTCATTGCAAATGAGAAGGACAGAGAGATTGGCTGAGGAGCGGGGGGGGGGCGGGTTTCCCCCGCAGCTCAGCGCAGCTCGGCTCCGCTCTGTCTGCTCTCCCGTGAGAGACAGATGAGAGACTTTGCAATGAAAAAAAGCATATTTACACAGAAAATAAAATTAAACCACTGGTATTTCAGAGGTCCAGAGGGTCGGGTAAGGGACTTGCGAGCCTAGAAACACTCGGACGTGCCTCCAGGCAAATAAAAAAACGCATTTCGCATTGCGTAGCGCATTCACAGTCCAAACTCTATGGGCGGGATATACAGGGACGCTGAGCGGAGACAGAGGGAGGGGCTGGAGCTGCATTTGCCGATCTGACGTCAAAAAGGTGCCTTGTCCGAACTCGCCCGTTTCAACACTGGTTTTGTGTAACGCAGAAAAGGACCGCAAATGCTCAGTTTAGACATTTCGCAACTTTTAGCCATGGGGGGGGGCCTAAACAGGGTAGGGGAGCTCACATTAACGTTCAAAAACCTCAGAAAGTGAAAATTTCATGCCATGGGACCTTTAAAAAAAAAAAAAAAGTGCCCCAACAAGTCAACACTGCACTAATTCTCTGGGATTGGGGCTTTAAAACACTTTATAATCCGTATTGAATTTATTTGCTGTCAAGATTTGCAGGTCCATATAAAATAATACAACCCGAGTGAATCAGAATAAGGTGAAAAGATGTGATGTGGTTGAGGAAGTAAAAAAAAAGAATAATAGAGAGAAGAATGGATAATAACATTTAAAGTAACAGAGATAAAACACGAAAATGCTTTGAATCGAAGTGTGTGTCTACATCAAATTCCTACTTTTGTTTTTCTAATATCAAACGGCATCTTAATGTAGTGCCTCACCTCCCAGTTAAGATAAACACGCGTCTAGACAGCAGACAATTGAAATAACCCATTTTGTTCCCGCATCTGAGAGCTTCATCTTTCACAGAGCAGCAGCTGTCAGGGAGACATCTGCCTCACACTTGTGCTGACAGGAGCTTTTTCGGTAGGGGCTTGGTTTAGTTAGCCAACTTGGAATGATGGTGCTTTCTTCACCCTGATTATTAATTAACCAAATAATTTATATCAAAATCGAGTTGCTACTCTGAAGAATCCTTTGTATTTTTCATTCTGAATGGAAATTTCACTATACAGTACATGATTATTTTATTAGTACATTAGTGAGCAAGTATACATTTTTTTAATTTCTCCACTAGTTAAAAGTCCTATATTACACAAAATTGACCCTTGGGAGTTTTAAGCCATGTTATAATTTTGTTATTTAATCAAAAACATACCTGTTGTGCTTTGTTTTATTCACACATGTTTGAATAACCCTTTATTATTAGTCTGTTTACATTTCCAAAGCACAAAATGCTCTGTTCCACCTTGTGATGTCATGAAGCGGTAGTTTTCAAGTTAACGGTTACCTTTTACCTTTTGTTCAGTAGCAACTGGAAGTGTAACAATTATGATGCTCAAACATTTCAGAATAATCACAATAACTATCTCATGTCTTTTTATGTAATATACTATCCATAGTGTAACTTTTCTGGTGGACGGCCCATCAAACGCTTTTGTCCATGAAGACTTTACTGCTTTGTCTGGAATGTTTCTCTGTATGGCATTACCTTTCTATCTCCATGTAGACCAAACCAGACTTAAGTTACAGGTCAGATCTGTGGAGAGGTGACCCTAATCACAGTCAGAATACCTGTTTTTCTTTGTATTTTTGCGCTATAAAACCACCTGTAATTGGTTGAATGTAATGTAGAGCTGTTTAATGTTATACTGTGGAACATTCCAGGCAGCGCTATGACATATCTACAGAAACAGCAGGTGATGGACACCCAACCAAAAACTTACACACTGAAATGTATACTTTTTGTCCTTTTCTAGCCCAACTGAACCCCATGTCCCACACTCAGCACTGTGTCACCAGTATGGGAGCTCCGTCCTGGACCTGCAGTGGTCTGGAGGGGGAGGAGGGGGAGGAGGAGGGAGAGGTGCTGTTGGACAGAGACGATGGCTGTGGCGTGAACGGCAGAAGAAGCCAAGGAGAGGGCGGGCTGAGTAACCTCCTCAAACACGAAGACACCGAGAGCCAGGACAACTACATTCAGCTGTACAGTCGCTTGGATGTGGCTGTGAGGGAGATGAAGCTCTATGTGGCTCAGATAGATGTGTAAGTGTATGTTACGGTGTACAGCAGTATAGGAAACACTAGGCTACTCCAATTTTTTTTTTTTACATTTAAGGTCTTTTTAATGCAGTCGGGAGAACCTTGGATTTTGTGTGATGGTTTTCCACTGTGATCCTAATGAACACCTGACCTGACACTTAATTGGCCCAATGAAGCACACACTCATCTTGCTTTATTTAACAGGATAGAAAGCACTGTTCTATTGTTAGAAAATTAACATATATAGCATTTGGATAGTAAAAGTCAATTCTGTCAACTGGACAAAATTGTTTTCTTTTTTGAGTGAAGCAGCTTCTTCAAATCGGATCAAATTGCCAGCGCACTCTGCCTTATATCTACCTGACGGAAGGAGCTAACCACACTGAAACCACACTGACACTACACTGACACTAACCCACATACTTGTTTACAGTTTCTATTTGTTAGATAGGTCAGCTGTAAATAAATTTAACAACTTGGATCAGCTGTGAAACGTTTTTTTAACTTTTGTTCAGGTGACAGAATGCAATTTTCCTTTTGCTAAGGATCCTACCTGAACAACTGAGGGATTACGCTGACTGTATTTGGATAAAGAGTTAGAATAAACGTATGCAAAATACAATTATTGTTCAGTTTATCTTAGCGCTTTGTGGCCCATTTGTTGTAGTACTCTGCTGCTATGACAATGCAAATGTAGGAAGGATTCTGGTGTTGCCTGTAGTTTATACCATAATTATATGAGTTAATTATTTTTTCTAATGAATTAATGTATTACTTATCCTTTACATTGCCTTTGGAGATAGTTATAATCCTTTAAACACACTTCAAGGCAGCTTTCTTTTGTCTAAAACTGGATTACAAAAGAACATTCTTCAGGCCAAAATATTTATGAGCTGAGACTAGTACAGCAAAACAACCAGTATTGCCAAAAGATGACACACACACACACACACACACGCACACGCACACGCACACGCACACACACACACACACGCTACATTCAGCTGGTAGTGAATTGCAAAATAAAGAAAAAATTAATAAAGAAAAAAGAGGTTAGCAGTAGCACTAAAGTATACAATTCACTTTATTTATACAGCACATTTCACAAACAAAACAGTTTCCAAAGTGCTGCACAATACAGAAGGTCTGTTACGTCTGCTGCTTGTCTCCATGGAGATGTTATTTCTTTGCCTGGAATGTTCCACAATAGAGCATTAAACATATCTCCATTGCATTTGTTCAATAACAGATGTTTTATAGCTCAAAAATACCTTAAAACACAAATTCTTACTAAGTGTGGGCTTACTTCTCCATAGATCTGACTATTTACCTGTCTCCATTGTGTAATTATCTAGTTTATTTCATAGTGTGGAATAATTAAGGCAAAACCGTAGTATATCTTTGGAGACAACGAGAAAAAGTTGCACAGTGCACATTTAACATTCACTAGTCAAGACAAGTGTCAATAAAACTAGTCAAATCAAATAAGAGCAAAAATACTAATAAATAAAAAGATAAAAAGACACAGAGGATGTAGTAGCAAATAAGTTTACGAGCAGATTATTTTTCACTATAAATGAACAGTTCCTTCTCTTTGTTGTAGCCTGTTATCGTCCATCACTGAGCCAACGCAGCTCCAGGGGGACAGTGGGGACCCTCCAGTATATGAACCCAGTCAGATCCCCTCTATGGCCCCATGTGAAGACGGCTGTGACCAAGACAAGGTGGAGCACGGAGGCATCAAGAGGGTCTGCTTCAAAGTGAACGAAGAAGATCAGGAAGACTCGGGCCACGATACAATGAGCTACAGAGACTCGTACAGGTAAGTTCTCTTCTACACCGCATACACGCCCTGATTATTTGAAGAAATAAGAGTCATTTCATAGCATGTGAAAGTAATTTTTGATTTTAATTTTACTGGTTATTTTGTGGTTATACACAATTGTTTACAGATTCTAGATTATGATTGCGTTACACCCTCAAATGGTGGCAGGCGCCTACATTTCAATATTTATCATGTAGTCTTTTCCACTAATGTTGTGTTTGATGGTTTGTAATCATTTAGAGTCAGGGCTGGACTGGGACAAAAAAACAGCCCTGGCATTTTTGGCTTAGACCGGCCCCTCATAATTAGCGGACCACAATGGACTAATTTATGTAAGTGTTCCCCAAAACAAAGTATTTTACTATTGTTACGTCTTGGCCGAGGGGAAACCAGGGTGCAACATTTAAAGGAAAAATCCCAGCTCCCAAAAACCACCAGCAAACTCACAGTAACTACACATTCAATGGTTTATTTAAAATGCATCTTGCACACAAGGTCAGGAGCACGTTGGTTGGCACCCCAGGCCAAATTCCTGTGGAAACAAAGCGTAAAAAAAAACCTTTTCTCATCGAATCTATACGATTCACGTAGGTCACCTGTTTTGGCTTCAAAACGGCAAATTTCGCCAAAAGGTGAGCGATTTTCATGCCTGTCCATCACCTAAAAGTCCCGGTATTATCCGAACATTACTACCTGCTTACCTGCTGTGTCTGTGCTACACTTCCCTGGTCACCTCGGGTTCCCTGTCCACAGTCTCTAGCTGCTCCTCTCCCTGTCTCTAGAGAATATGTTATTTTAGAACATTTTGCAGTGTTTGTAGCGAAATTTTTTATCTTTTGGCCAGCAATTTCTCCGAACCCGAACGGGGATCAGTGCAGAGAAAGGGGTGGGACCGCTCTCGTAGGCTGCTATATCCTGATTGGTTTAGTCCACTGTCTGTATTGAAGATGGACCAATGGGCCGCCTCCTCTAAATTGTGGGCCGGTTTCTAAGTTAAAAAAAACAAAACAAAAAACAACAGCATCGGCCTTTAGGACTGTCGGCCCACTGGGAAAAGAATAGTGAAAGTTAAGTTATCTTAAGTTTGGCAATAAAACACCATATAAGAAATGTATAAGAGACTTTCAAAGCGTCTCAAAGCACTATAATGTAGCCATGATTCATTCACTCTATACTCTGTGATGGTAAGACGCTATTGTAGCCGCAGCTGCCCTGGGGTAGACTGACACAAACAAGGCAGTCAATCTGACCGATTTGACCACCACTCACCACACTCATACTATGCAAGAGGGGTGAAGTGTCCTGTCTGCGGACACAACGACAAAACTTGGTTCAAGCGGGAATTGAACTCCTAACCTTCGGGTTGGCAGACGAGGATGAAATTAAGAATGGAATTAAAAAGATAAAAACAACATGCTGGATTCTTATTTTACTTCTAAATGGTAGCCTCTGAATACGTTTAAACTCCCTCCTTACCATTTACTCTCAGAAGCCTAAAATCTATTCCAGATGTTGGCATTTACACCACAACTGGGCGTCTAAAAATGACTTCAGAATGCTCTGGTCGGATCTGCTTATGTCATTTGCTTATTGCTAGTTCATTCAGATGTTGCTCCCACTGTCCACTGTGGGCCTTTTTCCATAACCCCACCCTTCACCACCCACTAAGCTCCAGTTATTGGTAGCTCATGTGGTAGGCTGGTGTATAATATAAGCAAAAGTGTGGGGTGTGGCCTCCTCAACAGCCCTATCATTAGAGCGAGGCACGCCGGCTACCTCACATCAATAAAATGTGCTGTGCATAGTTTATAGGAGCATGCCCCAGTGAGGTGTTTACTCTGACTCTGTCACAAAGTAAATAAATAACTATTAAAAGTGGGAGTGCAGGAAAATATGAAGGCAATGAAAAGTTATGGCTTAATCAGGGAGTAGTTTAAGCTGCTTGTTTGGGATGTGCTGCAGTAAAACTCAACAGCTGGAGGTTACTGTCCAGAAAGATGTGTCACTGAGGATCGGAGGGACTGATTGTAAACATATGAAAGAACAAAAACTGAAAGGTAATAATTAAGGAAAGACACTACAGGCAAAAGTCATATTTTTGTTTTTTGGTCAGTTTGGACTAAAAACGTACACAGAATTGTCCACTCTGCACGAAAAGATGCTTTTATATTTACTTTAATCAAACTGTGTCCAGAGTTATATGGGACTTCAGAGGTAGTTTTCTCAAAATATGTTTTTCTTCCATACATAAGGATCACCCCTTAAAGTAGCGCCTACTTACACCAGTCTTGTGTGTAACAAGATTTTAATGACATATTTAGAAGGATTCTTTTGATATCTAACTCCAAGTCTAATATATTTGAGTTTTAACTGTTAAAAATGAGGTGAAAATATCTGGATATCTTAAAATATCCAGTATATTTTTACTATTTAATATAAGGATCACCCCTTAAAGTAGCGCCTACATACATCAGTCTTGTGCGTAACAAGATTTTAATGACATTTTCAGAAGGATTCTTTTGAAACTTAATTCCAAATCTGGTATATTTGAGTTTTAACTGTTTTATTAGGTGAAAATTAGGTGAAATTTGAATTATTTGGCAAATTTTCTAGTTTATACAAATATTAAATAAGATATCCCAAATATCTTAAAATATCCAGTATATTTTTTAGGATTTAATATGTAAACAAAAAGAGGCAAAATTTAAAAATTTAAATTTAAAATTTTGAATGGTCAATTTAGTCTGTTTTCACACATTAAATGACCTATTTTTATATGAAAATATGACATGATGAAAAGCTTGTAATAAATTTTTTTCTGACATTTACCTGAGTAAACAACAGAACAAGTTTACAATCAGTAGCTATCTCTAAAATTTAGATTTTTTTCACATTCACCTGCAGTGTCCCACAAAAATACATTTTATTTAAGGTTTATTTACATCTGCGTACTCACTCCTTGTCCAATTAGTGCCAAAAAACATATATTTAACCAGTTACAAATGACGTTTACATAGAGGCATGTTTTGTATGGCTTACCTCCATAGCAAAGCTGTTACTAAAATATTTGTGACAGTAGCGTTCACACTCTGGCAGGAATCGTGTTTCTATATTTAGACCACCTTTGTGAGTGAGTATTCAGCTGGAACAAACATCCCATGTGTGCAAGGAGAAGCTGTGGGGTATTATATAGGACAGAGCAGGGAAGGGAATTAGGAAGGCAATAAATAAAATGAATCGTGGAAGGAGGATAGAAACAACATGTCTATACTGCAAAAAGCAATATCTACGCTAGTTAAGATTATTTAAAAGTGCATTATGTCCATTTCTGTTGGAGGGTCTGCTGCCTATGGAGATGTTATTACTTTGCCAGGGAATGCTCCATGACTTTAAACTTTACCTCGAGCATTTACTCATTACGGGTGTTTCTATTGCTCAAAAATGGGTGACATTCCGCAGATCTGACCTGTAATGTAGCGTAGTGCTGTAACCTGCTTGTCAACCTCATGATTTGGTTTGATCTATACTGTGGAATAATCTAGACAAAGCAAAAACATTTCCATGACGAGACAAGCAGATGGCAGACGCTCCACTAGAAATGTTACGAAGTGCACTTTTAAATTGAAAACATTTTACTTTATTTGAACAGATTCAACTCGACAAATAAAAATATCAGGGGAATCAATGTATCAATGATTAAGTGTGTCTTTCATAATTCAAGCAACATTAGGTTTTGTTTCTTATTTTAAGTGTAAAGACTAAGTGTAGCAAGATGCATTTTCCTATTTTAAGTACAAAAAGTTTTGTTTCATTGGTAGATAATTACTCAAATCATGATAAAACTTTCTTCAAGTCATCTTAACTTGGCCAGATTTTAGTGTTTGCAGTGTATGAATTTATGGAGCAAAGCCGACACTGGTAGAAGCAGCTTTAGTGATGGTTAGTGTGCCACATGTGCACATTCACACACATGTCAAGATCACAGAATTACCCAGCAGGAGATACCCAACCATTGTTACATTTAGATTTGTCTTTGGGCCCAGTCGCATATTGACAAAAGAGGTAGAAGCTTGTGATGTTTCAGTTTGTGGGCCAATTGTAATGTTAATTTTAAAAATATGATTCAGAACTGCTCCAAGGAAATACAGCAGCTGTGAGATGTGGTATTTTAGTCTCATAAATCCTTCACATTCTCTGGTCGGCAGAATCAAAGCAGACTTATAACTAAATATAGGTTTCCATACACCACGGATTGTGTTACCACTGTAAAACAAACTATTGTGGGATCCGTATTAACTCTATTCAGATCTGTTATAATGTTGTTTTCTCATCACAAACATACCTGGAGTTGTGTTTTGTTTCATTCACACATGTTTAAAGCACAAATATTTAGGCTTAGTTCATCTCTCAAACTGAAAACACTTTGTTCCACCTTGTGTCATATACAGTGGAGGAAATACATATTTGATCTCTTAATTATTTTGTAGGTTTACCCACTGACAAAGACATGAGCAGTCTATAATTTTAATGGTAGGTTTATTTTAACATTGAGAGAATATCAAAAAGAAAATCCAGAAAATAACTTGTATAGAAAACATAACTGATTTGCATTTCATTCAGTGAAAAAAGTATTTGAACCCTCTAGCCAAAAAAGACTTAGTACTTGGTGGCAAAACCCTTGTTTGCAGCACAGAGGTCAAGCGTTTCTTGTAGTTGATGACCAGCTTTGTGCACATATCAGAAAGAATTTTGGTCCACTCTCCTTTGCAGATAATCTCTAAATCATTGACGTTTCGTGCCTGTCCCTTGGCAACTTGGACCTTCAGCTCCCTCCATAGGTTTTTTATAGGGTTAATGTCTGAAGGCTACTCCATGACCTTAACATGTTTCTTCTTGAGCCACTCTTTTGTTGCCTGGATCATTGTCGTGCTGGAAGACCCATCCACGGCCAATTTTCAGTTTCCTGGAGGAGGGAAGGAGGTTGTCACTCAGGATTTTAACGGTACATGGTTCGGTCCATCCTCCCGTTGATGTGGTGTATTTGTTCTGTGCCCTTGGCAGGAAAACACCCCCAAAGCGTAGTTTCCACCTCCATGCTTTACGGTGGAGATGATGTTCTTCAGGTCATAGGCAGCATTTCTCTTCCTCCAAACACGGCGAGTTGAGTTAATGCGAAAGAGCTCAATTTTGGTCTCATCTGACCACAGCACCTTCTCTCAATCACTTTCTAAATCATTCAGGTGTTCACTGGCAAACTTCAAGCAGGTCTGCACATGTGCCTTCTTAAGCAGGGGGACCTTGCAAACACTGCAGGATTTTAATCCATTGCTGCATTAAGTGTTACCAATGGTTTTCTACAATGTTCTTTCTACAAGAAGCGTTTAATTAACATTTGTGTAACTTTCTGTAAATCACAGAGGGTGTTAAGGATTATTTGACAGTATAATTACTAGACAGAGCCTTCCAAATCCTTATGTGGTCAATTATTTAAGCCTTTTTAGATGTCATTTGTTTATATGTACATACCTTTTTTTTTGTTTGTTTGTTTTTCTTCAGTGAGTGCAACAGCAACAGAGACTCAGTCCTGTCCTACACCAGCGTGAGGAGTAACAGCTCGTATCTCGGCAGTGATGAGATGGGATCAGGTAACACTACTTTTGTGATGTTGATGTTTTAATTCTTGTTACCTGGAAAACACATACAAGTAAATAAGACTAACCATCCACAGCTTGATCCAACTAAAGAACATTCACAGTGGTGGAATTTAAAGTAAAAGTAGTAAAGTAGACTTTACTTAAGTCATTTCTAAAGCACTTTTGGGGGCGGCACGGTAGCTGAGTGGCTAGCGCTCTTGCTTCACAGCAAGAAGGTTCCCGGTTCGATCCCCGGGTCACCCAGGCCTTTCTGTGTGTGTTCTGTGTGGAGTTTGCATGCATGGTCTGGGTTCGATCCCCGGGTCGCCCGAGCCTTTCTGTGTGGAGTTTGCATGTTCTCCCTGTGTCTGGGTGGGTTTCCTCCGGGCACTCCGGTTTCCCCCACCAACCCAAAACATGCACCATAGGTACCTCCAGCTTAGGTCCTGACCAAGCCGAAGCAAGAAGATCATGGAGATGGTCCCTGGGCGCCCTAATGTGTGTGCTGCCCACTGCTCCTAATATATGTATATATATATATATATATATATATAGGATGGGTTAAAATGCAGAGAAGAATTTCTCCAGTGTGAGATCAATAAAGTCACTTCTCTCTCTCTCTCTCTCTCTCTCTCTCTCTCTCTCTCTCTCTCTTTATTTTTACTTCACTACATTTGAGAGCAGGTATCTGTACTTTCTACTCTACAACAACAGGACTGAAAAGTAAACGTATTTTCAATTATTTTTTATTGTTTGCTGAAAACTACTGTAATACTTCTATTTAACCGTGTACTGCACCGTATAACTTCTCTGGTGGAGGGTCCACCACCTGCTTGTCTTGGAAATGTTACTGCTTTGCCTGGATTATTTCACAATATTGAAATAAACTTGGTTATTGCAATGGAGACAAGTTAATGGTCAGATCTTTGGAGAAACAAATCCTGCATGAAGCATTTTTGTTGCAGAGACAAGCAAGTAGCGGACCATCCACCTTAGAAATTACATAGATCACCTTTAAGTAGATTTTTTCATGTGATAGATTTGCTTGAGTATTTTTTTGCTCTGGTATGTATACTTTTACTTAAGCAACAAAATGGAGTACTTCTTCCACCACTGACCATTTGTACCAAAGTAGATAATTAAGTAACTGCCCTCAAGACCCTCCATATTTTCTTTTTTCTTGCAGGCGATGAGTTGCCGTGTGACATGAGGATTCCATCGGATAAGCAGGACAAACTACACGGCTGCCTCGAGCACCTCTTTAATCAGGTAACCAAACAGCTTTGTGTATCCCTCTGTAAACTGCCTTATTACATTTGAGCTCTTAATGCGCTGGATTTCACTGAATAAAGTTGGCTTAACCTTCTCTCTTTAATATCACGAGTATAAGACTTAACCTTAAGCTGCTCTAACAAATCACATTCTAGTGGGTAAACTTTTTTGACCATTTGAACACGATTTCGATCAGCTGACATCTGGACCGGGTTAACTCGTTGAGCTTTGTATCCTTGGTTAAGGGATCATGTTTTCTCAAGTCCCTTTATTCTCCCAATTTAACTCCTTTGTAACTGACACATGTAGTTTCCAGTGTTTTGCGTTTAAGTATATCTTTTGATCATCACCGTACTGGTATGTTTTGCCTTCCGACCAAATATAAATGTAAACCAAAGCTCACAAGGGCTGCTAGTCATTACTATTGCAAAACCTGGTTGAAAGAATTGCTCCTTTTGTAACAGAGAACATTGCACTACTTTTCACCATGTTTTGTTAATTTGCTATGCTATTACAAGTTTTGAGAATATATTTCCATTATTGTTGCACTGCACGGTACCTGTAAAAAATGCCATATTCTACTTTCTTTTAGTAAGGAAGTACAGATGATGAAAAATACATGACTGGTAGAAATAAATGAACTGATATAGGGACTGGGCTGATATTATCTCTGGCATTATCTCCAGTACAGATCGATATTTTGCTTCGACCAACCAACTGCTTAAAAATATGTATAAAGGTTTATTTGAAGTTTTTACTATGAAGTGCAAAATGTGACCTCACAGCTCTTTTATACAGTTTTATAGTAAAACAGGTTTGTGGGTGAGTTTGTATTAAATTCAAATCTAAACTGATCCATTTTTGTACACACAGGTTGACTCCATAAACAATTTGTTGAAAGGGTCCATCATGACTAAGGCCTGCGAAGAGACAAAGCATTTTTACTCTGATCACAACCAGCCAGGTATGAGAAACAGGCTACATTCAGACAGCAGCCTGAAGTGACCCAAATCAGATTTTTTTTGCCCCTATTCGACCTGTATCTGAACTTTTAATGACCGTCTGAATGACACAGATCCGATTTTTTTCAAATGTGACCCAGGCCACTTGGATATGTGGTCCTAAAACCGATATATATCCGATCTTTTGACATGCAACTTCAGTCTGAATAGCCATGTCACATTCCCCCGATCTACACGTCATTAACAAGCGAGAGTGGCACAAATAGGCGCTCACAAATGTACACAAACGTTCTTCTCATCATATGAACATTGTGTATGAACTCCGGCGAGGCATAGCAATCCCACCACTCTTGTCTGTGACTCCACACCCACACCTTCCTTTTTACGGACGTTGCTGCCACTGCCCCACAAAACGCCATGGTCAAAAACCTTCTCCTCAATCTCCTCCCTAAAACAAATAAGATGTACTTGCTCTGGCTCCGATATCACAGTAACTTTAAAATCGCCAGGCGCTCAACGCTAGCGTCCATGTTTCGGCTACTTCCATAAACACTGAGCTCGCTCGCTGCGTGTGACGTCGTCGTGTCCTCCAATGTGCATGTGGGACACTTTTGGGGAGTTTAAAGTTCACACTGGAGATCACATACAAATCACATTTAATTGGAAATGTGAACGACGTCGCTAAAAAATCGTATTTCACTAAAAAATTAGAATTGAACATTAAACCCTGCAGTCTGAATGTAGCCTTAAAGGTGAACTGTGTAACTTTTCTGGTGGTGGGTCCGCTCATTCCTTGTCCCCTGGAGATGTTATTACTTTGCTGGAACATGCCACAATATGCTATGGACATGTGGCGCCACCAAGCTAAATTACAGGCCAGTTCGATGGAGAGGTGACCCCAGAGAAAGGTGACAGTATGAATGCAAGGTATTTTTGAGCAATAAAAACAACTTTAATTGAATGAATGCAAGATGGATTTGTTTCATTGCGTAGTGTGGAATATTCCAGACAAAGCAATGACGTCATCAAAGAGACAAGCAGGTGGTGGACCCTTCCTATGAAAGTTACACAGTGCAGTTTTAAGAGAAACTGTCCTCATCACAATGTTAGTATAAAGCTTATGTAACTACTGACACCTCCCTGTGGGATTGTGTGAACAGAGTTTCGACACACAGAAGACTGGACTGTCCGCTGTCGATATATTATCCATAAAAACATTCAAGAGGACCCCTGGAATCTGCCCACGTCCATCAAAACGCTGGTGGATAGCCTGCAGAGATTTGTGGATGGTGAGTGGAACATACACACACAGAGCCTTAGTTCATGTGACGATATACTGTTACGAGTGCGGATTACACGTTGTTTTTCTTTGACTTACAGACGGAAAGAACCAGCTTCTCCTGGCCTTGCTCAAGTGTACAGGTACAGTCATTGCATAACACTCATTTGTAAAGAAGAATCTGTAAGAAAAATACAAAAAGCCAAAAAAAAGTTGTGTAATCAGACTCAAGAAGCAGGAAAAGGTCTCATGGTTTAAGCATTTTAAATACATACATGCTTTGGACCTCCTGTAAATGAGGTCATCCATCATGTGAAAGCACAAACCCAACATCTGCACCTCCGAAGCTTTCCAAAGTAGAATAATATTACAAACAGTTTACAAAACACTTCCACTTGTTGAAGGTCATAAGATACTGACGTAACTATACAAAAAGCATTGGAAATAAAGCATAGTTGTAGGCCTGTTATGAAAACACATTATAAATATCATGTGTTGCTACAGAAAATATTGCAATAAATATTCCTTTTGAATAATGGTTTTCTAATATAGTACTGTATCTATAATAAGTAGGGGTTGGACGATTCCCAAAAGAATAAGACAAGATTCTAGCATTGTTTTTAATAGACAAATTGTTTAGTCTTGCTCATAATTTTGGCCTCACATTTTTTATTTTATTTGCTTTTTTTATACTTTGAAGGGCCCATATTATGCTACGATCATTGTTATAATGTTGTTTGCTCATCACAAACATGCGTGGAATTTTGTTTTGTTTGTTTCACACATGTTCCAACACACAAACCTTAATACAGGAAGTGCTCCACTGTATTTTAAACTGCATACACCTCTACTACAATTATGTGGATGATTTCAGCCCTGGAACTGGCTTTTTCTACAAAACAAAAGATTAAAGGTAGTTATTAATGTAAAAACTACCGCTTCATGACATCACAAGGTGGGAAAGCATTTTGAGCTGTGCTGATGCAGACAGACTAATAATAAAGGGTTACTCAAACATGTGCGAATGAAACAAAACACAATTCCATGTATGTTTTTTGATGAGATAACAGCATTTTAACATGGCTTAAAGTTCACATGAGTCTATTTTGCATAATATTTTACCTTTAATAAGCTATAGAAATATTCTTAAACCCTCATAAATGATTAACTAGTCCATAAACATTGTACATCGCTTCACCGTTACTGTTTTTACTTGTCACTTCTTATTTATGTCACTTTCTTAACTAGAATTATTTGTTCACAGACACATCTCTACAGTTGCGTCGGGATGTGATCTTCTGTCAGGCTGTTACCGGGGCCCTGTGCACTTTAGCAGAGCAACTGTTAGCAGCTCTGAGGTGCAGGTTCAACAACGCCGGGGAGTATCAGGAAGACTGCAAAGAGACCAGCCGCAAGTGGTTAGAGCAGATCTCTGTCATCGGAGTCCTCCTGCACTTCCAGTCCACTCTGGCGCCCCATGTGGTGAGTTGTGAGATGAGCATCTCTACATATTTCTGAAAACCTGAATGTTTATTTTATAACAGTATCTAGGGTCAGATGAACCGAAACATGTGAAACGTGTAGACCTTGTATAAGCTATATAAATTATTTTGTGTATTTATTTTTGAAGTTAATTCATAATGTTGACTTTTGAGACTTTCCCCTCTGGTTGGCTTTTTTCTTTTTTTTGTTATTGCTCTGGAGCAGGTTGCATATTTACACATGTTTGAGTAAGCCTTTATTATTAGTCTGTCTACATCTCCAAAGCTCAGAATGATCTGTTCCACATTGTGATGTCATGTAGTGGTAGTTTTCAAGTTAGCAGCTATTATTTACCTTATATTCAGTAAAGATTGGCAATTCCAGGGCTAAAATAATCCAAGTGATTCTAGTGAAAGTGTAGGGAGTTTAAAAACACACTTCCTGTATTACCACACGACATCACCAGGTGCAACAGAGTGTTGAAATGAAACAAAACGCAACCCCAGGTATGTTTGTGATGAAGAAAGGACATTATAACATAGATTAGTCCTACCATATGTCCTATTAGCATGATGACACAATGATAATAATGAAAGTTTTTATAATAATAGCTTTTTACAATTTGTCTTATTAAAAGAAAACAAAGTTTCTATATAAAAAGACAAAATCAATGTTCTAAATATATAATGGTTTTATATAGCGCTTTTCATCATAGGGTTGAAATAGAACTATTATTTATAGCTGAACAGTGTATCCCTGTTGTTATGTGTTTCTCCTTTGACAGAAAGAGGAGCAGACCATGCTGGAGGACACCAAGGCCGCCCTGTTGGACCTGGACAAAGTGACTGTGTTCTTCAGGCAGATGGAGGACGAGTGTCTAGTTGCAAGTGAGACATTTACAAAGACTGACTTTCTTTCAGAACAGGCTGCTGGTAATTAGCAGCTGGAGGTTTGACTAACTCTGAATTAACTTTGATTATTTGACTCTGAGGGGCCTATTCCAGCCATTTATTGTGCAGATGTTGTTTGCATACCAGTAAAATTAGACTAAATAGTAAGTAAAAGAAGAGAGCAAAAACTGGTATATAGGCCTGTCACAATAACACATTTTAAAGTACTATATATTGCTGAAGTAAATATAGATGATATACGATAATACTAAAATCAAACCATAAAGCAGAATTATTCCTCATAAAGTATTCTAAATGTACAATATTATTTAAAAAAAAAACATGAACTGTAATGCATAAATGGAAGAATGAAACACTTTAGTAATTAGATTGTATTAGTCTTAGTTCAACCTTCTACAGCAAAAAGCATATCATATTGCAGAAAAAAGAAAAAATTACCTAAAATTCCCACTAGTACTCACAATAAATATTGATCCCCTCAAAAAATATTGTTCCATCTGTTATGTACTGAAAGATAAGTCGATAAAGTAATCATCGTGACAGACCTGCTGGTATATTAATGCTAGCAATACTTTTCCATTTCTGTTACATCGTAAATATACTGTATTTTCTCACTTTTGGTGCAGATATTAATCCTGCATATATCCACTTATGTGTAAAAGGCTTACAACTCAAAGAATGAACAAAACCAACCCCATTTTCATTTCCATCAGTGTGCTCTGTATAGGTACTGCTTAATGAAAGCACTCACCCAGCTCTTCTCATTTTTGAGAGAGAGAAGGTTTGCCTAGAAAACCAAGACAGAAGTATAATATATCTGCTCCAACGTTTCTATTCACTTCTACGGCATAAAGAAAGTACGCAAGGTCAAGTGTCCATATAATTATCCCATGTATAAGCCTTACATTAAAACTTTTGCTGAGTTTGCTATGTTAAGCTTTGTGCCATGTTGGTGGTGGCGGGACTCTATTGATTTGCTAATAGCATCTTCAGCAAATTGGAGGCGGCCTGTAGTGCTGGGTAGAGTCAGGCTTTGAGCTAATTCTGCAGGGTTATGACTTGATGGGTTCCTTTGGGAAAAGAGTTTAAGGTCTCTGAGTAAAGGTCATATTTTCTCATTTATGAGTGTGCAATACACTGCCAACAAAACACATTAAGAAGCACTAGTCAGCTCAAAGTATTAATTATTGTTTGATATGAACTTTGTGTCTTTAGATTTGGAGAAATATCAAGTTGCTATGGATTAATTTGTGGTGAGCAATACAGCTCAAGAAGATAGTTCTAGATCTGTTGGATATCCTTAAATGTTTTCAGAACAGTGCCCATGTAATAAAGCAATGTAACATTCACAATTTAATTAACATGTCACAGTAGTCTGTTGTTGTCAAGTTAACCACATCAACTATTGATCCTGTCTGCTCTGAATCTCTGAGCATATTCTCGATTTCACATGTAGAGAGACTCTATAGTATGTTTTATACATGTCCTTTTTTGTATCTGGTTTTCTTAAGTGTACATATTGATGTATTGACTTTGATGATGAACTTGTCCTTTGTGTGTCTGATTGTTGCAGATACCCCAGTGAGTTACCAGGTGGAAGGCAGTCGCCAGGCCCTGAGGGTCACTCTGTATCTCGACAGCTGTCACTTCAATGAGCTGCCCAGCCGACTGAAGAATGGAGGCAGCCTCAAGCTCCACACTGTGCTCTTTACCAGAGGTGAGACTTCATAATAAATGCACTGCTCTGCACAGAGCTGAAGCTTCTGTTCAGTTATTGGACAATCTATAAGGGTTTGCATACTATCGCATGCATAAGGGTTTATTACTGTATTTGCTCTAGTAAGAAGAAAATGTATGCTACAACATTGCCACCTACTGGTGAAATACCTCAGTTGCACTTTGCAAAACAAAAGTTGTATGTGCTTTTGGATCCATAATGTATTATTTTCTCTCTCAGCTCTGGAGCGTCCTGAGGGAGTGTCCCAAGCCGAGTATGTGACGATGGAGGAGTTCCAGCAGCGCACCAATGCCGTCTCTCTGGAGAAGGTCAAAGCCTACTACCGCCGACTCCGGTGGGTTTGAGTCAGAGGGCACTGTTTACTGTTCCATCATTATTGTTCACTTTCTGTAGGAAATATTTTGTTTTTGTTTTGTATATTGGTTGTGAGGCTGTTATATTAAACACTTGAAACACAAAGCTCTTTTATTCCATCAGGGGTTTTTATTTGGAGAAGTCCAACCTGCCCACAGACTCCAACAGCACAGCAATGAAGATTGACCAGGTAAATCTGAACTTGTCTTGTACTTTCTACTTTTTCAGTGCTATTCTGTCCCCGATCTGTGTGTAATGACTTAATATAAATGCAAGCACAGATACTGGGCCGTGAAGTTAGAGACCTCCAGCCAAGCATTTCAAAAGTAAGACCACCTGGTGTGCTGTGATTGGAAACTCGTTTAGCTCCAGATTCCCATAATAGCTCCCACTAACCACCTAGTCTGGAGAATAGAACTCCACTGACTTTAGCTGATATAGACAGCAATTATTTGGGTCATTTTAATTGTAGATTAGTATGAAACACTATTCCTAATGGTAAATAACAGATTAATATGAATAAAAAATATAAAAAGGTAACTTAAGCTCTCTGCTGCCCCCATGAGGTAATATAGACAATATGCACCGTGTGATAGTGTCTGAAGCCACTTTGACTATTTTCAAATACAGTGGTACCTCACCTTACGAATGACCCAACAAAGGAAAATTTCAAGTTACGAAACGCCTTCACGGTAAATTTTGGTCTCTAGATACGAAAGAAAATTCAAGTTACGAAACGCGAAATCTCAAAAATTCAAATAATGCGCGCTCAGCCACACACATTATACGCTTTTCTCAGACTGCATTTAAACTTTTCTCACATTTGTCTCTCGTTTAAACACTCAAACTTTCATAGATTTTCAACAAAATTATTAATAGTGAAGCGTGTGGGGGGAAGGGGGAGGGGGGAGAAGACTGCGCTCTGACACGTGTGTGATAGCGGCATGTGTGACAGCTGACCCGGCACTGCCAGCAGGTCTAGACCTGGACTAAATCAGGATTAAACCTGGACTAGACCTGGACTAGACCTGGACTAGACCTGGACTAGACCTGGACTAGACCTGGACTAGACCTGGTGGATTAAAGCGCTGCACGTGGGTCTATTTCCTGGTTTCGTTTCGAGTCACAGCTGAGGTGAGCCGCTGCTCGCATGCAAGAGCCGCGGTCTAGACCTGTTCTCCAGGGCCCCTCCAGGCCCGCGCCTGGAGGGCCCCAGACATCCAGGGACCCAGGAGGACACTGCCAACCCGCCTTAAGAGCTCCCTAAGCGGGCATGGGTCTGGGGATTGTCCCGGTCACCAGCCTGGAGGTCTTGAAGAGGCCGACCTCACGGTTCTATCCAGGCCGCTCTGTGAGCACCTTACGCGGGCAGGTCTAGAGCAGCGGCTCGCCTCAGCTGTGACTCCAAACGAAACCAGCAAATAGACCCACGCGCGGCGCTTTAATCCACCTGGTCCAGTCCAGGTTTAGACCTTGGTCTAGACCTGCTGGCAGCCCCGCGCCGGGTCATGTGCGCTATCACACACGTGTCAGAGCACAGTCTTCTCCCCCCTCCCCCTTCCCCCCACACTTCACTATTAATAATTTTGTTGAAAATCTATGAAAGTTTGAGTGTTTAAACGAGAGACAAACGTGAGAAAAGGACACAGGACGCAGAACACAATGTTACACTATAAAAAAAGTTACACTATAAAAAAAAAACTTGGATCGGGGCCTTGGAACGAATCAGGCTTTTTCCATTGAAATAGCTACTCAACTTAAGAATTTTTCACGTTACGAAACCACTTCTGGAACGAATTAATTTCGTAAGGTGAGGTACCACTGTACACCCTTTTGTTGCTGGTACTTATGAGTACTTTCTAAGTGAGTGGTTTCAGACACTAGTCTCATTACACTCTAATGTGGTAGCATGTCTTCAGTTAAATTAACCTTGTAGTAATTGTTCAAGATCTGTTTGTTAATACATAACAGGCTCAACTTAATTGAATACAGTCAGTTTCAGTTCTTCAGACTTCATCACAGCAGTCTTCTGCTTGTCAGCTTAGTTTAACACTGTGTAATATTTTTCTGTAGCTGCTGCGCCCCCTGAACACCCTTGATGACCTGTGCCGTCTGATGCAGTCCTATGTGAATGTGCGTCCCAACGCCCAGGGTCACCCGTCAGGTGTCAGCGTTCTGTCTGTGTCCTCAGAGCTGTGTAACCGCCTGGGCGCCTGCCACATCACCATGTGTGGCACTGGCATGCAGAGGTGAGTGGGGCAGCACTATTAAGGTGATGCTACAGTGTTCTGCACCTCTCCACTGAAATAAACCTCTACAGTGGTCCCTCGTTTATCGCCGGGTTTAGGTTCCAGAAGTAACCCATGATACGTGAAATCTGTGAAGTTGGACTTTATATTGGACTTTATATTGGACTTTATATTTTACAATTATTATGCATGTTTTAAGGCTGCAAATGCCTCACCACACACATTATACACTTTAGATTTTCAACAAAATGTATTAATAGTGAAGCGCGCGGGCACGTGCACCTGTAGTCACGCGGTGGTTTAATCATGGTTTATACCTGGTCTAGTCCTGGTTTAGTCCAGGTTTAGTGCGACTCGGACTGCTTCTCATTCAAACACAGTGTGAGCACAGAGGGACGAGCAGGGCGCACCGTGCTCATCCCACAGCACTGCCACGTCTTGGGACGCGCAGGTTCTGAACTGTAGTGGGAACGCATCCGTGCGCTCTCAGGACTTGTTCCGCCGCCTGGACTCCAGGTTCCACCAGTTCGTTCTGCGGAAACACTGCCGCTACTTCCCGCATTGACCACCCGGAGAAGTATATGCGGGAAGTAGCGGCAGTGTTTGAGTGCGATGCGCCCTGCTGCGTCCCACAGAGCACAATGTTGATACACTATAAAAAGAAAAAAAATTTAAATAAAAAAAATAAATAAAAAAATCCGCAAAACAGTGAGGCTGCGAAAAGTGGACCGCGATAGAGCGAGGGACCACTGTATGTCAAATATTACACGGGGGGCATGTGAGATAACATCGGTGTCTGTTGCTCTCTGTCCGGTACCCAGACTCAGTGATGGTACGTTATGTGTACATCCACATATCCTGTGGATCCCTGACAGGGTCAATCACAATTCATGAGCATATGTTGATAAAAAAAAACAAAAAACATTGTCATTGTAGTTGTTCTGACATTTACTGAACTTTAATCTGGGACTATGCCATTATGAAAACTGATAATTTAGTTATATATTGGGAGTGAAGGCTGATAATAACAGTGTGACTCCCACTAATCTTGCTGCTTGTTCTTTTCAGATGTACTCTGAGCGTGACTCTGGAGCAGGCCATGATTTTAGCCAGAAACCACGGTCTTATGCCTCGCTGCATCATGCAGACCATGGACATCATGCGCAAACAGGTATTTCGCACGTCACATTTATTCTTCACTCACACACAGCAGCTAGTGTGGACTATTTCAGCATGTAAACAGTGTCAAGTCAACATTCATGATGTCCTATATTATGCTAAATGGATTATGTTAGAACATAGTTACCTCCTCAAAAACATTGGTACAAACCTTTTATTGTGTTTTGTTTCATTCACACATGTTTCAGTAATCATTTATTATTACTCTGTCTACATCTCCCATGCTATAAATGCTCTGTTCCACCTTGTGATGTCATGAATTGGTAGTTTTTAAGTTAACAGCTACCTTTTACCTTTTTTCAGTAGAGATCGGAAATTCCTTGGCTGAAATCATCCAAATAATTCTTGTGGGGAAAAAACAAAAACACAGAAATAATGCATATTATGCATTATTTCTGTGTTAAACATGTGTGAATGAAACAAAACAAAACTCCAGGTATGTTTGTGATGTTGATCAGAAAATATTAACATCTTGGCCCTATTATTATGTACGGGAATTTGGTGATATTTATCAAAATCTTATCCTGACTTTGATTTATTTAAACTTTCACAAGCTGATAAATTTAAAAAAGAAAAAAAAAGACCAGTCTGAGAGGTTAAATGCTATTATCTGTATGCTTTTCCATATGTACTGTACTTTATCAAGAGCAGTAGTGCTATAATGAAGTTAAACCATATCTGTTCCATATATCAGGGAGCCAGAGTGGAGCTCTCTGCTAAGAACCTCAAGGTAATGGACCAGATGCCTCCCTCAGCTCCAAGGTACTGTATCCGACCACTTCAGCCCCACACCATTTAGTTCCTTATTACTTTACCATTTGTTTATCAAATCTTCTCTGTGTCCACAGGCTCTTCAAGCTATGTTTACCACCATCTGATGGAGAACTTTAAGGATTCAGAAGAAAGAGACTGAAACAAGAATTCAGCTTTTTTATCAAGAGACACTGCCAACTCCCACGTGCACAGGGACCTTTCCAGTATGAAACCACTAGATACTTGGGTTAATATCATGCAAGCATTTTGATCATTATTACCTCCACTGGATTTAACTACACAAAGAAGATACATGTGCCAGTGTTAATCAGAAAATGTGTGTTGAATTCTAGCTGGATTAACTTCAACTACCTGTGCACTAATCCTGAATCCAGATCTTCACTTCGCCTTGGACTGCAAAGTTTAAAAAGGGTCTCATTTCTCTTAGATGGACTTGGTGTTCATCAGGGCACCATATTAGGACCTTCTGATTACTTGAATGCCCTTGTATTCATGTATGTGTTGTAATGTAATAGATTTAGAAAGAGGACAGAATGTAGGGAAGGAAAGAGGGGAGGGAGACTGAGTGATAGATGGTAGAGGGCTGGGGGGCGGCCTGTTGCATGTGCTGACTGTGCAATTACTGTAGGTTTGTGTCAGTACTGTATTACTGCACTATATATGAAGGATAGTTATTTATTATATTGGGAAGGAGCCTGTTGCCTCTCACGTATACTATTTCAGGTATCTAAAGGATATAAAGCATTCCAGCCGACGTATTGAACAGTATTTAAAGGACCAATGGCATGCTGCCTGTCTATTTCTAATTATTTATGTCTTATTTTTCGGATGTGGAGGTGTTACATTCATCAGGGGAGTCTGTGTACTTTCTGGATCAACTTTTGTTTTAAAAAAACAATCAAGATTCTGATAAAGGAGGTTTTCCCCACTTACCAGTTAGAAACAGGAATTTAAGAAAATACAAAATTGGATATTTTCCTATTTTATAAAATACATTTTAATAAGCTTAAGTGACCATGGGGCACTCCCAAGGTCTTTGAAGTAATCATTAACATTTCACATTTTCAAGATCAATGAAATTTCATTTTTTTTCATAGTACATTGCCACAGTTGCATCTGTGATGCAAGTCTTTTTTTATTTTACTTTTAATTAAACTAGCATTCAATCTATGTTATGTTATTTCAAAATACAGTACCATTATTCAGAAGTTTGATAGACTTAAAAGGACTGAAGCTAATCAAAATAAGAGCAATGGCAGATTAACTAAGCATGTTGTATAATGTAATTTATTGGCCTAGTGACAAAGTAACCATTAAATTATTAATATATTAGTTTAACTAGCTGAAGGATTTCCTTCTAGTGACTGGCATTTTTAAAATTGTCTTTTATTTCATATTACCAGGAATGATGATGTATGCTTATAGCTACATTCCAGTTGCATGTTGGAAGAATTTGATGAAATCTAGCTATGAATATTTAATCACCTGGTCTCCCATGAAACTGTCCATTTACTCAAAGTCTTAATGAGTACAAGGATGGATCTGTGTTAGAAAAAAGTACTGTAATACATAGGATGTTGTAAAGAAAGGGACAGTATTTCATTTTACTGAATATTTTAATTTCTTGTAAATATAAGTGCAAAACTGTCTTACAATGCTATAACTTAAACTGGATTATTTTTATGCAGATTATATTGAGTATATTAAACTGTTTTTGTATTGTGACTGAGCAACTGTTTTCTCAAATGAACATAACTTAACTTACAAATGTTCAGTTTTGGACTTCAGTTAACATGCTGCATCCATTAAATACTCAGTCCTTTTTAATTTATTTCTCAGCTCGTAGTTCTCAAACTGGTGCACAAAAGTATGGCCAGTCACCTCATCTCCCCTCAAAAGCTCTTAATATGAGAGGTCCTGGGCTGGGCTAATGACTGCAGCATGCACCAACAGTCTCTGATTATGTTTGTATTGACATGATTCTAATGTTGGATTATTGTAAATACTTTATTTGCAATTTTATTTTGCCTGAAAATAACTGTACAAAGAAACTTTGTTGAATCTTTCTAAAATGATCATTGTAAATGCATCTTAACAATAGAGTAATAAAATGTTCACATGACCAGTATTTTGTTATGCGAGTCTGCGGCTCTACAGCAGGAGTTCTGTCCACTTATGTTTTACATTAAAGATGTCCCCATGGAATCAAGGAAGGTCTGAACATAGCCCTTCAGTGGCAGCATACGTATAATCCAGTCTTTCATATAAAATCAGAGGCAGAATTATTTTATATTTTATTTTCATCTAACATATTTGTGGTCCTTTCAGTTTTAATACAGCATAAACGGTGATACGTTTAGCAGCTTGTTCCAGTGTGTAGAAAGCATCACATCTGAATATTGTATGAGTTTAGAGCGGTCTCTCAGAGCAGCTCCCTGAGCTTCAGCAAACTTGGGTTAAGCCTGAGGCTTCTCTTCATGAGGAAACTATGTACTCTGTGTGTTACTGTCTGGCTGAATATGAAGTCCATTATGACCAGTGGAATCTTAGTCCTGTGAATTTCAACACAAAATAACAAAGCATGTGCTGATAAGTCCAAACATTTTTTTTTTTATTGTTGTTTTGTTTCCATAAGTAGCACTGGTGTTCAAGCATTTTTACAGCTTTTGTTCCAATTAGCAGTTTTTTCTCCTCAAACCTTTCATTTATTGGTGCCCAGCTTGCTCTATGTTGCTCTCTGTAGCTCCGCCCCTGGCATCAGCACATTCCCCGGGCTCTGTTGCAGTCCACACCAGTTGGAGCAGAGCAGGCGTCTGAGCGGATGAACTCAGTGAAAATCCCGGAGCTGCCCTCCCTCCTGCTGTGCGTAAAGTGTCCTGAAGAAGGAGCCGGGCGGGAGGCAGCGTGCGCGGTGCAGATACTTTCACTCGGGGACCTGCTCTGACACACACCCAGCCCACAGCCCTGCTCCAGCGGCTGGTGGTGATGCATCCCCGCGGCGAAGGCACGGACTTTAACCCCGCTGCAGCATGGTGAAGAAGGCTCTCAACGGCGGGGTGTACCCAGCCCCGGCCGGAGAGAAGAAGCAGGTTGGTTTTGTGGGTCTGGACCCCTCGGCTCCAGAGTCCAGTCGGGACGGGGCGCTGCTCATTGCGGCTACAGACAGCACCAAACGGACCAGTATCCTCAGCAGACCACGGGCTAGTATCTCCGGTGGAAGACCCCGGCCATCCAAAAAGAATGCCAGCTATCGCAAACTCCAGAATTTCCTTTATAACGCACTGGAGAGACCGCGGGGCTGGGCGTTCATCTACCACGCTTATGTGTAAGTTTTACTCCAGTGTGTTTTATGATTGTCAGCTGTCTGGTTTTATGAATGGATGTTTGAGATCTCATTTTGGTGGTGTATAAGGTCACGTTGTATGGCGCTGTAGGGGTTAAGTTGTCATGCTGCCAGACTGCTGTATCTGATGGAGGCTGGGATAGGTGCACCCCGCCCGCAGAACACTACTCCAGTCCGCACAGCCACCTCATCTGCTCCCACCAACTCATGACACAGCTGTCTATGCGGGGGGATGATGGCACGGGAACTTGAGAGAAGAGAGGAGCTCTTTAAAGTAGAGATGCCTAAAATGTTGGAGAGGTGTAGGCCTATTTAACATCATAGGAGGAAGATTCAAGATTCAAGATTCAAGATTGTTTATTTGTCATATGCAGAATCAACACAAGGTCAACAATGCAATGAAATGCTTAGGATCAGTAGAACCGTTGACTCGCTAAGATAGTCAAGAAGTACTAATAACATGCAATAATAGTACATGGTAAAAAAAAGTGTTGCAAAGTGCAGGGGAAGAAGTAAACAATATAATAAACAATATAATAAACAATATAATAAAATATGTAATAAAATGTAATAAAATAAAAAACAAGGTACAATGTACAAGGTGCAGGTAGGATTAAATCAAGATCAAATAAGGTGTAAGTATTTCACAGATTGCACATAATATGGTGTGGTGTAGGTGTTGCATGTGGATTTCGTATTGCACATTGTATGATATAAATATTGCACATAGGTTATTGCACTGATTATTGCACATGTAACAGTAATTTACAGTGAGGTAGTGACAGACATGATATATTCATACAGAGCAGCAGCAGTAAACATAATTATGCATAATGAAAGGTAGTTTAGTGCAGTATTATTGAGAGTTCAGTATTATTTAGAGTATTACCCAGAGTTCAGTAGTCTGACAGCTTGGGGGTAATAGCTGTCTTTGAGTCTTTTTGTGCGTGCTGGCAGGCTCCAATATGGGAAGAATATGTCTTTATATTTCCTATTACCTTTGTCCCACTCTATGCCATTTATAACCCAGATAAACATTATGGACTCAAACTGAAACTAAAATGTCTAAAAAGAAAATAAAACAGACCATCATACCCCAAATAGTTATCAGCGTTGTTGCATATACTTCATAGCTATTAGAAATGGAATGAATGAATGCAAAAATCAAAGTCAAGTTAAAGTCAAAGTCAACTTTATTGTCAATTCTGCCATATGTGCTCGACATGCAGTGAATCAAAATTCCTTTTGTCCCCGGCCAAGCAGTGCAAAAAAGACATTGTGCAAAATACAATATAAAGACAATACAAAAACTATCTAAGACAAAATCTAGAAGCAGTGCAAAGAATAAATAAAAATCCATTTACAGATGTCCAAAAATGTGCAGTGTGCATCAAAATGTGCAATGGAAGATGCAGCAGTGAAATGTGCAGTAAAATGTGCAATAGAATGTGCATTGAAAATAATAAAGTAAATTTATTTTTTATTTTTTATTTTTTTTAAAATATATGAACATACTAGTATGAAATGGAGCCGATGCCTTTAATCCCTAGTGTGGGTGTTTTTTCCCCCTTAAAACAGAGGTCAAACGTTTTTCCACAGAGCTCAACATAGAAACATTTGAAGAAGAGTACCAGTGCTCAATACAGTGAGTCATTCAGGTGTATTTTACAAGGCTTTGACTGTAGCCTACCTTTAACATTCATTTTATCTGCAATTTCTATGATGATTTGGGTTAATTCCACCCCCCATCCATAAAGTCCTATCATTCTTTCACACTGTATGTGGCTAGTTTTTCTTGTTAAATTGGAATTGTATCGTGAATCATTGTGACTACCCTCTTATTGGTTACACCTTACAGTTTTGCCTTTCTCTATAGGCCAAATTTTGTAAAGAATGGTAATAGAGTAGAGATAGACCGATATATCAAGCCGACTTTTTAGCTTTATTTTACACTTTAGTGCAAATAGATAACTGCTGAAAAGTGACTAGACAGCTGTTATGGGTTTGCGGTGAAAAAAGGACTGTGGGTAAAAATAAAAATACTTAATTTACAAAACTTCTATGGGCACAATCATATTAATACCATCACTGACACAGCAGAGCCCATGCGCAGTAGAATAGAGTGAATGGTTTCAGCACCGGACAGCTCCTCCAGTCATTACTGCAGTTCAGCTGAGTCCGCACACATGCGCCAAGCAGATGGAATTAAAGCACTCCACTCTGCTTGCTAATATACTCATTTTTCATTCTGAGAGATAGGTGTTTTGGGGAATCACTTCATCTCTTTAAGATATCAAGAATTAAGCAAGTACTATGAGGGTTTGGCTTCAGATGGGAAAAGAAAGCAGATATCAAAACAAGTGGAGCATAAAAAGGCAAGACAAGGCATATACAGCACAATTCATACACAATTCAAATAAAGACATTAAAGGTACATTGTGTAACTTTTCTGATGGAAGGATCCGTCAAATGCTTTTCTCCATGGAGATGTCATTGCTTTGTCTGGATTGTTTCACAGTATGGTATTAAACCTGTCTTCACGGAGACCAAACCAGGCCAAGTTGTAGGTCAGATCTGTGGAGAATGTTTGTTTTTCTAAGTATTTTTGAGCTATAAAACTACCTGTAATTGAATCAATGTAGGGCAGAGCTGTTTAATGTCTAATGTCATACTGTGGAACATTCCAGGCAGAACAATGACATCTATAGAAACAACTTCTCCTGTGTGAGATCAATAAAAGTCAATCTCCTAATCCTTAACCACTGTAAGATGCTTTGTGCTAGAATTTTGTATAAAAAGCACTTTATAAATATTGTTTGATTGATTGATTGATTGATTGATTGATTGATCTCCAGGTGATGGACCCTCCACCAGAAGTTCTGCAATGCACCTTTAAAATCACAATACAAACAAATCAAAAGATAAATAATCATCATAAAATTAGCATTTAAAGAGAAGTATAGGCCTATCTCACATGTTCAGAAACATATTCCAGGCAGCTACGTAAAAACTCATAGTAAATAGCGTACAACTGTGTGAATAATACTCAAGGACATTCAGAGTATTACATAACTCCACTGGGATACAGTAAGTGCTCTAAGCAGTTGATGTATCTGTGTTTATGATAATTTAGACTACTCAGAAAGAAGTATAACACAAAAATAACACAAACATTCAAGTAGTTGGTTTAAAAAAGCTGCAGTTGTGTTGTCACTTCACATGCTTTTGGAGGTGCTTCATTGAATGTGCTCCATTCTGCAAATCTATTAGATGAAACATAAATGACTTATTGATAGGGCTGGGCAATATGGTGATAAAAATCGAATTGTGATCTCATCCCTGAGACAATCTACTATTTTGGTAAATGTACAACCCAGCTTTGCTAGGGTCAGGAAAGTAATAAAAACCAAGATGAAAAAATGGTAAAATGGCAACAATGATCTAAAATATGTACACAAATGTATAAACAAAATAACCAAAACCAAAACCAAAATAGCATATTTAAAAGATAATGACTTTTGGTGTCTCAGAAAACACACATAGGCCTACCAGAAACAGCCAAGAAAACAATCCACCAATCGACCAAAAGATCTCACACAGTCAGAGTTTCATGAAGGCGACAGGTAAACTTAAGATACACAATTTAACAAAAATATGGCAAAAGTCAAAAGAGCTGAAGGCTAGGGGCTGTAACAGCAAATTACTCATTTTCTTAGCTCAAACAAAGACACTTTTTACCGCCCACATCTCCTATTGGTCAGGTTGATTAAGGCCCTGAGTGAGTGACAGGCCGATTCATCCAACTGCAAAAAAGTGTGAATTTTCAGAAGCAGAAGGCTGTAGTTACCTATTCAAGGCTTTATAAATCTGCCAATTGCACATGAATCGAAATCGTGATCTGACTTCTATATCTATGTTTTTGCTTCGAGCTATGTAATGGTCTCTACTAGATAGCACTTTCATAAACTTTGTGACGGTAAGTGTTCATGTTATCTGTGGGGATTCAAACTTGGACTCATTGCAATGCTTCAAAATCACTATTAAAACTCACCAATTTAATCTGGCATTCCCCCATGATTTCTGTTGTCTTCTACTGTTTCCCTTCTGTTTGTAAAGCATTTTTGAATGTCCAAAAATCACTATATAAGTCGTATGTATTGTTATTATTATGAATTGTTAAAAGACATGAATGTTGCACCTCAGAACCATACATAGTTGCTGGACTAAACAGGAACTCAAATGATGGATAGACTTGTGTTCCGTTGCAAATTTCCATTGCAAATTTTCCTCTTGGACAAGTTTGTGTGTGCTTGGTCTGGACGCTAAATAATGCAATTGATCAGTGTTTCTCAGAGTGTGATATGTGTAACACTGGCGGTAGACAGGGCCCTCTGCAGTTTTATTTAGAGACAAAATATGCATTTGTTTTCCTTTGGGTTATTCATTATTTAGAATTACTTTATTCAAGGTTTAGTCTCATTTTAGACCTGGTTTAGTCTTAATTTTGGGCCTGATAAAGTTCAGGTTTAATTCCACCAGGTAGCCAGAAATGATCATAGGTGGTATTTGGTGTGAAAAGAACCAGTAGTAAAAACATTTCTTAAAGATCCCATGACATGGTACTTCTTGATGCTTTTATATGGCTCCTTAATGGTTCGCTAATACTGTAAATGAATCTTTCTTCAAAAATCAACACTCAGTGCATGAGAAACAGATAAGCTGAGAAAGAGTAATTTTTCTCACTCAGAACACTCTATTCTGGGCGTTGTTGCTTGAATGCAAATGAGGAGAAAAAAGCTGGCCAATAGTAGAAGGTGGGGGCGTGGCCAAACGCTCCGCTGTCTGCTCTCTGATCCATTTCCTTGTTTTTGCACGGGGGGAGAGAGTTGAAGAGTTCCATTGAAAAATAAACACATTTCCACATAAAATAAAATCAAACCACTGCTGTTCAAAGGTCCAGAGGCTCAGATAAAGGACTTCCGAGCCTAGAAACACTCGGACGTGCCTCCAGGCAAATAAAAAAACGCATTTCGCATTGCGTAGCGCATTCACAGTCCAAACTCTATGGGCGGGATATACAGGGACGCTGAGCGGAGACAGAGGGAGGGGCTGGAGCTGCATTTGCCGATCTGACGTCAATAAGGTGCCTTGTCCGAACTCGCCCGTTTGAACACTGGTTTTGTGTAACGCAGAAAAGGACCGCAAATGCTCAGTTTAGACATTTCGCAACTTTTAGCCATGGGGAGGGGCCTAAACAGGGTAGGGGAGCTCACATTAATGTTCAAAAACCTCAGAAAGTGAAAATTTCATGCCATGGGACCTTTAAAGGGCCTGTATTGCGCTGTTTTCTGATCTGATCTGTTATAATGTTGATTCCTCATCACAAACACACCTGGAGTTGTGTCTTGTTTCATTCACACTTATTTAACACATAAATCCTGCGTGTTTAGGCTGAGTTCTTCTCTCAAACAGACAACACTTTGTTATGCCTTGTGATGTCATGTGGCAATACAGGAAGTGCTCCACTGTTTTTTTAAACTCCATACACCTTCACTAGAATCACTGGATGATTTCAGGCTTGGAATCTGCCTGCTTTAGGTAAAATGTAGATGTTAACTTGAAAACCACCACTACATGACATCACAAGTTTGAATAGTGCATTTTGAGCTTTGTAAACAGACCAATAATAAAGGGTGACTGAAACATATGTGAATAAAAACACAAACTCCAAGTATGTTTTTGATGAGGTAACAACATTATAACATAGCTTAAAGCTCAGCAGAGTCAATTTTGAGTAATATGAGACCTTTAAGGTGTTTTTGCGTTAATGTAATTTGAAGATACCTAGATTACTTCCTCTCCATTCATCCTCCATCTGTGCTCTAGTATGCTGCAGAAATGGCTTGAGCATTAAGGATTCCACAGCACAGCACAGCACTTCCACCCCCACCTCCTGAGACAGGACGTCCTAAAGAGCACTGTTAACGTGAAAACACTCTTTCCCCGAATCCCCTCCAGACATGGCCAAAAACATTTGAATTATTCACTCAAAACATCCTCCAAAGTTGGATAGGTTGCTATAATTCTGTTAGGTTGCTCCTACTGAACTACAACATTTAAGTAATTTAAAGATGCACAATGTAACTTTTTAGTTGGGGTCTATCACCTGCTTGTTTCTACAGAGATGTCATTGCTCTGCCTGGAATGTTCAATAGTATGACATTAAACAGTTCTACCTTACATTTATTCAATTACAGGTGGTTTTATAGCTCAAATATACCTAGAAAAACAGGCATTCTGACTGTGAGTGGGGTCGCATCGCCACAGTTTTGATCTGGTTTCGTCTCCATGAAGATAGAAAGGTAAGATACTGTGGTGTCTTGGGTCTATCTGTTGGTTTCAGAGAGATTAAAACCTTTGGGCCTTGACATTGCAAATAACAATTCATTACAATGTATTTTAGTAGCAAAAAGTGCTCAAAATTACACTCAAGGCAACAAACTAAAATCCACTAATATTTTTTTGTAATTCATGAGAATCTCTTCATTTATCCTGGCTGATCCTTTTTGGTCCACACACCTTTCGGTGCAGAGAAGAAAGCTTATATTTACAGACAACAACATTCTATTAACAATCTGAATAAGACAGCAAGGGTAAATACAGTAGACATGCTTCTATACATTTATTTAGCCAAAAAACTATCAAAGACAAAATTATCAAAGAATGTGACTTGGGTTATTGCAAATATGAAACATCAATCTGGCTTTTCCAGGATAGTTTGCTACAAATAAACTTTCCAAGCTCTATAAAGCAAATTTGTGTTGCTGCACTGTGCATTGGAAATTGGAATTGGTTTTCAAAAGTAGCTCTGCCTGCAGTGTTTCCCATAGATTCTGTAAGATTATGGTGGGAACAGATTTTAATAGTTTAATTTTATACCATTTGTGGAGTAAACATTATGTTTATTGACTACATTTAATCTTGAAGTAGTCATTTTTGTATAGTTACTTTTAATGTTTATAAGGCACTGGAAAACAAATAGTAATTTTCAGTTGTTTTTATAATATTGGGGAGAATGTGAGACTATGGGGGGCCACCATAGGCTCTTGCCATGGTGGCCCCCATGGCAAATGGATGGATCCATCCATCCATTTTCTTCCGCTTATCCGGGGCCGGGTCGCGGGGGCAACAGTCTAAGCAGGGACGCCCAGACCTCCTACACCCCAGACACTTCCTCCAGCTCCTCCGGGGGGACCCCAAGGCGTTCCCAGGCCAGCCGGGACACATAGTCCCTCCAGCGCGTCCTGGGTCTTCCCCGGGGCCTCCTTCCGGTGGGACATGCCCAGAGCACCTCCCGAGGGAGGCGTCCAGGAGGCATCCGAAACAGATGCCCGAGCCACCTCAGCTGGCTCCTCTCGACGTGGAGAAGCAGCGGCTCTACTCCGAGCTCCTCCCGTGTGACTGAGCTCCTCACCCTATCTCTAAGGGTGCGCCCAGCCACTCTACGGAGGAAACTCATTTCGGCCGCTTGTATCCGCGATCTCGTCCTTTCGGTCATTACCCAGAGCTCATGACCATAGGTGAGGGTAGGAACGTAGATTGACCGGTAAATTGAGAGCTTCACCTTTCGGCTCAGCTCCCTCTTCACCACAACGGTCCAGTACAGCGACCGCATCACTGCCGACCCTGCACCGATCCGTCTGTCAATCTCACGCTCCATCCTCCTCTCACTCGTGAACAAGACCCCGAGATACTTGAACTCCTCCACTTGAGGCAAGGACTCCCCACCCACCCGGAGAGGGCAAGCTACCTTTTTTCGGTCGAGAACCATGGCCTCGGATTTGGAGGAGCTGATCCTCATCCTAGCCGCTTCACACGCGGCTGCAAACCGCCCCAGTGCACATTGGAGGTCCTGGTTCGATGAAGCCATCAGGACAACATCATCTGCAAACAGCAGAGATGAGATCCTGTGGTTCCCAAACTGGCTCCTGACTGCGCCTAGAAATTCTGTCCATAAATATAATGAACAGAACCGGTGACAAAGTGCAGCCCTGGAGGAGTCCAACATGCACCGGAAACGGGTCCGACTTACTACCGGCAATGCGAACACAGCTCCTGCTCTGTTCATACAGGGACCGAACAGTCCTTAGCAAAGGGCCCCGAACCCCGTACTCCCAGATCACTCTCCACAGGACCCCATGAGGGACACGGTCGAATGCTTTCTCCAGATCCACAAAGCACATGTGGACTGGTTGGGCAAACTCCCATGCACCATCGAGCACCCGATGGAGAGTATAGAGCTGGTCCAGTGTTCCCCGGCCGGGATGAAAACCACACTGCTCCTCCTGAATCCGAGGTTCGACTATCGGTCGAATTCTCCTCTCCAGCACCCTGGAATAGACCTTAGCGGGAAGGCTGAGGAGTGTGATTCCCCGATAATTGGAACACACCCTCCGGTCCCCCTTCTTAAACAGAGGGACCACCACCTCGGTCTGCCAGTCCAGAGGTACTGTCCTCGACCGCCACGTGATGTTGCAGAGACGTGTCAGCCAAGACAGCCCTACAACATCCAGGGACTTGAGATACTCAGGACAGATCTCATCCACCCCCGGGGCCTTGCCACCGAGGAGCTTTCCAACCACCTCAGTGACTTCAGCCAGGGTGATGAACGAGTCCGCCTCCGAGTCCCCAGCCTCTGCTTCCTCCTTGGTGAAGCACTGCTTCCCTCTCCTGAGGCGCCAAACGGTTTGCCAGAATTTCTTTGAGGCCGTCCGATAGTCCTCCTCCATGGCCTCTCCAAACTCCTCCCAAACCCGAGTTTTTGCCTCTGCGACCACCCAGGCTGCAGCACGCTTGGCCCGCCGGTACCCGTCAGCTGCCTCAGGAGTCCCATGAGCCAACAAGGCCCGATAGGACTCCTTCTTTAGCCTGATGGCATCCCTTACTTCCGGTGTCTACCACCGGGTTCGGGGATTGCCACCGCGACAGGCACCACAGACCTTACGACCACAGCTACGGGCGGCCGCATCGACAATAGAGGCCGAGAACAGAGCCCATTTGGACTCTATGTCCCCAGCCTCCCCCGGAATCCGGGAGAAGCTCTCCCGGAGGTGTGAGTTGAAGGTGCCCCTGGCAGAGGGCTCTGCCAGATGTTCCCAACAGACCTTCATGATATGCTTGGGCCTGCCAGGTCTCTCCGGCTTCCTCCCCCGCCAGCGGACCCAACTCACAACCAGGTGGTGATTGGTTGACAGCTCTGCCCCTCTCTTCACCCGAGTGTCCAAGACACGTGGCCGGAGGTCAGGTGACACAACAACAAAGTCCATCATCGACCTCCGTCCTAGGGTGTCCTGGTGCCACGTGCACTGATGGACACCCTTGTGCTCGAACATGGTGTTTGTTATAGACAAACTGCGCATAGCACAGAAGTCCAATAACAGAACACCGCTCGGGTTCAGATCAGGGAGGCCGTTCCTCCCAATCACCCCTCTCCAGGTGTCACTGTCGTTGCCCACGTGGGCGTTGAAGTCCCCCAGTAGATCGACGGAGTCCCTGGTCGGTGCACTATCCAGTACCCCTCCCAGGCACTCCAAGAAGGCCGGGTACTCTGCACTGCTGTTCGGCCCATAGGCCGACACAACAGTGAGAGACCTGTCCCCGACCCGAAATCGCAGAGACGCGACCCTCTCGTTCACCGGGGTGAACTCCAACACTCGGCGGCTGAGCTGTGGGACAATGAGCAGGCCCACACCAGCCCGCCGCCGTTCCCCGCGGGCAACGCCAGAGAAATGGAGGGTCCAGCCCCCCTCAAGGAGTTGGGTTCCAGAGCCCAAGCTGTGCCTGGAGGTGAGGCCGACTATATCTAGTCGGTAACGCTCAACCTCCCGCACAAGCTCAGGCTCCTTCCCCCCCAGCGAGGTGGCATTCCATGTCCCCAGAGCTATCCTCCATGTCCGGAGATCCGGATCCCAGATCTCTCTGCACCCGGCCCTTATGGATCCTCCTGCGGGTGGTGGGTCCACAGACGCTCGCTGGCGAGCACTCACCCCAGGTCTGGCTCCAGGGTGGGGCCCCGGTGACGCCAGTCCGGGCGATGTATCTGACCTTGTTTTAAAACTCAACATAAGGGCTTGCATTAATGGGAAACACTTGTCTGATTAATACAAGTGTCATAGTCATAGTCATAGTTTGCTTTATTGTCGAAAACAATCATGTACATGTACATAGAGTGAATTCGAAATTTCGTTTCCCCACTAACCAGGCAGGACAGTGATAGAGTGGGCTAGGGGAGGGGCCGCTGCGCATGCGCACGCCGCCGACTGGGAGATGCAGAGTAGAAAAGATGCAATACAATCAGTGACAATTTTACAACATGTAATGACAGATAAACAATTGGAGATATAACATACAGTGATCTTTTTCTTTGGCAACATAAGGAAGGGGTGTGGGGGGATCAGATTGGAAATCAATGAAATTGATTGAACCGAGAGCAGAGATCAGACCTTTCTAAAAAGACAGGGACTTAATCATGTCAGTGTCAGTGTGAATAGTCCAAATAGTGTGTGCCACTGTTTATGTAGAGTTCATGATAACAAGCCACATCTGTGGCCTTGGAGTGTTCTTGCAGGGAGGCGAAGTCAAAACACAGATAACTGTTGGAGACAGATTTTCACAGGGAGACATAATTTGCCAAGGGATTAATTTAGCATGATGAAATACATTTTTAGAGACCCAGGTGAACAATTTAGATTGAGCTTGGGTTTTGCCAGACCCCCATCTTCATATCGCCATGAAGATTCATGAGAGATCTCATTAGCTCCTCTTGGCGCACAGACTGCGCTGCGTTGGCTTTACACAGTTCTGTAACCATGCCCGTGATGATATCCAAACGTCGGTTGAAATCCTTCCAAAAGGTCCTCAACCTGTCCCACTTTCTGATGTAATCCTTTCACGAGATCTCCCACAGCTTCACAGTGGCTCGAAATTGCGGCAGACAGCTTGGGGGCTGCTGCCAGCTTACAAATTTTGTGATAGATCATGGACAATCCCAGGCCAATTAACAGATGTCCAGCTATCAGAAATCCGATTACGTAAATATCCTCCACATCCTCCACGTACATTGGTGCCAAACATACGACTTGCCACGCATGATACGAGTCCCTCGCATATCCAGCAGAAAAAGTACCATCCGGACACGCCGCTTCTCCCGGAGCGGCACTCCGCCGTGAAAAAAGAGTATCAATCGTGTTGAGGGTCCAGCTGATCACATCCATATTTTAGGAATTTGGAAAATCTGCTCCAAAAAGCGAGAAAATGACAAAAAAACAAGAGAGGCACGCAGACAACGGAGCAATAGATAAGGAGGAAAGAGAAAACACGTCCGCTCTCAGAACAGTCAGAACAGAGTGTGAAGGTGAGTTATATTATCTGTAGATCCTTAAGATAACAAAGAGGCAGGAAACAACAACACAACACAATGACTTATTGATTGATGCTACTTAGATTTGTGAATTTGCTGTATTATACAGATAGCTGCACATTTTTTTTATTTCAGTTTTCTAATTCATGAGAATCCCTCCATTTTTCCTGGCTGATCCTTTTTGGTCCACACACCTTTTGGTTTAAAGCAGAAATCGTATATGTACAGACAACAACATTCTATTAACAATTTTGAATAAGACAGCAAGCGTAAAAACGGTAGGTATGATGCTACACATGTATTCAACCAAAAAATATATTGTTTCAATCACAGATCAATATTATAGATATGTGAACTACAACATTTAAGTAATTTAAAGATGTGTGAAGAAACCCTCAGTCGTCCAGGTAGAATCCATGGTAAAAGGATAATTTAAAGATGCACAATGTAACTTTTTAGTTGGGGTCTATTACCTGCTTGTTTCTACAGAGATGTCATTGCTCTGCCTGGAATGTTCCATAATATGACATCTCTAGAAGAAGAAGTGACTCACACAGGAGAAATTCTTCTCTGCATTTAACCCATCCTGTTGTTAGGAGCAGTGGGCAGCACATTACTGCGCCCGGGGACCATCTCCATGATCTTCTTGCTTCGGTTTGGTCAGGACCTAAGCTGGAGGATTTTACCTATGGTGCATGTTTTGGTCTACCTTACATTTATTCAATTACAGGTGGTTTTATAGCTCAAATATACCTAAGAAAACAAGCATTCTGACTGTGAGTGGGAGTGGGAGCACTGCTGTGATTTGCTAAAAGTTCCTCCTTGGTTGCCACGGGTGCCGTTTCAGATCAATATTATCTGGCTTTTCCAGGATAGTTTGCTTTTCAAACAACTAACCTTGGCAACTTTTGTGGTGCTTTGTGTGCTTTTGAGTCATTTCTGCCAAGCTCAGTAAAGCAAATTTGTGATGCTGCCATGTGCATTGGAAATTGTAATTGGTTTTCAAAAGTATCTCTGTCTGATTTGATAATAAGGATAAAGGTGAATGCTGCTAACACTGGGAGCTGGTCCCTAATGGAGTTATATTATCTGCACATACTTAAGTTAGCAAAGAGGCCGGAAATAACAACACAACACAAGCAATAGCATCCGCATGAATCTTAGTGATCGATGCTAGTTAGATCTGTGCATTTGGTGTATTGTAGAGATAGCTGGACTGCATGTCACCTAAGGATAACGTGTGTACTGTGGAAAAAGGGGAGGCTGTAAATGGCGCTCAATCCCCAGGCCCCACCATGTATTATCAGAGGTGCAGATATTGCATAGTCAACAGTACTTGAGGTTACTGCAGTAGTACAAATATATAAGAAACACAGGGGGAAACACATAAGAAACACAGGGGGAAATAAGTCACCCTGGGTCTCTGTAAGTGTTTGGGTTGAGTTTTATTTTCTCCTCCATTTCTCTATATATCATTCATTGTCAAACACTCCTCATCGGTAGATCTCTTTGTGTCTCCCAGCTGATTTATAAAACGATCAGGCCTCCTCCTCCACCACTCTTATCTCAACTCTGAAAACAGCAGGTGAAAATATATAAAGATAGTACCCCTGACAATTTATGTATTTACTTACAAAATATGGCAACTGTAAAAAGAGCTTTCAAAATGAGGGACTTGTGTAGAATAGCTTGAATGTCACTGTTATCTTAATCCTTTTTTGGCAGCGTTTTCCCTGACTTTTTTCCAAGTTACAAATAGGGGACATTTTAGTCGTGACATTTACAGAAAGATTTGAAAGCTCTGCGGTCTCCATGTTCAGCAGTTCATATTCATATTGCATTTAAATTAGATTGAAGTTGTTGTTTTTGAGTAATTAGATAATGATGATGGGAGGAGATCCCTGGGGAAGACCCAGGACACACTGGAGGGAATATGCCTCTCGGGTGGCCTGGGAACGCCTTGGAGCAAGTGTCCAGGGTGAAGGAAGTCTGGGAGTCCTTGCTTAGACTGTTGTCCCCGTGACCCGGCCCGGATAAACAGATGAAAATGGATGGATGGATAATCAAGTAATACTGACAAAAAGTCCCCTTTATATTTTTGGTTTGTTTGTTTTAGAACAAACAAACCAAAAATTAGTCCATCATCACAAATGTAAAAAATCTGCATGTATGTGTCTAGGTTGAGGTTCAAGTATTGGACAAATGTAAGAGGAAGCAACAGTAAAAATACAATACAAATACAAATTCAGAAATGTCACTTATCCAATAGTTTGGCAGATTACATGGCAATTTTCTTTCATATTTGAGGCTGCCTTTTCTTATATCGTCTGTTTTTGTTGCATCCTTCATATTGTCTCAAATTGAAATTGGGTTTTTTATTCCGAAATAAATTGTGTTTTTCTTTTAAGGTTAAAAAGCACCTTGTCACTGCAACTTTTTTATCCATTTTAGATTATGGAGACTTGCTGTATATGAACGCTCAATGTCTGAGTAAGATTGTGTATCCTGCTGCTTTGAGGTTTGTTACTAACTGTAGGGCCTTGACCCACCACTGTGAACTGTACTCTCGAGTGGGATGGCCTTCTTTGTCCACTAGGAGGTTGACTCATTCGTACACCTTTATCTACAAGGCCATGCTTGGACTACTTCCCTCCTACATATGTAACTTAATCACACAGAGAAGTGTTGATTCTTATGGTTTGCGTTCAAATGATCAGTTGTTGCTCTCTGTTCCGTTTGTTCGCACAGAGTTGGGAAAAAGGGTTTTTGTCTTCTCTGCCCCCTCGACATGGAACAATCTGCAAAAGGACTGGAAATTAACAGAATTTATCTCGTTGAATGACTTTAAATCCAGACTGAGAGCTCTTGTGACAGCCTCCATAAATTGTACCTGTTTTAACTAATTTATATGTAATTTTAACTAATTTATATGTCATTTTAATTGTGTTTTAATTGTCTTTTTGCTGCCTCTAGGTCAGGGCTGGTTAAATAAAGGCTTAAATAAAAAAAAAAGGTCAATTCTTGAAATTAGGGATGTGCTAAGATCTTAAATTATCAATACATACATTTTGTGATTTAGTGACAGTATTGATCTTGTGGGCTGCTATCGATATATTGCTGAGAGCATTTGTTGTTGCTTGTATGGAAAGGGAAACTTGTCCTCTGATCCAAAGGTTGGCAGTTTGAATCCGACTGTCGACATAAACATGACTGGCTGAGTGGTCAGATTCATTGACCCATTGGCTGGAGGTGTGATTCCATCTCCCACAGATGAATGCTGTCGTTGTGTGTTTGGGCAAGACAGTTGATGCATGTATCACAAAAATCATGATAGTATAACCAGTAGTCGAATTGTAAAATGAAACCAGGGGGGATGGTGAAATTTTTCACCAACGGGGGGGGGGGAGGGGGCATTAAGCTAAGCCCTCCTTCATCACTGACATCGCTGTGGTGTTTCAGGGCAGGGCAGAATTAGAAGGTACTTTGTTAAAATGGAAATGCTTTTATAACAAAAAGTCCATATAATCATTCAATAATTCAATAATACACAGGATATATGTTATCACACACGTACACACACACACACACACACACACACACCTTAGTCCTGGTTTAGTCTTGGTTTAGTCCTGGTTTAGTCCCAGTTTAGTCCTGGCTTAGTCCTGGTTTAGACCTGGTTTAGACCTGGTTTAGTCCTGTTTTAGTCCTGGCTTAGTCTTGGTTTGGACCTGGTTTAGTTTTGGTTTAGTCCCGGTTTAATCCTGGTTTAGTCCTGGTTTAGTCCTGGTTTAGACCTGGTTTAGTCTTGGTTTAGTCCTGGTTTAAACCTGGTTTAGTCTTGGTTTAGTCCTGGTTTAGTGCCGAAATAGATGCAGAAATAATCTGATAATATGACTCACCCATAAGAATGCGGTCAGATCCATTCTAACAGTTTGCCGTGTTGTCTTTAATAATCCGGAGCTCCGGAGAAAAGGACATAATCCCGAACGTATCCCGTGTCCCGAGGCAAGAGTTCCTTCTTACGTAGCATTAACGTAGCAAGTTAAGGAATCTTCTTCTCTTAGAAATGCCGCGTAAATATCAGGCAAACAGGCGCAAACACAACAGCGGCAATCGTCATGTATCGGTGCGTAATTATGCTGCAACATGATTGGAAGCTGGAGCGCACTGGCCATTTTGACTTAAAAAGGGTGAAATTCGCCAAAAGTTTAGGGATTTTCATGCCTGATTGATAAAATGCTATAAGGGATGGAAGAAGGGATGCCCGTTTTAGAAGAGGGATGATTTTGACTATTTTTTCCCACAGACGCTGGAATGGAATGGCTGTAATACATGTAGAGATGCTGATTTCAGAAAAAAATGCAGTGGTCTCTTGTTTTTTTCCAGAGCTGTATAAACTATAATATAAATATAAACTATAAGCTTTTACTTTACTTTACCCTGTCTGTGGCCTTAACTGTCTGCTCTCTCCTATATCACTGCTGTTTGGTTCTCTCTTTTGTAATGTGTGTGATGCTCCGAAGTGGAACAAGAGCTGTTGAATGTCTGTGTGTACTCTGTCCCTGCAGGAGGATCTTTCTGCAAATCCTCATATAATATAACTGTAATGCAATACTTTTGTTTGTGTTGTAGAATATAAGCCTGTATTTGGTGACACTAGCGATCACAGATAATCATTACAGGGCGTCTGAAAGTTCTTTGTGGTTTGAATGTGGTGGTTGCTCTTTTAAGACTTTTGATTTTTCTTTTCTTAGCTTCTAAGATATGTATTATATTGACTCTGTAGGCTCCAATGCAGAAATATTAGTCTGCCTTTATTCATAGTGCTTCTTACACCATCACACAGCCCAAGAAATGTCATTCTGTCTGGATCGTCCATTGATTTTGATGTTTTCATGAGCACCTACAGTAAATACACAGACATTACCACATGCTCCAGTAATCAAAATAAGGACCACTTAACTTAAAGAGGGAGTATTATGCAAAATCAAACAAGAGGAGGCTTTAGATGTCATCCATGTATGTTTCAGTAATTTAGCGATCTCTCCTGTGCCCTGTTTGAACCCTTCTTATGGTTAGCTGTATAATTCTGACAATGACTTCATAAATATACAAAAACATGATTTCAACATTTACTACTGTTGCACATTTATTTTTATCTTTATTTTTCAATGCACATTCTATTGCACATTTTGATGCACACTGCACATTTTTGGACATCTGTAAATAGATATTTATTCTTTGCACTGCTCTTAGATTTTTGTCCTTTGATTTGTTTTAGTTTTTGTATTGTTTTGTATTGTATTTTGTACACTGTCTTTTTTGCACTGCTTGGCCAGGGAGAAACAGAATTTTGATTCACTGTATGTCGAACACGTATGGCAGAATTGACAATAAAGTTGACTTTGACTTTTTGACTTTGATACAAAATTGTACACAACTTGACAAGCTTGGTGCAATGTGCTGTACTTTCATTAGTGGGATGCATGCTGACTGTGTTATGATCTGGAGGATGAGCGAGCAAAGGAAGGAGGACTCAGAGCGAAAAATGAAAGTGAATACAGCATTTTCAAAACAATAAAAGGCACAGTGATCTATATTATGTGTTAGCAGTTAATACCCCATCGAAGTACAATACCTCCTCTTTAAACTACTATTCCAGTTAGTGTAAGCCCTCATTCCTCTGAGGATGGTCCCTTGTTCTCTAGCCTCGTTTCAGGTTGCACCCAAATGTGTATAATTTATGACTTGGAATCAGTCTTGAAAGTAAATAAATCCAGGGCAAATAAACAAAGAAAAATCACTTCTTTCTTAGGGCAGGACTAATCTAGCTCCCTTTGCTTTAGGACAGTACAAATTGTAACTCGTCAGACCAGTACCACAGTTGGCAAGTCTGCTCCTTTACAGTGACTTTGGGCTTCTGTTCTGTTTGTATAGTCGTGTGCAAATTTTGTGAGTCATGAATTGTGTTTTTTGGGCTTGGTTCCGAGTGGCACTTTCACATCATAAATCATAATTTTTTTTCAGTTATTTTTCACCTTTCTAGACTGTAGTAATGACCATACACAATCTGTAGAAAGGACTGAAATACAAGCAGCTGTTAATGTTTATGTTTTAAAGCTGTTGTTGATGTTAAATATGCTAATAAAATATATCCACAGCTCATTAGCACTCAGCTGTGACACACATTTAACTTGTTATTGAATCTGAGGCATCTTTTTGTAGAGCTTGGAATAGTGTTGTCACCAAACAAACATTTCTACCTATAACTATACTCAATACTGATTTAGATACTCAAATGATCAAACTGCTTTTTAGACAATTTTATATCAAATAATATGAAAATAATGTGTATTGTACTGTGTGATCTTATATTAGCTCGATAAAACTTAAGACAATGTTCAGGAAAGGTCAAATGTTATCCAGTTATGTGATTATTTTTATTGATACTTGCTTAAATCAGTATATAATTTCGATACTTTTGATTTTTATTAAGTAATTTTAGATGAATATTGTGATTTAAAATGTCCATATTATAAAATGTATGTCTAAATCTCACTTAATATCCACCTTTTCTTCAAACAAATATCTAGTTTAAGCATTGATTAGTATTTGATTTTCACTACTTCTGACAAGCCTAATTCAATATAGATAACTATAAAGCAAACACAAGCACAGTAGGTCAGCCATATTATATCCTACGATTCAGTGTAATCTTCATGTGATTCACCATGAAAACACGTCCTAAAAGTAGCTCACAGCCTTGGATCTCGTGAAGAGAAGTGACAGACTCCTGTCAGCGCTGTCTCCATGCTGAGTCTGACATCTGTTCACTGCACTGATCAGAGAAAAGCAGAGAAAATTATTTATCGGCAAAACCAAATGAGAATGAATGTCCCAATGAAGTCTCTCAAAGTGATTCTTTGCAGATTGAGGGCACGCTCTACTTCTCTTGCATTGTGCTGAGCTAAGATCCACTGGAAGAGGGCAGGACAGGAGCACACAAGCCAGCAGCTGACAAATGCTGAGGGGATCGAACAGGGTGTTTTGGGAGGGCCTGGTTTGGCTGGGAGTTAGGTCACAGAGTCAGGTGATGTGTGTGGATATTATACTAGCCCAACATGCAGAAATATGGAGTTGTGTCCCAGAGGTGAGGGTTGGTCTGAGGACAAGAATGCACTGCAGTTGTTTAAACCGTACAGAAAAACTAAAAAGATATAGTACGATGAATGGAAAGTCACCTGCATTATTTCATGGCAATAGAAAGATAAAACGATTCCCTGTGGATAAAGAATTGCTTTAGGTCAAACTATGAAATATAATAGCTACAGGAACAACAGTTCTTCCAGTCCAAATCTTCCAGTCAGGTTTGTGGAGGTGCAAGCCTGCTCAGTGTATATGTTTTTCTATGTGTGTCAGTGCAATAAAGACATCCATAAAGAAAAGGGAATTTTATGTTGACAAATTTTTATTGTTCACATCATCAGTCTTGTGACTGAATCTGGACTAAACCACTAAATAGCCACTTTCAGGCTGTCAGGCCAAAGCTGAGCCAACGGAGCTAATTGCTTTCACACATCCGGGGCCAGGTGCTAACAGGGGTAGGGGTTTTCTGGCCCGAGCAAAACGATGGGCCAAGAGGGGCCAGAGGCGGTGTCAAGGGCGGGGCGGAGGTCGGGGCGGGGCCAACATTTGGAAGCAAAATAAAGCAAGGTTGGCAGAGTATTACGTGTACCTTCATTACAGTCACAAAAAAAAGTAAGAAGATAGATCGCCAGTTCTGGTCAGCTGAAGATGTCCATGCTTGCACGTTGCCTCCATAACAGCTTCTTTCTTTCTTCATCGAACTCCTCATCTTGTCTCCCTTGGAACATGATCATGAGCACATGCAGATGTTCCATAGTGTTCATTACGAGTGTTGTAGTGTTTGTAGTCAGAGGTATCGGCATTAGTTATTGGTCATATACAAATCGTCTTCTGTTATCGTGCCACTGAATCGCCCGCCTGTTTCAAAATGGGCTGTATCAGTGATGTTTTTGCAAATGGGGGTGTAACACGGAGAGGCTGGTAGCCCAACAGTGTGAACACAACCAGTCTCAGGGCATGGGGTTAGTGGGCCGGGGCTATTAGCACCGAGGTGGCCCCCTAGTGGCCCGGCCCGACAGTCTGAAAGCGGCTAATCATGACTAGAACAGGACCAAACTGGGTCTACATCAGGACTAAACCAGGCTCAAACCAGATGTGTGAACTTTAAGTTGCTCCCAAAAACAAATAATTTTGTATAAAATGAATTGATGGATTAAAGGTCCTATATTAGGGATGTCAACAATTAATCGATTAACGATTAATTGTCGATTAAGACGTTGGTCGAACAAAATGCATTAATTGTAATTAATCGCTAATCGCGGACACCGCACCCGCGTGGTCACGAAACAAGGCAACCGCGCACCGCGCTGTGCCAAGCTCGACTCACAGCCGACCGCAGGCGCCAACGGCACTGCTCAGCAGCCCCGGTGTAAGCGCGAGGCAAGATCGAACCGCGGCGCCCGGAATGTGTGCCGCTGCTGGTCTCGCGCGGCTGCCCCGAGCCCCGCGTGGCTGGTTTGTGGCTTGGGCCCCGAGCCACAAACCAGCCGCACGAAACCAGCAGCGGCACGTGGTGGTTTAATCCTGGTCTAATCCAGGTCCAGACCCGGTCCAGTCCCGGTCCAGTCCAGGTCCAGACCCGGTCCAGACCTGGTCTAGTTCTGGTCTAGATCTGGTCTAGTCCACGTTTAGTCCTGGTCTAGTCTCTTAGCCAATCAGGACAGAACACAATGTTACACTATATAAAAAAATGATCCTATTGAAACACTAAAATTCAGGTGAAAACGCTGCTTATCAGTTAATCGTTAATCGATCGATAAGGTCAATCAACTATCAATTAATGAATTAATCGATAATTTGCATCCCTATCCTATATTATGCAAAATTATCTCCTGTTAACTTTAAGCCATGTTAGAATGTTGTTACCTTGTCAAAAACATACCTCGTGTTTTGTTTCATTCACACACATTCTGCATTACCCTTACAAGACAGTCCTTAAGGACAAGAAACAAGACAACAGAGAATCAGAACCCAGGAAAAAGGGTGTAACTATTCCTTACCTGGCCGGCGTTTCTGAACAACTACAGAGGATTTTCAGACAACATGAAATCCCAGTCTATTTCAAACCCACAAACACTTTAAGACAGAAACTGGTCCACCCAAAGGACAAAACACTGAGCCACAAACAAAGCAATGTGGTCTACTCCATTCAGTGTAGTGAAGACTGCAGTGAGCGCTACATTGGAGAAACAAAACAGCCACTTCACAAGAGGATGTACCAACACAGACGGGAGAACCAGAGTGGACCTTCATCTACCGTACATCTCCACCTAAAAGCCACGGGCTGGGCTACACCTTTGAGGACAGTGAGGTACAGATCTTGGCCAGAGAAAAGAACTGGTTTGAGAGGGGAGTTAAAGAGGCTATTTTTGTCAAGAAAGAAAACCTTTCCTTGAACAGAAATGGAGGTCTCAAACATAATTTGTCTCCCATCTATAACTCTATCCTCAAACCTAAATCAAAACAAAGAAAACAACAGGGTTAGCCAGGTCAGGTCCAGAGGTGTGAAAACACCCATTATGGCCACGAATGGCTCTGCTAACAAGACCCCCCCCCCCCCACTGCATATTGAATAGGCTTACCTAACTGGAAACTGTAAACAAATAGGTGTGATAGTCTCATTGTAATTTCATTGTAGTTAGCTCCTCCCTGCAGCTAGTTATAAGCAGTGTCCACCAGCCTCTGACCAGAACAGAAGAAGCAGCTTGGATGAGCTGCGAAACGTATTTGACCAAATAAACTTTTGTCCAGTTGACAAATTAAATTTCTCCTTTTGCCAATGTCAACTTACAATGGGGCCGATGGAGCTTTAAATAATCAGTGAATACAATCTCTATTCTGTGATGCTGATATGAGTATTTCATGTTTACAATTTCCTCTATTAGTGGCTGACCATTAATTCCTGTGGTATGCCATTAGAGGATTGTTGTGCAACTAAGGCTGAAGATCTTTTGTGCAGCTTGCATTAACTCAAACCAAGAGATCCAATGATAACTCTAGAACATTACATCTGGAGACAAAAGGCTTGCTTTAGTTCTGGGGGGCTGGGGGTCACTCACTTCCTAGAAAAATGTTATTGAATTACTGTTGTAGTTAAGCCCATGCTAATTGGGTTAAAGAGACTTGTGGCCAGTTCATAGGTTTCAGCTTCCTGTTATATGCAACATTTTGACATTAACAACATATTTTCATATATTTTGCTTTAAAGGGCCCATATTATGTTATTTTCCTATTTATGTTATAATGTATATAATATATAAAAACATACAAATCCAGCATATTTAGGCTGAGTTCAGAAAACATTCTTTCATGTCATGTGGTAATACAGGAAGTGCTTCACTGTGTTTGTAAACTCCATACACCTTCACTAAAATCATTTAGTTAGTTTCAGCCCTGAAATTCCCAGTCTCTACTGAACAAAAGCTAAAAGGTAGCAGAAAACTACCATTACATGACATCACAAGGTGGAACAGAGCACTTTGAGCTTTGGAGATGTAGACAGACTAATAATAAAGAGTTACTCAAACGTGTGAATGAAATAAAAGACAACTCTGGGTATGTTTATAAGGAGGTAACAACATTATAACATGGCTTAAGGCTCACAAGAGTCAATTTTGCGTAACATAGGACCTTTAAATTGTTCATCACTGTGGCAATGGTCCTAATTTCTCATCAATCTGAAACCCACGAATACCAGTGTTTTTCATGAAACACTTTAAAAACACACAACAAAAATGGTATTTACTGGACGAGCTCCGTTATTTGCTCAGTCTGTGACTAGATAGGATAAGCTGTATAAACGCTGTATATCTACTTCAGTGTGGCATCCCTGAACAAAAAAGTGGTCAAAAAGTACAAACATAAAAAACAGTATTTATTGTATATATTGAAAATAACTTATAAGTCAAATTCAATAAATAATTAAAAATTACACTATTTTCCACTATCTCTTGTATATACAGTAGTAGTACAGTATATGACTTATTTCTTTGTTATTCTATTTTATTTACTCGTGCATATACATTTATATAATTATGCCTTATTTGACACCTCTTGCTATTTTTGCTACTTATTTTATTATTATTAGGGGCAAAGCACCGTAGGTGCTAGGCACCCTATAGTGTTTGTACTGCGTTGCCTAGCGACGTTGCCTAGCGACGTTGCCTAGCAACCCTTTGATCTTTCCTTTGATGTGTCTGGTCTCCTGATTCTTATTATTATTTTATATTCTTTTCTCCATGGGAGTCTATGGCAACCCCAAGAACCGTCTGGTAAAAAGTTGTGAAATTTTGCATGCATATTCCAGCCAGTCTCCTTATTACCCACAGCGATTTATAGGCCCCCAGCCCCAACCGTCTAGTGCCACCAGCAGGTCAAAGTTGCAGGAATTTTCAGGAATTGCCTAGCAATGCACCTAGCAACCGATCTGTCTTTGATGTGTCTTTGATCTGTTAAACCTTGTTAGACCCTGTTAAACCCTGTCAGACTCTGTTAGACCCTGTCAGACCCTGTCAGACCCTGTCAGACCCTGTTAAACCCTGTTAGACCCTGTTAAACCCTGTTTCTGAGTCTGACAGGGTCTACCTACCCTGTTAGACCCTGTCAGACTCTGTTAGACCCTGTCAGACTCTGTTAGACCCTGTCAGACCGTGTTAGACCCTGTTAAACCCTGTCAGACTCTGTCTATCTAAACCCCAGCACCTGCAACAAGGTTATTATAGTTTATGAAAACTGTCAGACTCTGTTAGACCCTGTCAGACCCTGTTAGACCCTGTCAGATTCTGTTAGACCCTGTCAGACTCTGTTAGACCCTGTCAGACCTTGTTAGACCCTGTCAGACTCTGTTAGACTTGTCAGACCCTGTCAGACCCTGTTAAACCTCCTTAGACCCTGTTAAACCCTGTTTCTGAGTCTGACAGGGTCTAACTACCCTGTCAGACCCTGTCAGACTCTGTTAGACCCTGTCAGACCCTGTTAAACCCTGTTTCTGAGTCTGACAGGGTCTAACTACCCTGTCAGACCCTGTCAGACTCTGTTAGACCCTGTCAGACCCTGCATGCGGCCTACATGCTGAGGCCTACATGCACCTTCGGTGCTTGGCCCCACATTGCTGCTTGCAGCTATATTTACCATTACTTTTTCTTTTTGTTATTATAATATATTGTAATGTGTGAGCTGCTGTGTCAAAGTAATTTCCCTTGTGGATCAATAAAGTTTGTCTAAGTCTGAATTCGTCATCTCATGTGATTCCGCTCCACCAATATAAAGCTACGGACATTTATTCTTCCAGGGACCAGTTGAGGGGGAGTGGGACCATTAATCTGTCCATTTGAGGAGCGCTCTTGTGGGGGGCAGAAAAGCCCTGCGTTTGCCTCTGAGCTGCAGATAAAGAAGCATCGATCTTTTCTACTCAGCACAACAACCAGGCCAGACTCACTCATCACGCTATATTTAGACCACAACCGACTGACCTGCACAAGGGGGAAGAATTCACTGAGAGGGGCAAGGAGAGTAAGGACCCTGTGCCAGTACTGCAGCCCAGAGTGATGACTTACTGCACGATCTCCCCATGTGCTCCAGAGCTCTCTAGTATCAAGTCCTGGTCTGGTTTGATTAATGTGGCTGTGCATTTCCATATTAAGCTATTTTCTGATGTATGTTAGATATGTTTTTTATCATGTTTTCCTCATCGAAAACATCTCTTCTTTTCTCAAACAGAAAACACCATGGAAGGGCTCCACTATGACATTTCCAATCTCTACTAAACAAAATGTCAAAAGTAGCTGTTAACTTGCAAACTACTGCTTCATGACATCACAAGATGAACAGAGCATTTCAAGCTGTGGAGATGCACAGACTGTTAATAAAGGATTACTCAAATATGTGTAAATGAAACAAAACACAACTCCAGATGTTTTTGATGAGGTAACATTAAAACATGGCTTAAAGCGAAAACCATTTTGCGTAATATACTGTAGACCTTTAATTGGTAAATCAAATTCCCTTAAAGGTAGACTATATAACTTTTGATCTGCAACCAGCTTGTTTCAATGGGTATGACATTTCTTTGACTTGAATGTTTCACAGTATGGCATCAAACTGAAATACAAGAACAGAAAATGCTTTTGTTCAACTGTGTTCAGCATCTAAGCAATCAGTTACTTGTGTGATTTGGAATAAATACATACTAAATGGGTGCCCTCCCATATTCCAAGCTGTAGAATAATTGCACACATTGGCCTTACTGTACTCTGTGTGAGTTCATGAGATGTGAGAGCCAAGTGGAGGTGCTGTCAGGGTGAGTTTGTGACTGTTTAAAGGATAGGTCCTCTCCTCAGCGGCTGGCTCATTAGTACCTGTTTATGAGTCTGCCAATGTCCTGCCATTTGGATCAGCTGCGCTCTAAAACATGCACATCGAGTCTGTGTAAAGTTCTGTAAAACATAGACTTAGTCCATCCATCCATTTTCTTCGCTTATCTGGGGCTGGGTCACGGGGGCAACAGTCTAAGCAGAGATTCTCAGACTTCCTTCACCCTGGACACTTCCTCGAGCTCCTCCGGGGGGACCCCAAGGTGTTCCCAGGCTAGCCGGGAGACATAGTCCCTCCAGCGTGTCCTGGGCCTTCCCCGGGGCCTCCTCCCGGTGGGACCTGCCCGAGCCACCTCAGCTGGCTCCTCTCAACGTGGGGGAGCAGTGGCTCTACTCCGAGCTCCTCCCGTGTGACTGAGCTCCTCACCCTATCTCTAAGGGTGCGCCCAGCCACTCTGCAGAGGAAACTCATTTCAGCCGCTTGAATTTGCGATCTTGTCCTTTCGGTCATTACCCAGAGCTCATGACCATAGATGAGGGTAGGAACGTAGATTGACCGGTAAATTGAGAGCTTTGCCTTTTGGCTCAGCTCCCTCTTCACCACAACGGTCCGGTACAGCGACCGCATCACTGCCGACGCTGCACCGATCCGCCTGTCAATCTCACGCTCCATCCTCCTCTCACTCGTGAACAAGACCCCGAGATACTTGAACTCTTCCACTTGAGGCAAAGACACCCACCCGGAGAGGGCAAGCCACCTTTTTCGGGTCGAGAACCATGGCCTTGGATTTAGAGGAGCTGATCCTCATCCCAGTCGCTCATCCCAGCTTTCCTGGAGGTGTGAGTTGAAGGTCCCCCTGACAGAGGGCTCTGCCAGATGTTCCCAACAGACCTTCACCATAAGCTTGGGCCTGCCAGGTCTTTCCAGCTTCCTCCCCTGCCAGCGGACCCAACTCACAACCAGGTGGTGACAGGTTGACAGCTCTGCTTCTCTCTTCACCCGAGTGTCCAAGACACATGGCTGGATGTCAAGTGAGACGACAACAAAGTCGATCATCGACCTCCGGCCTAGGGTGTCCTGGTGCCATGTGCACTGGTGGACACCCTTCAGATCTCGTTCAGATCAAGGCCGTTCCTCCCAATCACCCCTCTCCAGGTGTCACTGTCGTTGCCCATGTGGGCGTTGAAGTCCCCCAGTAGAACAACGGAGTCGGTTCACTGTCCAGTACCCCACACAGAGACTCCAAGAAGGCCGGGTACTCTGCACTGCTGTTCGGCCCGTAGCCCAACACAACAGTGAGAGGCCTATCCCCAACCCAAATGCGCAGGGACACGATCCTCTCGCTGAGAGAAATGGAGAGTCCAGCCCCCCCTCAAAGAGTTGGGTTCCAGAGCCCAAGCTGTGTGCAGAGGACTATATCTAATTGGTAACGCTCCACCTCCCGCACAAGCTCGGGCTCCTTCCCCCCAGCGAGGTGACATTCCATGTCCCCAGAGCTAGTCTCCATGTCCGGAGATCCGGTCGCCGAGGCCCCTGCCTTCGACTGCCTCCCAAATCCCCTTCCATAGACTTAGTTTGGTTTGTAAATCTGAAAGTGCTGATCGGAAGAAGCCCCACACCAACTCCAACCAGGAGAACAGATGTGCGATGACAGTGTAATCAATCAACAATCCAATCTTTGTTCAAACCCATTAGACTGCATATTACAATATACAGTACAATATGGTAGGCAAATTAGCCATAAGCAAAATAAAGTTGTAAGGAAATGGCCTTTTAATAATAGAAAATGTTAAGCAGACGTGCCCCCCTCCCAGAGAGGAAAGAGTTTCTTTCTTTTATGAAGTCCATATATTGTCTGAGCATTAAATTATTTATTAATATTAATATTATTTATACAATATTATGCAAAACTGACTATTGTGAGTTTTTGTTGTAATGGTGTTACCTCATTAAAAACAGACCTGGAGTTGTGCTTTGCTTTTTACCTTTAGTTCAGAAGAGATTGGCAATTCCAGGGCTGATATCATCCAAATGATTTTAATGGTGATGATTCTAAGGTGTATGGAGATATATGTTAAATGTGTGAATAAAACAAAACACAACTCCAAGATGAGATAACAATATTATAACATACATCAGAAAATAAAACCAATGACATGTGAAACCCAAAGTTTATGTAGATCTCATCTTTAGACTTTCTGGCAGGCAGCCAAAACACCAGGCCAAGAATTTGACATTGAATTACAAGTCCAGAAGAAAAAAAAGTGGGAAAGCATTTGTAAAAAAGTGCTATAGGCATAAAAAAGTACAAGATATTTTAAAGATCAGCACTTTTTACTGTGTGAAATATTATACATTATCAGAAGTATTTCTCATTTACATTTACTTGTGTAACTTTTTTAAGAAATTTTACTTTTCAAGTCTACTTTTTGAATCTACAAGTGACAAAAGCTTTATGCTGACTATATTAAATTATATGAACATTTGTGTTTCTTGCATTCCTCCTTTAGATATGATTTTGTTTATCTCATGTTTGTGTCTATCCAGATAATATAATACCTGATTTTTAGCATTTTGTTATACTGTATATTCTCCTTCCATTTACATCATCTTCAAAGTATACATCAGATGTTATATCCTGACAGTTACATTTTCTTGGACTTCTACATTGTGCATCTACTTGAGTATTCTGAAGTAATGTTACTCCTACTTTAAGTACATTTTTTGTCTACTCTACCCACTTCTGTACTGTATAAGATGAGGTTTTAACATCCATTCAAGTGGAACCCAATAGTACAACTAACAAAACTGTGAAGAGCTGATCTAAGATAAGAAAAAATTAATTTGATAAAAAGCAGGATGTGAGTTTTTGCGAACGTTGATTCATGTTCAGCCATAACACAAAATTTAAGTGTGTCTTGTTCAGCCCTTTAGCCAGTAATTGCAAATGGCATTAGAACAACACAGTGTTAGATTTCCCATCTGATACTGCCAAGTGTGTCTGGCTGTTGCTTCATGCAGTCTTTACTGTGATTTATGTGAACTGCTTTTCTTCTAATCCTGCATCATCACAGTGTTATGTTTCAGTGGTTCTGCTCTGGGCTTCTTCAGTAGAGGTTTGAGAGCCTCGTCCCACTGAGTAGTCCCTCTGCCCCTTCTTACTTCACATCCATAATATGTGCGCCCAATGCATAGCTGGGCTAATGCTCCCAGGCGTCTGAACTTAATATTTGTTTTATATCTGCCCACCAGTGTGTAAAGAGACAGCCAGAACCTGCTATGAAATTATGTCAAATCCAGAGAAAGTGCAGATGTTAAACCACCTGAGGACAAAGCTAACCATAAAGCCATTAGCAGGATCTTGTAAACTTCTATTAGTATAAGTAAGGGGAGACCAATGATGTAAATTTTTAATGTCCTATATTACACAAAACAAGGTGGAGTGTTTTCTCTTTGAGAGATGGACTCAGCCTAAATATGCATATGAATGAAACAGACACAATTCCAGACATGCTTGTGATGAGGAAACAATATTATACACATATACACATCTATATAACATAGATCATACACATTAATCAACATCAAAACAATGTAAATGTGCCCGAGTTAGCGGATAAGAGCTAATTTGCATTGGTAGTCCCTTTGCCAGATTTTAAAAAGGCATTCTAAAAGAAAATACAGTGAACCCTCGCTGTATCGCGGTTCACTGTTCGCGGCCTCGCTGTTTCGCGGATTTTTTTTTCCATTTTTTTTTTTTTTTCTTTTTTTTTTATAGTGTAACTTTTTTTTTACAGTGTAACATTCTGTCCTGCGCCCTGATTAGCTAAGAGACTAGACCAGGACTAAACCAGGTCTAAAGCAGGTCTAAACCAGGACTAAACCAGGTCTAAACCAGGACTAAACCAGGTCTAGACCAGGGATGGTGACGCAGGGTGGTAGGGACAGAGTCTCTGATGTCCTTCACGAGAGCGCCTGGGTGACAGGAGGTGTGGCCTTTGTTTACTTGCACGAGCCATGGAAGAGAGTGCGAGCCGGACCATGGAAGAGCCAAGAATCAACATGGACGGGCCGGGGGAGCCGCAGCGGGGAGAGCCGCATTCGAGGGAGCCGCAGCGGGGGAGGACACTCGCGCGCACAGAGGAGACAGTGGCTCTTCCCCGTCACGCCGAGAGGACGAACCCGACCCCGTCCTAGAGAGCTGTGGAGTATTGGCGACGCATTGATAGCGGTCTGATTTTGGAGCCGGGGTGAAATGCAACCAACTCTTGTGAGCGCAGGTTGGTCTTACCTGGTCTTGTGGTGAGGACTGGTGCTCAGAGGCGTCTGTTAGCGGTTTTGCACTGTTAGCATTGGCTTGAGTCTTGCCCAAAATGATATCCAGGTCGCTTTCCACTCGACTTTCGCACATGGCATGGATATGTGGTACCAAAACAAACACACGTGTCCGCGCGCACGTGTCCGCGCGCACGTGTCCGCGCGCACGTGTCCGCGTGTCACGTGCCCCCCCCCCACTATTAATATATTTTAATGAAAATCTACAAAAGTTTGAGTGTTTAAACAAGAGAAAAATGTGAGAAAATGTTAATACCAGTCTCAGAAAGGTGTATAATGTGTCTGGTGAAGCGTTTTCAGCCTTAAAACATGTAGAATAATTGTAAAATATAAAATTGTCCTACTTCGCGGATTTCACTGATTGCGGGCTATTTCTGGAACCTAACCCCCGCGATAAACGAGGGTTCACTGTACACTTAAAAAGTTACACATTAAAAATTATACAAATGTACAATAACATTACAGAAATACAGTACAGTAAATATAGGTTTTAGTGTTCACACATTTGCGTTTCTAAAAGCCACTTTTTAGCATTCTTTTTAAAAGCAGAGAATGAGGGAGATGTTCTGATGGCTTCAGGCACAGAGTTCCACTGATGGGACGCTCTGACGGAGAAAACAGATTGACCAAATACAGTTTTTCTATGAGGAATAATGCAGTCTTCCCTCACTGCTCCTCTGGTCACTCTGCCCTCACTAGATCTAAAATTAACAAAGTCATTCAGCGAAGGGGGATCCAAGCCATGTTTAATCTTGTACATTAGACAGATATTTTTAAATTTAATGAGCATAATATGGGCTCTTTAATATTTCCTTCTTGATTGGTCAAAATCTTCATACATTGTATTGACAAGCAACTTGTAAAGAATTTTAGGGGGTTCATGTTGTGAGGCAGCAGGTCTGTGTAAAGCACGGGTCTCCAACCTGTAGCTCAGGAGTTAAAAGCTCTCCACAGCAAAAGGAGAAATTCAATTTGTCAACTGGACACAAGTTTATTTGGTCAAATAGGTTTCACGGCTCATCCAAGATGCTTCTTCAATTCTCCTTTTGTGTGTAATCCCTCATTCCACCTGGATGACTGAGGGATTACACACGAGTAGCTCTCCACCCCCTTCGAAGTAACTGGCCAAAAGATTTCTGAATTACTTATTGTGCTGAATGACTCAAATTTTATGAACTACCATTGTAAATGTATCATTTTGATGTCTAACTTTGTGCACTAATACAATGAATAAAGGTTTATGTTGTTTTATGTCCACATGCTCAGTTTCTTGGACCGCTAAAATGACTAGCCCTTTGGCATTTTCATTCTGTAAAAATAGCTCACTGGAAGAAAAAAATTGGAGACCCCTGTGTGTGTCTGAACATGTGCGTTGCGTATTCCTGATACAAGACATATAGTACTGAAATTGGAGACGGTGCATGATTTTGATTTTGTTACTGTCTGTGTATCCATTTCAAGAGGTTGACCAATAGGAGAAGTGGGTGGGGAAAACACTGTCACATAAATCATAATCATATCATCATAATTTGATTTTGAGTTTGAGATGTCACCCATAATATAAGTGAAAAATAAGTGCTTCTCTCCTCTCAACATAAACATAACTTTGTTCCGGTGGAGTGAAGTAATGGTTCTTATTCAAGTCTGTCTAATGAGTTCTGGTAACACAATACCAGCTTATAACACTGCATCAATAGGCTTTCAATCTAATGGAGTTCTCTAGTTTGTATAGAAATTTGTGTGTAGGCCTGTAAAGATAACAAATTGATAACAATCAATCAATAACAACATATATCAAACAAAGTCTGATATATTGTTGAAGTGAATGTACGTATATGATAACAAATAATATGGAAACCAAACAAAAATAGAGGAATTATCCCATAAGGCATTCTAAATGTAAGATATTGTTAAAGCTCTATTAATAAATAGCAGAATGCACAACTTAAAGGTGCATTGTGACTGTTCTGGTGGAGGGTTTGTCTTGCTTTTTCTCCATGGAGACGTTATTGCTTTGTCTGGAATGTTTCACAGTATGGTAGGTATTAAACCTTTCTATCATCATGAATAAATCTAAAGTAGAGCTGTTTAATGTCATACAGTGGATCAATCTAGGCAGAGCAATGACACAGAAACAACGAGGTGACAAAACAGTTACAGAGTGCACCTTTAAGTAATTCATTTGTGTAATTTTAGTTCACTCTCTCGCACTAGTACACAGACAAAGTCCCCATGATAAATATGAACCCCCCAAAAATGATTGTTCCATTTATAAAATATTGAATAAGTGGATATAGTACTTGTCGTGACAGCTCCATGTGTGTGGTTTTTTCCTGAACTGAACTGTCTTCATAATCTTTAATATGCTAATAGTGTATAAATTATGCTTTTATAATACTGGGCTGTTTGTTGAAGCCACCTCCATACTTTTCAGTTCAGACCTGGCAGTACCGGCTAGTATAAATGCCACTGGTGCATTTTTAGATGTGATTGCACAAAACAGGAGATTGTGTTCTTTGTAACTTCTTCATAAATTTGAATAGCATATAAAACATATATACAGTAAGTATTTTACACAATGCCCCAAAAAATTAATCAATTTTAAGGGCCTATTTTACTCAAAATTTACTCTTCTGAGCTTCAAGAAGTTAAGGAGTTGTGTTTTGTTTCATTCACACATCTTTGAGTAATCCTTTATCATAATCTGTCTACATTTCTAAAGCTCAAAATGCTCTGTTCCACCTTGTGATGTCATGCAGTAATAGGTTTCAAGTTAACAACTACTTTTTACCTTTAGTTTAGTAAAGATTGGTATTTCCAGGTCTGAAATTATCCAAATGATTCTAGTGAAGGTGTATGGAGTTTAAAAACAAAGTGAAGCCCTTCCTGTATCACCACATGACATCACATGGTGTAACAGAGAAGAACTCAGCCTTAATATGCAGGGTTTGTGTGTTAAACGTGTGAATGAAACAAAAACCAACTCAAGATATGTTTTTGATGAAGTAAGTATAACACAGATCATAAAATGGCGTAATATATAATATATAATAAAATGTCAAAATGTGAAAAGGGTGAAGATCTGCTACGCGTTGTAATAGCAGATTTGAGTTCCATCTGACTGCTCTTTCAATAGATGAGCGGTCTGATTTACTCTGGATACAAATCCCTGTGTTGTGGCAGTAAACAAAACATTATATGAAAAGCTAGAATCTTGATGGTGGGTGTACAGATTGGAAAAGCACTGAACCTCGGGATGAGCTCACTTATAATTGCTTTAGATGCATATGCCTAAGAAACATGATTCATTGTATCAGATGTATTATGAATCCACAGTGTATAGCGCTATTTAAATGGTGTCTCTTTTGTTGTGTGTTGCAGTTTCCTCCTGGTCTTCTCCTGTCTCATCCTCTCTGTGTTCGCCACGATCCGGGAGTTCAAAGACAATTCAGAGAGTGCCTTGTACATCCTGGTAGGTTTCCACATTACACCCCTGTTATGTCCTATTATGTCTCATTATACAGCTCTGGAAAAAATAAGAGACCACTGCATTTTTTTCTGAAATCAGCATCTCTACATGTATTACAGCCATTCCATTCCAGCGTCTGTTGAATTCCAACACAAACACAAAGCTGAGCTACTTCAGTTCTTGCACCAGGAGTGGAATAAAGTCACCCAAGAACAATGTGAAAGACTTGTGGAGAGCATGCCAAGACGCATGAAAGCTGTGATTAAAAATAAGGGTTATTGCACCAAATATTGATTTCTGAACTCTTCTTAAAGGGATATGCCACCCCCAGGTCAAATTTGGGCATCTCCCCACAGTCCAGAGACTAAAATAAGTGGTGGAAAGCGTTTTCCTGCTCACCCAGCCATTGTCCGAGTCTGTCGCCACTGACCGCCGCGGTATCTGGTGCTCCTCCGCCTTAGAATGGAGTCTAACGTAGCCAGAGAAAGATTTCGGCCAAAAGGAATTAATTTGCTCGATGCGTTTCCCAATTACTTTGTGTGTAGTGCGCATTCATATCGAGTGCAAATAAATGTGCAAATCAACACGGAGAGCTTGCCTTGGTCATTTTGGGTGGGAACTATTTTCCAGTGCGTAAGAATACAGCCGTATCACGCACCACGTTGTGCAACAGGGGAACTCCCTTCCCGGTGCGTAACTGGGATTCCCCTGGCAGCGTGCTGCGTGATTCGGCTGTATTCTTACGCACTGGAAAATAGTTCCCACCCAAAATGACCAAGTCAAGCTCTCCGTGTTGATTTGCACATTTATTTGCACTCGATATGAATGCGCACTACACAGAAAGTAATTGGGAAACGCATCGAGCAAATTAATTCCTTTTGGCCGAAATCTTTCTCTGGCTACGTTAGACTCCATTCTAAGGCGGAGGAGCACCAGATACCGCGGCGGTCAGTGGCGACAGACTCGGACAATGGCTGGGTGAGCAGGAAAACGCTTTCCACCACTTATTTTAGTCTCTGGACTGTGGGGAGATGCCCAAATTTGACCTGGGGGTGGCATATCCCTTTAAGTGTAAACATTAGTATTATGTAGTTTTAAAATGAATTTGATCTTGTTTCTTTGCATTGTTTGAGGTCTGAAAACATGTATCTTTTTAGTTATTTTGACCATTTGTCATTTGCAAATAAATGCTCTAAACGATAATATTTTTATTTGGATTTGGGGGAAATGTTGTCAGTCGTAAAATCAGAAAAACTGAATTTTGCAGTGGTCTCTTATTTTTTTTCCAGAGCTGTATTTATAATAAGGCTGGGAATTCCTATATTACGCAAACTTTACTCTTGTAGTCATGTTAGAATGTTGTTACCTCATACAAAACATACCTAGAGTTAAGTTTTGTTTCATTCACCCATCTTTGAGTAATCCTGCATTATTAGGCTCAAAATGCTCTGTTTAGTTTTAAAATTAACAGCTTTTTTTTAATTTTATTTTTTTTACCTCAACTGCTTAACTCTACAATACACTACAAGCTAACTTAACCTAAAAAATAACTCTAGTATATTTTCAAAGTATGGGAATTCTACGGCTGCACATTATTCAAATGATGAAAGTGATGAAAGTGTATTACCACTTGATGATATCACAAGGTGGTTGTTTTCTGTTTGAGAGAAGTACACAGCCTAATTAAGCAAGATTTGTTTGTTAAACATTTGTGAAAGAAACAAAACACAACTCCAGGGATGTTTTTGATGAGGATCCAATGGTAGCTATAACATAGATCAACATTTGCATAATACAGGCCCTGTAAATGTTCATAATCCTGTGTGAATATTATGTGTTTATAGGAAATCGTGACAATCATAGTGTTTGGGGTGGAGTATATCGTCAGGATATGGGCCGCTGGCTGCTGCTGTCGCTACAGAGGATGGAGGGGCAGGCTCAAATTTGCCAGAAAGCCTTTTTGTGTCATAGGTGAGAAAATAAAATTGGCTAAGGATGTTGGTATGGCTGCAATTGCTTCACTTTATGTTTTGTACTGAATGCTTTTAGTTCAAGTTTTTACTTTTCTTTTTAAAAATATCTTTTAAGGCTCACTTATGGTCCTCACTTATGGTTACGTGAACAGATCTGTGAGTTCCAAGCATAGTAACCCTCACTGCATTTATATTACATTTATACTTCCAAAACCTTTCTAATGGCAAGACTGCATTCTCCTAAACAACCACTAGAAGGCGCTACAAGTCAGTTTGAGAATTGACCAAAACGGACGAAATAGCGCAACAAATAAACAAACATAGAAGCGGCAATGGCATTTTTTAGATCGCATCTATTGGAAAATAGCCAGGAAAGCAAGGGGAGAGAAGCATTTATTTGTTTTGTAGCTAGTTCTAGTCACTTTTACAAGTTTAACTTCCAGTGTCGTGCTGTATTCACTAGTGCCCCCAGTGGTTAGCACATGTACTGCTCCGTTGTATGTTTAGAGGAGAGAGACCAAATGACAGACTGAAGTCTCTATGCGCATCTGTATCTGTACTTTTTTGGTAGAGCAGTACAGTGGTCCCTCACTCTATCGCAGTTCACTGTTCGCAGCCTCGCTGTTTTGTGGATTTTTTTTCTATTTATTTATTTTATTTTATTTTTTCAATTTTTTTTTAATAGTGTAACATTTTTTTATAGTGTAACATTGTGTTCTGCGTCCTGATTAGCTAAGAGACTGTAGACCTTTGCCGATTGATAAATGGGGGACGCGGGAAGGGGGACCGGGACTAGATCAGGTCTAAACCAGGTCTAAACCTGGACTGGACCTGGACTAAACCAGGACTGGACCAGGTCTAGACCTGGACTAAACCGGGATTAGACCAGGATTAAACCACCACGTGCCGCTCTTTGCTGGTTTCGTGCGGCTGGTTTGTGGCTCTGGCTGAGAGGACGCGGTCCGGGTGCCGCAGTTCGATCTCGTGCTCGCGGGTCGCGCCGTGCATCGGTCGTGCTGCTCTGTCACAGATTTCACCACGATGAGGGGTGCACGTGTCGCGCACTTCTCCAAGGGGTTGGTGTTCGTCACATCCCGGGATGTGGCAGTGCCGTTGGATGAGTGCGGTGCTTCCTGCGGATCCAGTGACTCATGTCTCCGCTCCCCTCGCACGCCCGGCGGGGCTTCTGGAGCCGTGTCTCTTCCCACGCTTCACTAATACATTTTGTTGAAAATCTATGAAAGTTTGAGTGTTTAAACGAGAGAGAAATGTGAGAAAAGGTTAATTCCAGTCTGAGAAAAACGTATAATGTGTGTGGTGAGGCGTTTACAGCCTTAAAACATGTAGAATAATTGTAAAATATAAAGTTGTCCTACTTCGCGGATTTCTCTTATTGCAGGTTATTTCTGGAAACAAACCCCCGGGATAAACGAGGGATTACTGTATATGAATTATAAGATAACACTGGTTTACTATGAACAGCAACCCTTGCATATCACATAACTGTCTCAGATTCACATTTTGGTAACACAACTCTTTAAATTACGCAACGCTTGTGTAATAAGATCATTTACAGGAAAGTACAGTAGATATAGATTCCATACCACAGGGACATCATCTCATCGTGTATACTTAAAAATACACTAACTTTTCTGGTCAAGGATACTCCTGCTTGCCTTCATAAAAATATTATTTTGCTTGGACACAGTATGATGGGGGCAAGAAGGTAACACCACCAGGCCAAGTTAGATCTGTGGAGAGGTGACCATGTATTTGCCATGTTTTTAAGGTACTTTTGAGCAAATCAAACAAAATGAATAAAAGCCAGACAGAATAAATTGAATATCATACTTGCAGTGTTCCAGGCAAAGCAATTATATCTTCAAGAAGGTGGCAGATCCATCACCAGAAAATGTAGCTTAGTATATATAGCTTTATTGCTCCCCAAACTGCCCTAACTGATGCTTCCAGGAGGTTTCACTGCTCTCAGTCATCTGTCAGTACAGTAGCTCAAAGTACATTTTCCCCATTGTGTGACTCTCTTTCTCACATCTTAATTCTAACCAAATCCTTGTATATTACAGACATCATGGTACTGATCGCTTCAGTGTCTGTGCTTGCCGCTGGCTCTCAGGGGAATGTCTTTGCCACCTCCGCCATAAGGAGTTTGAGGTTCTTACAGATCCTGCGTATGTTGCGGATGGACCGGAGAGGAGGAACCTGGAAACTGCTGGGTTCTGTGGTCTATGCGCACAGTAAGGTGAGTGCGGAAAGTGCTTTGATTAATGATTGTTTGGTGGCTCTGCATATTTTGGTGTATTCACTGTTTATTAGTTTGTATAAGTAATGTAGTGGTTTTATTTTATTGTCGTTTGCCACTTCCAAGACCAGCTGTGAAGTTTTATAGCAGAAAGGACCCAAAATGCAGGACCGCATTTACAAAGTTGTTTAATATAACAAATAATGACCATACACAAAAATCCAAACAGATGTAACACTGATAATGAACCAACAAAAGGGAGAGGAGAACACAGGGTATATATGCACACAGATGAATGAGACACAGGCGAGACACATTAGGGCAGGGCAAACAATCAGTACAACAGGAGGTAAAACTCAAAAACACACAAAAAAAAACAGTTACAAAATAAAACAGTGTCAAAAATAATAAATAAAAATTATTCAATTAAAATTAACACCCCGACACCAGCTTTCTGAAATATTCTGAAATATATAGGTGTTGCATTTAACACGTTCACAGATAACAGTGGATTTGAGCGCTTGAGATCAAATGCCAAAATTTTACATTACTGGCCGAATGTGTCAGATATCAGGATGCATTGGCAAAACATTATAAAAATATAAACAAAAGAACTATATAACAGCCTGATTACCTGCTGGTAAATACATAACTTCATAGAGTCAGAATACTAAACACATAAACTCTATCCATAATAGGGCTGGGCGATATGGAGAAAAAAAATTATCTCGATATGTGTTTGCTATATCTCAATATACGATATATATCTCGATATCTATGCAGGGGGAAAAAAAGGAAGTAGTAGGAAGTAGGAAAAACCAAGGAAGTAGTATATTGCCTTATTTTAATTGTAAACATAAAACCTGAGGGTAGACAGTTCTTATGAAGTGCTTCTTTAACATTTAAGATAAAAGACAAAAAAAAATCCCTCATTTAGCCGTTCACGTAGCCAAGTGAAAAAGCACACATTAAATTAATTGTTTTTAAATATAGATTAATAGATCCTCAATCCATGAATTCTCGTGTGTTTTGTGACTGTAGTACATTTTATATTTGTGTGTGTGTGTGTGTGTATTTGCTTTAACTTAGCACATTATTCTGCATCAATTTTTTTCAAATATTTCACTCACTGGCAACACACACACACACACACACACACACACACAGAGAGAGAGAGACAGAGACAGAGAGAGACAGAGAGAGAGAGATTAAAACTCACCGATCGCCAAATGCAGCCTGTGCCCAAAACACTGCATCCTCAGCCACTGCTTGCTCTGTACCTGTACCGCACTGACAATGTTGCTGAAGTTTCTGTCTCGCAAAAAAGTGGCGACTAGGTAGATTGTATCTAGGGTCAAGCGTTTTTAGCATTCGTATGAAGCCCGGTCGCTCAACAACCGCTATGGGCGTCATGTCTTTTGCGATATGGAAGGCAATGGACTCCGTAATGCTGACCCACCTTGCACTTGTTTTTTCATAGGGTAGACACCGGGGTAAAGATGTTTGGAGCGTTGTTTGTTGTGTCTTCTTAGAAGTGGTGGTGGTGGAGCCGTTTGTTTTCTTTGGTATGAATTCTCTCGTGGACGCTTCTGTGGGCGCCGCCATGTTGGATAAGTTATCAACACACGCGGCTTACACGCGAGGGGAGGGGGAGGGGAGGAGGAGGGTAGGCGGAACCACGAGATGCAGTGAAACACAAACGCAAGAAGCAGGCGGGGCGGACAGCTCCACAACACAGGTGAGGAAAATAAGCAGAGTGGCGAAATCTTATTCTCGAGTTTTTCGATTCCAAAATTTTTATCGATTTCATAAAACATCTCGAGATATCGCAAATCTCGATTAATCGCCCAGCCTTAATCCATAACCACATGTTTTTGATCAGAAAGCTACAGATTTACCTAGTTTGCACTAAAAAAGCAACAGTAGACAAAAGGAACAGTAGACAATAATATTAAAACACCATATACTGTACACAGTTAAGTAACAAAAAAAAGATGATTCATTGTTTATCTCCACTTTAACACTATGCAGTTAGTTAGTATTTAGTATTTTTTTCCTCCATTGGTTTAACAGTGGGCTATCTAATCTCTATTCATGGGTTTCAAACTATTACAAAGGTCCTATCACTATATTGAGCTCAAATAAATAAACCATCTGCAATTAGCAGTCTTAAAGGCAAATTCTTCCTTTAAATTCTGTCCGGAAGTTGTGAAAAACTACTGGAATGTCTTGAACACAACCTATTCTGAGTTAATAACCAAATCCATCTAAATAAATGTTTGCCTGTTTGCGGACACGGACAGCTGAGTTGGCGAGAATTAAGTGGAAAACAAATCTCACAGTTTGTCCTAATGAGGTTGAAAATAGATTTCGCTCCTCACTAACAAGCTGCAAGTGTTCCTGCCGGGTTTGCTGATATGAGAGTGTTTGTAGCAGATCATGTGAGGAGCTCTGAGAAATAAAGATGGTTATGAAATATTCTCAACCAAACAGGGCATGACAATGACATCACCTCACCCAATAATATTACAGAGGAGACATTTTATCTGTTGCCCCGAGGTCACATGACTACAGTGAGGGCACTTTATGACTGTACTGGTGTGTGTGTGTGTCTCAACAGGAGCTGATCACCGCCTGGTACATTGGCTTCCTCTGCCTCATCCTTGCCTCCTTCCTGGTGTATTCAGTGGAGAAGGAGTCCAACAAGGAGTTTGAGACCTACGCTGATGCTCTGTGGTGGGGATTGGTAAGACACAAAGGGCATTCAAAAGGACCTGGAGAATGAGCTTCTCTGTAAACATTGTTTTATATAGTACTTGCAGCGCTTCCGGCGCTGGCGCGAGCTAGCTGCCCGTCACATCGCTCCTGCACTTTTCCGTGACTTTTCTAACTTTTTGCCCTTAAATTGCCCCACTTTTGTAAATATTTTTCTCAATACTGTACGTAAGCTTGGGCTGCACTCGACGCTGCATTTTTCCGCACTTTTGGTGGATTATTTACCTGTCTCGGCTTAAGATGTGTAAGGGACCCCGTCCTCTGCTCGTCTACACAAAGGATCAGCTGATGGCGCTGCGCAGCGCTGTTGTGTTCCCCCGAGACAGGCATGTTATTCCTGACGAGATCCTGCGGACGACACGCCGTGGACGCCACGCGGGACGTAAACTCCGGGAAAAGAAGAGACGCTGCAGGCCGGTCCTCCCCTCCGTCGTAACGGGGAATGTGCGCTCCCTCGCCAACAAGACGGACGAGCTCGCAGCGCTCGTTAGATTTCAGTGGGAGTACAGGGACGCTAGCGTCATTGTTTTTACGGAGACATGGCTAACACCGCAAATCCTACCCTCACTCTACCATCACTGTAGACAACTTTCACCTGCTGCGCGCAGACAGGACGGAGGAGAACGGGAAGAAGAAGGGAGGTGGACTAGCGCTGTTTCTGAACGAGAAACGGTGTAAACCTGGACACTGTACAGTGAAGGAGCAGATGTGTAACAAAGACATTGAACTGTTCGCTGTCAGCATGAGGCCCGTTTACCTGCCCCGGGAGTTTTCACATGTCATCACTCTGGCTGTGTATATTCCTCCCAGTGCTAACGCGGAGAATGCTTGTAACACTCTGCTCTCCTGCATCAGCTCCCTTCAGACTCAGCATCCACAGGCCCTATTCATCATTACCGGGGACTTCAACCATGCATCTCCCTCATCTGTCCTGCCAACATACACCCAGTATGTGACCTGCCCCACAAGAGACAATAAAACTTTGGACTTATTCTTTGCCAACGTCAAGGAGGCCTATATCTCATCACCCCTCCCCCCCATAGGAAGAGCAGACCACAACATCATCTACATGAGGCCTGTGTACGAACCCCTCGTACGCAGGCAGCCTGTAGAGCCCCGAGTGGTGAAGAGGTGGACAGCAGAGAGCGAGGAGGCTCTGAGGGACTGCTTTAGCACCACTGTGTGGACAGAGCTCTGCCAGCCTCATGGGGAGGACATCAACGCTACCACGGACTGTATTACGGACTATATCAACTTCTGTTTTGAAAACACCGTACCCTCTCAGACGGTGCGGTGTTTTCCGAACAACAAGCCGTGGATTAACTCGGACATTAAAGCTCTGCTGAAGGAGAAGAAGAGAGCTTTCAGGTCCGGGAACAAAGAGGAGCTGTACAGAAGAAGCTGAGGAGGAAAATCAGACAGGCTCGGGCCAACTTCAGGAGGAAGATGGCGGCACGGTAGCTGAGTGGGTAGCGCTCTTGCTTCACAGCAAGAGCCCAGGCCTTTCCCGGGTCGCCCAGGCCTTTCTGTGTGTGTTCTGTGTGGAGTTTGCATGCATGGTCTGGGTTTGATCCCCGGGTCGCCTGGGCCTTTCTGTGTGGAGTTTGCATGTTTCTCCCCGTGTCTGGATGGGTTTTCTCCGGGCACTCCGGTTTCCCCCATCAACCCAAAACATGCACCATAGGTACCTCCAGCTTAGGTCATGACCAAACCGAAGCAAGAAGATCATGGAGATGGTCCCATCCTATATATATATATATATATACATATATTAGGAGCAGTGCTCCTAATATATGTATATATATATATATATAGGATGGGTTAAAATGCAGAGAAGAATTTCTCCAGTGTGAGATCAATAAAGTCACTTCTGAACAGCAGTTGCAGCAGTTGCAGCAGCGGAATGTCAGGGAGGTGTGGAGGAGTCTGAAGAGTCACTCCCCCCGCACCGCTGCATGGGCTCACCTTGTCCCCTGCACAATGGCCCAGTCTGTCACCTCTTCACACCTCTGCCTCAGCCCCCCAGCCCCCGAATCCACATCAAGTACTCAGCCAGACCCCCAGCACATGCCTTCGCTCTTTGTCCTTCACAACAGCTCAGGTTAGGCGAGAACTGAGCCGGATAAGGAGTAGAAAAGCTGCTGGACCAGATGGGATCAGCCCCAGGCTCCTTAAGTCCTGTGCAGATGAGCTGTGTGGAGTTATGGAGCATGTCTTCAACCTGAGCCTGAAGCTGAAGGTGGTGCCACAGCTCTGGAAGACCTCCTGTGTGGTACCTGTGCCCAAGACACCGCACGCCAAAGACCTCAACAGCTTCAGGCCAGTGGCTCTCACGTCTCATCTAGGGCTGGGTATCGTTCAAAATTTTCCGATGCCGATACCAATACCGATACCTTCATTTCGATACCGATTCCTAACCAGTACATTTTTCGGTTCCTATTTTATATTACAGTAATTCTAGGAAATTTTTTTATTTCATTACACATTCTATTCCACATACTGAAGTTTATTTTCCGTTATTCCAGTTATTGAATATCAAGTTATTGAATTAAACAACACAACTGCACGTCATCACATTATCTCTCTCACACACACACACACACGCACACACACACATATCTAACAGTTTTTCTTCAAGAAAATTTACATATATGAAATAAAAAGATTTTCATTTAATAATCAGTTGTGTCACAAGAGTTAGATATAACAAAGGAAGATTATTTTGATTTAGTATTCATTTGGGTCAATTATTTTTATGTTTAACTAATTTGAGTTAAAGCAAAGAGAGAAAAAGCCTGAGAATTAAATTTTCAAATTAAGGAGATGAAATAAAATGATTTTCATTTAAAAATCCGTTGTGTCACGTTCTACTTTTGGAGAATTATCAACACGTATGAGTGAGGGGGTACTCGAGGTATGACAGAAGGGCTCAGGGAGTACACAAGACAAAAAAGGTTGGGAAACACTGCCATAAACAATAGTTACTCGCTAATATCCTACAGTACCGTTAACAAAACTTGCAACAACCTAGCTAGCTCCTACCTTAAAGCCCCAGTGTGTAGGATTCGTGGCGCATAGGTGGATGGTGCTATTGCACTTTCTGTTTTAGCTACGGCAGACCTCGAGGGTCACCCGGGCGCGCTCTCGTACCCGCGCACGAGCCGCGCGCCGCTACTGTATAAATAAAACGCGGTCCCGTTTTTTGTTTTTGTTTTTCTCATGAAAACACACATTCCCGATCATGTACCATGACACTCTACACATCAAATGAAACCTTACAGTCTCCTCTTTTTGACTATGCAATTCATTTCCCTGCACAACAAACACTCCCTGAGCACATGGGGCTTTTATACAGAAAAGCACAAAACAGGTCAAACTCTGTATTTCACCATAAACTTGCTCTCAATTTGTCCGTAAGGATCCAGCGAATAAAATCCAGTAAAACAATTTAGTCTAAAACACGTGTTAGATCCATTACGATGTCTGATCCGGCAGCATGCTTGTGTTGTTTACCCAAAACCACGAGCCTTGCCGAAGGCGAAGGCGGAGCCCAAATGTCCTTCTGCGGCTCTCGTATTCAAAATGACTGCCTCTGCATGGGGAAGATCCCCCTTTTATGTGACTATATCTAAGTCCAAAAGAATACTTTGATTTCATGATGGAAGTGAAAAGGCTTGGAAAACAATGTATTTTTGAATGGGTATCTTCAATTTCAGTAATTAACGGGTAACAATCTTACACACTGTCCCTTTAACAAACAAAGCAGATCAACGGAATTTGCGGAACAAACTTACCCGATGAAATATCAGACACAGCGCTGTGCTCAGTACTTTCCGAGTGTGGTCGTAAAACGTCCTGTAGCTCTTGTCAGATATGCTGCACCACGCAGTATTAGAGTCGGTCTTACGAAAGTATAACCACGCTTTCGACTTCGGCATTTTTGTACGGTTTGACGACTCCGCAGCCAAGCTAATTGATTAGCTAACTTATTAGCACCCTACAAGTTAGGTGAATCTCGCCTTGCCTGTGAACGAGGGGCGTGACCACGCTGTGTTTTTCATACACGTGGACGTTTGAGCCAATCACAGGCGGCATTATCAGGCCATAAGCACGCAGGCACGTATCTGAGCCACACGTGATTAACCTCAGGGTATCGAAACATAGAACCGAAAGATGAGGCATATTTCAATACCCAGAAGAACCTAAGCATTTCGGTCGGTGCCATGGAGTGAACATCCAGGGAAGAGACATTGAGAGAGTGGACTCTTACAAGTACCTGGGTGTTCATCT